>OZ020557.1:14413386-15663386 GCA_963971465.1 Lepidochitona cinerea | reverse complement strand
GCCTGACAATGTCTATTTGAATGGAACCCCTGGCATTAGATATAGGTCACGTTGTTCGATATAACAGTATAGGCTTACATATGCGTGTTGAAAGCAACGGACACAATGAAAACTAATAACAGTAGGCCCCTATAATAATATACACAGGGGAACATGACATTCGGAGAGTATAGTATAGTTATACCAAATTATCGTATACGTTCTTGTTTGTTGTTACGGCCCATTTTGACTCTATGAAAGGCACGATTTAATTGCAAGCGGTTCTTGTAAGAGATTCGAAGTGTTACGTTAGTCACCATGGCAACACGCCATCTTGGTTTTAAACAACCCCCGCTGTCATGACATAACCATAGAATTAGATCTATGATATGACTTACATGACATCTGGCTAAATATCCTATCTGAAAACTATTTCACTTTCTTTTTTTTTGTAATTGTTGCGGCGTTTTAGAATCTAAACAGCCTATTGAAGTGGATCAATAAGCAATACGCGTTATAATGAATTAAATTCTCGTTTATAATTTTCGCTCACCAGATACCAGAAATTTATTAGACTCGTGTGATATTCGTCGCAACTCACTGGCTCGCGTTAGATAATCTCTCTTTTTATTCAACAGGAACAAGCTTTATATACAATGGACACGGTTTGGAAAGCGACAGTTGACACAAATCGACATGGTGGATTTATAATTCTCACTGACTAAGTTTCAAATCTAAGACCATCTTTTCCTCACCATTTTACAGTATAGGCTAATGCCATAACACATGAGCAATTCAAACAGCGCAATAAGAAAACAGCACATAAAGCAGTGTAACTCTGTATCGGCTGTTGGCAATTTTATCATGTGCTATAAATTGAACGGTCGTATTAAACAAAGCTGTCCGTTTTAGCATAAAATCGTTTTATGTTCACTGTACCAGTTTGTGCGTGGTGTCACTGGAGAAAGGTGGTCGTGTTGGCTTATGATAACGCCTTCATGATCTTGTGACGATTGTCTTATGGTCCTTAACTTTTATTAAGAGTACCAGTCGTAAATTAGGGGCCTACTCTCCGAACGTGATTGCGGAAAGAACTGATATCACCAGCTACAACAAAAATAAATGAAATATGGTTTCGTTTCCTTACAAACTGAATTCTAAGAAGAAGAAGAAAACAACCTAAACGAGACTCATAAAGATTCGCTATGACATGGTGTTTTTGTTTTACGCTGCACCCAAGATTATTTAACCTTTATGGCGGCCTGCAAGTGTCCAAGTGAAGTATCCACTAAGAAATGTTTTAATGTATTTGATCTAAGTGGGGTTCGAACCATCGGAAAACGTGTGTCGGACTGACAGACTCACTCTGCCGACTGAGCCCCTTTATTTTAGAAAATCTAAGCTGCGGACTTTGGAATCGATTTGTTTTATAGACTTAGTAAGTCTCACGAGGAAATAGGAAGCAACATACCATACATAAGAAACACTCAAGTAATATTTATGCCCCTTCTATACACAGGTATATATTTTATTACGGTGGCAGATTTAGTGCCGTGATTTAGTTTTTTAAATTTTGTATTTAGGTTTTTTAACTTTATATTTCCTTCTCGAAATACTTTAATCGCGTTTGAAATATTTTGACTAAAGTTGAATATATTTTGACTTGAGTTGAAATTATTTTGACAAACGTTTAAACTTTTTTGATTCTAGTCGAAATATTTCAACTGCGTCAAAACTATTTTTAAATGTAGTCAAAATATTTAAAAATTAGAAAACAAACATGAAGATAAAAAGCAGAATACAAAATGAAAATACTTAATCACGGCAGTTATCAGCCTTCGTATCATATGGATTTTGAATCACCTTTTGTAATGCATTACGACACATCATTTCGTTATTCAGTGTCAACAACTAATGTAATTTTTTTTTAAATTAAGTTTTATGAAACGTTTTTCTTCTTTTTTCTCCAATATTCGCCGCCAACTAAGTGAACAAATGTTGAGATAGACGGGAGTTTAACTCCAATCAATCAGTCCACTACAATAACCCTTTGGTCCATCTTTTATAATTGTAGATTGTCAAGCCATCCAGGAGATTTATATGTTCGACTATTGTGATATAACGACGTTGATACGGGTGGAGAAGAGTTTAATGCTTCATTTCGCTCGCCCTGACACTCTGCCTGACAAGCGACGTGAAGAAACTCACTCTGGTCTGCACTGTGGTCTGAGCGTATCATCCAAAGATCGCACTAATCGCCTTCTCTTGCACATCGTCAGTCTGCATATCGACATGAACCACGCTGATCGGTAAGTATGTCATCCAAACATCGCACTAATCGCCTCCTCTTGCACATCGTCAGTCTGCATATCGACATGAACCACGCTGATCGGTAAGTATGTCATCCAATATTTGCAATGAGCCGTCAATGAGGATGCGTCTGAATTCTTAATCCTGTCAAAATATTTTTAAAAAATAGTTAAACAGATATAGAAATATCTCGAGTTTCTCTTGATTTGAGTGAAATAATCTTGAGTGCGAAATAAAATATCAACCGATCCAGTTCTTTTAAATTTGTAGACTGCAGATCTTCGAAGAATCAGGCCGTCGTTTCCATCGGTTGTCGCCGGGCCCAGGTATATACGGGAAGTACGGTGGAGTGGTACAGATATCAAGTGACGGGATTAAGGACTACAAAACACATGGAGACACGTTTTATATAGATTATAAAGGATTCCCTACTAAAGAATGGAGCGGGTTTAGTTTATTGTTTACAGAATTCCACAGTAAGAATGACATTCAAACGTAAAATTAACATTGAACTACCAAAATGTTGATATTATTTCGTGTAAACCAAAATTTTGAGTCTGAGTTATTCTTAGCACTATATCAACGTACATTATTTATAATTTAGACTGAAATCATTCGAAGCTTCTTAATTTTAGTTTCTTGGAAGGAAATAACCATTAATATACAGATTTTGTTTGAACTAAATTATCCACATTTCTAAGCTCGTGCCACTTTAAAGTCTAAAAAAAAATGTAAATTTAGAACATAAGCGACCATTGTTCATTTCCAAACCCAGGTAGCTCAGCGACCAGTTTGTGACTCAACACTCAACCCATCTTCTCCAGCCAAGTTAAAAGTTAAAAAAGTCTTTTAAAATACGGAATGGGGCCATGGAGATTTTAACTTGACTCGAGCAGATGGACTCAACTAGATAAAAAAATCCTTTTGAAGATATAAGAAAATGAAGCTACGATGAAAATTGTTTCCACTCACAGTTTTATTTATTACCAGGTGATCCAAGTCGCACTGGTTCCTGTCTCAGGGCCTCCTTCCATTGTGAACATTCCAATATCTGTATTGATTCTGCATTAACGTGTGATAACTACCGAAACTGTGGAGAGTATGATAATAGTGACGAGAGTTCGTGTTACCATGGAATCGTTACAGACAACAAGGAAACGGGTACGCCTTTTTCATTCCTCAGCTAAATTAACTTATTATCGGACAGTAGGCCTAATTAGCGTAGAGTCTTAAAAAGGAACAGATTGGCACCAACCTGCTAAACGTGGGAAAAGTATTATTCCATTACCACAAACAGTTTATATTATTTCCATTCCACTTATCTTTTTGTCTCTCAGTCCGACAAAAGACCTTGCACCGATGGATGGCGGGATCCTACTCCATATAAAATTGAAACGTTTCTGAGTGTGTTTTTCACTCAGTCGCCATGTATGGACGAGTTGCCAGGTACTCATCGCAAAGTTTGTCTGTTTCCTCTAGACAAAGAGCACCCCTCTCCCCTCGCCAACTAAACCTGGCAACGCCCCCATACAAGTGAAAAATCTTGAGTGCAGCGCAATTCAATGAAATCAGAAGGTTGATCATTGTAGGATATCAAAAGTTCGTTAGGTAAAAGCTTTATGATATACAAGGAAAACGTTATATATTCCCTAGAATTCATACGCCGCCATTTCAGTGAAATAATCTTGAGTGCGAAATAAAATACCAATCAATCCAGTTAAATATATCTTCAAGCCGGTGAGTGTAATATGTTTGTTTTACTGTTTTCCAGAACAAGAGGACAGCACTTTAACTATCGGTTTATCCGTCGGCATTGTAGCAACGTTAACATTCCTTCTGGTGTCTCTTGCTATCTTCCTCGTGACCAAATTACGCCGAAGACAGTAAGTTCTTAATTAAACTATTTATATCACTTACTAGTTAGAAATATATATTCACAGCAAGCGGACCAACCTCTGAGCACCTGCAGGATTTGGTTATAATTTGGTCAACTTACTTTTTTACCATGCAGTAGTCTTCCGCTTATTTGATGACATTGTTGGCGATTCGTCAAATGTATCTAATAATTTAACGTTTCTATTTTCAGCCTCAATTCTGCAAGAGTTCTATCAGAAACAACATCCGGGGACTTTTCACCAGAAACGAGGACAGAAGCTCGCGAGAGTGAGCTTAACCTCGCTTCTTTATATGCACCGCCGTCGTATGAAGATGTTATGTTGACGAGCACTTCAAATCTTGCCTTGGAGAATCCCCCGCCTTACGACTCACTGGTGTCCCTTAATACGGATGAAATATCGCCTTCTATACGACGGTTAGGACGGGGAAGGGTTGCCGAGTTATCAAGGGCGTCATCGCCGTCTATTTCTGTATCAACATCAGACATTACGTCACGTGCCTCTAGTTTGGTTGACGTGAATAAAGACGAAGACACGCCCATCCCTTTATCAATGAACCAAAACAGTGATAATGTACCGGCAAACAACACCGGTTCAATGCAATTGACAAACCCTTCACACATTAACAATAGCTCAGAGAGTTGATATCCGAAGACGAATGCATAATTATCAATGACCTTTTTTTTTTCTTGTCTTGTATTTTAATAGGTCAACAAACCATCATCTTATCAGTTCCAAAGAATCCAGTCATATGATCATTTGCCACTCAAACTTCTGGAAAATGGGAAACTCCCTTGGATTGTAATGGAACCCAAGATTGAGCTCGTTTATATGATTTCTTCATGGGGAAAATTCTCGAAGAATTCTCAGGGAAAATGAAAACTAGTGTAGAATACTCCACGCTACGTGACTGTGATATAACATTAACCCCATTTAGGCGACATATGTTAGGAAATAATGATTTTCTAATTCAAGGAAAGTTTCCACAAGAGCGAAGAAGTTTAAAGGGGCATGAGCTGCCAAAATGTTGATATTTTGACGTAAACACAGAATGTTGAAATTATCGGCTATTTTTCTCAAGACGTATAATTCAGAAGCTTTTTAGTGCTTCTAGTCTCAAAAATGTACGATAAAGTATTGTTTTGAACTAACTTTGACTTAGAATGAATGAATGGTCGTCCCGGTTATTTAAATTTTGCTACTTTTCGAACACGTTTTCGGTTCGTACAGGGCACATACTGTATGGATTTTCCTCATTCCAACGCCAATCATTTAGTTTTTCGATGGCCTTCAAAGCCTCTTACTGTCGTGACGATTAGAAATTATGAAAAAAGTGTGAATTTCGGCAGCTCATGCCACTTTAAGAATTCACAGCATGTTGTTAGCAAACATAAATCCCTCTTGATGAGCTTTTTTTACCCATCAGCCATCCATAAATATATACTTCAGGGGCCATTTGTTCAAAAGAAAATTAGCTTAACGGCAGGTTAGATGACGTGACATAACAAAGAAATTCCTTTGTGGCGCGACGTCATCTAACCTGCCGTTAAGTTATATGCGCTTTGACCCCCCCCCCCCCCCCCCTAGTTGCTGTATTACCTTTAATGTGGCATAAACTGTCAAACTTGGGGGAGGGGGGGTATTTTTCTTGTCACACAATTACCGTAGTTCATTGTTCGTTTTATCAACAAGTACAAAATAAGAGTTTTCCGTTTATATTAATCTCGGAGATGTATACGTTTACGCAGTTTTACAGGAAACAAAAATGTACTCTATTTGAATTTTGTGCGCTATTACTGCATTTCAGTCCATATATGTGACTGGCTTTTCCGACATTTTTTCCAACGCCAATCGTGTGGCTTTTGAAAGTACTCAAACGTTGACTTTCTCATGACAATCAGAATTTATTCAAAGTGTTCGAATCTTGGCAGTTTATGCCACTAACATAACTTAATACAGACATATGTCCAATATATTGTATATTCTCTACTTCAATACAGTCTCAATGTACCTATAGAAACTTGTCTACATAGCTTTACGTAGTAGAAAACAGTCGTGATATTTGTGCCCATTCATTTTTATGACGGAATGATAAACAGAAAGTATGATTTAACGGCAATTTCCAGAAAGACCGAGAAAAAGGTCACTAAAATGTGTGCTTTCCTATCACTGTTGATATAAAGATGAGATTTCCTAACGACCGATGATTTCTTGCCTGGGGCTCGTTCTACTAAGCTGGCGTAAGTTGCGCCAGTCGCAAATGCGTGTTAAGTTATAGGAACGTGCGCATGGTCGCAAGTCTGGAGGCGCAAGTCTGTGTTGTAAACCTATGCGTAACTTTGTGCCAGCTTAGTAGAACGAGCCCCAGGCTCCCATGGACCACTGGGTATTTGGAAATTCCTTTTCGTCTTTGTGTGGGCTATAGGAATTGAGCGGCCTTAGCTGCACGTGCTTACAATCTCTCTGTAGCTGCACGTATGGTGCATTCTCGTCATCGTATACACGTTTCATTCGATATACTCTGCATACTCTAATGTATTCATGCTGTTGACAAAGGCTTTTTTTTTAGGTTGTTTAATTACATATGTATAAATTGGGACATTTACTCCAAGAATGTTTTCGTCATTTACAAGGCATCCTCTCATATACCCGTTTACGTTGCCACGACGTTTTTACATGCTTTGTAATGGCGGTAGACCTACATAGTGCATTCTTGGAACATTGTATATAGTTTAATGTGCTATTCCAGTACGTTTCCCACATTACCTATACCTGTATATAAATGTATAAATTGTACATTTCCTTGTTTATTTGCATGATTGTACATTTCAGTTTCATTACATGCGTTATTGTCAATATACTACTTTTTCGTTTGTACTTTACACTCTAAAATTTATCGGCAGGCTTTTCATGTGCCTCAAATCCGTTCCTCGGCCCGTGTTTCTCTCATAAGTTCGTAAAATTATACTGTTGATCGTCCATACTGTTCAAAGCATCATGGTGTTTGTGCCCATGCTCAGCTTACATTGCGAAAAAAGTAGATTTGAGACTTGAGAAGCAGCTTTATCGGTCACTTTAGGGTAGTTTCGCCGGTCACTTAAGGGCAGTTTCGACGGTCACTTTCGGCCATCACTTTAGGTCACTTTCGACCGTCACTTTAGGACAGTATGGATAGGTTTTGTAAAAAGAACAGTCTGTATAAATCTGCAAAATAGTGTAGTGGTCAAAGGGAGATAATCCGGAGCTAGAATACTTTGAGGAATCGGAAGAGTTACCTCCCTTGGGTATTGATTAACGCGGCGATTCGTCTTTAAACGGGGATTCCCCGCGTAAAACCCAGACAGGTCTTATTGCACCACCGCTATGAAATGGGGATTTTCCATGACGTTAGGAGAACGGCCGTCGCTTTAGGACAGTGAGTGATAATTATGAGGGTTGATAGTGTGTCTATTATTAAATCTATAAATACATACGTCAATAGAGAGATTGTGTAAAGCTATAATCTATTATACATCAGTAAGCGATGTAAATATGTACTAAATAAATACAAAGAATGATATTACAGTAACTGTAACCAGCATGTTTATCGTTCTAATTGCCTAGCACCCCGACAAGTCTGGGAGGGTGATTACAGTTATTACAGCCGGTATAAATTAATGGTTTAGAATGTAGAAAATTAAACATCGCGATTAAGCTTTATATACTATGAACAAAGAACAGACTTTTAGACTCACTAACCAATAGGGAAAATTGTGTAGGTTAAAATATACATGAGCCAAACAGAAAAACATATAGAAACATAGTCACACAGGGGAATAATTATTCCAAATTTAGAAAGTAAGGAAATGAAACATCTGGGATGACAACTGTCATTCGCTGCTCGGATAGAAAATGACCTGTGAAATGTTCTTAAAGTATGTAACCTTACTACCACTAACAGACGCCCGGCGGGCGTTAAGCGGGCGCCGGGCGTTAAGCGGCCGTGCCCGGGAGTATGTAAATGACCAAAGACATGACTAACTTGACATTCTATTTATAGTTCAACATCTTTATTGAATTAAAGTCAAAACTATTTATTATATACTTATTATATATATATTATTTCAAGACACTATGATATAATTATTTTACCTGACCAACCTGTCCATAGACCAGGTGAATGGTGGCGAAACAGCGTTCCCAGGTGTGGGCCGAAGAAGGCCAGTAAATATCGGGAGACAGTCAAACCAGCTGTGGGCAAGGAGAAATGGGGGTAGCAGCGTCCCCGGCTGTGGGCAGGCACATACAGAGTACCGAAAAAATCGGTCTGTGGTGCTGAGAATCAAACATACACTGCCTGACGTTGGTACGAATTCGGACCAAAAAAAATCGACCCCAAGTCCAGATTTCTCGGCTAGGAGTAGGCCTACCTATAACTTACGTTAGTACATATACTACCTGACAACAAATTTCCCTCTGAGTGACTGAGTGGAAGTCATATAACTTAAAAGCACGAAGAGAGGACACAAAATACAGTTTACTCATAGTTCTAAACTCAGTTGAACTGGGAACCTCAAAGTATATATCTGGGACTATACACCCTTAGTTTAAATTCCGACAACATTTTTCATTAAACAAAAATATCAAACGCTTTAAAAAGTTCAATAATTTCCCTGTGAGAGGACTTTACACTTCAAAAAAGGAAGATAGATGTACATAAGTTTATGTAGTATGTTAAGGGCAAATGAAACAGGTTAAAGTAAACACTTTAGATATATAAAAAAAACATATTTCCTTTTCGAGGCAATATCCTCTTGATTTGTAGAATGAATTTTACCTGTCGTTACTTTTCTTAAAGAAGTTATGAATAAACTTGTATTGGTGGACTTGTGCATTTATGACGTTTATGGCTGTAAATAACTAAGTACTAATTAACACAATTCTGCAAAACCAGCAATATAGTATAAAATCCCTCTGCCTCTGCAGGATATCCACGAGCAACCAGACGTAATCATTTCATTTGTCCGAAAATATTTAATAGGTCATAGCGTGTAGTAGAAAAATGATAAAATTTATTTAAGACCTGGTTTGTACACAGGTAAATATTGTTTTTAAAATGAGTAAGTGAGTGATTTGGGTTTTACGTCCTGCTTAACAGTATTTCAGTCATATGAAGACGTTGTCTCCTTGTGGCAGGGCAGATTTCCACTGCTCTTTTATTTGGTGCTGCCTCACGGAGACGACTTACCGAAGACACCCAGTCTTTGGTCTAAATAATATCAGAGCTAATCGATTACTATCAAACCTATAGAAAATCGGCGTGTCTGCTTTATCAAAAATACTGATTATTTGTTGCTAAATTATCTTTTCCAGAAAATTCTACTGAGTAAAGTCAAACTCATGCCTGTCGTCAACCTAATGAAATAACAGGGGTTGTGGTTTATTATAACTACTTATGATTCAGTAAAAATGTCTAAATGCCCCTTTTTAACACAATAAGAAACTTGTCTCCATGGTTAGTTTAGCCAAGAAGATTTTCTGTGTGCCTGTGTGCTTTAGTGTTCAAAAATATACATAAAAACAAATTCAGGCCCCATAATGTTCTGGTACAAGCAATAATTCCAAGATGTAAAACCACAAGTAAATACGATAAGTATGTTTTATTAAAAAGTAGATGACTGTAATTTCACCAAATGATGCACAAATCTGCATAATTAATCCTTAAACATATTTCCACATCATATTACCATTTTCACCCTTCATGCTGTCAGCGTTAGGCCTACGCATGCATGTATATACTCCATCCAAAGACCAAAAATAGTTGATCTTAATGTAGCTGTCAATGCCAATATACAATTATTTTAGAAGTCGTCATGGAATTAACTTCCACTACAAACATAAGATATTTGTTCCTCTTAAGTGGCATGAGCTGCTAAAATGATGATCTATGGTTATCTCAAAATTGTCAGTTTTTTTCTTCAATAAGTGCAAATTAGGAGCCCTTTTACCCTAAAGATCCCTTCAAATTTTCTTCACTTAAAAAAAAAACAAGCCACTTTAAAATTAACGGCAATGTCAAATTCATTGGACATAAATTTCAAACATAATTGTATCAAGAGTCTAAATAATTTTTAGGAATAGTTGCAGTTTTTTATTACGGTAAAAAATAAAAGGAAGACAACATTAAGTGACATGGCATATTATCTGATAAATCTTGGAATTTTCATACAAAAAGTTCTACATGTAAAGTCAGAAAAGTTTGATAGGCTTAATAACTTTTATTTGAGTAACATAAATTTTTCTGAGAATTGGAAACACTTGAGCCTAATCTTTCTTGTACACATTTCCCAATTTACTCGCTTCCGGTTTATAGAATAAATTTGGCTAAGCATTCTTTAGTTCACTACCGATCTTGTATCCAATAATTTTGTTCCAGTCAATTTTGGTTCTCGTAACAGGAAGTTGTCGTCGAAGGGCTTTAAATGTTGTATCGGACATGGTCTGGTAATTTTCCGATATAGCTCTCTGCAAAAAAGAAAAGTATGTGTAAAAGTAAACACAAAATTCAAATAATAAAAAATCTACAGATGTCTTGATCTCCAAACTTTCGCAACCTTTTATTTATCAATACCGTTCTAATCTCAATAGTATTCTATTCATGTGACTTCATTTTGTCTTGATCTTTATTGAAAAGTGGATGTTACTGAAGGGAGGTAACTCTTCAAATGCATTGTGAGATTGATTGTTTGGTGTTTTGCACTGAGCCAAAGATTATTTGACTTATATGGCAGCGTTGCCAGTTTTATTGTGGGAGGAAACCAGGCTCTATGCCCGGAGAAAACCCACGACCTTGCGGTGTTCAATTGCAACCATCCCACATAGGTCGTTCAAGTGTTTTTTATTCTTAAATGGCAAACAGAATTTATGATCAGTGTGATTTCCGTGTGATTTTCATGTCATTTTTACTGATCTACTAAAGATAACAGAGTCCTACCTGGTATTCTCCCTCCGCATCAGAAACCAGATTCACAAACTCCTTGGCAGCCTGCTGTTCATTCTAAGAAACCAAAAAACACAAGAACAAATATTTGAATAATAGGGCCTTGGAGTTTCTTCAGAGATTTTGCGATGACCACGTCAGTTTGACTGATTTTTTTGGCTCTACAAAGTTAGAACTAAGTGGTCGTGCTTTGCAATGCGTAGATAGAGACGTGTTCAGTAGATATAATACCCAGATTTGTTTTCAATTTTGCTTTTGGTCTGAGTTGGATTCAAACCTGAGACCCACTGATGGAAGGTGTTACACTGAGAGACACAGTCGATTGAACCATCAAGGCCCCTCAGCCTGTGGAAACGAAGCCCAGAAAACTACTACATTGATAAATTGGCTACTACAAAACAGTTAATGTAGTGAAAAAGTTGTATTATTTATCTACTTACACTCATATCAATAGGTACTTTAATTTCCTTATGGCTTACTAACTGTACATTGCCATCTTCATAGTAATGGACCTAAAACAAAGTAAACAAAATCTTTAAAATCTTTCTGGAAAGTTTGGAAGATATATCATGCACACAAGTCTGAAAGGTCAAACTTTTCAAAATGTAGATACCTTGAAGAAAATTTTATTAAAGTGGCTTGAGCTGCCAAAATTTCACTTGTCAAGATAAGTTGAAGACTTTAAGTACACTGAAAAATTGTATTTCATTGGTAAAGTCAGCAACCCGTACGAACAGCAGATGTGTGCTAATAAGTGAAAACAAATCAAATAGCTGGGATGCACGAGTACATTTCAGTATTTTGAGAGCGTTTATCAGAGAAATGTCAACTTGCCTGTACTTTAAGGAATCCTGTGAGTTCAGCTTTACCGCCACTTTCTGGGAACGTCACAGACCACTGGGATCGCCAGCGACCATTCCAGAAATTTTTAGGTTGGAATTGATGGCTTTCGATGGCTGCGATGATAGTGACATTACCACCTGCGGAGCTGCCGTACACAGTAGCTACTCCGTATTTGTAAAAAGAATGTGTATATGTTGTAACAGCTGTTTCTATTGGCCCCCGCCACCTCTCCGCTACATTATCTACATCATGAGGTCTATAATCAGTGGCTTCTTTCCTCAAATGTTCATATCTGGAAAATAAAGAGATATGAGACACAATATATAGACTTTGCCTCTCTGAATAGTCATACATTACTACTTTCAGTAAATTTGGGGCAAGCACTGGCTCAGTCGGCATCATCGTAGTCTCCCAGATCGACATAAGCCACCATTGATGGGTAGCGAAAGCACATCACACTCACTCCGACAAAATTGTTTAAATTTCGCAGTGTTTTTTTTTACGCTTCTGCATGTATGGGGAAGAGTTGTTCCCTGAAGGTTGCGGGTTTCCTATAGGCAAAAAGCACGGTTTCCTCCCTCACTAAACCTGGCAACGCCACCCTAACAGTGAAATGTCTAGTGCGATGTAAAATACCAATCAATAAGTAAATTCGCAAAATTAAATTAAAGTCTGTTTCAGAACAAATTGAATATTTTCTACTCAATGAACGCATTTTATGAAGCATTCTACTCCAGCCAAAACAAACAATGTGGAAGAGTTGCTAGGTCGTTTCCTCAGGGCAAAGAGCCCTGTTTCCTCTCCCACTTACTAAACCTGGTAACACTGCCATATCAGTGACATAATCTTGAGTGTAGCGTAAAACATGAATCCAGAATAATATTAAGGTTACTTTTCGAGTGTCCGCAATCTATGATGGACAGTTGGCAGGTACTGGCAAAAGTCCAGATGTTTCCTCCAAGAAACATCAAGAATAGAGGAGCTTTTGCTATATACTTACTTGAATGTTTGTTTTGTCCTAGGATCTAGAAATCTCCCACCCCCAACATCCCCATGTTCTGTTATCAGCACCTGTTTAACAAAGACAATCATACAAATTAATAACACAATTTAAATGTCACAAATTGATTGACAGTTTTCAACGATATATGTTTTTCTTTCAAAGATATATTAAAGTTGTCTCGTTGTAAAAGACATTCTACAATAAAAATAAACCAATGTAATGCTGCAGCAATTGAAAACTGTCATAAACCTACCCATCTGATGTGTAGGAAAATAAACAGTGAAGTAAGCTTAATACAGACTTAATTTGACAAATCCCCAGTGAAATTTACTTGCTATGCACAAAGATTTCTAAGAGACAATTTGGTTGAATTTGAGACACCCATTTTTGTTTACTTCTACCAAATTTGATGAATTAGTTCATGTTTAAGCCGCACTCAAAATTATTTCATTTCTATGGAGGTATTGCCAAGTTTAGCAAGGGATAAAACCAGTCTTTTTTCCCAGAAAAACGCTAGACCTTCGGCAAGTACCTGGCAACCCCCATTGATGAATGACAAAAAATAGTTACAAATAAATACAAAAAACTGGTATACTCTAACCAGTCTATCGAAGCATTTTATTTTATACAGTGCAAAACTGTACACGATTTTACTGAGAAAACTATCATGTCCCTCAGAGCCTTCTATTTTACATGGTGTAAACTGTTCACGGTTATACTGAGCAAACGATACTCTGTCTTACCTGTTCCTCAGAGCCTTCTATTTTACATGGTGTAAACTGTTCACGGTTATACTGAGCAAACGATAGTGTGTCTTACCTGTTCCTCAGAGCCTTCTATTTTACATGGTGTAAACTGTTCACGATTATACTGAGCAAACGATACTGTGTCTTACCTGTTCCTCAGAGCCTTCTATTTTACATGGTGTAAACTGTTCACGGTTATACTGAGCAAACGATACTGTGTCTTACCTGTTCCTCAGAGCCTTCTATTTTACATGGTGTAAACTGTTCACGGTTATACTGAGCAAACGATACTGTGTCTTACCTGTTCCTCAGAGCCTTCTATTTTACATGGTGTAAACTGTTCACGGTTATACTGAGCAAACGATACTGTGTCTTACCTGTTCCTCAGAGCCTTCTATTTTACATGGTGTAAACTGTTCACGATTATACTGAGCAAACGAGCCAGAGGCCCCCTCTTTTAATAAAGCATCGTCGTTCAATAATATACGCACATCTGAAAAATAAATTAACGATTAAGCTACATTTAGAAATATAATTAAACACACCTGCACATTCTAATTCAATTACACTTAAGCGTTGATATATATCTGGGGTTCGAAAATAAGTTGAGAAACAGCTTGATTGATTGATTAATTGTTTGGTGTTTTATGCCGCGCTCAAGATTGAGAAAGAGCTTGAAGTACACATAGATATGAATATATTTATGAACACTAAAACACACGGGCACATGGAAAATCTTCTTGTCTAAAATTACCATGGAGACAAGTTTCTAATTGTGTTAAAAAGAGGTATGGTAATGTCTGAGTTAATTCAAGTGGTGGAAAAAAGTAGAAGAGTGCAAATTCTCATCTTAATTTAAGAGAGAGCTGTAAAACATTCAAGGATTAACTGCTGGTCAATCATCTCCCTGGACTGAGATGTGTGAGATCTCATTAAATCTCAACATGCTTAGTCCTCTAATTAACTCAGGTATTACCGTATATCATTTAGACCTTAATTATAGGGAACAAATCTACTTATTATTAATAGATCATTTACAGTACTTAACCCATTAAAACCTTTTAATCTCTTGTCTGGCTGTCAAAATGAAGTGCTAAAAGTTGCTGCTGCAAACCTTACCGTTGAAGACTTCATTAAATTCCCCTGGCGGAGCATGTCGAATAAAATGGGACACAATCTTCACCTGAAATTGGGAAATTTATACTTGTTAATAACTTTTAATATGTCAAACCTCGCATTATTTTATTCAAATAGGAACATCAGGATGATCCTGAATAGAAGTTTCAAACATAATTCCAAAATCCCCATCCACATACTGACATTATTAGGCAGGGTTTCGTGGAAGTCAAGCTTTGAGGTCGAATATCTGCCTCAAAATGAACAGAAAAACTTAAATCACTCCATAAAAAATTGAATTGCAGTTAATTTAGAAGCGAAATGTTCAATTCCACTCCATGCTTCAGGGTACGGCCTAAAAAATTTGGACTTCTATGAAACACTGTTAGGATCAAAACATGGAATTGTAAATAAAAGAAACGTTAGCAAATATTTTAGATATATTTTAGCCAACTTGAAATGTACTGCCTAAGAAAATAGCCAGTTTTCAATCAGTTTATAATGGGTGCTTAACATACACATTCAAAGCAATTCTAAACATTTCATAATATTTTGCCACGACAAAATATTCATATCTCTCCCGTGGTAAAAAGTTGAAACCAGCCCATCTAGTAGGGAGGTCTAATTACTTAACTGCAAAATCAATTGGACAAGAGGATATTTAGCTAGCTAACTTCATGCCAGTGGCCTGTACGAAGGCTTAAGGATCAAGTCTCTTGCTTTGAGTAAGGCGACTAGAAATCAGACAACTTTGTACATACAATACTTCATAATGACTTTAATTGAGTAACTGATACCATGAACTTCCGGAGTTCAGTAAAAATTAGCACAGCAACTCTGGGACAGTGAAAATTAACATGGGAGTCCCAGAGAGACTTTTGTGGGTCTTCGGGAATGCTGCTGTCTTGAACATACTCGAATTTGAAGATTTGCTCAAGAAATGAATATCTACCATTTACTCCCATGTTGAAAGTCCACGCTTGCCCCATTGATATCTTTTAATAATTAGATTGGCTAATGACTAGCGACTTCCAGCAAGTAAGTTCGCCATCCTGCTAGTGGATTTTTGACTTGCGATAAAAAATTTTCGAGAGCAGAATAAATTTTAACTGGTAGATGCTGTATGAGATTCATCGCCCATCAAAACAAACGTTTAAAACTTGCTTTAGTCTTGACCACCGTGCAACAACAAGTAATGTTTTTCAAGCGCTAACCTCCTTCTGGAATGTAACGTTAATGTGATATCGTCAACTAGCAAGATGGCTGACCATTGTGACGTTTTCTACTGTGCAGCGCATAGCACTAAATCAATATAGCTAATATATAATAAGATATATATGGTTTGCGCAGTTGAAAGGGAGGTAACTTTGTGTTAAATACATCACTCCGCGTTGCACAAAAACAGTGATCATTTTTTCTATTTTCTTTCCTTTTAAATAGTTTTTAATGCTGCACAATTCCAGGAGTGTGATTTATAAACATGGAACTTAACAGTGACGCAGAAGGGTTTATAGATATCTTATTTTCATGGTCCATTAATCAAAGGAAATAGGCAAGTGGTTACTTCCGGTTTAAAGTCAACTGTCAGACGAACACCATTTGCAAAGTTTACAACAGTAGACTGTGGAGCTTCAAACATACAAATGGAAATTAAAACAGTACACAATACAATCATTTTCCCTTACCCTAGTGGTACATTCACAACACAAATGATGAGAAAAATAAATAAATAATTTCGCCGAAACCGGCAGTACATGCACTTTTTTTATGTCACTTGAGACAAATGTTGGTACCAAAAAAATGACATGTGTATAAGATTATTTGGGAGTCATATGCCTTTCAAGAGCTTGGCACATGTAGAGTAACGTGTAAGCTATCTCAAATAAAACATCAGAGGAACCAAAAGGTATAGAATCCATATAAATACCCACCTTCTCCTGATCGGATATCGGTTCATCGTCCATTTTGTCTGTCGGTCACGCCTTTTCATACAAATGAATCATGGGACATCATTGTGGTGACTCGTACATTTTCAGTCTTGACAAGAAGAGAAGATGAACTCTGTCTTGTGTTAGATTTATGTTTAGTCGTGATATAAAACCATTTTTGCGTGTAGATTGTTCTTTATTTTCATTACACTATATATTCAGTCTTGTGTATAATTCAAATTAAGATCTGTTATTGAATGTAACGTCAATATATAATTATTAGAAATAAAAATAGAGTTGACACTGAAAATGTGAATTTTTCGTTACAATACAATTACAAATACAAAATTACAACGGCCGTGCGATACTTGTAACAGGTGCCCCTATGCTTGCAAATGGTTGCATCATCAACTCAACTTTTATGTGATTGTGGATCGTTAAATTTCCAAAACGCGTAATGCAGATTTGCTTGCTACATTTTTTGCAAAACTAAAAAGTAAAGGACGACATTTTTTTTTTTTTTTTCACAAATTATCTTGACTGATTTGTTATCTCCCTTGACAAACAGATTTCCATGGCAGCCAAACCGCTTCACTGTCAGACAAGAGCTCCCGTTTCTCTTCGGGTCGGGGGTGAAAAGGTTGACTTCCACACTGGTTGTAAAATTATCGACTGTTCATTTCCCAACGTCCTCCGCCCTGAGGTACAGTTTAAATTCGTTGGCACTTGTAGTTATTGCAGAAATCGAGATGGCTGTTGGTATGAAACAACAACAACATAACACATTACATTTACATAGTACATAATTGGTTAGTCCGCAATATGTTGAGTGGATTGAAGGATAAATTCTGATACGCCCGCACGGGCTTCTTCAATACCACGTCAACATAGGGTGCATTTGAAAAATCTAAGAGTTGCTCTCGGAATTTTAAAAAAATGATAACTCGCAATTTTCGAACATTACTCACCTAAAATTTTGTCCGAAAGCTTCTTTGATAATCCCTTCGTAGAGCTAAACCATCATCTGTGACCATACACATCGCCAAACAACGAAATTCACTAAGTTTAAATTCCCTTTGCGTTATCACCGACCTTCCCCGACAGCCGTTACCGGTTGTAGTGGCGAGCATGATTTGAAAGTTCGCGGTAGATGGCAGTGTGATCGCCCGAGAAAATTTTTAGTGAACACAGACGGAATTCAAACTTCGCGAACAGACTTTAACAGATTTTAAGGTCACATATGATGGTTTAGCTCTACGAAGGGATTATCAAAGAAGCTTTCGGACAAAATTTTAGGTGAGTAATGTTCAAAAATTGCGAGTTATCATTTTTTTAAAATTCCGAGAGCAACTCTTAGATTTTTCAAATGCACCCTATGTTGACGTGGTATTGAAGAAGCCCGTGCGGGCGTATCAGAATTTATCCTTCAATCCACTCAACATATTGCGGACTAATAATTGGTAATTATGCAAGTTGGTCCTTTATGCACGATCATAAACTATAAGGAATTTTTAAACCAAAATCCATTTGGGAATGGTAAAGAATACATGGTGAGCCAATGTGTGCGGAGCAACCGTTGGAAAGTTTTTAATTGGCTTGCATTCATTGGTTTTTGACTAAACGGTCTATAAAGACAGGAGCTTGGATATTTAAGGAGTATACAAAAGTAGTATACAGGGACGTCTGGAAGCGTCAACTGTTTCTTTCATCCTATCTTCTTGCTATATACAACAGCGCCACCTAACGTCTTACAGTAGACAACTCCCTTCACAGCAACACATCAAAGTTTATAGATTTTTTTTTTTCAATTTAAATCCGCACTCAACGGGTCTCGCATCCCTACCTTTCCAATCTACAGCTGCGCAGAACCACATGTGCTAACTTCCAACACAGCGTTAGAGGTATTAAATTTCTATGTGTTACCTGAACTGTGATACACGCATGCGCACTTCATATTTATATACTCTTTGACCTGCGATGACGTATTTGGACGAATCCAAGAGGATCCTTCGGTTTTGTAAATAAACATGGCTAAACCTAAGCCTTTTCTGTAAATAAACCCCGTTCCTAACCCTAAGTCCGTCTTTAGCGTTGTCAATAAAAGATTCCAAAACCTAACCTTATTCTGTCAATAAACCCCGTCCCTAATCCTAGGTTCATCTTTGACGTTTTGTCAATACAAAAAGTTGTTGACAATTGTAGTGATTTGTAGTAGTGACCCTCCGTCTCTGAAGAGCTGGCATGTTGCCAAAGGCCAACAGTCATCGACCACAGCCATGCCTTACGAACAGTGGGGCCACTTTATCAATGAGTTGACTGACCGCAACTTTTACGTTACCTACTATTCTTTACCCAAGCCATCCATTTTATCAACTCTCCTAATTTTTTTATATTTTTTTTCATCATTAAATGCGTAACCCCCTATTTGCTTTTCAGATTTTGACTGACAAGTTTTGTTAATTGTAATCAATCAATCTTTTTTAAAGTTTGTTTATCTTTTAGTACACATTCTCAAGTTCGCTATGAAATAAATCGAAATGATAAAAGTGAGTGTGAATGTATGTTAGTGTGTTGGACAGCCGATGTATGTAAGGTGACAAACTCCCCTTCCACCTGGTGACCGGATAATCCTTGTGGCCTAATAATCTTTGTGGTCGAATGATCTGTACTCCTGTACATTACATCATGTACTGATCAGGGGCCTTAAGCTTAAGTCTGGCTTAAATATGTGGCGTCACAAAGGAATTTGATTGTGACGTCGCCGAGATAAATCGGGCTTAAGCTTAATACACCTTTGTGCAACCGTACCATGGGGCCTACAACTTATGATAATTAATACAACTTTTCAGGGCTCACTAGGCAATTAGGTGCTAATATAGAACTGGGCACGGGTAAAGCATAGTAGGTATTAAAACCTTAAACTTGTGGTCAGTCAACTCATTCATAAAGGGTCCCCACTGTGCCTGAGTCTTGACTGCAGTCAATGAGTGATGTGTTTTGACAGTATGCCAGTTCTTCTCTAGAGACGGAGGGTCACTATGGTGTATCTAGATTGTGAACAACTTTGGTTTGATCATGTTTTTGTGAAACAGACTTAGAGTTAGGGACAGGGTTTATCGACAGAATAAGGTTAGGTTTAGCCATGTTTTATTGACGCAATGCCAAAGAGGAATTTTGGGTTAGGGACAGAAAAAAGGTAAGGTTTATCCATGTTTTATTGACAAAACAGGAGGACCCCTTCTATTTCTCTTAATAGATTTGCCGCAGGTCAAACTGTATGTAAATCGGAAGTATGCATGTATGTATTGTAGTTCAGGTAACACATAGAAAATTAATGCTCGCACTGAAGTCTGTGCTGGTAGTTAGTGCTACAGTCTTATTGAATGCTTTATCCTTCATTCTCAAGACTAGAAGCACTAAAAAAACTTCTGAACTATACGTCTTGAGAAAAATAGGCAATAATTTCAACATTCTGTTTTAATATCAAAATATCAACATTTTGGCAGCTCATGCCAGTCAGTAATTTTTAACCTAGAGTATCAGTATGTACTGAATACGTAACATTTGTTTTGATTGACAAAGTGTTTTTTTATTTTTTAGGTTGGGGAGATTCATTTTCAGAATTTCTACACCGCACTTCTTACCATCAAGGTTAAATTCCGTACCAAAGAACAAGGAGCTGAAGGTATGCCAGTTTGTTCATTTGGTTTATTTTAAAAAGTTCAATTGGTACAAAAATAATTTACATATTAAACTACAGTCCATTGCTAAAAAGTACCTTGCTCTTATTCTTGTTTCATTGTCGGTCCGTTGTTAAATTTTGATTGACCTGCCGTTTAACTCTACTGAACTGATGTTTTGCAGATAATAAACCACCGTTGAAATATGTAACATTTGTTTTGATTGACAAATAGGCTATCATAATAAATATGCTTTCCTTAAAGATTGCTTAATAAACAGTGGAGAAGAAGGTGAGTGAACCCAACTGTCTCAAGTTTACCTTTTCTTTAAAGTTTTAAAAACCCTGCATACAATAGACTGTCCAAAGCAGCTTTTCTCAACAGAAGTTGGTGCTCAAAATAATGTACTTTTGTATCTTGGAGTTTTAAATGGCTTGATTATTGGGTATTCATTTTATATGAATTTTGACCACAAGGTTTCCAGATAAAGCCTGGGAACCTTGGAATGTATACATCGCCATGAAGAACATGTAGGTTTTAGTCAACAACACAGGCTACAGTTTCAAACAATTCTTAGAATTTTTCTTCAAGTTTAATTACAAACATTTTTACTTTTCGTTAGATTTAATCGGAATTGAAAAAGATTTTTGGGAATACCTGTGAATATATGCTTTCTAAAAAGCAAGCTTGTTCATAGTATTCAAATGGATTGGGTATAAACAAGGATTTATCGGACCCTTAAAACCTGGCCTTTATTTTCTCACTTGGACACCAAAATTGCAATGAGAAGGGTTACATGGGATGATGAGATGCAAATAAATTGCAAAACATTATACAATAATGCATATTTAAACACTAATTTAAACACCTAATGTATATGGGACCCTACTTTTTATCTGATGAGTGTCCATTGGACCCCAACATTTTGGGAGCCAGGGAAAACCATGGTATAAAGGTCTTAATGGCATACATCCTTTTCAACACAATTAAAAACTGGTCTCCATGGTTATTGTAATCAAGAAGATTTTCCTTTGCCTGTGTGTTTTAGTGTAAACTCATAAATATATGAAAAGAAATGAAATGTATACAATTGTTGATCAATTTATCATTTTCTGTTTATTTAAAAAGCCCTTTCAGTTTTGTGAAATTCATTTATTATAGCTGGGGCAATATTACCCACACAACCAAGACTGAGAAAAAACTTTAACAAAATATTAAATGATTTCACAGACATTTTAAAGGAATGCAGTTAGATTTCATCCATATGACCAAAGTGGATATCACAGTAATCTAATTCGTATATTCCACAGCGCTGACCACACCCACTTAGCTTGATCTGGTTAACATTTTTAAGAGACTAAAATATATTCAATTCCAATTCTTTTACATCAATTACACCCTTGGACTGGGGGCATCAGGGTTTTACTTTACCTATGTTTGGCCAAGCAAGTCAAAATTTCGATGTGGATGGGTGACCATTTCAGTCAGTACAAAGTGCTTAGCCATGTAAATCTATAGTAAAACTTTTTGGTTGAAGCTGACAATTTTATATTTTTGCAATTAATTGTCTTCTGTGTTCATTCTTAGAGCTTCATCTTCTGTTTGTTTTTCAATTTTGTTTTTGTCTCTGTTTCTTGTTTTTGCTCCAGATTTGATCAACCTTTCATATTGAACATAAGCAATATGAATTTGTTTTGGTTGGTTGGTACTTTTGTCACCATATGACCGTTGCTGTTCAGCTTGATTTTAAGCCCAAATCATTAAATCTAAACGCCACCTTAATACTATTCTTGACTGATATCACTGTAATGATTCTAATAAGCTGTGCCAATACAGAAAGAAATGCAACTCCGAAAAACTTGTTAAGCAAAAGAAATGTAAATTCGAAAACTGAAGCCCCAGTTGAGTGATATTATTCTATATCTATATTTCAAAGGATCTACCAGGAATTCAGTTAGAAAACAACAAACATTTATCACTTTGTCTTTCATGTTACTCATGTTCCATTTAGTATCCATTGTTTTTTTTTTATTGTATATTCCCGATTTATCGCTAGTTAGATCTACCAAAATATAGATGTAATGATTGATTGATGTTTTATGCCTATTTTAAAATTATTTCCCTTTTTTGGCATTTCTGCTAGATTCAGTTGAAGGAAAGATGAAATGTATTTATTTATTGTCTATAGTTATAACTTATTCTCTTCATTGATTTCAGGGGACAGAAAATGGCAGACATGTGTTCGAGGTCTGAAGTTAATGCCTGATCCACATTGTGAAACAGGATCTCAAAACTATGTCACCATTACCAGAAAACATGTAAGTCCCTCAAAGTGAACAATCAGACGTCCATCCGTTGCCACCATTTTAACTGTATTGTGCCCTCCGAAAGTGGGCCGCCTGGTGGCAAAGGTTTTTACCAGGGGAAATAACAACCCTTATTAAACATGACTATACAATAAGCTTCATTTAAAGCCTAGCGCACACGAGAGGCGCCGGCTGAGCTGCCGGCTACGCGTGGCTGAGAGCTAAGCTGTTTCCCCCGTGTGCGCGTAAATTTTGGTGAGATTTTCGCCTCTCGAGGCGGTGAAGAAAGTATTTAGCATGTTTGATATGTTCTGCCTCTCGTGGCAAGAATCTCACCGTGTGCGCACAACGTAAGCTGCCGGCTGAGCTGAGAGGAGGGATAGTCCAATCGCGTGTGACTATTAAATCATGTGACCACTTAGAATATTACGAATATTACGGGTAGTGACACTTGTGCAAGTCAGTGAACTTGGGTGACAAGGAACTTGCCTCAGCCGAGAGCTCATCGTCTGCGCTGAAATCTGTAGCTGCTCCCTTGGCCACGCGTGCCTTGTAGCTCAGCCGGCACCTCTCGTCTGCGCTAGGCTTTAAAAACCATATTTTTTTTATAAAAATTCTATCACAAGCTTTAGTACTGTCAGGCCAAATTATTACATCTTGCTGGTTGCGTACCCGCTGAAGTGTAGGGATTTGATGCTATATTCTTACTTTTGATGAAATCGGTATAATTCTTCTGAATGACTGTTAAAACAAAGGCTAAACTGCAAATGCCCGGAATAAGTTTAATATTTAAAGCAATAAGAATTTGTTGAACCGCATAAATTAGGGTTATTCACATACCCAAGCATGTTGCAATTTTAACTGAGTGGGATACGAACCCTCGAGCCATTGCTGGTAGGCTTTGGTTGAGCGTCTAATGCTTTATCGACTACGCCAGATGCCATCGGAGTGGCAAGTGTCGGTTTCTTCAAAGTGTAATGAACTTTTTGAAGACATTAGTTTCAAAAAGAAAATAAAAACCAGTTTTTAAATTTATGATTTAAGTACATTAGGTGTCAAGTTTAATTAATTTTCAAGCTTCTAAGCATTGGCATATCACAAGCCAGAGAGAAAGTCGGGACAAAAAAGTACTAACCCATAAACTGACTGTGTGTCTGCCTCTTAACCAATAAGGCCATAGCTTTTGTTTTTCTAATTAATCTGTTATTGTTTAGTTTTCCTTTAGTTTGGTGGATGTATCGGTGATACGTCTCATTCTACAGCAACCCTCTCCCGTTTGGAAGGAGTTTAAAATTGAAGATCTCAAGTTTTATAAAGATTCGACTGATGTAAGTTACTAATATTTCACTCACCTTTTATTAGAGTTCTTAAAACATCTCTAACGTATATTTATCAGTCACATTGTTTGTTTTTCTGACTGGCTTTTCACTCAAACGACCTATGTGGGATTGTTGCCAGTTACCACCAAAAGGCAGTAAAACTGACAACGCTTCCATATAAGTGAAATAATCTTGAGCGCTGTGTAAAACACCAAACAATCAATCAACCCATTGTTTGTATACTTAGATCTACTTGCTTGGTTTCTGAGTGAACTTTTCACTCGTACGCCCTATGTGGAAGAGTTTTCAGGTACAGACTGAAGGTCAGGGGTTGTAGCACTCAATACAAGCCTTCTTGGTCTCCTTCACCCTAGAGGAGGTCGGAGGTTGGGGGTTTCCTCTGGGCCAAAAACCCCGTTTCCTGCCCCACATATTCAAGTGTGGCATTGCTGCCATATTATAAGTGAAATAAACTTGCACTATAAATGTTATTGGAGATTTTATAAATCAGGGATTAAGTAAGATCTTTTCTGACTTTTTAACTTGATGACTGTATTTAGACTAAGGATTTAACATTGATATTCTCGACCAGCTTTGTCATCCATGATAAAAAAACTTCAACCTTCTTGTATCTGTCAACCATCCTATCCTGACGTTGATTGATGTTTTACGCCGCACTCAAGATTTTTTTACTCATATGACTGTGTTACCAGGCTAAGTGGGGGAGAAAACCAAGCTTTTTGTCCGGAGGAAACCCCAACCTTCGGGGAATACCTGGCAACTCTTCCACCCTGACGTTTTCAGAATGTATGTGATTTTACGAGCGGGAGTCTATTATATAACTGTAATTGAGTGTATCTTTTAAATGTATTCTGCAAGTATTGGGGTTGATTATTTTCTAACTCATTTCTTAACAGGAAAGTAAAACAACTCCTCTGCCAGCATGGTTGATGGAAAACCAAGAACCAGTGAAAGACAGAAAACCATTGGAGGTATTATTTTGTTTTTAATTTAAGTGGCAATACTGACATTATTATAAATGTGAGGATTTTCCCTCTGCCCGTGTGTTTTAGAGTTCATAAATATATAATAAATGCCCGGCTTTGTTTTTATGCCACTTTGACAACATAAGTCCTTCCATTTTCATTTACACTACAGAATCTGGCATGTTTTTATTTAGTTTAACTTCTTAAATGAAATACCATTAATTAGTTCTGCTTTAAGGTCAAGGTTCTAAGTAATCACCAGAAGTCTATGAATGTGGAAGTGTGAAGCGTTCCATTACATAGTGTTGAGGGCATTGGCGCCGTTTGACCCAGAGGTCACCATACACAGAGCCCTCTCTCGGCTAGTCAGAAAGCGTGGCTTTTCTTCACTTTCTCATATGAACTATTATGGGATGCATAAGAAAAAACATGGCGAACATTTTATTTATGATAACAGTACTTGATGGAGCAAAAGTTAAAGTTTCCGAAGAACTTCATAAAGTTGAAAATGAGACAAGAAGACTTGCTTGGAACGATTTGAGTCCAAATGGAGATATCAGAGTCGCATGTTCGGTAAAGCTTTTATAAAAACCAATGCATTCTCCGAACTGCGGTTACTGGAATTGCCGATAGATGCAGTAAGTGGAGAATGAATTTATTTTCTGATTTGAAATTGCGCAACCGTTGACAATTTCAAAATCTACCGCGCATAAACGTCACATAATGTAGTATAAGCAGGCTGAAAGCGCCAGTGCCCTGAATATGGGGTAATGCGACATTTCACACTTCCCTGTTCATAGACTTCTGTAATCACTCAACCACTGTATGTGGAAGAGTTGCCAGGTGCTCGCCAAAAGTCGAGAGTTTCATCCTGACAATGAGTGTGGTTTCCTTTCCCACTAAGCTTCGCTACGGCGCCATATAAGTGAAATAATTTTGAGTGCGGTGTAAAACCTGTCGTTCATTTATATACTGTCTAATGCTAATGTTATTACAGTGTGTCCCTTGCATGAATGTAATGCCCTCTAATGCTAATGTGTTTTACAGTGTGTACCTTGCATGACTTTAATGCTCTCTAATGCTAATGTGTTTTACAGTGTGCACCTTGCATGAATTTAATGCTCTCTAATGCTAATGTGTTTTACAGTGTGTCCCTTGCATGAATGTAATGCCCTCTAATGCTAATGTGTTTTACAGTGTGCACCTTGCATGAATTTAATGCTCTCTAATGCTAATGTGTTTTATAGTGTTTCCCTTGCATGAATGTAATGCCCTCTAATGCTAATGTGTTTTACAGTGTGCACCTTGCATGAATTTAATGCTCTCTAATGCTAATGTGTTTTACAGTGTGCACCTTGCATGAATTTAATGCTCTCTAATGCTAATGTGTTTTACAGTGTGCATCTTGCATGAATTTAATGCTCTCTAATGCTAATGTGTTTACAGTGTTTACCTTGCATGAATGTAATGCCCTCTAATGCTAATGTGTTTTACAGTGTGTACCTTGCATGACTTTAATGCTCTCTAATGCTAATGTTTTTTGCAGGATGTACCTTGAATGAATTTAATGCTCTAATGCTAATGTGTTTTACAGTGTGTACCTTGAATGAATTTAATGCTCTAATGCTAATGTGTTTTACAGTGTGTACCTTGAATGAATTTAATGCTCTCTAATGCTAATGTGTTTTACAGGGTGTACCTTGCATGAATTTAAAGGAGATATGAACAAGATTTAAAGCTGATTTGTGCTTGTTTATTGACTAAATACATATTTGAAAATTATCAGTTGAAACGAAACAACCTTCGCGTTAGTTCCCTGGTAGTCAAAAAACGAACGGGGAGGAAATATGCATATTTTCCGTATTTTTCGTAACTGCTCGGAAAAATGATGTCATACACGACCTTTGATGTGTACAAACTGCCACGAAGACATACTGAGACAACAGAAATCGTTTATTACGTCATCGCTGTGAGGGTACGTACACAACGGAGGTCGTGTTTGACGTCATACATGTAAGTCTCTGAGATAATTAACTTTCGTAAGCATTGTAGATCGGTAAACGTAGCTTGAATTTTGTATGTGCTGCGACCGAAATTTAATTCTCTTTTTTGTCAGACTTTTAAAGTACATGTTCTACAACACACCTAACGCATATTAATAGAGAATATTTCCAAAAGCTGTTCATAAACCCTTTAATGCTCTCTCATGCTAATGTGTTTACAGTGTGTACCTTGCATGAATTCAATTCTCTCTAATGCTAATGTGTTTACAGTGTGTACATGTACCTTGCATGAAGTTAATGCTCTCTAATGCTAATGTGTTTACAGTGTGTACCTTGCATGAATTTAATGCTCTCTAATGCTAATGTGTTTTACAAAGTGTACCTTGAGTTGTATGAATTTAATGCTCTCTAATGCTAATGTTTTTTACAAAGTGTACCTTGAGTTGTATGAATTTAATGCTCGCTAATGCTAATGTGTTTACAGTGTGTACCTTGCATGAAGTAAATGCTCTCTAATGCTAATGTGTTTTACAGGGTGTACCTTGCATGAAGTTAATGCTCTCTAATGCTAATGTGTTTTACAGGGTGTACCTTGCATGAAGTTAATGCTCTCTAATGCTAATGTGTTTTACAGGGTGTACCTTGCATGAAGTTAATGCTCTCTAATGCTAATGTGTCTTACAGGGTGTACCTGACATTAATGAATTATCTGCCAGTGTACAGGAATTATGGAGCCTTACAGAACAAATGAACACAAAGCAAACTAACACAGCTTTAGGCAGATATGACGTAAGTCTTTTTTTTTCTTTTTTTTTTCAGTTTAAGCCTATACAAATGCATATAGGCGTTTATTAAAGATAGTCACGAATTTACAAAAATGCCACAAATGTACTCCCCACGTAAGTCTTCTCTGAGAATTATTCCCAGTTATCTCCCCTTTATGTTAAATTAACTGGGTTTCATCTCAGGCCATTTATCCCCATTATGATAGTATCAAAACAACCACAGCAAATCAGCCTTTATATTGCTTTTATCGACCTTGTTGATTTTAGAGTTAATTTAAAACAGAAGATAAATTTTAAGTTTTATCATATCAATGAATTTTTTAGTTTTTCGTTTGTTCCCTCATCAGTTTTGAAATTGGCTTTATTTGTCTTTATGTTTTTCAGATTGACGGCTGCTATGAGATTAACCTGTTGTCGTATACATGACCAATCCTTCAACATTCTAATACAGTTTTTATTTTGTCGGGCCTTGGCAATTTATATCCTGGCGAGGGTCTTGGGGCTGAGGCATAGCTTTCAGGAACGACACATTTCTCATTATATAAGCCTTAATACCAGTCTTTTGCTTTGAACAAATCTTCTATTCTATGAGGGGGCCTCCGTGGCTCAGTAGGTAGAGCGTTGGACGCTCAATCCGAACAGCCTTCCACCAATGGGTTGCGGGTTCGATTCCCACTCAGTCCAAAAAATTGGAAATTTTTGTGACTGGGTTTTCACTCGAACGACCTATGTGGGATGGTTGCCAGTTACCAACCAAAGGTCGTGGGTTTCCTCCGGGCATAGAGCCCGGTTTCCTCCCACAATAAAACTGGCAACGCCGCCATATAAGTGAAATAATCTTGAGAGCGGCGTAAAACACCAATCAATCAATCAATCAATCTATTCTATGAGGGGCCTCGGTGATCCAGTGGGTTAGAGAGATTGTCCCTCAATCCCACACAGACATTCCATTGATGTGGCGCGGGTTCAAATGACACTCAGACCAAATATAGATTGAAAAATTTCTGAGTGTATTTTTTACTTGGTCGCTGTTTGTGTAAGAGTTTCCAGGTACTCGCCAAAGGTTGGGGGCTTCCTCCGGGCAATGAGCCCAGTTTCCTCACCCAGTAAACCTGGCAACGCCGCCATATAAGTGAAATAATCTTGAGTGCGGCGTTAAACATCAATCAATCTGTTCTATGAGTGAGGTTTGTAAAGCACTGTACATGTATTTTATGTATCCTTCAGAAATTATTAATAAATCAATCAATAAGTATAAAGGTCTAAATGACAAAATAAGCCCTATTTGCAGACAAAAGAAACATCGTTTGTTATAACTACATGTAGGTATAAAAGCGTTAGCTATATGATTACTCACGACAATATTTGTGGCCAGCCTTTTACTTTATGATGTAAATTAATCATTGTCAGATTTATCTGATTTTCGTGTAACATTCCACTGTTTTTTCATGTCTTTGTATGCTGTATAATAAATTATTTCATGTATCCCTCACTTCAACTCTTTATATCTCGATCATTAAATGGATATACCGTTCTAAACTCAAAAATTGGTTAAAGGCATGCTGTTTACTTAAAATGGGATTAGCTGACAACATTAGAAATTTTTGGCTCGATGCGGAGATCGAATCCCACCTCAGACCCATTTGTGGAAGGGGGCCTCCGTGGATCAGCAGGAAGAGGGTTGGACGCTCAATCCGAACAGCCTCCCACCAATGGGTCTAACGACCTATGTGGGAGGTTGCCAGTTACCAATGGAAGGTCGTGGGTTTCCTCCGGGCATAGAGCCCGATTTCCTCCCACAATAAAACTGGCAACGCCGCCATATAAGTGAAATAATCTTGAGCGCGGCGTAAAACACCAAACAATCAATCAATGAACCGCTTATCGTTCACGCTCTTAGTTTCAACTTCTCTGTTACCCCAACCTTTCTCTGTGCTTTTATTATAACAATTCCATCTTTAGCTTTGACTTCTGTAGCAGACCTTAACTTCAACGCTTATATGAATATGGGGGGTCTCCGTGGCGCTGTCAATTAGAGTGATAGTCCTTCGGTCCGACAAAGGCCTTCCGTCGATATGGGCGTGGGGTCAAATCCCACTCAGACCAAATAAAAATTGAAAAATTCTTGAGTGGATTTTCTCTCGATCGCTGCACGTGGAAGAGTTTTCAGGTATTCCCCGAAGGTCGGGGGTTTCCTCCGGGCAATGAAACCGGTTAACCGTTTACTTTCCCACTAAACCTGCAAAGGCCACTGTTTAAATGAAAAATTCTTGTGTGCGGTATAAAACAATCAATCAATATATGTGTTACCCTTCTCTCTTAGCTTTAACCTCTATGTCACATAGCTTCAACCAATATTGAGGCGGTGTAAAACAACAATCAATCAATCAACCCTAGCTTCGGGCAGAGCGAAGGGGGTGATTAAATTATTATCTTGTGGTATAGATCAATCAGCTTTTAAAAACACGATTTATAAAATTCGGAATGGAGTACACCAATTGTTGTTTATTTAGATTACTTATATTTCTATGACATAAATGTACTCGTGTTGAAACTAATGGTTGTTTTGGGATTAAGTGGAATTTATCATCTTTTGTAATCCAAAAAATAATTTACACTTTTGTCTTTTCCTATTCTTATTTTGTATTTCTGTCGATTTAATATTATGGCGTATTTTTTACTGTTGTAAGTCATGTTGGATCAAACTTTTTTGCCACCATATAAGTGAAGTAACCTCTAAGTGTCACGCCCTCAGATTTCAAAATAAACGAATTAAAAGTAGCACAGTTTATTGGTCCATTTGCCAAAAATCATACAGGCGTTTTCGCAAACATACATGTATCAGACTGTTATTTATCAAACAACTTTACAAAAAGATTATTTTGGAATTTAAAAATTGGTGTCTCATGATTGATACCACTGTATTAAATATCAAACATTGGAGATCACAATGACTGATTTTATTCCCTTCCGTTTAAGCCATCTTAGTTAGTTTCGTTATTTTCTTTGTTAACAATGCACGATACAGTATTCCCTGTTCGTTTCCGATCCACTAAAATAAGACCAAAAGATAATTGTTGTCACACTGTTGAGCTAACCCAGTTTGTAAATAAACGATTTCCTGTTTCCTTCCGCTCGACTAATATATAGAACAAGGGGTTAAATGTTGTTACGCTAGAGTAGGATCCAGGACGCCATCGAGTTCTTGCAGCACGCCATTGGTTGCGATAACATCGGAGCTAGTTATGTTGGCACCGTTAACTGTTACGCCTGGAAGCGAGAAAACATGATTATCAGAAACGAATTGGAATATTCAATTGACCGACGGTTATCATATGCACAAAATTGGTTGCTAATGTGCGGACTATTTTTGCTTGCTTTCGTTATCTGGAACTCTTTCGGGGCTGATTTTGGGACAAAAGGCACTTATATTTCCAGTATCAATACGCTTTATTGATAAGAAGACGATCAATAGCTCTTTAGAGCTACTGTTTATTTTTATAATCAATCGTCTAGAAATAAAGCTTACTTTACTTTACTTTATTGTAGGATAGCCAAATCGCTATTATCAAAGTGTTCTTGAAAACTAATGGAAAGATAAACATGTGCTGAGCTGATAGACCGGTTGACTAATTACGTCATGGGGATATACTGAGGGATCATCATGGCCAACAGAAACTATTCTCTTCAAACCAAAAATGCGTGTATAAGCGTGCAGTCATACGTGTCACTACCAGTGCTTGTAACGAAGCCGTCATTTCAAGCAAGACCGCCCAAATAGTGACGTCATTAAACTTCTGGGGCTCGATCTACTAAGCTGGCGTAAGTTACGCCTGTCGCAAATGCATGTTGAATGATAGTAGGCTAACTAACGCATGGTCGCAATTTCGAGGCGCAACTCCATGCTGTAAGCCTGTGCGTAACTTTACGCCAGTTTAGTAGAACAGGGCCCAGGTATATTGCCTTGGTTTATCTTACCTGTGAGAAGAGCATCAGCAATAACAATATCCTGTCCACCCAACGATGTTAATTTGCCGGGTTCCAATCCAATGACGAAATAAGTACTGGATACAATGTGATATTGGAGCAGCTCTGAAGAAAACAGAAAATATAAATTGAACAGGAAGGAATTTTCAAAAATCAATTGAATTCAATGTTTACGGGGCCATGCAGATTTTAACTTGGCTTGCGAAGATGCCGGCATTTCGAATCAAGCATTTTACCATTTTGGGAAATTTCCGCTATCAGCTGGATTCAATTCCATAGTTTCTATAGCATTGGTATTGCATTATCCCGAAGATTTCCATTACATATGATTCCGAAATACTTTTAAATTAACAACGTCGCATTTAAATCTTGCATTTTTGACGGGTCGAAATTCCACTGACCTTTTCAGAAGAAGAATGTTAATACACCTCCACTGAAAATAGTATAACATTCCCGTCCGACTGTCAGTCCGCGTTCCTGCCTATACTATAGTCCCAATTATTTTAAGGGCAAAATACTTGTTTTGTGGTTATAGATACATGAGTAGCGATTTGTCATAATTCAAGTTTCCTTATTTGTTTGATTGTGTTCGGGCTATAATGTTGTTGAAACTGGTGATTTTCTAGTTTTTGGTTTGTGACTAGATGCGTGGATGACGATGTGCGATGACTGCCATGGGTGTGGAAAATGGTAACCATTTAGCTTGTATCATATCAGAGGTTGTTCCTTTTTCTTTGGAAGTGGGGGAAGGTGGGTTGGGGGTATATTAAGTTCACCAGAATTCTTGTCAAGTTTAAGTGTGGTATCATGCCGGATATCCTGGTTTTTAAACGTTAGACCTACCGATCAGAACTGTGGTGTTCAAAAGGAGATTGTCGAGGACCACAGGGTCCAGTTTTGCGAATGCGGCATCCGTGGGTGCGAACAACGTGAAGGGTCCGGGGCCTGAAATATGAACACATAACATCGCTGTTAATGTTAACCCAGAGAGAATTTATATCTGCAATGGTAATATATTCATTTTTACAAAATATTGTGTTATGGCTTACAAGCTATAATTCCCAAATATACATGGTTATATTGTTAAACTTTTTCTATTTTTAAATTAGAACCATTTAAATACTTGGAAGAAAGAAAAATGCGATCCAATAGACTAGATATTTTTTCCAATACATAATCGCGTAAAAAGAAATATCGTTATTGCAATCACATTGAATTGACCCATTATCAGTTTTTGTTGGTTTGAGAACACGAGAGAGAGCCGAAGTGTGGCATATTTCACCATCACAACCGACCTTCCGTGTTTAAACTACGACCGCTGCCATATTATATAACATATATTCTGGATAAAATATTGTATCTAATCTGTTTTTTTTTTTTTGCTCTCAATTTTTTTAAAGAATTTTCTTTGGCAATCAATAACCCATACAACCTATGAAGTGCATCAATTAACAATAAAGCTGTATGGTGAAGTATGTATTGGTCTACACAACTTTCTATGACAGGCTAATCTCCAGGGTATACTAAAAATCACTTAACAAAGCGAAACGGAGATGAATATAATAGCCTATGTTATCCTATATTTAAGGCCTTCCGAACCAAGATGGCGGGCAGTGACGAAACTATGAACTTCTTCTCTCTAATCACCGTGAAATATTCCTGAAAGTCCATCGTTTAGGCTACCTGTTGTCTATAAGCGAGTTCATGTCTTACCGTTTAACAGTGGCAGGAGTCCCGAATTGTTGAGCGCTTGATACAAAACTGTCAGGGTGGAACTGTTACCGACAATTTCTGAGATCGATTGTGTCGGTATGTCGGTTAACACGGCATTCATCTGATGTATCATTCCATTGTTAGACTCAAACTCTCCGTAAACTAAGGGTTTTCCGTTTACCGTCCTCAACTAAAAATTAGAACAGACCGTTGATTACAAGGAGGACTGAGAAAACTATTCGGTTGATCTCAATTTCCAAAATATAGCCCGCTCTGCCTTTCAGATATTGTTACTGTATATTCGGGCATTACGGTGAACAAGGGACTGTTTCTCAACACCCACGTAACTTTGCGCCTTGTCGTAACGTAATGTTGAAGGTAAATGTTGTCATGTTGTCATGGCCTTGCATTGGACGTACGTCGGGCGTAAGTGTGTTGAGAAACAGCCCCCTGATGGCCTTTTCTGTGATAAGTGATGAAATGTTGATTCGATATAATAAAAGATGTCTAACATGTAAAGCTGTCTTTCATGGCGGACATATGCCAGATTGTCATAGAAAATCCATTCCTGTGCCTAACTGCTATATATCGGGGAACTCGAGAGCACATCGACTTTCTAATTTACCTTTTTATTTCAAAAGACATCAGAGGTTATTTCTCAAGACATTTTCACCAGGCGTGATTGGTCAACACGTAATGCTGCGGTTAAATGGTGCCATGACATGCATTAGACTTGCGTCTGGCGTAAATGTTTTGAGAAACTGCTCCCTGGTAAAACCGATTCGATTACTGCTGTGGGTCCCGTTTTGGAAAAAGAGGTTAGAATAAGGTTCCGACTATTGAACAGTGGGTCAATATACCCGCATGTTATCCAATGCAGTGATACGTAGGACACAATTTTGTAGATGTCGGGCGTAAGCCGTGGTTGGACAAACGCTGGTAAGATGAGCAAAATGAGACCCCATTGGACTGCACCTTATAAAAGCTGAGTAATTGATGTGTTGGGCGGATTGCTTTTGACAAATTTCACCAATACAAATCTTCGACTTTTTAGATACAGTACGCCGTCACAAACGTTAAATACTTTTGAGTACAGCGTAATCTAGACGCCTGCTACTTACTGATCCCGATCTGTAAATATTGAACCTTAAGTTAGGTCCCAGGACAGAAGGTATCAATAAATCATTACTGAAGGAGACATATCGATAAAGACCGTCCACGACATGATACTTCCCAACCATGGCGGCAAATGTCTCGTTGTACAAAAGCTTCTGTTCTGGGAAAGGTAGCAGGATAAACGCCATGTTGTTTGGAGAGAACACACTATATGGACCTAAACAAAATAAATATTTATTACATTAATGACAAATGACTTAGTCATATTAATTCTCTGTCGTGTCAAGCTTATATTTTTGTCCTTTTAATTCTATAAATTTGACGTGTCCAATTTTGACTTTTCCATTGTAGTAGACATAGATTTGTTGATGGACTTAAGTAAAAACCTATTGGAAATTTAAACAAGCAGGCACTTTAGGCTACACGTCATCAGATTGATTGATTGTTTGGTGTTTTACGCCGCGCTCAAGATTATTTCACTTATATGGCGGCGTTACCAGTTTTATTGTGAGAGGAAACCGGGCTCACTGCCCGGAGGAAACCCACGACCTTCCGCTGGTAACTGGCAACCATCCCACATAGGTCGTTCGAGTGAAAACCCAGTCAGAAAATTTTCCAATTTTTGAACTGAGTGGGCTTCGAACCCGCGACCCATTGGTGGAAGTACACGTCATCAGAAAGCCAGTAACAAAGTGACAGCGACCAGACGCAAGATTTTGGTAGCTCATGTCACTTGAACTCAAACCATTACAATAATATTTCTTATTATACTTAAATCATTATCATATTTTACTTTTTTTTGGTACCTTTTTCTCAACATTCAATGATAACCTCAACGAAAACCAAGTCCAAACATATAATCTCTTAAACCTTTTCCCATTATTTAAGGTTAAACCTAAATCCCTACTCTCAATAATATTTTAACTTAATAAATATAAAATATTTTCAATAAGAAAGCCGTAAACTTACCTGCCATACTAAGATTTTTGTAGATGTCAGCATCCTTCAATAAACCAATAAATCTGTAATCGCCCAGAAATCTTAGGATGGTAGCTGTATCGAGCCACAGGGGTATAGCATCCATAAATGCCCAACTTGTTGACTTATATCGAGTAACAGGTAACTTGGAACTTAATGGCTTTCCATCTTTTACTCCATCTTCTTCCTCGGATTTTAAACTAGCACATCCTTGTATGAAACACAAGGCAGTCACGATAGTTAAAACCTTGAGAAACATTTTCGTTGTCTGTCTCGGTATATAGTGTCAATGATTATAAGGAAGATAGGCTGTTGCCCCGAACTTTATAAACCCCCTGGACCTTTTCAAATCGTGATATGATTCGAAGGATGAGAAATTCGGTTTATTCCTTGGCACGCTCCTCATGTAAATTATGTCTCATGTAGGCGTTTTGATCAACGAATATATCAAATCATCACTTAAACACTTATTGTAACACCTTAAGCCTCCAAACAAAATCTATTGCTAGCTTAAAAATTCTGGAAAATTTCGTGAGGTCACGGTCAGTGTTGTTTTACCATGGAATACTGTTTTGTTTCAATGATGTAGTCACATCCTTGGAATCTTTTGGGCGCAGTCAGTATAGCACAGTCTTTTTCGTGTATTTTTTTTTTGTCGTTTTTGAAATTTATTTTTTCTATTTTTTTAGTTGGACAACATTGTACCTATACATGGATGAACGCAAAATTGCCATAGAAATCTAACCGGTCCAATAAAGCAAACCACACTCAATAAAACAATACACTAAAATGTTTATCCTTCCTCTTTTAAGGCATAAGAACCTCTGTGTACTTCAGGGCAATTTTGGTAAAGCGAAGACTTCCATAAAGTAGTCCTTAAAACCCCAGCATACATGATTAATGGTCGAGATTACGTGGGTTCTTTGTAAGGTGACATTTTAACTCCAGATTCAAGACAACAACATTGTGTTATCGAGTAAATTCTTGGAAATGGGTGGAAATTTGCCTTTTAATTTTCCGCCGTGAGACGATTTCCAATACGAGCACTTGTCACAGTGATTCTGCATTGCGTTTGTTATACCAAGAAGTTTGTATTTAGTCACAAGGATTAACTACCAAGGCATACAGCTGTTTCAATTAATTAAAATATTACTAGACATTGGATCGATGAAATATTCTTGGTTTAAAAAAATGTATTTTGTTTTAAATTCCGAAAGGTGACAATTGACTATCTTAAAAATCTTCCCTTTGGGTTAATTAGTAAGCATCTAAGCGTCTTTGTGATATTGCGAAACATTGACCAATTCAACGTCTCCTAAATGGTTATTTCAAGGTCACGTCTATACTCACGTGAGTGCCAGGACGTGAACGTGAACGAATGGTGTAGAACAATAGTTCGTGACGAGGCATACTATTTTAAAATAACTGTATCGCGTAAGGAATACAAATGACATGTTACAAAGTCCCGTCGACTGGCACCAAAATCGCATAAACAAGACAAGGGAGAAGTTTGTGGCGCTTGGGGTTAACATTCAGAATTGAGCCAATTCGGTCAAATATCGCTTTAGTTTCAATAAAACACAAATACGTTCGGTATTCGAAAAAATAGTTATGTTTTACAATAGTTGTATGAAATTGCAGGCACAGCTTAAGTTGAAATGACCTTAGATTAACGCCTCACACGTTCCAGTGGAAGGAAAGACTCAAGTATTGACCCGGCCACAGCGTAATGTTGTCTTTATTTTATAAAAGAAGACTGACCAGCGAATGGTTTCGGATTGTCGTCCCCCATTTCTAAATATCTTTGACTCTTCTGGCAACAAACTAAAAAGACAAGAAAAAAACACACACACACACCATTTCTGATTTAATAAAGTTTATTTTTGCAAAGCCAGCTTACAAATATATACACAAAGAAAAAAGTTAGGCACCCCCCTGGAAAGTCTGCACCGACCGATAAAATTATTGGTGTAGGGAGATTGTTGGCAAACTGATATTGCAGAAACGATTGTGATCATAAAGGGCAACATTCTGGCGGTAAGAAATCACAATTAATGGCAATAAGCTATACAATGTATTCAGGATATCGTTAGCCAAATCAAAAGTGTATTTTAACAAAATAAAAAGATGCCTGTAAGTATGAAACTTAAGTGTCCATCTGACTTCACAGGGTGAACATATTGAAGTAAAAATGTCACTCTGAGTTTGTAGAACGCATCCCAAGAGTAGAAGGTCAATAGCGCGTATAGCCTCCATTAGTCCGAATTATAGCTTCCAACCTGCGTCTCATCCCTCCAGTGAGACACCGGCTCTGTTGAAGGGGTAACTGTTGCCAGTACCGATGTAATGCGGCTTCCAATTCCTGCAGATTTTGTCCAGGAGGCTCGACGACTTGAATGTTTCTGCCCATTCTATCCCAAATGTGCTATAAAGGATTCAAATCCGGACTCACGGCGGGCCAAGGCAGAGTTGTTACAGCTTCGTTTTGGAAGTGGGCTATTACTGCTCGGTCATCCATGTTCACAGGTCTTGAGGCTAATGGGTGGTTTCCAAAATGAGGCAGGACAACTGGTTGCAGGACCTCTCGTATGTACCGGTCCCCTGTGGGTTTATAGTGACCAAGTCTAGTTTGCAGCCGTGTGAGATGCACCCCCATATCCTCCAAACCCTCGTTCGCCCATCCGTGACGTAGAGCAAGAAACGACTTTCGTCCGACCAATGGATTCTTCGCCAGATCCTCAAATTCCAACCTCGTCGTGCTAAACACCAAGCCAAACGTATCCGTTGATGGCGATCTGACAATAGGGGGCCTTTGATGACTCTCCTTGCCCTCAAGCATGCAGCAGCTTTCAATCGGTTTGTCCCGGTTATTGCATGTGCATAGACGTTGGGTATAGCCATTGCCGCTTCAAAGATGGATTTGATGCAAATGGATGACGTCGTACCACTCGGATCAGTGCATACTGAATTTGCGTAATTGCACGAAAAAAAAAACATTTCATGTCGCATTGCATGCAGTTTTTGCGTTACTGTCACACATGAATTGCAACAATCGTTCAATAGAACATCATTGTTATCATCATCATAACTGGCATTACAGTTGACATTAATGCAGATTTATGATAATTAATTTCAGCATGGGGTGCTTAACTTTTTTCCTTGTGTATAGTTTGTATTCCTCTACTGTAATCTTGGCCATAGCGATGCTGGCCTTCTAATACTGAAACACAAATGGTATTATTTTTTTTTCACGACATCTCCCCGGGTCCAAGTTCAAACCCAAAGGATAAATAGTTTGTAATGTTTGAATCCAAACCCTTTCCCTTTCCCAACGTTTGTGCTCGGTATCTTGTGACTTTTTTTAGATTATTTTTAGATAAAACGGTTGGCTCATTTCAGTTCCAACAGTCTGATATTACGTGGTGTCAAAGCCGATCGGTAGCGAGCGAGACAGCCGAAGTGTGTTCCGACAGGCTATGGGGCAAAAACTGTAAAATTTTGATCACAGTTTTTGTAATGGATCCATTATACATAAGGGTTGGTCCTGAGGGATTAGTTCTTGGCCCCTAATTCTTATTATATAGTCAAATGGTATTTAACAGCTCCTCTCAAACAGGATTGATTGATGTTTTACGCTACACTCAAGGTTATTTCACTTATATATGACAAATGATCAAAGTTTTTTCTGCATTTATGATGCAGGGATATTGATTGCATTTATTTAAGATGAAAGATTGTTTAATTGATGTTTTACGCCACATTCAAGATTGTTTCACTTATATGGCGGAGTGCCAGGTTTAGTGCGGGGGGAAACCCACGACCTTCGTCAAGTACCTGGCAACTGTTCCACATACAAGAAACACCCACTCAAAAATGTTTCAACTTTTATTTGTTCTGAGTGGGATTCGAACCCATGCCTCATCGATGGAAGGTCTGTGTGTAGTCCGGGTTTCTGACTCCAAAATTACTGTTTTTTGTATATTGACGGTCGTATTTTGGAGTCAGGGCTCATTGCAATCAAAAAGTCGGAGTAGCCTGCACGTTTCTGATCGGGCAGTTTGCGGTCAGATTTAGACAGTAAATAACAACATAACTAACTAAAATAGTGTCAGCACGACATTCATTAATAATTTAGCCTTTTGTAAAGTGAATTTAACGTTTAAAAACTGAAAAACCGCTAAACAGTGTTACGTCATCAATGGCGGAGAGTTTGAGACTGGAGAAGGCAAAAGTGAATTCAGGGGAAGAATAAAGTTTACTGGCCGATCTTGCTCGTCCATATCAGGCACTGGTAGGTAGCGAACTTATCCATGAACGTGATGATGACCTTTTAGACACGATCTGAGTTGGTTATATTGCTATTTCTTTGTCTAAATCGGTCATTTTGGAGTCAGAAACCCGGACTAGTCTGTGTGGGACTGAGGGATGATCACTCTAACCCACTGGACCACCGACGGCACCGAGGACCCCATAAGACAAAAGAAAAAAACCTTTTCTGTGTAAATAAAATTTATTTTAGCAACAATTCAAGTATGATTAATGTTTCAGGTGGACTTCAAGTAAAAAAAAAACGTTTGTGCTGAGATATTAAAAACAAAGAGATAAAAAGAAGTAACATCAACAATACACTTTAATATCTTCATTAAAAGGCTATAAAGTCAAAAAGAATGCTACAAGATGAAAAAGAACAGAAATAAATTTTAAAAAATAAGGAATGTTGTGTCATGGAGTAAATATTGAATAAAACAGCTAGATTACCGGAATACAAAAACAATATAGACATTACAAATATACTGATATAAAATATGTTCAACAATTATTACCGGGCTAAATATATAACAGCATAAAAACAGAGACATTTATTATACAACCAAATGGTTTAACCTATAATTGAGTCAAAATCACTATTTGCGCAACATCAATGAATAAGTCCATAACGAATAACATTTGAATCTAACGTCATCGACACAAAGTCCTTTTAAAGCCTTTTTGGCTTTAACAGAATCGCGATGTATTCAACATAGCACTGTTTAGGAAAATAACGCCCCGAATCTTTGTTTGACATTTAATCTGAACACTTTACTCATGGGTATAGAATTATTAACATTCTCTATCAAAAAGCTATATGTTACAAATAACATAAAGAATATTTGAATTATCAAAAACTCCTTAACCAAAATTTTCAAAAATACAAAAAACACTTTCTGGTTATGCCCAAATATTTTCCTCAAAGGAAAAAAAAGACATTTAATTGTAGATGTATATTAATATAGAGTATGGTGTTATTCAATTCTTTAAGACTTTCTGAAAGTGACTACAGTACACTTTCAGTATACAAAGAAAATATATATGATTTCGTTGATACAAAAATTTATCAAAATATAAAATGGGTAGCTTTTAGAATAACAGCATTTTGATTTTCTATTTTATATATTCTAAATATGCAATAAATTGACTGGCATTCATACATGAAGGTGTACTTTCAAGACAAAAATATTAGACATCTAACAGGAAATGACCGGATCAATTTGACAATTATACTGACGGATAAAAATGAAAGAAAATAACAAATATTTAGTTACTTTAGAGCAAAGGAAAAAGTACTCTATCGTCCAAACAAATGTGTAAAAACAGAAACAGAATAAATGATAACAGATCTGTCCAGTAAAATGACAAGAAATTTACAAAAATTACAAAAACATTTAACTGGACGCAACGTTTAGGTATATTTAATTGTATACGAGTCCTGTTATTATAGTGGTTAATGGCCATCGTAAAATAAGATTCACATAAAATATGCTTAAATTTCCGTTAACAAGTGAAGAACATGCTTATACTATACATATCACCATGTACACCATTTAAAGTATTGCCATTGACATTTTAAAAAATAATCTAAAAATGAGGCCTTTTCAACAAATATACAAAGAGACAAAATCATTGGTGTGACCTAAACCAATCAATGTAATCTATTATCAAGAAACGTGGCTCAAGCCAAGACAACAAATCATACCCCGATTGATTGTTTTAAAAATGCATTTTTCAGCGTTTTTGACATTTTTAGGACAACAATTTTTGCGAAAATGGCAGAACTCCTATAACAGTTTTTAGTCATTGTTTAACCAGAATTTGAAACTGTCGTCCAAAATAATAGAGAGTACAGTAGAACTGAATATTAATTGCCTTATCCATTCCCCTGGCTTTTATACATAAAGGTCCGCTTACACGGTGCGATTTATCGTACCGACTTGTAGCATGTGATAAAAATGGATGTATTTGATTGGTTGACAAACTGTGTCAACCAATTAAAAGCATCCATTTTAATCGCATGCTACAAGTCTGTACGATAAATCGCACTGTGTGAGCGGACCTTTAGACATACAGCATTCAGTGCTTGGGATAGGTGCCTTACTCTGGGACACATGTTTAAGTGCAACTTCCTGTGTTTCTTAAAGCCGGCGCACACAGCCCTACATGTACATGTATCTGTCTTGAGTAATCAACACGTGTGTGTTAAAGTTTTCGCGTTGAGAGGTGGAGGCAAGTTCTGTCCTGTTTGATTCTTTTGGCCTCACGTGGAGAAAAAGCACCCTTGGCCGCAACCAAAAGCTACCAGCTCTGCTAAAAAGTCTAGAAGGCCAATAGAAATATGTAAAAGGGGACCAGCACTAGTTGCCTATAAAGAATCTGTTTATTCTACAACAAGAGCAAAGCAGAGTGCTTACCCGTATAGAAGCGCTCATCTCTGAACTCTCAGCTAAACTAAAGTTCTTTGTCTGCGCCAAGCTTTAGATTCTTTTAGAAAGTATTCAACCCAAAACCAATATTCTAATTATAGGACACCATTGAGCATTCCATGAACTGACAGTTCAAAGCAAGTTCTTCCTAAATTAGGAGGCTGTTATTTGATTGGCCCTGTAAGCCTGCCAGTCAGGGGAGGTAATCCAGTCATGAGACAATGATAAATAAAGGGAGATAACTGCTGCTATAAACTGACAGAGAGGTAAGATGCACCATTAGTGGAGATTAAACTGCTTCTCTCAGATAAAGCCTGTTTAAACCCATCTCTTTTCCAGCCATAAATGATACAGTTGCAGAATCCTTGTAATGGAGCTGACACAGCCTGTTAGAAAATTGAACAAAAAAAGGGAAAATGACTATAAAATTAGTCCTAAATTTCGAAATTCCGTTTTAACGAAAATGACTAAAAAAAGTAGTTCTATATTTTTGAAATTCAATTTTAACAAAAAAAATCTCTTGCTACTTCAGCATTCAACGTAGTGCAATGATGAATATCAGAAACACTTACCTGAGCAATATAGAGCCAGTAAAATGTGTGCATGTTAAAATCCCTGCCACTGATAAGGGTTATCAATCCTAAAACAAAGCCTAAGACAAAAGAGATTTATTAGTTAAATAGTCAAACCTGTACAAGGGGTTACCTGTAGACAGTGACCATCTGACTTAAACAGCAACCCAACAACGCTTTAAACAATATCACACTCGGTTTTGGTAAAAACATTTAGGTCAAATTTCAGTATAACAGATAATTTCTAAAACCCAAATTACTAGTATTACCCATAATGTAGCTTGCTCTTAAGCCCGTCGTTACAGGCTATATGGTTCCCTTTCAATTCATTGATGTTTGACGCAACATTCAAGATTGTTTGCCCTTTTACTTGAAGGAAAAAACTGGGCTCTTTGGCGGGAGTAAATCCCTGAACTTTGGTATGTACCAGGCAACCCTTCCACAATGAGCAATTGGAAATACTTGTAATATTTGGAGAGATCTTTAGAATAAAACTGTGATAATGTACTTACATGGTAGCCAACAGACCCAGAAAACAGTTAAATACATAATGGCCTGGTTTCTAATGTGAGACTCCTCCCTCCTCTGATGGTAACCAAGCAAACCTGATCATGTGACATAACAACCAATCAAATTAATGGAAAAAATCAATGGCATTTTATTTTAAAAGAATGATTGTTTTGTGTTTTAAACTGGATTAGATCAATAATACATGTATGATACCAGGTTTATTATGAATGGAACCCAGGCTGTAAGCCAGTAAGAGAATTGGGTACTAGCAAAAATATCCAACACTGGTTCATAACCTCAAAACTCAGAACATCGATCTAATATTACAGGCCTAGGTGGCTCAGTCAGCAGAGGGATAATGATTAATCTATCACTCTGTCACAGGCTTTCCAATAATGGGTCATTTGTTTGAAACCCACTCCGACCAAATAGAATGGAAATTTTTTGAAGAGTTACCAGATACTGATGCTGGGGTGTTCCCTTCGACAAAGAGCCAAGTTTCCTTCATAAGTAAACCTGGCATTGACAGATGTCATATAAATTACAGACAATTGGAATTGGAACCTGGAAAAATTGGAATGGAAACCGTGACCCATTGATGGGAGACCTTTTGGGAGGCAATACTCTACCAAATGTTCACTCATCTAATTGGTGTAAATGTAAGAATTGATTGTTTGGTGTTTTAAGCAGCGCTAAAGATTATTTCACTAATATGGAGGCATTGCCAGTTTTATTGTGGGAGGAAACCAGGCTCTATGCCCAAAGGAAACCCATGACCTTCCAGTGGTAACTGGCAACCATCCCACATAGGTCATTCGAGTAAAAACCCAGTCAGAAAATTTTCCGATTTTTTTTTTTGACTGAGTGGGATTCGAACAAGCTCTACCGAGCCACAAGGCCGTAAATGTAAGAAAGAGTATATTATTATATATTGGATGGAGTTTGAAATAAGATTCTATATTGGTTTTACAAGCATACTTAGTAAATCCCTTCAAATTTGAAAGATGAGTTAATGTTGTATCAGAATAACCCCCATGTAAAGATTGTCTTACCTCTTACAACCTGAGACTGTCGGAATGTTCTATACGTTAATAAATATACCACCTACAAATAACAAAAAAAGTTACTTAATTCTAAGATAAACTATGGAACATATATCAGCCAATAAAGATTGCAAGTGCCCATGATGAATGTCTGATAGAAAATGACAGTTGTCAGAATTTCAGGACAGTACAGTTTGCATGAAGCCCAAAGGCATACTACATGTAGTTTCCTCAAGACAGAGAACTTGCTATACAATCCATTTTATAGGTTAAATGCAATATTTCATTGAAATCTGGAACAAATTGCTCCTAAATTACCTTTAAGCACGTGGCTGTTAGCCAGGCACAAGCTTTTGTCTCGTATTAGGCCATTTTTGCATGTTTTAATTAAATAAATCAAGCCTGTAAATTCTTGAAATCCGAGAATCGAAATGAATACATGATTTATCTTCCCTTGATCTTTGATTACTAGAGATTTGTTTTGGGGCACTACCATTTCGTAACGTATGACTAGCAGATCAAAAGTCCATTGAGACTACTGGTTTGTGCAGGAAATGTGACCCTTTAAGTTTTCACTGTTATCAAGAGCATTTTACGATCGAACAGCGTTTTGATAGCATTGAACAATGAACATAGTACCAGTTGTTGTTGTCATATCGTTGTGACAATATTGGTGGTCAGCTCATTCATATAAGGGCGTTGAAAATCGTTGGTGTCAGTTGATGAGAAGCAATTTTCCGCTTCACCAAGGAAACTGATAGACTCCTTGAATGTAAACAACTCTATTGACCTTACCCAAGATTGCTAACAACACCAAATTCAGGGGAAGATAAGTCATGTATGGCTTTTAACATCGGGTGTTCAAGGCCCAAAATACCATGTTTTTTGGAGTTCAATAAATAAATAAATTATCAGTAAAACTTAATATTTGTGCCCCTAAGTTATTAACAGGAACCCTCTAAATCATTTTTTTAAACAATAAACCCGGTTTTAACCCCATTACATGTAATCTTTAAACAACTTAATCATGATTGATAATGACAATGTACAACCAATCATGACTGATAATGACAATGTACCACCAATCATGACTGATAATGACAATGTACAACCAACCATGACTGATAATGACAATGTACAATCAGTAAATCAGCATGAATCAACCCAGCCTAATAGTTGAAATAATGTTGATTATTGATAGAGAACTTACCACATTAACGGTCATAACTAGAAATAAAGGAATAAGAAAAAGTAGACGGTAAGCATTATGCCATGATCGACCATTCTCACGATTTTCCTGTGAATCAAACAAAAACAAGTTTTTCAAACTGGAAATAATCAAGATAAGTAATATGGACTGAGTATCCTTCAAGGGGAGGATTCATACCAAACTTATTATCAATTATAACAACTTATGATAGCTTTTTTTAGCAGAAGATAATTTATAGAGAAAAATGTGTCCGATTTATTGATGTTTTAAGTGACACTCAAGATTATTTCACTGAGAAAACTTTGACTCCCTCATTGATATTTCACGCCACACTCAAGATTAAGATTTTTTCACTGAGAAAACTATTTCTGATAGATTGAGGTTTTATGCCACATGTTTCGAATGTTGGGGAGCAGAAACCATGTAAGCTCTAAACTTCGTCTATGTGGTACAGAGTATATTACTTTATATGTTCTCTTAGATTGATTGATTGATTGATTGACATCTTATAACACTCAAGATTATTTCACTTATATGACAACGTTTGCAGATTTATTGAGCAAGGAAAGTGGACCCTGTGTCCAGAGTAAAGCCAAGAAACTTTCACCGGTATGCATCAATCATTCCATATCGAGAGGAAAAACCGAGGCTGAAGAGCTTTAGACTTACCCAGCACATGTCTTCGTTATAGTGAAACACTGGCAAGCACCTAGAAACAGGGACAAAAGCCCTTCATTGTTAAAAAACAAAAGTCACACAAAACACGATGTATATATGTGAGTGAAACAAACAGTTTTTCCTTTTAGTCAACTGATTTTCATGAATCACTGAATACATGTAGCTACGTGGCGTATATCGTTCTTGTAAATGTGAAACCTCATCTGATCCAGCTCGCTCCCAAAATGTTACTGTTCTCTGGACCCCATCAGGTAACAAGAGTTTCGGGAAACCCAAAATACGCCCGGAAAGGCACAGTAACTGCAGCCATACCAAAACAAATCCTTCCATATTTATTTGAATTTAATTTTCAAAATTCAGAGGGAAGAGGTTGAAGCTTGGTAAATGATTGATTGATTAATTGTTTGGTGTTTTACGCTGCGCTCAAGATTATTTCACTTACATGTATATGGCGGCGTTGCCAGTTTTATTATGTGAAGCTTGGTAAAAGGTGATGTTATGTCAACAAAATGAAATCTTACCACTAAAACCTTTAAAATCCATCTGTATCAAATTTAAAATGGGCTATTTGGATCAACAATTATTAACAAGATTTGTACACGGTACAAGTCATCAATTCTCGCTGCTGTTAAAACACGATGTTAAACATTGTTTGTTGTCAATAAAGGTTGCACTAAAATGTTTCAATTTTTTAGAAAAGCAGTTTATAATTTACTAATCATACTTAAACAAATGTAATTAATTGGTAATTTCGCAGCTCACACCAATTCAAGTAGATTTGACAATTTTTCTCATAATATTTTTTATCTACATTATTTGGCCATAGACATCTTGACAATATTCTAAATCTCCCCATATACCTACAGGTTATTACTTCTAATTTTATCATAGACCAAATGTTTACAATAGATTTGGCTATGGGTCCATTGCTAATGTCACCCACTGTTTTATGGGGCCATGTGGTACACAAAGCCTGAGAGCTAACTGTAAGTTGACAAGGTAAATAGACCAAAGCTGGGATACTTATCTCTTGGTCTGTAGATAAAACTTTAATCCTTATATGTATTTTTCATTTGATTAAAACGTTATATATTGATTTAAGAATAGTCTTAATCAATTTAGAAACATTATTGCAATTTGAAAAAATCCTTTTTTGATGAGAATCGGAAAAGTAGAAGCCATTTTATAATTTAAAGGTTATTTTCATGAAAATGAAAGTAAGAATAAAAGGGAATGTACATAATCCAATAATTTGCAATAGTTGATATCATAAACAATTTTTTTACACACTGTCTGTTAATATGGTATGTAACATGAAAGATTTGAAAACATCGGATCATATTTGTTAAAGATATGGAGAGAAAAAGTAAATATTACATAACCCAATATGGCTGCCATATTACGCAATGTATGATGTCAAAAATAGTTTGCGACACACCTTCCACCCATAAGGTATATACTCAGAAAAAATTGTACAGATGGAATCAAAACATTGGAAGTTATGGAGCGGAAGGGAATATTACATAATCCAATATAACTCCCATATTATGTAACCAGTGATGTTAAAAATAGTTTGCGACACACCTTCTACCCATAAGGTATATACTTAGAAAAAATTGTGCAGATGGAATCAAAACTTTAGAAGTTATGGAGCGGAAGGGAAAGCGGACGCCGGACAGGCGGACTTCCGGACTGCCGTCCTGCCGGACGGACGGAGATGATACCATAATACAGCCCGCTTTTCAAGCCGGGCGTATAAAAAGTATGATCTCGTATACATGAGACGGGTCCAATTAGTGTGTTGATATACATTGCAATCTATTATTTACTCTTTGTTTGCATCCCGTGGGACTCATTGAATTTTGTGTATGCAAGTGAAAAAATCAGGATTAGAGATGCAGGTTTCAAGGGGAGATATGGGGGCCTCGGTGGTCCAGTGGGTTAGTGATTTGTTCTCAGTTCGATGCAGACCACCCATCCATGTGATGCAGGTTCGAATCACACTCAGACCAAATAAAAAAAAATTTACAAATTTTTTAGTCCATTTTTCACTTGATCGGTGTATGTGAAAGAGTTGCCAGGTACTCGCCGAAGGTCGGGTGTTTCTTACGGGGCAATGATCCTGGTTTCCTTCCCCACTAAACCTTGCAACGCCGCCATATAAGTGAAATAATCTTGAGTGCAGCATAAAACATCAACCTATCAATCAAGGGGAGATAGATAGACTCTACAGCTACCTGTAAATGAGACGACAAATAATACATTGTACCAACCAAGGGAATTTTCATATCAACAAAGTAGAGATAAAATTCTGAGCTTTGTTTTCGCCAAATACCCATTTTCAAAAACGTTATAGGATATAAGTTAAAAAGAGCACAGTCGATAAAAAACAAATAAATGTAGTCGCATCAAGATGTTAAACTTACAATGTACAGCTGAATCCTTTGATAATGTACGGAGTGAGAGAAGAGGTCCTATTTGATTGGTTGATGTGTGAGAGAACTTGAAGTAGTATCGTTACAGAGATGGGGAAAGCCCTGAAACAGACAGTCATTGATGACATGAGAGGACATATAAAGCTTTCTCAAATTATTCATGCTAATTACTAGTATATCAATATCAAGTATATGTCACTATGTTTCTTACACTGCATGAAATAGGGAACAAAATATTCAGCTTAAAACCATATTTTTAATTATCTACCCAACTTGGGGCTTATTATACAAATACGAAATAGGTTTGACTAAAATATTTTGTAAATAGGTTTTAATGATTTTTGCATAGGTCAATGAACAAGTTGACTACTCTATCTAAGGTCGACAAAGGATTGTTTATAAGAGTTGCATCCTGGAAGAATGGCATATTATCTGGGCAAAACCACATTATAACATTGCCAGTTTATTATTAGAATAAGTTCTAACTAAGGAAAATTCTGTTGTACATACCATGATGTTACATACAGCACATACTTTAGAGGAAATCTCCATGTCTGAAATAATTTACAATATGGCATAAATACTTTTAATCAACACAGGTAATTTTTATAACTACTAATTTGAGCAGAAATTCTTTACTGTCTAATACTACATAGAAATAATATAACAGCTGGACAAAAAGTGTTCCCTGGCACACTCCTTTTGTTGAAATCCTCTTGACTAGATTATTTAAGCAGTGCGTTGATTGCCTGGGGGCCGTTTCACGAAGCCGTCACACAGTGCGATCAATCGCAGTTGCCATGACGTCGTGTCTCTTCATTATGGCATCCATTGAAAACTAGGCTTCGTTTGCGATGCGACTGCTTTGTGAAACCAGCCCCAGCAATAAAACAAATAGAAAGTGTGAGGTTTTCTCCAAATATGTAACGTGGTAGGACACCCACCCCTGTCATCCTCTGCACAATAACCAACAATGTGGCCATTTAAACCTTATGATAAGTTGGACAAGATGAGGACATGGATTTGACCAATAACGGATAAAAATAGACTTTCTTACATTGAAGGCCGTTGTGGACCTGTATAAACGCTCCCTCATTCGTACTAATGCTTCCACAGCATACGTCATCGTCAACAAGAATGTGCTGATGTAAAAACTCTGTAATAAGTAACATGTTAATTTCTCGATCATTTGAGTTGATTATCAAAAGTATCATAAATAAAGGAACGTACTCAAGGACATGTAATGAAGTTCTCAAAATGTCCACAAAATTTTTCAAAACTGAATTTGTTTTCTTTAGAACATATAAATGAATCTACATATGCCTTTTTCAGTAAAGAAACACTGGTCAGGAAGGGGCCTTGGTGGAGTAATCAGCATAGCGGTAGTCAATCAATCAATCCATCAATAGGACACAGGTTCGAATTCCACTCAGTCCAAATAAAATGGAAGAGTTTAAAGGTACTCTTTGAAGGTCTGGCGTTTCCTCCTGGCAATGAGCCTAGTTTCCTCCCACACTAAACATGTTGCCGCCCTACAACTTAAATAACCTTGAGTGCGGTCAAAAACATCAAATGAATCTATTGCGTAGAATATTTCTCCAAAAGGAATGACCGACAGACCTATAATGTAATCATGCAGCATTGGAGAGTCTAAATCAAGGGAAATAACTATGCATCAACCAATATAAATGTCAGATATATTACCTTTGTGAGGGCGGATATGATGTCACATGTTCTATTATTGGTATTATCCAGATCAAATGGTTGATATCTATTGGCTAGATAGAGGGATGCTCCTGACAACATAAACCCGGACGCCAATAAATCAGCCCCGGATAACTGGAAGATGGGGAACACCTGCAAAATATCAACAAAATCATAGAATTATAATTCATATAATTCAATAAAATCAATGGATCAATTAAAATTTTTACTTTTTCAATCGAAGAAAAATAAAAATAAAGCCTCTGTGATAACGCAATCCAATTAAATACATTTATTCATGTTTTGTACCCATAATCAAGATTATTTCACTTACATAAATGTTTAGTGGGGAAGAAAACGAAGCCCAGAGAAAATCCCTGACCTTCAGAGAGTACCTGCTACTTTAAAACCTTCCCAAAAAGGTGCATGATCATGTGAAAACACACTAAGAAATTTGTTATTTTTTTATTTGGTCCGAGTGGGATTTCAGCCAGTGATACACTGAGGGAAAGCTTGTGTTGGCTTGCCACCAAGACAATAATCAAATCATCAAGTTGTGATAGTGTTAAAGAAATGACGTGAATCAAACATGCTAAATACTTTCCTCACCGCCTCGAGAGGCGAAAATCTCACCAAAATTTACGTGCACACAGGGGAAACAGCTTAGCTCTCAGCCACGCGTAGCCGGCAGCTCAGCCGGCGTCTCTCGTGTGCGCTAGGCTTAAGAAATGAAGGCAAACAAAACCGACAAAAAGGTTTTTTGGGGGAATTGAAGCGGTGTTTGCCTTGCTGAACCTGGCTGGCGAGACTCACTTCCTGGGGAGCTACCTTGCAAGGGTAGTACGCCATAGCCGATGCTACACAGTCAAACTATCTACGTTCAGTACAGCAAAAAAAAGTAATACACCATTACAGGGAATGGAAGTGCAAACTTGTCCATAGGTTAAGTTAAAACTTCACACTGATAAATGTTCACTTGGCATTAATTTCCACCAATTTGATATACCTGTTTACTAGTTTGATTGTTTGAGTGCACAGACTCATGACTGTCTTTTGTGATTTAAGCGAACAAAGATATATTCATTTTTTAAATTTAAAAAAACGTTTTTAATCCAATACCCTTATATTCAATTTCTGGTAACAAAAATACTCAATTGGACTTGAAATTAACTCATACATGTGCGACTATGTTATATTGTTTGGGTGATCCTCTGCTAGTATAAAATGTAATTTCAAGGAAATTCCAGGCATTTAGGATACCCATTAACGCTGGTACCCAACTAGAGTGCCATTAAAAGCAATTAATGTATCTTTTTAAAGGGAAAGAAAATCTAAGCTTTAGACTAGTTTAGATGAAAAGAGTAGAGTTCATTTAGTCCAAAACAACTGTCCAATGTATGTTTTATCCCCACGTAAGCGAATAATTGAAATTTGAAGGTGGCGTTACAATAGAGAATAAGCTCCATAGGCCATTCACAAGGCCGCCACCATTTTTTTATTAGTTTTATCCAATTATTGTTGAATAAAAATTTAAGTGCGTTATAGAGTAGTCATGTGATGCAATTTAGCCAATGGCTGGCTAAGCAATGGCGTGCGGTTGCATACTGACCTATATATTTGGAGACAATCTTCCCACTTCAAGTTTGTCGCCATGTTTTTTGGACCTAAATCTACCATTATACATTAGAGAGCGGTAAAAATAGCTATACCAACATCACATCATCCTAAAAGGGAAAAATGGCTACACAGATAAGCCACTGAAAGGACATACTTCTGTCAGCTTTTATAAGCTTGAGGGTCACTGGAGGTAATTGACGTGAAATGTTTTAAGCACTTTGAAGGTTGTTATCGACGATAATCCCTATGTATTTCTAGAGATTTCCCCTCCTTTAAGGAAATAAGACATGTAGATAGACCATTTTATCATTGAGATAGAAGGGGTTTAACCTACCTCAGGTATACAGGATTTCCCTCTGGACAAACTGTAACACAGGATGGATAAGGCTCCAATAAAACTGAAAGGAAATTAATCAATTTGTTTAACAATCGAATTTGAGAAAACCAACCAGTTCATAATGATAAAGCAATCTGCATGTTATAATTTTTTCATGTTTGTGTTTTGTTTTTTGTTGTTTTTTTTCTTTTGCTTCTTAGACATCTCTTCAGAATTTCTGTAAATATTGAATGTCAAGATCAGTTTAAAGATAACTGTAACACTTTGATGTGTAATGTCTAATAGTACCAAATAATTGAACTGTGCAAATGTCTAATGGTACCAAATTGAACTGTGAAAATGTCTAATGGTACCAAATTGAACTGTGAAAATGTCTAATGGTACCAAATTGAACTGTGAAAATGTCTAATGCTACCAAATTGAACTGTGAAAATGTCAAATGTTACCAAATTGAACTGTGCAAATGTCAAATGTTACCTAATTGAACTGTGCAAATGTCAAATGTTACCAAATTGAACTGTGCAAATGTCTAATGGTACCAAATTGAACTGTGAAAATGTCAAATGTTACCAAATTGAACTGTGAAAATGTCAAATGTTACCTAATTAAACTGTGAAAATGTCTAATGGTACCAAATTGAACTGTGCAAATGTAAAATGTTACCAAATTAAACTGTGAAAATGTCTAATAGTACCAAATTGAACTGTGAAAATGTCTAATGTTACCAAATTGAACTGTGAAAATGTCTGTTACCTAATTGAACTGTGCAAAGGTCAAATGTTACCTAATTAAACTGTGCAAATGTCAAATGTTCCCAAATTGAACTGTGAAAATGTCAAATGTTACCTAATTGAACTGTGAAACTGTGCAAATGTCAAATGTTACCTAATTGAACTGTGCAAATGTCAATTGTTACCTAATTGAACTGTGCAAATGTCAAATGTTACCTAATAGAACTGTGAAAATGTTAAATGTTACCAAATTGAACTGTGAAAATGTCAAATGTTACCAAATTGAACTGTGAAAATGTCTAATGTTACCTAATTGAACTGTGAAAATGTCAAATGTTACCTAATAGAACTGTGAAAATGTTAAATGTTACCAAATTGAACAGTGAAAATGTATAATGTTACCTAAATGAGTTGTGAAAATGTCTAATGTTACCAAATTGAACTGTGAAAATGTCTAATGTTACCTAATTGGACTGTGCAAATGTCAAATGTTACCTAATTGAACTGTGAAAATGTATAATGTTACCTAATTGAGTTGTGAAAATGTCTAATGCTACCAAATTGAACAGTGAAAATGTATAATGTTACCTAAATGAGTTGTGAAAATGTCTAATGTTACCAAATTGAACTGTGAAAATGTATAATGTTACCTAATTGAGTTGTGAAAATGTCTAATGTTACCAAATTGAACTGTGAAAATGTCTAATGTTACCTAATTGAACTGTGAAAATGTATAATGTTACCTAATTGAGTTGTGAAAATGTCTAATGCTACCAAATTGAACAGTGAAAATGTATAATGTTACCTAAATGAGTTGTGAAAATGTCTAATGTTACCAAATTGAACTGTGAAAATGTATAATGTTACCTAATAGAACTGTGAAAATGTTAAATGTTACCAAATTGAACAGTGAAAATGTATAATGTTACCTAAATGAGTTGTGAAAATGTCTAATGTTACCAAATTGAACTGTGAAAATGTCTAATGTTACCTAATTGAACTGTGCAAATGTCAAATGTTACCTAATTGAACTGTGAAAATGTATAATGTTACCTAATTGAGTTGTGAAAATGCCTAATGCTACCAAATTGAACAGTGAAAATGTATAATGTTACCTAAATGAGTTGTGAAAATGTCTAATGTTACCAAATTGAACTGTGAAAATGTCTAATGTTACCTAAATGAGTTGTGAAAATGTCTAATGTTACCTAATTGAACTGTGAAAATGTCCTATGTTACAAAAGCCTGTTGTGTAAATGTCTAATGGTACAAAAGCCTGTTGTTTAAATGTCTAATGGTACAAAAGTCAGTTGTGTAAATGTCTAATGGTACAAAAGTCAGTTGTGTAAATGTCTAATGGTACAAAAGCCTGTTGTTTAAATGTCTAATGGTACAAAAGTCAGTTGTGTAAATGTCTAGTGGTACAAAAGTCAGTTGTGTAAATGTCTAGTGGTACAAAAGTCAGTTGTGTAAATATCTAATGGTACAAAAGTCAGTTGTGTAAATGTCTTATGGTACAAAAGTCCGTTGTGTAAATATCTAATGGTACAAAAGTCAGTTGTGTAAATGTCTAATGGTACACAAGTCAATTGTGTAAATGTCTAATGGTACAAAAGTCAGTTGTGTAAATGTCTAATGGTACAAAAGTCAGTTGTGTAAATGTCTAATGGTACAAAAGTCAGTTGTGTAAATATCTAATGGTACAAAAGTCAATTGTGTAAATGTCTAATGGTACAAAAGTCAATTGTGTAAATGTCTAGTGGTACAAAAGTCAGTTGTGTAAATGTCTAGTGCTACAAAAGTCAATTTTGTAAATGTCTAATGATACAAAAGTCAATTGTGTAAATGTCTTATGGTACAAAAGTCAGTTGTGTAAATGTCTAATGGTACAAAAGTCAGTTGTGTAAATGTCTAATGGTACAAAAGTCAGTTGTGTAAATATCTAATGGTACAAAAGTCAATTGTGTAAATGTCTAGTGGTACAAAAGTCAGTTGTGTAAATGTCTAGTGCTACAAAAGTCAATTTTGTAAATGTCTAATGATACAAAAGTCAATTGTGTAAATGTCTAATGGTACAAAAGTCAGTTGTGTAAATGTCTAATCGTACAAAAGTCAGTTGTGTAAATGTCTAATGGTACAAAAGTCAGTTGTGTAAATGTATAATGGTACAAAAGTCTGTTGTGTAAATGTCTAGTGGTACAAAAGTGAGTTCTGTACATGTAAATGTCTAATCGTACAAAAGTCGGTTGTGTAAATGTCTAGTGGTACAAAAGTCAGTTGTGTAAATGTCTAATGGTACAAAAGTCAGTTGTGTAAATGTCTAATGGTACAAAAGTCAGTTGTGTAAATGTCTAATGGTACAAAAGTCAGTTGTGTAAATGTCTAATGGTACAAAAGTCAGTTGTGTAAATGTCTAGTGGTGCAAAAGTGAGTTCTGTACATGTAAATGTCTAATCGTACAAAAGTCAGTTGTGTAAATGTCTAGTGGTACAAAAGCCAGTTGTGTAAATGTCTAATGGTACAAAAGTCTGTTGTGTAAATGTCTAATGGTACAAAAGTCTGTTTTGTAAATGTCTAATGGTACAAAAGTCAGTTGTGTAAATGTCTAATGGTACAAAAGTCAATTGTGTAAATGTCTAATGGTACAAAAGTCAGTTGTTGGTCGAAATCCACTAGTGTATGAACGGGAAAAGTTATAAGGAACCATCTGACCTTTTAACCACAGGCAGAATGAGGATTAACCTTATACTAAGAACAATCCTAGGCCTATATGTATATACATTATACCAGAAGTCTATGATTATACAGGTAACACTTTTACCTGTAACTCTTACTTGGATCAGGTCAGTTTTATTGTAGGTTATATTTGAACTGTCCTAATCCAAATATTTGCTTTGTCAGCGATTTCTACATACAGAATAAACTTATTGCCTGGACTTCAGATTAAGAGCGCTTTGAGTCTTGACTAGCGTTGAAAAATATGTGGTTGGTGTTCTAGATGGTCCCAACAGTCAAGTTTATTTCATTGATTTTTTAGTTTTAAAAATCCCTTACCCAGGAGAATAAATAAATATACAAATTTCGGCAGTTCATCAAATCAATCTTTTTACCTGATGATTGTATGGTCACCCAAATTAAGTTGTAAAATTCAGAAAAAGTCATCTTTTTAAGGAATAAAAAAATGCTAAATTCATTATATTTGATAAGCATGATTGATTACATTTATGTTTACCCCCTTAAGAGTGGAAATTTTCCCCCTTGACAGTGCCCCTCCCCCCATCCATTTTCACCTTTGATAATAATGTTTTTTATAAATGCTCTAGAGGGAGGGTGTGATGCTTATACCCAGTACCCCTTTATACAATCCTGGGAAAACGTTAATAGCTTAACAATAGGTACTGGGAAATCTTAGCAGTCTTTCTTTGACAGCACCAAGACATCTGGGGTGGGTTGTTCAAAGCGCTGTTAGCTTAACGGCAGGTTAAATGACGTGGCGTAACAAAGAAATTCCTTTGTTACGCGACGTCATCTAACCTACCGTTAAGCTAACAGCGCTTTGAACAACCAGCCCCAGGTCTATTTCTTTAAGAACTATAGCTGATTTCCCCTACTCAGCAAAGAAATTTCTGCAAGCTCTAGCACAGTAACACATTTACTTGCATGGTATTCTACAATAACACTGTCACATTTACTCTAACTTGTAGGTTGAGTATGAGATTAAATAACTTAAATACCATTGTGATTAAGTCATGAGAAAAGTCATGTGACTTATGTCACACAATTAACAGGAGGGTTTTTAATTGATGTCATGTGCACTGAAGTGTACAGAAAACAATGACTGATCGGTGTCATTACAGAACATATGTGTCCCCAGAGACAATACTATGGACATGGCTTAGAAGAGTGTAATAAAAGATATTCATCAAAATCAATGACAGTCCTGGAACTTCCCACTTCATGCCCTCGTGCATCTTGCAAGGGATTTGGCATGTGATGTGCAATTGATATCTAAAAAGTGCTTGCTCTGCTTGATTTTTAAGTTCAGCATTATAAGCTAACCATTTTCAGGGGTCTATTTGATACCACCAAGGGAAAACTGGCTTCAAAAATTGGTACCTAAATTATTATAAATTCAAGGCCTGCATTTTGACTTTGGGCAACCAGTTTTCAACCTTGCCCTCTGGTCAGCCACTGCAAAACATTTAGGTTCCAGTACTGTGTCAATCTGACTATTACAACCAGCATGGAGGACGTTCTAAAATCAAGTGCAAAACTAAATACATATTTCCTTGTTGCAATTTTGCAAATTTTGGAAGAATGAGAATGTCGCATAACAAGGGAAAATAATATTTAGATACTTCGTAAAGAAAAGTATCCATCAAAAAACATTTTAAAAAGTTCATTTATAGACTAAATATATGTATCTTATTCTACTAGTTTTTAAAAATGCACATGTTAAATAGACTTACATTTGACTATCATTCCCTAATCAAGCCACATAAGCCTAATCTTTTAATATCTTAAATGACACCTAAATGAGCTTCTCAAAATCAGATTTTTTGAAATCCTGGGATAAAACTAATGTTCTTTCATTAATAAAATTACTTGATGTATCAAGTCTGTGACTACAATAGCAATGGATAACTAACATGAATGGTTTGTATGGTTGCCATATCAAAGTTAGTATGGTACATATAGAGCTATGTTAATCCTAGATATAAAACTGATAAAGGCTAAGAGCATGTGAATACAACATGTGTATAGTATATACACAGATGGAAGTCGCTAATGTTCTGAATAAAAAACGAAACCATTGTGCCGAGACAAATGAAGGATTTCTTTTTTTTTGCTGATTGTTTGCCAGTAGATTTTTTAGCCTATAAGTTGTACTTAAGCAAGCTACAAAATATGTCTCAAAAAGAAAACTGATATGCTTTTTGGGGTTTTTTTCAGGGAGGAACAGTGTTGAGAGTATAGAAACTGAACATGTGCAAGCTACTGGTCTTCTAGTGTTGAGAGTATAGAAACTGAACATGTGCAAGCTACTGGTCTTCTAGTGTTGAGAGTATAAAAGGTGAACATGTGCAAGCTACTGGTCTTCTAGTGTTGAGAGTATAGAAACTGAACATGTGCAAGCTACTGGTCTTCTAGTGTTGAGAGTATAATAAACTGAACATGTGCAAGCTACTGGTCTTCTAGTGTTGAGAGTATAAAAAGTGAACATGTGCAAGCTACTGGTCTTCTCTGCTAACTTTGACTTACCTTAAACTGGCTGTAACAGCTTGAATTATGGAGATTGTCACCATCTAAAAGGATATCAAGATTTCAACGTTATATCAAAAATATCAATCATAAAAAAGATATTCTGCATTGATTTATCTACTTATTCAATTTGCATGTTAAATATGCAAAACTGGCATGCATTGTCAAAAATTCTGACTTTTCTTGTTAAATCCATTTGCACCGAAATCTAATGGTTTGATTCGAGAGGTTCAAATAAAAAATATAGATCAAATATGTAGGCCTACCGTGTGGTACTGAGCAGAACTCCATATGTGTGAAAAAAGTTTTTAATGAAATCATACCCCTAAAGACTACCTAGAAGTGAACACTTCAGCCGAGTATATTAAATTCAAATTAAAAAAAAATATTCATAAGAAACTGGTTTTGGATTTTTTTTTTTTTATTTTTCTCTTTTTCATTACGGGGGAGGGGGGGGGCTATCACAAGCTTTTAACTACCAATATTTGCAGTCAAACATTTCTTACTTATAGTTAAAGTCTATGGCCAAATGGTCTATAGCTTCTATGTATGACAAAATGACTCTACATTGAGTTTTTGGATCAATCTGACGTGGATATCGTGGTCATTTTGTCTATGACGCAGAGAAATGAAGTCAATACCATACAATTCGAACAACGTCATAAAAACATCATTCTAAGCAGAAAGGGTCTATTGATGTTGAACTGGCCATTAAAGGTTTTATGAACAGCCTTTGGAAATATTTTCTAATTTGTGTGTGTTGTAGAACATGTAGGCCTACTTTAAAAGTCTGACCAAAAAGAAAATGAAATTTCGGTAGCAGCACATACAAAATTCAAGCTACACTTGCCGATCTACAATGCTTACGACAGTTAATTATCTCAGAGACTTATGACGTTAGACATGACCTCCGTTGTGTAAGTACCCTCACAGCGATGATGTAATAAACGATTAACAGTGCGTCAGTACGTCTTCGTGGCAGTTTGTACACATCACAGGTTGTGTAAGACGTTATTTTTCCGAGTACGATAGGCCTACCGCAGTTAGTTTTTTGACTACCTGGGAACTAACACGAAGGTTGTTTCGTTTCAACTTATGTTTTTCAAATATATATTTAGCCCATAAACAAACACAAACCAGATGAAATCCTGTTCATAAATCCTGTAATGTATACTTTAATCAGAGAGAATAGATATTTCCATCTACCTATAACCTAAGTTTAGTTTAGATACACGTATATGTACAGCCTGACAGGTGAGAAGTGAGGTATTCGACTTCGGATCAGTCCTTGACACCAGTCACAAACTCTAGCCAAAGTAGCCCAGGTAGTTGAAGATCTCCAAACTCTGTGGCCAAAGTATATTGATGATGGGAGACTCTCATCAATATACTTTGGCCACAGAGTTTGGAGATCTCCAACTATAGCTTAGGTAGAAACAAGAGTCGACTGGTCATGACATAGTTGGAGATCTCCAAACTCTGTGGTCAAAGTATATGATAAACAAATCAACAGTTACTTAATATGGATAACAACTTCTTAATTTTATTAAGTCATAAGTTGTCCATAAGTAACTCGTTGATTTGTTATACCACCAACTTCTAAATGCCACTCAAAGAAGTTAAAGTATATGTAGCCTCACTCGTGTGTCTCTATCCTGGTTTACTTACTTTGCTGGTCAGGTAGAGCCACACATTAAACCGCCATTATAAGGGTGAGATAACTCATGTAACCTCATTAGGCCAATTTTATGCTATGCTTTACAAAGAGCGATTTAACAGTTTAACAACGGATTTCGAAGAAATCAACTGGTTCAGTGAAAAGAGGAATGTTTCAAAGATATAATATTAATAGGCGGTAATAGCTGAAAGGTAGTTGAGATTAAGGATAGTTAAGACTTAGCTTAAATCTGAAATCCGAAGTCCTTCCAAATAATTCATTTAAAAGCCGTAACTAAAGTATATGGTGATGGGTGTCTGTTGGTCACCAATCATTATATACTTTGACCACAGAGTTTGTAGATCTCCCTACTGACTGTCACTGACACAGTGACAGTGAATGAGAATATGACATTATGACATTGACAATCTGATTGAGAAAGTTACGTGCACTGTCACAACTTACCTGATCTTCTGAAAGCATCGTATCATTAGCGGGAATCATCCTGTGGTGTCAGCTGAACATTTGTGTACATAATTAATCTGCCATGTGCATTTCCATCGGGAAAGTTTTCCTTCCCAAACGATCACTTGTCCAAAACATTACAGGTAACTCTCCACGCCTCGGGTGTGTCCCTTCCGCTTCTCCAATCAATGCATGTATGGGAGACCAGGCGTTAGCTATGGATTTTCAGTATTCTAAGGGTCTCCGAAAAATTGCAAGTTTTGACCAATCAATGAACAGAACTATCGACTGCGCGAGACTACGTTTGTTTTGACAACGACCTAGCAACAGGATACAAGAAGGTGGATTTAATTCGGGTTGAGTGAAATTTGTGGCATATGACAATATAATTTCAACAGAAAACGAAATGGCTCAACCGGTAAATGGAACAACACAGCCTGAGGTATGTTCATACTTAATTTCGCATGATTCATTGCATTCAACGGTTTTAACAGCTGTCTTTGGGAATAAGCGTGTCCAGTCAAATGCGGTAGGCTACTAATTCAATAATTGTTGTAACTTGTAATTCAATATAAAATTATAAATGCCTACAGTAACACTGCCGTCACTGTAATTCCATAATATTAAATGCCTACAGGTACCTCATTATCAAATCAAATAACGGAGTAAGACCTTTACTTTAGTGAAGTACCGTCACTGGTATCTCGTTATTTATGTTTGGATATTTCGTGCTCGGCAAATCCTATACTATAGTACATGTAAATCCTTTAGTTAAGTGAAGTAGTCAAATACAATTACAATACAAGAAGGACCAGTAAAAAATTAAAGCCACTAGTTCTGATGTCAAGAAAAATAAGGAAAATCAAACCTGGTTATTCACTAAAAACCTAGTATGTAGGTCTGTGTATTGACTATTGTAAATTATAACTTACAAAGTAGATATATTACCTTCATTGGGTTCACAATATTTTGCCCTACCATTCATCCTTGCCTTTCATTACTTTTTAAGTGCTTAAACATTTAGCCATACTGTAAGGCTACATCTGCTAAATAGAAGTAAATACTTCCATACTGACAATATCCCAAAGACAAACCATTCAACATTTTGTTGGCTTGTGTTAGCTTAAAGGATTTTACCTATTTTACAAAGCGGCATGGTGTAAGTTTTTAGGTAACTCAAAAACTGTCCTGGCAACCCGCGCTCTATGAAAGTTACGCAAAAAATATATCTGAGCGGTTTTGTGAAACAGGCTACAGCCAGTACAGGTGTTTCTGATAGCATAAATACTACTTGTAATGAAGTATGTATCTAAAAACACAGTATTCAAACAAAACAAGCTTTCTGTAAAGCTACTGAGCGTCAAAGACATAGCAAACAAAAATATGCATATTTTCCATTAACACTTGGAAAAATCTTCTGTTTGGCGTCATAGTTGACTTATGAACAAATGTTAACAGCAGATTTCAACAGCTAGATCTCAACACTAACCTAATTAATTTCCAAAGAAATAGCCGAGAGAAAAAATACCAAAAATTGTGTGGGTTTTGCGCTTAGTTTTCATTCAGGTTTGTATTGTATATGTTTAAAAAAATGATTTTATTTAAGGAAATCTTAAACTAATCATCCCTATCCTTTAACATTGATTTTCTCTCCTACAGGCTACTACAGAATTCGGACCAGGTGGGGTACCTAAAGGTGCGAAAACATCCGACTTTTACAGAACTTTTGACATTCCTGAACGATTTGATAACCCTGGTATAGTAGACAATTCTCTTGTTCGGGGAACCAAAGTCAGAGAACAGCACTTTTAAAAAAACGCAACTGATTGTCGAACAAAATGATTTTACCCGAGTTGAGAAATGAAACTCAATAGTCAGTATACCTTTTAGTTGAATAATTAAGAACGTCAAGAACGACCGGTTCTCAAAAGTTTGTTTCCCTAACTAGTGACTTGTAGCTACCAGGGTCATTGAAATATCCAGTGAATGTATTGGCTTGTTTCTAAAATTTGGTTTAAAAAAATTCTTACATTCTTAAACAATACGTCAGTAAATATTACAATGTAGCCTAAAACAATATTCTAGATGTATTTTTAAAGGTGTTGTTTTCTGTTTCTGGTTCCTTGGATTTTTTTATTGTTGTGATTTTGATATTAAAATGTAAATAACCTGTTAATTTACAGATGGTTGTAATGCATCTATAGCTGGAAACCCAATTTTCTCATGTATGTCCAAAATAGAGACCCCTGGGACACGTAACCCCAGGCCAGATGGTGGGTATATTAATGATCACACACATTATCAATTTCTGTGTCAGTCTACGTTTGATTATTAAAGTGACATGAGCTACCAAAATTAAGATTTCTTTTTTGGCAATTCCGATTGTCAATAGTAGTTCAATGTTTACCTTGAGAAAAATTTTGGTATAACTATGATTCATTGCAAAGTCTGATGGCGTTCGTGAAACAACCCATGCCCTTTACTCTATAGACGAACTACATGTAGTTGTAATGTGGGCATTTATACATTCCTTTAATGAAGCCCACACCAATTCATCTTTGTTCAAATCTTATCAATAAAACAATGAGCTTCAGTGATTATTGACCAATTATAAATAACGTCTCAGAAAAAAGCAATTAAGTGTTACTTTAATTTATTTTTTTTGGGTTTCTATTACAGAATGGTTTGAAGGCTACAATACAATTCCACAGAACCCACTTTACAGAACGACAAACGCCTCATACGGCAATAAACCTCCTTCAGTTCATACCATGCCCACAAGCTTTCACGCCAAATCACAACAGTTCTCACAGGTTTGTCTCCTCCGTTATCACCTCAAGTGTCTGTTGTACGTCGCTGGCCTTCATAGCTAGTCTCTGTTGTACGTCGCTGGCCTTCATAGCTTAGCGGACAGAATGACAGTCTCTCAGTCAGACACAGGGGTTCGTTTCACAAAGCAGTCGCATCGCAAACGAAGCTTAGTTTCCAATGGATACCATATTGAAGAGATACAACGTCATGGCAATTATGTTTGATCGCACTGTGCAACGGCTTTGTGAAACGGCGCCCTGGTCGTCCATTGATGGGTTCTGAGTTTAAATCCCACTGACTCCTAGAATTTCTGAGTGTGTGTTTCACTCAGTCTGCGTATGTTGGAAGGTTTCTGGTACTCACCAGAGGTGGGGGGGGTGGGGGGGGGGGGGGGGGGGGGGGGTTCTTCCGAACAAAGAGATAGAATTTAAAAGTATTTTATTTGCCAGAAATTTCCTAATCAAATTAACAGCATTTTGGAACTTTATCGGGTGAATTGAGCTTTTATGGCCCATTAAGGCAGATATTCGACCTCAAAAATCGACTTCCAGGAAACCCTGCAATATTTTTGATGGCATTATGATGCTTCTTCGCCTTTTTTAGAATATAATAATATGAGTGGGTGTGTTATAGTATGATCCCTAAATTCACAACTCCTACATATTTCTTTCTTTACAGCATTTAGGAAAATGTGGCATGTATAGAAATTTCTCCATGAACACAGCCCTGGACCAAAGTCGTGTATGAGATTCCTCAATGAAAAACAGGATTTAATTTATAATATTTTTTGTGAACTCTTTTTTAATAAATCATGTCAAGAAAGAAGGAAAAATAATGTAACATATTCCATTGTTAAATTTGTCTCACTTAGCAAAATTTGGTTGTATGACACTTTTTTTGTTGAGTTCATGAAATAAATGTGAGGTTGTAAAAGTAAGAAATTGTTTGCTTTTTGTCAATTCATCCAAGTACTATTGGATCGGACTGTTTCAGTGCACCACAGATATCTTATAATAACTAGATTGGCTAACGACCAGCGACTTCCGGCAACTAAGTCGCCATCTTGCTAAGTGATTTTTGACTTGCGTTACCAAGTTGTTTTCTAGTCTAATGTAAACTTTTCTGCCATTTTTTCGAGAATGGAATAAGTTTCAACTTCAAGCAGTAGGTGCTGCATAAAATTCCTCGCCCATCATGACAAACGTGTAAAAGTGGTTTTAGTAGGGCCCATGTCTTGACTATCGTGCAACAACAACGACAAGAAATGTTTTTCAAGCGGTAACCTTGTTCTGGATACAGGTCACAGTTTGTCACTTCCGGAAATTCCTAGCCTAGGGACGAAAGAAGTTCCAGATATTTTTGTGTGTTTTTTTTATTATTTTTTCCTGGCCCCCCTGCATTTTTTTTCTGGGCATTTTTGTAGTTTTTATGAAAGGACAGGGGTTGAATTACTGTCTGGAAATGATTTTAGAAGTGGAATGAGACCAGTTCAGGTGGATGGAGATCTGGTAGTTGGGGGTGCTTTGGTTTGTTATGAGCGGAGGTATATGTTCAAAGACACCCCTATCAGCTGATTCTACTCGTATCTCAAAATTTCTACCTTTAACATATGAAAAATCTGTGCTTAAAATACTGCCAAAGGACTGTTCAAGGCCCCCACCGAAGGATTTGGTTCAACGAAAGTTAGGGAAGGTGCTATGAGAGCAGACATTAACATTACCGCAAATGGGAAATGAAGGAAAATGAAACTGTGACCTGCTGCCTTCTGGATTGTAACGTTAACGTTATAGTCCGCCATTTTGCTAAGTGACGGAATATTGTGCCGTTCTCTACGGCGCAGCGCATAGCGCTTAGCCAATCTAGTTATTCTCGGTTTCGGACATCCGGGTACCTGACCAGTCGGCTAGGGTACTTAGGGTCACGTGGCCTTCCCTCAGCCAGTCAAAATGGCGTCGTTATTGTATTGTTTTTACCTCGGGAGCCTTGTTGTCAGGATCGTGACGTCATTCCGAAATCGAGAATTATAAGATATCTATGCAGTGCACACACCCAAGGGAGACAACCAGCGAGGGTATATTATTTTTTTCATGTGTACCAAGGGAGGTAATTTGAAATAAAGTCCGGTTACATCTTGATAGAGGATGGATCACTCAGACCTCATATTTCATATTAAGCCTTTCATCGGTGGATCGTGCATGGGTTCGATTCCCATGCAGGTTAAAGATTGAAAAAGTATTTGTCAACATTTCTGAGGGAGATTTCCATGGACCAGTCTAGCCCCGGTGACTATCTGGGTCCTGTTTCACAAAGCGGCGTAAATTATGCATTTTTTGCGTAACTTTCATACTAATTTATCTCTACAGTATGGGTTGCTATGGCAGTTACGTGAAAACTTACGCTACGCCGCTTTGTGAAACAGGCTCCTGGCCATTCTGTTATGTAGCAGGATGCGGGATTGTCACCCGGGGCTATAGGACCAGCCATGGGCTGACAGGTACCGGTACCTGCCAAAGATCATGCTTTCCTCCTGTCAAAAAAGAAATATTTCAACCTCTCCACGAAACCTGGTAACGCCATTATATTACTTACATAATCTTAGGTGTAACACATTCGAACTGCTGGCTTTCTGGAATCGATATGGAAATAAGTTGTCTCTGTGGCCAAATTATCTATGTGTGCCCATTGTCCTGCCAAACGTCGTGGTTTCCCCTATCTGGGGACATCCAAACTTTGTGGGGGTCCAGTGGGTTAGAGTGATCGTCCTCCAGTACCACACAGACCTTCCTTCGATGCCGCGCGGGTTCGAATCACACTCAGGCCAAATTAAAATTGAAAAATGTCTGTGTGGATCTTTCACTTGGTCGCCGTATGTGGAACAGTTGTCAGCTACTCGCCGACGGTCGGGGGTTTCCTCTGGACAATGAGCCCGGTTTCGCCCCCCCCCCCCCCCCCTCCACTAAACCTTGCAACGCCGCCATATAAGTGAAATAATCTTGATCACGGCGTAACACATCAATCAAGCAAACTTTGTAGCCACACATTATCAATATACTTTGGCCACAGAATTTGGATATCTGCCGTGGGTATCTCCAGCTAGGCTCGAGAAGATGTCCTTAGTATCGTCTTGTGGTCATGACATTGAGAACATCCTCCACATCCCTAATACCAACCTGGATCCTTCACTCACGAAAAATACAATTTCATGCGAATTTTTTTTATTTCAAATCCAAATCAGACGGAGTAAAAATGTATTCAAACATCGTCGGAAGCCAGTACGACCACACTTTTCACTAAATCTGTCTTTAGTATTATAAAACTTTAGCTATTATAAAAGCATTCTAAAATACAGTACAAACCTTAACTATACGGCTCACCCAATATACCTTTACTGATCACATATAGGCCTACTTCCGTACCCCCCCCCCCCCTACCTTCCCACCTTGAACAATCCCTGTAACTAATATTGTTGAGATACCAAATTTCGATCCCCAAAATGTGATTATCTCGTATGGCGTCTTTTGCTGACTAACAGTTGACCTATCACACCTTTTGATGTAGGTTTATATCGCATGTCCAAAATGTACCTTTTTCATAAATTCTGGGTGACAGCTAGCGTTTGGTGTCCATCGAGAACTAAATGATTGACTTTGGAATACATTCTGTGGCTTTTTCCTGTATGCGAACTGACAAGAAAAATTTCATAACCGGGACGAACGTTCATTAATGACAGCACCAAGTTTGTTCAAAACATGCGCTGTATGCTTTGCCGTATGAGCCTCGCAACAATCAAACCCCCAGCCATTTGCTTCTTAATAAATATACCCGATAATTTCCAAATTTTGTTTGAACAATGTTACCAGACAAAACAATAAACGAAGAAATAACCTGCAGATTTTATGTACATATTTTTATTTATACTTTTTTAAAAAATAATAGCGTATTTACTGGCAAATATTATACAAACATTGCGACCAAAACATAAATCAGAATGACTTTTTTTTACAGACAAAAAACTGGCAGTTCTGAGATAGATAACTGTAATTCGAGAAGTTAAAAAGTTCACTGGTATAGCAGCATAGATCCGATGATCACGAAATATTATTCACAGAATAAAATCCTAGAAATACAATGGTAAATCCATAGAATAAAACACACTTGTAAATACTAGTGTTTGAGAAAAATCTGTAGACTTACAGATTTACAAAAACAATCAAATAAGAAAATAGGACGAACGAAAGCTTACTACAGGCAATACCCTCCCCCTTAAGAGAAAAAATGCTTTAACAAAAACTTTCTTTAAAAAAAGTATGATAAAATCGACAATAACGACTCCCTTTTAACAAACTCAGATTTTTACCTTTTAACTTATTTAAAACACTAGGGGGTAAGGATCAATAAAAACAACAATAGGTTGATCTGCTAAGCAATATAAACTTCAAAATGTTGCAAAACCATTATCAATGACAAACATTCTTTCTCGCTAATTGAATAAGATCGTTGGCATTTATGAAATTTAAGTGAAAAATAACAAATAAGATCTTAATTCCTGTAATAAAACTGCACCAGCAGCAGTGTCGCTGGCATCACAAGCTAATTTAAATGGCTTTGAAAAAACAGGTGCTAAGAGAACTGGATCAGAGTATGACTTTAATCTTTTCAAAAGCTTCCTGACATTTATCAGACCAAATACATTTTCTTTAGTAATTTAGTCAAAGGATCACAAAATGAAGAGAAATTTGACAAAACTTTCTATAAAATCCAGCCATAACCAAAATGTGTTTCTCAGTTGCCTTTTACAATCAGAAACCGGACAATTTGAAATGGCGTCAACCTTACCTTTAACTGGTATGACCTGACCCTGACCGACGACAAATCCGAGATAAATGATTGTGATGAGATATCCAAATTTACATTTAGCAAGATTAATGGTCAACTTGGCTTCAATGATTCTCTCGAAGAGTTGGAATACTCCTTCAAGGTTGTCTTCCAAAGTCTCACTGGAGATGGGGACGTCATTGATGATGGCACCGCAAGCTTGTAAACTGAATGTTACCTGGTTAACGACTCTTTGGAAGTTGGGTGGCGCATTCCACATACCAAAGATAACATTGTACTGGAACAGGGGCTCGTTTCACAAAAGCAATTGCATCGCAAACGAAGCCTAGTTGCCAATGGATACCATATTGAAGAGATACGGCGTGATGGCAACTGCGATTGATCGCACTGTGCGATAGCATTGCAAGCATTACCATATACCGCAGGCGTAGAGCGACTTAGTATATACGCTCTACGCCTGCGGTATATGGTAATGCTTGCAATGCTGACTGTGCGACGGCTTCGTGAAACGCCCCCCAGGCCGAATAAAATAGGCTATAGCACTCCAAATAAGAATAAATAGTGGAATTTCATCAATATAACATTCCAAAAAGTATAGGATATTTATTTGAGCACAGTTGACAACTGGTTGACAAAATACAATTATGGTACCATTTTAATAGCCCTCTAAAAATTCCAGAACATTAACTATTATTACGCATAAACATAGATTTATAAACTCGACACATTTGAGCACATCAAAAAAACTCGCGAGATTAGGCTTTTTTAAAACCTCATCACGAGCCGCGTGTTTTACAAAAGCCTAATGGCTCGACTTTTTTTTACATTGGAGTTTATTTTGGATTTTCAAATACAGGAGGTATGTGGTTATCTATTCATTTTCATTGTTGAGAAAAGCTTTTCGTTTCAAACCAAATCAGTTACTGGTCTAGAAAAAGGGTCAACATAATCAAAAGTTTTAGCTAAAATAGCTAACAGATCCCCATTATTTAAGCTAAATGTAGATGTCCCTCCTCGTGACAGATGAATGTAATTGGATTCAAATCAAAAATTAGATATGTAGCATACATGTAGATCCAAAATTATAAAATTCCGGCCAATTATAGTTAATAAAATGCTTTACAGTATGAACTGTAAAATTACAAAACTTGAGCAAATTTTTTTTACAAATATGTGTATATCTACAGTGAATGTTGTACAAATAAATGAATTTCATATTTAGATGTAAAATATTTACAATGCATTTCATTGTCATGGAATACATTTCTTTATAGTGTTTTTAAAGCTGGTCAGCGTTTTTTTTTTTGTTTTTTTGTTCTGTGGTCTACATATCAAAATTAGTCGTTCCTGAATGTGTTTATTAGGCCACTGTTATATACGTGGTAAATGGGTTGACATTTTCAAAGTTTTCCTGTTAACAGAAAGGTTTTCTGTATCACAAAAGGAAACGCAAAACATACAGGCCACAACTTAATCAGCGTTATATTCGTGGACTTAAAGCACGTGTTTGATGGATTTAGACACACCTTGCTATAATGACATTTATAATATGTGCATGATCCTCTTTAAACGAGGCGTACAGTGCCCTGCCTTAACAACAAGCTACCTTAACGTGCCTTTGCAACTGTATTCCTCATTTTGGGGGCGATAACTCTCACGACTCTCTGCAAAAAAAAACGTGCACAAATCATACATCGTGCACGAGTCATCAGAAATTTGTCAGGAATGACGCTGATTAGCCAAGAAATCTGGGCTTTTTTTCCGTATTCGTCATAGCCCAGATCACTTCCATAATGGAAAACGATATTTATGACGAATAAAGAAAAAAAAAATTCGGCAGAGCCCAGATTTCTCGGCTAGACGCTGAAGTATATACGGGGGGTTTTAACTTTGAACGAAAACCACGTTATACATGCATGGTGAAGTCGGTTCCAATGAGACAAAAATAGCAATATGCAGATAAAGCCGGTTACCCATACGAAGCTATATGATATGTGCTAATAACGGCAAACTTTAAAAAAATCCATCTTATCGAGCCAAGTTAAAATCTCCGTGGCCCCAAAAATACGGAATGGGGCCATGGGGGTTATAATTTGCCTCGAGAAGATGCAAAACGCCGGGATGGGTGAGTTCATTGCAGCGGCTTTGCTGTTGATCAAAACCTTATCGTACATCTCCAAGAGTGGCATCAATGGAATGCTCTGTTACTTCTTTATACAAAAATTATGAATAATTTGCTCATTCTTTTCCAATATTTGGCAGCTCATCCCACTGAAACTAAAAAATTGTAAGAAAAATATCGCGACAATTTACAAATACAGTATATAATCGAGATAATGATCCGCCCCTGCACTTATGGCCAATTTCTATTCTTACTTATTTATGCGGAGATTGTTTTTTACGGCGGTATATTAAATTTGTGTTTGAATATATGCCATGCAGGTGATATAGAGTGAGGCAGAGCAGGAGAACTGAGAAGGGATAGATACAATTGTAGGCATCTATATACTAAATTTATTAATTGACTTTCAATGTTATTGGCAAAATACGGAGAAACGGTCACGCTCATACAGGGCTTACCAGGGCCAATACGAACAAACTAGGCTAATACGAACAAACAAGGCCAATACGGAATGGGCCAATACGAGATCAAACATGGCGACCGTTTCATTGCTATCACTTCAAAATCCCAACGCCATTTTTCTTGAAATCATCAACAGAAAAAAAGAAAATAGCCAATGTACAGTTAAAGAAAAACAAATATTCCGTCTATTTCATTAGATAATTTAAATATTGCTTACATAATAATTTGTAAAAGTAAAGAAATATGTTCCTATGTTTTATGTACAAAAGGGGAACAACTCTTGATACACTACACCTAGATTTTTTTAAAGACATTTTTAAGAAAAAAACTTTCCTTGCGAATGCGTCTATTAAAACACTAGTATTTTTAAATCATATAAATATTTTATGAAAAAAACATTGAAAGCCAATTAATGAAATTTTCATTAATCAGGATATTCCCTATTGGCATTGTCACAGGTCCTCGGACAGCCGTATTAGCCCTCGGCTTTCGGCCTCGGACCAATACGACTATCCTCGGACCTGTAACAATGCCAATAGGGAATATGCTAATTAATAACATTATAATATATGTAGGCTCTAAAAAAAACAAAGATTAAGACAATCTTCTCGAAACAAGATAAAATCCTCATGGCCCCATTGAACGGCGTTGACAGTAGACACACGTGGACCAACATCGAAACACAGTCAATAATAGATTCCACTGGTGTCTTAATACTGTCGAATGTAGGGTATCGGTGACCCAATATTGGTCATATGGACAGAATTATACTGGACCAATCATTGACCCAATAATATAGTGGTTTAGTTGGCCTAAATTAGTCCGACAAATCTAGTACCATATGTTTGGTAACATCGGTTCAGCGGATTATTAAATACTTGGCATTAATTGCGACTAACTGTATAGTAAACAATCCTCAAGATTGCACGACATGCCTTGAAAAATTGAACGCTATATGCCGGAGCTACATAGCGACCAATAAATAGTTAGGCCTATAGCTGTCACAAAACTTTTCGACGATCGGTTTTCTTAAGGGGAAAAAGAAACTTTGCTCAGAATCGCGGCTCCCAATCTTTTGTCTTTTTTTCGGCCCATTGATACCAATTCAATCATGAACTTATATTGGACAGACCGGTATTTCCGGTATACAAAACGGTGGGATATAGAGGGGCGGTTTGTGCGACAGATTTACGTAAGCCAGACGCACGCCACACTTTCATCGCATACAACATTAGGGGGTACGGGTCAAATGGGTGTCCAGTACTTTTTTATGTAGATTTACAGCAGAAAGTTTGTTAGTTCGTGCAGTGCTTTTGTTTGTTCTTTTAGAGCCACCTCCTGTACAATTAGTTTTAGTCTGCTTTAGGGTTTGGTTTGACATTGTAGCTTATTCAGAATATTCATACAGGAGTTGTCTTTTAGTCGGGCACCGTATATGGCTAGAGCTATAGCAGTTTTAACTTAAAGTGGCATGAGCTGCCAAAATTCACACTTTTTTCATAACTTCTGATCGTCACAACAGTAAGAGGCTTTGAAGGCCATCGAAAAACTAAATGATTGGCGTTGGAATCAGGAAAATGTAGGCCTATGTGGCCTGTGCGAACCGTAAACGTGTTCGAAAAGTAAACAAAATTTAAATAACCGGGACGACTATTCATTCATTCTGAGTCAAAGTTAGTTCAAAACAATACTTTATCGTACATTTTCGAGACTATAATCACTAAAAAGCTTCTGAATTATACGTCTTGTGAAAAATAGCCAATAATTTCAACATTCTGTTTTAACGCCAAAATATCAACATTTTGGCAGCTCGTGCCACTTTAAGTATTTAATTAACAGTAATGCTCTGGAAGCTCTAACGCGTCTGATTGTAAAATATAGCTTTGGGAAGATATGATTGTCCCGTGGGGTGGGTGGTTGGTGCTCTATATAGGCCTACATCGGAATGTTTCATGTGCGAACATTTATGAAATTGGTATAGGGGCGGGGGTATACTCTATATCGATCCCATGTCATAAAGCGATGTTCAAGGTTTCGTCTATAGGTCTCAGTTTGAGAGTTGTCATCGAAGCCTATTCGCCGAAGGTCGTGGGTTTCGTCCAGGAAAAGAGCAGCGTTTCCTGTCCCAGTAACCCTGGCAACGCCGCAAAATAAGCGAAATAATTTTGAGAGTAACGAGAAAACAACGCGCGAATTTCCGTAGCGCGTGACTGTTGTAATTTTTATAATGTATACTTGAAAATAAAAACTTTTGGATTGTGATGACCGCTTAATGTAGATAGGGCCTACATCTGCAAATACAACTTTTCTGCTTCGGACTACAAAGTCAAACTTAAATAGATCTTTTCTTAATGGATGTAAGCTGTTAACACAGAAACGTCATCTTCATTCAGTTAATTATTTAATTGCGTCTCTTTTTTTCAATGAGAAATAGTTGAATGACAAATTGATTGTCGATGGGGGTCGAGACATGCGTGGCTTACAGTCAATGAACATTTATTTTTAGCCGTTTTTATTTCATGAATGGCAGATCTAAATAACATACAAAAACCTGGTTTAAATCCTTTCTGTTCTCGGATAACCCTGGTTTGACAGCATGTTGAGCCGACGTGCCTGTAGACACTCGATGAAATGTGATGTTTTTGAAAAAAAAAAAAGTTTGTATCGAAGGACAACACCTGCTTTATCAAAAGGACAACACCATTGTAATGTAAACCTGCATGGATACATATATATATAAAAGGGTTCTTTCATCTATTCTATATCCCAGATGATTCTCTATTCAAAACTAGACCTAAGCTATATTCAGAAACAATTGATCCACACGATTGGCCTAAATCTGAAAACAAAAATGTCAACCAAATTTGAATCACCAAGACCGATTAATATTCACACCTGACTTCGAAACGTTTTCTGGTAATGTGCATTTTATGAAACAAAATTTCACGCAGCTCTGAAACTTACGAATAATTATATTTTAAAAAATGACCAATAGGCCTATTAAATATCGAACAACACTAGCAGTGCAAGAATTTGGGTGTACGCAGGTTTTTAAATTGACTTGACATTTCCTTTTTATTGGAAAGTCGAAAGAAATGATCCAAACACATTTTGAAGCCAAGAAAATTACTCCGTTATTTATAATTTCAGACATTTCCTACAAAGATAAATAACGAGGTACCTGTAGGCATTTAATATTATTAAAATAAGGCCAAGTGTATTTTAGTTTTAAATTAAATACTGGAAACGATAAGCAGTCGCACCTATAACGTAGGAGCCCATGTGTTTGCTTCGATCGCTTCTTTAGGTTGATATTTCAAAAGGTTTTTTTTACGGTAGGCCCCTATAATATATATTTTTTTGAACACTAAAACACACGGGCACAGGGAAAATCTTCATGTCTAAAATAACCATGGAGACAAGTTTCTTATTGTGTTAAAAGGGGGCATAGGCCTATCATTTAGACGTTTATACCCTACAATATATATAGCCTAAACCTTTCTATGGCATTTAGGCTAGAAGTTGAACGGTTAGAATAAGATGGCACCCAATATGCCAAAAAGTAGTAGTCCATGAGTTATTCTTTATCTTATTGATATTATTGAAGCCTTTGAACTTCTAAATGACACGCAAATATTTGATACGTCATGATTGTCACCCAAACCAAAAATTATCCATAACGGCATAAGTATTCTTGGCCTTATTAATATTATATAGCTATAGCCTATAGGCCTATACGTTTCTTGCGGGTGGGGAGGGGGGGGGGGGGCTCACTTCTGAGGGGAGGGTAACATTAAAAATGGTCAGATATCTAAAGTCAGTTTAATTCTGAGGTCAGCCCACCCACGCCTTCCCCTTTTTTTAGATCATGTTGGAACAAATGAAAGTAGTTCTCCGGCTGTCAAAACATATTATTGCGGCCTCTCGTTTCTGATACGTGAACCGAAGCGATATCCAACTGATCTGCCCACGGTGATAGGCCTTTAGTTGATAATGCAAACTGGTTTTGATCTAAGGACCCCACGCAAGGCTGATGGCAGTTTTAGGCAGAGAATTAAGAGCTGGCAAGCTTAAACACAAATGACTTCTTTTGCTGCGTAAGCCAAAGTAGTTGACTTTGACAGCAGAGCTCTTCACGAAGGGAGGTAAAAAAACTACGTACGTTTTTGCAGAAGACATGGCGGTCTCGGCCAAATACAGATGGGAATATAGAGGCGAGGGTCATCGGAGTATTGTAGTCGCCGATATCAATGTACGTTCATTTCTTCTTAATTTTCCTGTTAATTTAATGTCACTTTCCCTTTCTACATTACTTTTAAACATCCATTTGGGTATGTTTTCTCAACATGGTGTAGAATTTGAAGAGCGTTTGTCAGTCATGTTTGTTGAAAAATCTGAAATCGGTATTTTTGAATGACATTCTCGTTTCCAATCCTAATCGAATTTTGGTTTAGTGAACTCAACATTTTTTTTTCAACTGTAGACATGGGAATGATAGATAGAACAGTTTGCCAGACATTAAGCTGCAGAGCTTCATTCAAAATTGAATTTTTCTTGTTTTGTTTTTACTTTTTGAAAGGCTTTATTTTCCTGGATTTAACTTTAATTATTATTATATTAATCAATTTAATGAAGCAGGTAGGGGAAAATCGACGGATAAACAGCTGCTTCACCACCGAAAGTAGGGATTGCACGTCTGTTCTGCGCACCTCTAAATGTCGCATAATTCAACAAGTTAAATCCGACTTGTTATTTCCATTCTGATATTTGCTGGTTGTCGGAATTTAATGGCTCTGACATGTTTTCTAAAGAACTGTTTTGGACAAATATTAAACTTTACCTTCACTCGGCTTCAGTAAGAATTGTCGTTTCTTAGATTCCGGTGTCGATGACAACGTGTTTCATAGTGTTTGAGTGGTCTTTATCAGTAAAATTATCGAAATATTTGTCATTTCTTTCAAAAAACAACATGACCACACACACAAAGAACTGTCAAACCAAAAAAACTATTTTAGGGAGGTAATGGTCTAGGTTTTCGTGATGGCTGCACTCTTTCAAGCGATCTCATAAATCACTGAAGCAGACAATTCCATGTGGCTGCCAAAAATGCAAAATGGCCATCACCGACTTTTTAAAAAAAAAATTTATCGAATTGGCTGGTAATTTTACTTTGACATCCTTTTAACACAACCTCAACCCCTTTTGGCTTTTGTGGAAGCTGAAGTCAACCATGACAACCGATCTCGGTCATGCACAAAGAAGGCTGCTTTTTTGACAACCCATTTCCCCTGTTTGTCTGCAATCGGTTCTGTAGCATTGCCGGTTGACTAATGGCGGATAGTGAATTCCGCCCTGACGACATAATGAATATCAGATTATTAAACAATGAGACAAGTAAGGAATTCACTTTTGGAGAATTAAATGTCGGACTGATTTCAAATGGACTTATCCAGACACTGGCCTAACTTCCGGTAACGAAATTTTACCCCCGATTGCCAAAATGGAAGTCCATAAACATGCAAACAAGGGTTTGAAACTTCGCATGATGCTGTCAAACTTGTCTTAGCAGTTCACTTTCTGCTTGCACAGCTGGAACAAAATGGCCCCCGCTGAGTTGTTTTGAACCACCATCTGTGGTTGTTAGGCATTTAGAGACCATGTCACCTGCACTGCCCGGTTGTCAGAAATCGAGAATTTTCTCTATATTTGGTGGCTCATACCACTATAAGCACAATTAAAGCAAAAGAAAATGTAATTTTTTCAGAGTTCAATACTTACAAGGCTTTAATTTATTCAGCAACAAATATTAATATTACGAAAAGCTGGTGAGAATTTCAGAAAGGAACAGTTACACCTTAAACCTTGGCCTTTTTTATGTGTCCCTTAAGAAGCTTAACTGTTAGATCTGCACCAAGGTGAGCAGGTTAATCTTGAGGAGGCAAACTGGTTTAGATATAGCATAGAATTAAGAAGACCTGGCGTAGGAAACTGACCCAGCACCTTGTGGTGAACGGTTTATCAATAAGACCAAGCTTAGGCCCAATCTTTGACATGAGAAATTCAGGAAAGTTGTCAATGGATCCCCCTAATTGCCTCGAAACAAGTTATCGCTTTCCTGTAATTTGCTCCTTTTGAAGCTACCCAGATCATCAACTGAATCAATGTTAGACAATAACTTAAAGAATATAGGAAAAGTTTAAGACAATGGCTCCTATTTTGTTAACAGTTTGGGCCGTTCGGAAAAAAATATGTGTTTCCGGTAACATGTTTGAAAAAAATTGGGTAGGTAGGTAGGGATTTTTTTTTTTTTTTTTTAATATATTTTTTTTTTTATGTTCTGACTGGCTATTCAATTGATTAGTGTTTAGCATACATTATACATGATCTGATATAATCGCTTGACAAAAATATATGGATTTAGCTTTTCTATAGACTGTATTCATTGTAAAGTGTGACGACTATATTTTCTTCTGTAATTAAAAACTTAATGTAGGGTAACAAACTTTATTTATGTCTAAGGATATATGTTTAACATTTGACAAAAAATGAAACTAAAAAACCTCTATCTGTTCAATGTATTCATTTTCTATACAAAAAATTGTTCAGCTATTCTTTTTTGTAGCAATTCTTAAAGATTGTTTTTAATAAAGATTATATGTTTGCTAAATCATTAAACTTAAAACTCAAAGCTTTGAATCAGCTCGTCAGTAAGCATGCAATGTCAGAATTTTATTATTTACAGCTTCAAAATCACTTGTGAAATGAAAAAGAGAATAGCTACAATTTCCCCTAAATTTTGCAGCTGCTGTCAAATATCTTTTTCTTTTCTACCCGTATATGTAAATATCCAAATAACAAGTTTCGTTTTCCTGTGTTGACATTTTGATGTTGACACGTTGTTGTTGTAATAATGTAAAGCCACGCTTTACCAATACCTAACAATTTTGTCTGTGTACGAAAGAAAGTCCATGCCAATTGCCAATACAGACCTGTTTTATTTGAGAAAATTCAATGTATCAATGACTGCGTTTTGGCAGTTTTTCCGGAATAAATCACATTGATAGAAAGACTTTCAGTTTCAGAGAAAGTTGAACAGATCAAGCCTACATGTTGACTGACTCACATGCAGAGGTGCTTCAAGGAGTACATGTAATTTGCTGTATGTTTTAAGGAAAGTGCCACCGCTAGGAGAGTCAGAACAACTGATGCATCATGGTCAATTTCTTTTAACCCTGTTCTCATAATCCTGGGCTACCGACTCCTCTTACATTGAATAAGATATGCTCACTTATAGACAAATTTGAAATGGATCATTGGAATAGGGTGACATTTCTAAATAACAGCAGGAATGGAGACTCATGTTGCGTTGCAAATGAAGTAAAAATGAACAGATTAAACTTGAAAAACTGTTTGTTTCTTGTCAAGACATTGTATATTTTCCGTCTTAGATGACAAGAATTCAGTATTTTTAGGTTTGAATTGAGTTTGTCTATTGATATTCGACCTCAAATACCGGTATCGGCGTGCAGGAAGCCATTGATTTTCCACCACGCACTGATCGAAAAATAATTTTCTTAGATCAGCGGGCGCAGTAAAACTTCAGCAATTAACAGGGTGTTTTAATGTTTTCTTTCCTTTTAAGTCGACTTTAATTACATCTGAACAGCAAACAGGATTTTGGATTCCGTTTTTTTTTTCATTCTTGCAGATATTTGGTAAAAAAAAAAAATCGCCGACTGGCCATTTGCCCATATTTTTACCGTCGGTCGGGTTACCGGAAACACACAATTTTTTCCGAACGGCCTTGTTCAAGAACATATACTGTACTAACTCGGACAAAAAAAAAAGAGATTTCTGTCACAAAACCTACAAAATTATAGGCATTCCTTTTCTCTCTACGACCTCTATACGGAAATCAATTAGCTTAATGTTGTGACATAAAAGTTGACATTACCATTCAGATTGTTTGACGTCATCCCGACAGGTGTTAAAATGTCAAGTATGATGTCAAATGCGAACATATCTGTTAAATTTTGGTGACGGAAGATACTGTATGTATATTTTTCCATCACTTTTTTGTGTGGACACCTTGGAGCTTGTTTTGTTGCAACATTATGTTTTTAAATACACATTTAGTCAGTTTACAGTTACAAATCAACACTGGGTGTTCGGAAAGAACTTTGGATTTATCCTTTAATATGAGAGAGAAATGCTCGGGAGCCTCGGTGATCCAGAATAATCCTCCCACAGTCCCACAAAGACGTTCCATCCATGAGGCGTGAGGTCGTATCACACTCAGACCTAAACAAATTGCAAAGTATATACATAGATTTTTGTGGGAGATCTCAGATTTGCCAGATACTTTGACAAAGATTTGGGGTTTCTCCCAGCCAATGAGCTCGGTTTCCTCCCCACAACATCGTCATTTCCATGTAAGTGAAATAATCTAATAGTCCAGTGTAAAACATAAATCGATCAATCTTAGCAACTATTTGGTGGAGGGGAGCAATAGTGATAACTCTTCCTTCCTTCTTTCATGGTAAAGATTAAAAGGTGTACAACATATTGTTGTAAATTTCTGAGTAGATTTCTAAATTATGATATTTATTTTATTATAATCACCTTTAATTTTGAGTACATCTGCATTTATTTCCTCAAATACCAGATTCTATTATATATATTTTTACATGTATGTTGGACTACTGTTTGTGTTGACATTACATAATCAAATTTTTCCCTGTTACCCAGTTATTTACCGTAAATCACGTAGAATTTCAACGATTTTATTTCCAACTAAGGTCATGCGATAAGGGCGGCTGATGTTATTTCCCAGGGATTGGTGAACAAAGAATCGATTAGTGACACTAACGAGCTCACTGCAGGGTATTCATGCCTGTCGCTGGGTTGTGTTGATAGTCGCCCACCGACACGTCTGAATGCACTCTTTTGTGTATTGTGAGTTATTAATTACAGATAAACATAAATGAAATCATATCAAAATCCGAACCTTGCTACATTTGGTTGATTTTCTAAAATTGAATCCCGTTATTAAACTAAACTTAAAGAAAAAGAAAAAAAGTGGCTAAAAACTGACTGTACAAACGCGTCAAACTCAACTGTGTGTATTATCGAATATTGGTATCGGTCAAACCGTCCTTTTCTCAGTGTTTTTATTCAGTTGGCCTCAGAAATGGTTACACTGTTGTTGATGTCATTTTTACCTTGTATCTATACGTTCTTGTATCTATACGTTCAGCGGTAAATCCATGTTATTATAAGTTTGTGTTATAAGTTTGCCCAGGAAATGTACACGCAACTAGTCTCTGGAGAGTTGAAGAAAGCCAGTTGGAATATTCTATTATCCTTCAAAAGGGGGGAGAAAGTCCAAAGTTCAGGCGATCAGTATTTTTTTTTCTTCACCAAGCTTTGTTTGAATGTCACTTGGTAGGAATTTCGCTATCGCCGCAGCGAAATTAAAGTGACTTTGATAATACGGTATCTTTCGATTTAAATCATAAAACATTAAAAAATGTATATTTAATCATGGAGCTGTATCTTCTCTGATTTCGAAACTCAGTCGCATGGTTTCATCATACAAGTTACAACTATAACACATTACGGCCGTAGTGCTATGGTTTCATCGGATGAAGGTTGCCAGTTACCAACGGAAGGTCGTGGATTTCCTCCGGGCATAGAGCCCGGTTTCCTCCCACAATAAAACTGGCAACGCCGCCATATAAGTTAAAAAATCTTGAGTGCGGCGTAAAACACCAAACAATCAATCAATCATCGGATGCAGACTTTTAGCCTACAGTATTTTTTCAGGGCAACGACTTTGTCGAAATACGGCTTGTAATCTCCGTACAGACGACGGGGAAGTGAAACAAGAAACATTAACAGGAACCAAAACCATGATCAAGAATAAGAACTATTTGAGCAAAAGTAAAGAATTTTACAGATCAAATTCTTCGAAAAGTTATTATTTGTAAGATCTATCTAATATGTGATCTATTTAGTGACTCAACGTACCCATATGAACAAATGTATCGAGTCTCCGCCTTCGAACCGTAGGCTACATGGCGCCAGTCAGTTACGTGGATTTTGATTACAGCAAACACTATAGATTTGTTGAAGGTCAGCTATTTGCTGAATCTTATTGGCTGTTTCGCTGAATGAAAATTCTCTGACAGTGAGTGACATTTACCACCCCGCCCATACTGGCAATAACCCTTTGTTGTATTAAACTGTTCCAATGATATGCTAGTGTCGGCAAGCGCTTTCTAAATAAATAAAAATCTGCCGTCAATTCCCATTATTCATGGATCGTAATTCATGGACCAGTTACATGTATAACTAAATAAGACCAGTTGTGACTAAATAATGATTTATTTCCTGATTCCAAAAGCGAATTTCGGGAATCTTCGAATAGTTATTAGATAAAATCTGGTCTTCAGTCCGCAGACAGCCCTTTGTTAGTACATCTATGGCGCACGCTGAGCCAAACAACATGCCTACTTTCGCAAGTGATTAAGCTCTCAGCTGGCGCCCTCCTTTGAAGTAAGCCAGCCTTCTCGAAGTGTCGGATTTTAAGTTAAGAATTAAGTGTCGATGTTCTACGTGATTTACGGTAGGTCAAATGGTCTTGAAACTTCGCCAGGATACCCATTTTGAAATATTTGCATTTTACTGGTCTCCTATTACATGTAAATGATGCTGGTAGCCACATATGGACCATTTATGGTTACCAACCTACCAATGACAAGACGTGGCATCTAAGATTGGACAAGCCCAACTTCAGCGAGTATCTGGCAACTCTTCCACTTACGGCGACCGAGTGAAAAATCCACTCAGAAGTTTTTCAATTTTTATTTGGTTGTAGTTTGATTCAAATTCGCGCCGCATCGATGGAGTATCTGTATAGGATTGAGGGAGGATCACTCTAACCCACTGGACCATGTCATAATAAATCAGAACAGATTTTCTATAAGATTTCAAAAGTCTCCCCACCTTTTCATCCCAAAATAATAATTCTGCTTATGTTTATAAACTGACAAATGACATAAAAATAAGGTGATGTTAAGTGTGCCTTTGAGGCACCTTTAAAACTTCTCTTAAAGTTAAGGTGACCTTTAGCTAAGACTAAAGTATTGATTCCTAATGGAAAAATAAAGTGTGCTTGTCTTAAGGACCTTATGTAAAAGTGGACCCAGGCCTATTACAAGTCACATTACAAAATTAGGTTACAGTCAGGCATCTTCCCACAGAAATAAAACTGACAGATATATATTGATATCACTCTTTTTATCTTTGACCTTAAATTAATCCATGTGTCATGTTGCACAATACAATTTATATATTATTAAACATGTACAGTGTAGTTAACTGTTTTTAAACCTATTTTAAATCTATTGTTAAACCCCTACAGAGAACAATCATCAATTTGAAATTGGCTTGAAACGGTGAAGACAATTTTAGGCTTCCATGACGAAATCTGTATTCCGAAAAATAATGTTGAAACAAAACGCGTATTGTCCGAGGACATTAAAGAAAACCCCATTGAAAATATGCATATCGTCCGCGACAAATCAGAAATATCTTCGTATTTGACTTTATACTTGACTTTTGCACATTTCGTCATTGTTTCAACCAATCACGAAGACTTACTGACCCTCAGTCTTTATGTCGTCACAACAATGATAATGTACATCTACAGATCAGATTTCAAATATGACGTCACAGCGCTAAGCTAAGCTTATTAATTTCTGTACTGATGTCGTAGACAAAAAAAAAATGCCTTGAATTTTGTAGGTGTGGCTCCAGAAATCTTTTCTTTTTTTTGACCAAGTTCATACAGTAGGCCTACATGTTGTGAAACAAATTTATTACAAAATAGGAACTACTTCCTTAAACTTAGCCTTTAACCTTTAAGTTGTATGGTAAAGGCTACTGGTATATATATATACATACATCATTCAAGATGTTCTAACAGCGTACATTAATACAGTAACATGTAGTTGGAAAAAACAGCAGATGTTGGGTTTCAGGTGCCCTTCTGGTTGTTTACTTCTATCAGATAGCCTAACACCGCTGACTACATTGTACATGTAGGTATCATCTGCATAGGTACACCATGTACTACATGTTACTGTGTGTATTTTGGTGCGATTGTAAACAAGAGGTCCTGAATCAGACTCTGAGTATCTCCCTCCTTGATTTATCCTGTTTGGTATTCAGTGTGTGACATTAGCAATGGACCCATAGCCAAATCTATTGTAAATCCATTTGGTCTATGATAAAATTAGAAGTAATAACCTGTACTAGGTATATGGGGAGATTTAAAATATTGTCAAGATGTTTATGATGAAAATTATGCCAATGTCAAACACTGGTATAAATACACAGTCACACTAACCCTTTGCCTTTTTATTTTCGCTTTACTTTTAAATTTAAAGGTCAATTTTGTTAAATCTATTTTGAGACGGGGTTTTACATGCCACAGACACTTTCATCACATATAAGTAGTAATTAAATGTAGATGTTAAACATTACATTGTGAATGAACCTTTGTTTACCTGTGTCTATTATGTGATGACCTAATTTTAAACTTTGAACGAAAGCTGTTTGATTCATGGTACACTCACAACTAACTTGCTTTTGATACTACGCTCCTTTTAAGTTTAATCAACTTGTTAAGTTTATTTTAGTCAACAGTTTTATGCTTTGACAAACATGTGATCAACAATGGCCCAGTTTACACCATTATTGAAAGTCATCTAAAAAACCCCTTGTTATCAAATCTATTATCTTATCAATTTATTTGATAATTATTGAAAAGTCATCGTCATTGTTATTAAATCTTATTAATTTATTTGGATGAGTAAATTCTCAGACTAGGAACAATTTGACCTGGTCACTGTGTCATTCAGGACTCTGTGGTGGCTTGACCTTTGCACTCTTGGCAAAGTTTCTAGGTCAATCCTTAATTGGGTCACTGACCTTAGAATAGAAATAAAGGAAATTATTATAATGGGACCAGCTGCCTAAATTTGGATAATTTTGTGGTTAGCAGCAAAGACTGAGCCTGATTGCATTTTTGAAAAGAAGAAAAAAAAAATGATATGCAGACTAATTTTGCCAAGAACAGCAAATTAAAAGCATTTCAATGATACATGTATCACCCTCCACTCGAACGACCTGTTTGGGATGGTTGCCAGTTACCAGCGGAAGGTCGTGTGTTTCGTCCGAGCACAGAGCCCAGTATCCTCCCACAATAAAACTGGCAACGTGGCCATATAAGTGAAATAATCTTGAGCGCGGCGTAAAACACCAAACAATCAATCAATCAACATGTATCACCCTCAACAGTTCTTTTGGTACATGTATAAGTAGTCCACAAGAAAAGCTTTACTTTAGACTTTAAACAGGGTGGTTGAATGTTTCTTCCCGATACCGGCTTCCTCCCCAAATAAACCTGGCAATGTCACTATATAAATGCTGCATTAAACACCAGTCAATCAATTAAAAATATCAAAAAAGACATCTCCATATAGTTTGTTTTTTTTTGGGGGGGGGGGGGGGGGATAAAAAAAATAGGTTTTCTGATTTCTATTGAAGGTTGTCCATATCCTGTAGATATAAACAACACAGCAATGCACATAATTTTGCCAATTGCCAGTAAGAATACAACTTATTCACATTTTCGTATACTGGCTGTGGAAACAAATCCATGTAACAACCAGAATTAATGGATGCAATTAATTTAGATTTTTTGTTTATTTTAGAATAAAAGAGTGTACCGTATGATAAAGAGGCCATGTCGTCCAGCCACCAATGTGATCACAATGGAGGAAAGGTTGCAGGTAAATATATACTGTAATAATCTGAAGTACTGTTCATAAATATATATATCTGAAGAGTAAAATAGGGGAAAAAATATAAGCAATAGGAGAGGTAAGGTATCATAAAATAATAATAAGTAAGAGAGATTTAAAAGACTGATTATTACAAACTCAGTACTGGGGATAGGTGGCATATTAAAATAATGTACAAAGTTCAAAAAGTACAAACAATGTTTATTTAAGACGTTCATGGACAGATACATTGTAGTTGGGGCCGACTCCCATGTATGGGATTGATGACATGTCATCATTTTGAAACTTAACGGATAGTCGTTAACACTAAACAAACCGTCAGTTCACTCATATCAATTTGCAAAAATGGTGTGATTCGGCCTGTAATCTTCAAATGCCCCAGAGACCACATGTAGTTTTCCTCCATTATAACTTTGTCTTTGATTTGTAGATTCAATCACAAGAATTCCACCAGTTGAAGTTGATAGTTGACTTTGTGGCTAATGTAATGGCTCCTTTATTACCAGAGCTATTTCTCTCAGTACCGGTAAGTCCGCTATCTAGATTCTAGATAATATAAAGGGAGGTTCAGTTCGCCTGCATTTCGCTGCTTTTAATCAGGTTGTAGAACACATATTGAAGTTTGAAAGGCTTTAGAAAAATGAAGTACTTCTACACTAAACCCTCAGATATTGTGTTTTCAACCGATCTGGTCAGTTAGAATACAGTATGTCCTACCTGCCAATTTTGTTAGACCTGAATATGCCCGTTATTTATTTTCCAGTTTAAAAAAACATTTTAACTGCTTTATCAATTATCAATGTTTATATTAAGTGAAGAGGGGGAGGGGTCTTAATGATGTCACATAAAAGTTGTTTGTACAATGTCTTCTTTTTCATTGGTCATTTCAGGTCTTGGTCGATGTGACCGGTAGCAACATGTTGGAGGTGGGGAAGAGTGTAGAGGCGGTCAGACCAAGTAAAATCATGCTACGTAATCACTGAATGAGCCCATTTTATTTTCTTGATGTTGTCAGTATGCTTACACTGTCTATTGCTTCTGCCCACCCTATAATAATGACAATAAATAACACATAAGCAATAAACTCCTGGCAAATTTGATTTCTTTGAAGAGACAAAAACAAGCTAAAAAGATCTCAGTAGAAGCTTGGTTATTTCGGTTTTTCGATGATACCCAATTCTCTTTTTTTTTCTCACCCTGATGAATTTTATAAATTAAATTGTATGAAGTGAGAGCTTTCTACTGATAACAATCCTGAGGATGTGCGTTACAAACAAAACGCCTTAGATGAATGTTATGCGTCTATTGTAGTTCTGTCTGTAATTAACACATTAGTTCATATAGGCCGATATATTTCAAAGGCTGCCAATGCTTTATTTTTTCAAATTTTTCAAGGTTTTTCAAATGCTCAACTGCTCTTGACAATCAGAATTCTTGAAAAAAAGTATTTATTTTGGCAGATCATGCCACTTAGTCCAGATAATTGTCACTTACTTGAAATTCTTACTTGAAACTCAGAACAATTATTTTGGGTTTGTAGAAACTTACATAGTTAGCCATAGCTCCACTCATGAGTTTCACATAATAAACAAGTAGTTTAAGTCTGAAAATGCAGAACTTTATAGTGACAAAATATTTCAACCTTTATTTTGTCATCCTTATAATAAAAAAGTTCTCAAAAATTTGCCACTACTTTTGTATTACAAAGTTACTTATAACTCAAAAATATTACCATGAAAATGTTGGGAAAATAACTGAGCTTCTACTGAGCTTTTTGTTTTCTTCTTCAGTGATGAAATGGTTTTGATACAAACCCCCTTTGAGAGTGTTGAATTTGTTATACCTCTTACACTCATTTCAACTGACTTACGACTTCAACCTCTGATTGTAAAATGGGCTGTAAAATGTTGCAGCTAAATGGATTATTGCATTTCTCATTGGAATGTCTTAGATATGTTAAGGCGGGCTTTACAAACTGTATGTGTTTGAAGGAGCAGAGGTGGGGGGATGCTAATTTTTTGCATTTGTTTGCTTTTCACGACAAACAACCATATATGGTAAATCCCAATCAACCTTGATGTCCTTTTCGTCAACATTTTAATCCTGATCAAAAGTAGCTATAAACATAAATGGTTTATCCATGATATTTAAAGAGTTTTTAGGTTCTCACTGAAGGTTGGGGTTCTCTGGGCAAAGAGCCCACTTTCCCACTCTGAACATGACAATGCTGGCATATAAATGCAGTTCAAAACATTAATCAATCAATCTGATATTTAATATTCTAATATACATGAAGACCCAATGGATTTACTATGGAGTTTGTTATTGGTCCTTTGCTAATGTGACACCCTGTTTACGACAATCAGATAGGCTTTGGCAGGTTACAAACTTTGATATGCTTTGAAAAAGGGATTAACATCGGCTTCTTCCTGGATCAAACAAGTCCATGAATCACATTGAGCTACAATATAAAGCAACTCAATGTATCAGTTCATTGACCCTTTTGGGAATTCTTAAGCGTGAAAATCTAGCTGGTAGCAAGTAGACAACATAAATAAAGTCATTGTCTATGCATGAAAATGTGAATACCCTTCCTTATTGTCCGAAAATGGATGCCATATCCAAGTGTGAATGACACACATGCTGTAGGTACGATTAATAAAACCCTTTTGACTGTTGAAATTAGCAGCACAATAACCTCCCACCTAAACCTTTAGTGTTTAATGCTTGGGTCAAGTTGACTTTATATTTAAAATAAGCTGAACACATTTAATTTGTCAACATTGACTTATCAGAAATGAAAAACATCTGATCTCATACATGCTAGTTCTCAGCCTGCTACAGACCGAGTCCCCCCCCCCTCCCCCCCCCCCCCCCCCCTCAAATATTTACCTAATTTTTATAGCATGAGAATCCTTTGTCTCTTTTAGTACATGTAGTTATATATGCATGTAAGACTTGGGCTTAGTTCAGATCAATATATATATATATAGATATATAATTATTAGCATGTTTATATCAGTTATTTCCTTTTACGATTACACTATCTTACAGACAGCCGCTGAGCCGCCACTCATTTCATTTCCTTATTATTGTTATCAAATTTCCCAGGATTTTACTGTTAAGGAAATGTTATACAGCTGCGTACATTTTCTTGCTTTCACTTATCAAATGCCTTTAAAAAAATAAATTATTATGATTATCATTACATTTTAGGTTGAACTTTCATAATCTGGACCAAAAATTGGTGGAAGAATTTCGGCAATTTTTTGTTTAAAAAAAATGCTTAATGCAAAAACAAAAATATAATTTGCACCTTATGTTTGTCAAATTGTTGCTAAAGCTTATTGATCTCCAGCACCGTCTTGCTATAAATTACCCTTAAACAAATTATACTGCATTGCACATGTCCATATAATTATATAACTTAATGTAATAACACTATGTGTTTGGAAATGGTGTTTCTCATTACATATTTGTATAACTTGCTTCTATCTGTCTCTCCTTATCCTGCAATATTATCACATACATGTACATCTACTAATGAGAAATAATTAAACTGACATGATGTGCCATTGATACATTATCAGCTAATTGTTTATTATTTTATGAAGTATTACGAAATAAAAGCTTTCTGCAGATATCGATCTTGGACATATACGTTTAATTAGGTAGTTTTCATAAAAAACAACTCAAAAATGTGCCGTTTGAATTTTGTCCCTTATTATCACACATCTTGGTTCATTTCGGGTTGCTAGCTTTAACAATATTTTTTTACTTAAACGTCAATCATCTAAACGGTAAATTTGATTCTGAATTTATGGAAAAAAAGTCGCAATTTTGGCAGCTCATGTCAGTTCACAGTATCATCATTAAACAAGTTTTTGTGAACTACACAAGAAAAACTTACTAAAAAAATTTTGGACAATAAAGATACAATTTGTCAGAATGGTCTATGTGCCCCTGACTTTGGGTTGAAAAATATTACACCACATTATCAACTACAGTATCATAAAAAGAATATCAGTGAGCGTACAAATGCCAATGCATTCGTGATGATGCCTCAATTGTTTTGTTTTTTAAGAAGAAACACTTTCAAAAAAACACCTTCTTAGGTTTGTGCACATGATCAAACAGAATTATTTTTGTCTTCCAATGTGTCCGATTTTTTAAACATTCTTTCTCAACTAATAAACAAATTTTCAGGGAGAATTCCAAATTTTTCAGTCCAGGCCCCTTTGAATAAATAACTCAAAAAAAAAAAATAATGCTTTTACAATTATAGCCTTTTTTACAATTTAACGCTAATAATTCTCGCTTTTGGAACCTGTATGCTGCTTTTTTCTCTCCTTTTTCTTTATTGCTGAGAAATAGGAAACTATTTATTTATTTTTTTAAATAATTTCAATTAAGTGTTAAGGAAACTGATATTGTAATTTTGTTGTTTATAAACGGCTTCACGCAAAAAAAAATACTATTATTCTTCATAATCTTCAGTAGTTTACAGCTTAATGATTAAAAATCTATTACTTTTTGTTTAATTCAGATTTTATTGAATTTAATTTTGCCAAATAGCATTATTTTTATTTCACGTTTAAAAAAGTTGTTTGCATGAGCTATTACAATATCTAGATCAGAATTATATCCACATTAAGCATGGTAGAATTCCTCTGAGGAAGTGCATGTTGTATTCTATTGCATGTGTAAATTGTAAACACTGGTTTTCGTAAAATATTTATTTCTGTTATTAATAGCATCTGGTACAATTTGTTGTTCAATATTGATTAGTTTTTTATGTGGGTATAAAACACATACTATGTATGTATATGCTCTTGGTATCATATGTTAACGTCAATCTGCATTTGTCGGGTTATTTTATAACCTGTTTTCACAACTGTCTCCAATACAGCTGTTAGCTGGTGACTAATTTTGTTTTATTTTTGGATTTTTCAGGACATCGTAAAAATAAGGAAGTGAACCCAATTGCTCGCTTTGCCCTGGCCCTCCCTGACCTGTGTTTTATTCCTAGTCCCATTCCAATCAAACGTCAACCGCCCTCAATCAGTATAGAAATCAAGGTGAGATAACTCTCAGTACATCACTGCACTTTCACGGAAAATAAATGTAGGCTTTTTTAACACATCGACATGGGTACTGGTTTTTATACGCCCGCTCTTAAAGCGGGTGTATATTGGTATACCTCTGTACGTCTGTCCGTCCCGGATTCGTTTTTCCGGTCAATAACTTAAAACCTATTGCCTGAATTTATTTTTTTCTTCTGATATATGTAGCTTATGGGTAGACGGTGTGTCGCGTGCCAAAATTAAATTGGAGTCTCAATATTTTTGGCGACCAAAACAGTCACCAGTCTTTTGCATTGAGTTTTTCTGGAACTATTCAAGGGATTTAATTTTTTTTTTTCAGATATAACTAGCTTATGAATAGATGGTGTGTTCTGTACCAAAATTAAATTAGGATCTTGATATTTGCGGCGATCAAAACGGTCACCAGCCGTTTGACATTCAGTAAACCCAGAACTATTGCATGGATTTTGAAATTTTTTTAGTTATAACTGGCTTATGAGTAGATGGTGTGTTCTGTACCAAAATTAAATTTGAGTCTTAATATTTTTGGCGACCAAAACAGTCACCAGCCTTTTGGCATTGAGTTTCTCTGGAACTATTTGATGGATTTAAATTTTTTTTTAGTTATAACTGGTTTATGAGTAGATGGTGTGTTCTGTACCAAAATGAAGTTGGAGTGTTGATATTTGCGGTGACCAAAACAGTCACCAGCCTTTTGGCTTTGAGTTACTCCGTAATTATTTCATGGATTATAATTTGTTTTCTTCTAATATATGAAGCTTATGATTGGACGATGTGTCCTGTACCAAAATTGAATTGGGATCTCTTTATTTGTGGCGACCAGAACAGTCACCAGCCTTTTGGCATTGAGTAAATCGGTACTTATTGCATGGATTATCAATTTTTTTCAGTTATAACTATCTTATGAGTAGACGGTGTGTCTAGTACTAAAAGTAAATTGGAGTCTCTCTATAGATATGTGTTGACAAAAATCAGTCACCCAGCCTTTAGGCATTCAGTAATTGAGGAAATGGCTTTTATTCTGTCAGCGGTTTCACAGAATAGCTTAGTTATATCCAAACAACTTATTTGATAACCAAGGTGACCAAATGAGTTGTGTCCTTCTTTCTATTGTTTAATCTGTAATTAAATGAAATTGCTGTTGTATGCCTTTATGTAGTGTAGACACTTTTGCAAGTAGCTTTGGTACAGCTTTCAGATATAGGTAGCAGCTTATAGGTATGTGATCTGTCAAATACTAAAATTCACCAAGCCCCAGTCTTATTTAGGTGACTGAAAGAATCTACCAGCTGAAATTCTGTTTAAAGCATGTCTTTAATATTGAATATTAAGATAGTGTGCTACAATGAATTTACCCTTGCGGGCGTATTATGAGTTTCTTAAACTCTTGTTTACCCTAGTAATGCAATCCAAACTTGATGCGTCACAGAGGTGGCTCAGGTGAGTTTTTTTTTTCCTAACGAGGTCCCCGTGACTTAGTTTGTAAGACTGCGTTGTCACTTGATCAATCTGTGTTTAACAACTGCCATACAAAGCCTCTCGTGTCTTGTTATACTGTCAACATTAAGTTTCTTCACTGGGTGAAGTTGGACAGAAATGACTGTTACGGCCAAGCTCTGGGTTGAGTCGGACAGAATTGACTTGAGAAACAGCCCTCAGGAGTCTGTAAAAATCAATCAATCAATCATCTGCCAAACAGAACCTTATTTTCTGTAACTAATTCCTTTCAATTTCAAATGTTAATGAACTTTTCAGCCAATTAGCAAAAATGTACAAATTAATGATCATTTTATTCATTTCGCCCCTTTGTTTTTCTCTTCAGCCCAAAAGGGGGTTTATACCTACCTCTCCACATATAGGAAAAGAAAACCAAATAAAACTAGAAATATGTAAATATTGCTTACACAGTAATTTAAAGGTAAGTCAATAGAATTGTAATAGTAGTAAAATTATTCTGTATTTCACTGGTTACTTCCTTACATGTTTACCTATGTTGTTTCTGGTCCATGTTTTAATGAGGTTTATTAGGTAAATATGAGCAATGGAAACCGTAACAGTATCTGAGTGGGCTTCTCACTTGATTGCCCTAGAAGACCGCTGCAGCTTAAGGATTGACGCTTGCTCAGTAGCCTCTGTGTATGGCAAAATGACGCTACATTGAGTTTTTGGATCAATCTGATGTTGAAATCGTGTTCATTTTGTATATGACGCAATGTGATAGAGGTGTGTCACAGCACCTAAAACAGAGGAATGACGACAATCCCATACACTTCGAACAACGTCATAAAAACGTCATTCTAAGCGGAGAGGGTCTATTGAACTCTCTGCCAGTAGCACACCTTTCAGACAAAGCCAGAGGGTTTGCATTGTGACGTTACAAATATCATGACATCACTGAGTGTGTCTATCCTTATCAAACGTTTGGACACGTCACGCTTACGGAGAGTGGCCAGGTACTCGCTGGAGGTGGGTTTCCTCCATGGAAAGGGGTCTGTTTCCTCCATTAAAGCTTGCAACCCAGCTGTATAAGTGAAAAAATGCTTTAAGTTCAGCATAAAACATGTATCAACATATCAATTAATTTATCTTTCATCTGCAGGTTGAAAGAGGAATGAGAACACGAATTTCAAAATACTGTCCTGTAGACCTTTTCTCAGGGTGAGTGCCAATTCTAGCTTATGATATAATACTGTGGATTAAAAGATAATCCTACTGTATATTGAAATGATCGTGTTTCAGCAGGGATTAAAGATAATCCTACTGTATGTTGAAATGAACAGTGTTTCAGTAGGGATTGGGCCATTTATTTTGGATTAAGGATAATTATTCATGTTCAAAGCTGTCACTATGTAGATTATATAACACTTCTTACCTTGTGTGCCATGCGTGGGAATTGGATGGCCGTTACGAACTAGTCAAGAGTAACTGGTGCCCCCACCCTCTCCCAATAAACCTGACAATGCTTACGACAATGATGCACTCTAAAAGGTTGTTTGTTAATTGTTTTTGGTTTTTATTCCAAGGAATCCAAGACGAATGAAACATGCCCTCCTCTGTCTTTTAGATGTACCTCAAAACAACTTACGGATATGTAAGGTAGACAAGTTTGTTTTTTTATTAGCAAGAAAGGTTTAATAAATGATGTCCCATTGGTAGGACTATTAGGGGTCGGTTGCACAAAGCTGTATTAAGCTTAAGCCAGGCTTAAATATGTCACGTTACACAGGACGCTGCTTAGATAAGTCAGACTTAAGCTAAATACGCCTTTGTGCACCCTACCCTTGTTAACCACAAGCTAATTGACTCAGAAAGCAACTGTCCTTTCCTTGATATATTGTGACAATGTTGAAGCCATAGGGCCTGGGAGTGTCCAGAGAGATTTCGCGATATCCAGTGACAGATGGCGTTTTTTACCCCTCGGGCAAATTTTGCCCGAAGGGTATTGTCGTTGCCTCTGTCGTCCGTCTGTCCGTCTGTCCATTGGTCCTTGTAAACACATTATCTAATAAAGTCTTTAACTTACAACTTTAAAACTTCACACATTTGTTTAATGCAGCAAGTACAAGAAGCCTATTGAAAATCAACGCGCTCGGATGTTTTTTTCAAGAGTTATGCCCCTTTTATTACCGCTGCTATAAACAGCCTTGTAAACACATTATCTAAAAAAGTCGTTAACTCACAACTTTAAAACTTCACACATTTGTTTAATACAGCAAGTACAAGAAGCCTATTGAAAATCAACGCGCTAGGATGTTTTTTTCAAGAGTTATGCCCCTTTTATTACCGCTGCTATAAAAAGCCTTGTAAACACATTATCTAAAAAAGTCTTTAACTTACAACTTTGAAACTTCCTACATTTGTTCAATACAGCAAGTACAAGAAGCCTATATAAAATCGATGTGCTCGGACATGTTTGTCAAGAGTTATGCCCCTTACATGACTATCAGCCAAAAACCTCCTTGTAAATGTGATGCATGTATGTGGAGTAGTTTTTCACTCACAACAAATTGTCTGGAAAATAAATATATCTTCGGTTTCTTTGGCCCAGACCCGAGGGGTCCTGATGGCGACAGCCACTTATTTATGATGTCCGTTCGATTGACATTTAACTGAGCGTCACATTCAAATGATAAAGGCTCCCCATATGCGCAATGACAATTCGGTGGAATTCTCCCGACACTCCCGCTCACTGTGTCTCACTTGTTGCAAATACTCAATAAAAAAACATTTGATTCTGAAATTGAGTGAACTTTGTTTCTTCCTATATTGTGACATAGCCAGTAACAGTATACTGCAAAATATTTCCTCTGAGTATTTTGTTCTCTCTCTATAATTCCGACGTCATCATATAGTTGAAACATTGTAAATACAACGTAAAAATGCTCAGTGCATAACAGAAAATTAAAACGTTTTTTTGGTTTGTTATGTAATACCATAGTTTACTTTACGATATATCTTGGTAAACTATGGGTTTTTTTTAATTGTAAACTAAGATTTTGTACTGTAAACCATGGTTTTATTTGGTAAACCCTGGTTTTATATGGCAAACAATGGTTTTATTTGGCAAAGCGTGGTTTTATATGGTAAACAATGGTTTTATTTGGTAAACCCTGGTTTTATTTGATAAACCAGGATTTGGTTTGGTTAACAATAGCTTAATGGGGTAAACAAGGGTTTTATTTGGTAAATCAGGGTTTTTCTGTCCCACAACACAATGGTATGTTTTTATTAGGGAAATGTCCTAGAAATTACATGTATAGCCAAAACTGAATGATCTACCAGAAAACAATTGTTATGAGAAATTTTCAAACTCATAATAAAGAATGATATGCAGTTAATTTGAACTTATTCAGAATGGTCAGGAGATATTTGGAGATTTTGCAGAAGACGATTTAGGGGAACAATTGCATGGCTTTCTCTCCAGCACCAGTTTTGAACACAATGGAGAGAATACAAAAAGGTAAATTAATAGCTGTATAGTCTGTTTTGTTTCTAAGTATAGGTACAGTCAAACCTGGTTTAAGCGGCCAACTAAGGGAAACGTGAAAAGTGGTCTCTTAAGACAGGTGGTCTCTTAATACAGGTTTTATTAAGGGGCTTTGCCAGTCTTAGGCGATTGCATTCTGACTTATTTCATTGATTTTTGTACATCTCTACGAGTTGTATAGAATAAAAAAGAAACCCAACCGCGATATATCTATTGATAATTTTATTCGAGATTGTTTTTTTGTCAATTCTGTTTAGTATAATGCAATTCACAGCTATAATACAAACGGCCATGGTGTCCGGCTTTAATTGAAGGCTTTAGTTATTACGGCAATCGTGGATTGCCTGCTACAGCGGGATTAGGTATGCGCAGTTTGTTTTTTTTAAGACCACGTGGAGCGTTTTAGCGATTATAGAACCAAGTTTTGGTCGTTTAATACAGGGTTTGTGTATACTTCATCAGCTTCACAGCTGGTCGCGTTAGACAGGTGGTCGCTCTATACAGTGTCTTAAGTACGGGATTTCGTTCGGGGGTGTCGTGGGGTGGCCGCTTAAGACAGTTGGTCGCTGTTTACAGGTGGTCGCTTGTCCAGGTTTGACTGTACATCTTTTGGGCTGCTATCTGTCTGCTGTTGAAGGACTTTAAATGAAATTTGCTGTGAAATACTTATAAAAAAACATTAGTGTGTGGAAGAGGAAAGCTGAGTTTGGTGCCAGAGCAAGAGAAAAAAAAGCTCTCTGCCCCCCCCCCCCCCCCCCCCCCCCCCCCCCCCCCCCTCCCTTTGAATGAAAGCACCAAACAATCCAATAAGGACTGAAAGATTCAGGAACAACGTCCTTGCTGGAAACACCAAACAATAAGTACAAAAAGATTTGGGACGATTTCTGTGCTGGAAGATTGAGAATTTAGCGTAAAACCAGACTCTGTAGGATTAATTAGGATTGTACAGTAAACAATGCTGAATCACCAATAAATTATCAATAAATAAAAGGCTTTCATGGTTTTGGTTTCATCTGTTACAACGGCAGCAAAGCTGTCCTAGTTACACCTATTGTACTAATTTAAAGATTTCCGTGTGATGTATCCGTGTGAAATTGTTAGCATGTTATCAATGAAATATTAAAAATCAGTACGACTTCTTTAATCATGATAATTTGCACACAGAATTTCTTTCATTTTTTATTCTAGGTACCTGGATGTTTTTATAAATCTAATAATCAATGCTTTATTATGGTCTCCCCCTCGGGATGAAACAATACGAATCTCTGAAGACCAGCGCCTTAGTCAGACGTGTCGGAACTCCTCATATACACCCACAACACCCCACAATCCAGGTAAACTACTCTGTCACTTCTCACCTGAGCTCTGCCCATCAAAGCTGGTTCAAGGATGCTCAAAGGCATACAAGTTGAATGGGTCGCAAACTATTATTGTCATTTGATTACGTTCTAATTTGTTTTTTTAAATTGGTCAAAACTGTTGAAATATGAATACATTTATTTCTAATAACAACACGAGGAAGGTATGGACTATTGTCGTCAATATTTGCTATCACATTGATGGGTCGTGAATGAATCACTCAGTTAAACATTTATTGAAAAATCAGATTGCCCTATGTTGGAGAGTACTCCAGGCAAAGAGCCCAATTTCTTATCCCATTTAACCTTGCAACATCACAGTACAAATAAAATAATTTTCAGTGCATGAAAAAACATCAATAAATGAGTGAAAACAATTGGTGAGGACGGTCAGACTTTTTTTGAAACAAACGTGAACTCATTCCTCTTTGTCTGTAGTTGTACGTTTGTATTTGCTGTTTCAGGGGAGACAACTCATCTACCAACAGGCTGTGTTTTAGAGAGTATATTAAGTTTGCAGAAGTTAGATGACCTGGACATAGAGAAAGTCATAGTGATATACAAACAATTAAAACAACATTTCAAAGAACATCCAGAAGAGTTGTAAGGATGTTATTTATTTTCTTCTGTCTTTTTAGTGTTTTATTCCATCTAAAAATTATTTATTGGTCATTAGTTCAGAGTTACGATTATTTGAGAGTAATGAGAGTTTTATTAATTTTTCCTGACAATCCTATGATCAATTTCAGGACTCAAATAATTACCCTGTGGGAAAAAAACGTAAAGTCATGATGTAAAAAAATTTGATTTTCTCTTGTCAAATAGCTGAGTTTTCTCCTATAGTAAGACTGACATTGCAACCCTATTAATGGAAATAATCTTTTGATTATGTGTAAAACATCAATCATTGATTAATGAAAAATTTGACAAATGTGGGTAGTAAAATCTACGACCTCTGCATGTTCTTGACTTGATTTTTTCAGTGATGACTATGAACTTGATGGGCCGTACACAAAGGATAGCTGGTCTATTCGTGACACCACCTCTCACATGACAAGTGTACAACTTATGGTTCATAAGGTAAGAACCTCTATTTATTTGGGGACCTCAGTGGCTCAGTCAACTATAGTGATACTCCTTCAGTCTGACACAGGCCTTCCATCCATGTGGTCCAGTGGGTTAAGAGTGGTCGTCCCTCAGTCCCACACATACCTTCCATCAATGCGGCGCAGGGTTCCAATCACACTCTGACCAAATAAGAATTGAAAAGGTTGAGTGGATTTTTCAATAAATTTCTGATGTGGAAAGTTGCCAGATGCTTGCCAAAGGTCAGGTTGTTTTCCTCTTGGCTTTTTCGCCCACTAAAGCTGGCAATGGGGCAGTATGAGAGAAGTAATCCTTGGGTACAGCGTAAACCATTTATCTATTTATTGGATGGCTCTAAAGTTAAGAACATTAAACATTCAATCAAGCCAATGTGGCAGGAATAGTAAAACTACACAAATGCACTTATTATTTTACATTGGGTTAGGCTGGGAAGTTGCCCCTATTTTCCCTCAAGCTTCAAAACATGTTACACTGAAAATATGTTGATCATCAACATTTCCTTTTCAGATAAAAGAGTTTTTGGTGTCGACGACTGTACAAGACTGCTCTGTGATGATCTCCCTGAAACCTGTAGACAGTTGGTAAGATCTTTATCTCCATACTTACATTATTAATTTCATCTCATTGGGACATGGGCTGGACGTTATTACATTATTCAAACTTTATTTATTTTACAGAAAACAAATTATGGTTGTACACAAAGTTAAATGGATAGTTTTAATTCTATTTTTTTTTCATGAAAAAGTGTGATTAATTTTGATTCTTGTTAGTCAAATGTCATGAATTGATATGGATTTATTTTTATAAATCTGTAAGAACTCTGTGAGTCACTGGTTTTTTCTTGCTAAAGTGGCCAGTTATGAAATGCTGAATTGATTGAAATATACCCTTTCAACTAAACTCAGAAAATGCAAATCTTTCAATGGCATTTTGAAGTTGAAAGGTTACAATAAGGTGAAGAATTACTTATGGATAACAACTTCTTGGTTTCGATGTAGTTCTTACATTGTTATCAAAGTTTGATAACGATGTAAGAACTACATCGAAATGTCCTCAACCAATAAACCAAGAAGTTGTTATCCATAAGTAATTCTTCACCTTATCAGAAAATGCATGTGACTGTCATCTCTAGCATTGATTATCTCCCCTTGAATTTCAATTTTATTATTTTCCATTGATTAATATGGTAGACTGCAGGGTTTGCTTATAGTGGCACTATGACCAATTTATTTTAAGATAAAATAGTTGAAAAACATAAATAATAGAATTCACAAAATATTTAATTTTTAATATCACCTTAAATAAAACCGTTCAGATATTTTAGGCCATTGGTTATGTTCAATATAAATTATAATTGATTTACTTGCTGAAAGACAAATTTTTTTGCTCTTTAAACATTTTCAAATCCAAAATTGTCGTTTTTGTAAGATATTAATCACAGATACCTTATAATAACTAGATTGGCTAATGACAACGGCAAGTAAGTCTGCCATCTTGGAAGTTGATTATTGACTTACGTTAACAAGTTGTTTTCTAGTCTAATAGGATCTTTTCTGCCATTTTTTCGAGAATGGAATAAATTTCAACCATAGGAGCTGTATGAAATCCCTCACCCGTCAAGACAAATGTTTAAAACATGCTATAGTAGAGCCTATTTCTTGACTACCATTCAACAACAACAACAAATGTCTTTTAAGCGTTGACTTCGTTCTGAATGTTGTGTTAATGTGATGCCCGTCAACTGGCAAGATGGCGGACTATTGTGATGTTTTCTTTTGTCCCGCACATAGTGCTTAGCCAATCTAGTTAATAAAAAATATCTTTGGTATTAATATATTTAAGAACACTAAAACACACGGGCACAGGGGAAATCTTCTTGTCTAAAATAAGCATGGAGACAAGTTTGGTATTAATATAGTAAGGGGAGAGCACTCTCATTGACATTTCAATTCCTGAAACGCCAACAAAATTATTTGTAAATAGATCTCTTCATTGTTTGTAGTCCTGTCCATTGCAATGGAAACAAAGGTTTCTTACTCCTACCACCTTATGGAAATAGACAGTATCCAAGAGAGTAGCATTGAGCTGCCAAAATGTGTCTATATTTCTGTTATTTTACTTCCCGCAATATACTGGATATCGGCACGTTCGTCAGACTGCCTGTATGTCTGTCTACAGACTTAATCTTGCACATATTGCCATGGTGGGAAGTTTTGTCGTTAATGTATTCAAAATTTCTTTTGCGATTATTCCCAAAGTTAGCGCCTGTGAATAACTTTTGTCAGGCTATTTGTAAACATAGGCTTGTTTGGAATGGTAAATCAATGTACATGTTTCTCATGGTCTGCAGTTTTGTCCTTTATGCATTTTAAAAAATTCTGCACTGTTATTTCCAGAGCTAGTAGCATTGAATCACTTTTACAAGTAAATATGTGTTTGTCCTTAAAAAAGCCCTACCATATGAGATCTTAAGCTTTTGAGAAAACCTAACAATGGGTAGGGCGTTATTCGTTTTCGCGGAGCACTTCTAGTGTGAATTTTAATTCCCCAAAGAGGGCAATCATATTGTTCATATTAACTCAAAGGGAACAATTGTACCAAGTACTGTACTTCATTAAGATTTCTGGTCTCAAAACACATTTTAATCAATTTAACCACCTTTTAACAAGGATTGAAGAATTATTTTATATTTATTATCTGGCAAAATATATCAAACTGATGTTAAATAACAACTGAATTTGATATCGTATTACTGTTCAGGCCCCAATTTAACATTTATCAGTGTATCAAGGTTAAAGGGGCATGAGCTGCCAAAATTTGGTTTTCTCCGCAATTTTCTACCGTCGTTTGAAGTATCTAAGAAGAACTAAAAGATTGATGATGAGATAAACAATATTGATTTAGCCAATCATACAAACGGAAAAGGTGTGCTAATAGCGGACAAAATTAAAAAAGCTGGGATGTAGGATTACATTGTCGAGTCTTTGCTGCTTATAAAAACTACCTTAACATACATATCCAAGATTAATATATGAAGACGGCTATTTCATACTTCTTGATAAATATGTAGAACAGTTAATTCTGTTTTAACAAAATTTTCTCTATATTTGGCAGGTCATGCCACTTTCAGTCTTGACTTTATTCTAAACTTTACTGTCCATCTCCAGAAAATTTGTTAGTGGATTTTTCACTCGGTCGCTTTTTGTGGAAGAGTTACCAGGTATTCACTGAAGGTTAGGGTTTTCTTGCAGGCAAATAGCCCGGTTTCCTCCCCCACTAAACTTGGCAACCCTGCCATATAAGTGAAATAATCTTTGAGTGTGGCGTAACATCAATCAATCAATCCATCTCCAGAGGAGTCATACTAGCTGAACTGTTAACCTCCAATACTAGTCAACAAGAACTTAATTCTACCTATTAAAAAAATTATTAAAAAATGCCTTACTGAAGAAAAAATTAATAAACATTTATTTTTTTTCAACTCAATCTTCTAGTTCTTATGAATGTAAAAGGTGAAACTCTGAATTTATTTGAAGATAACCATGTTAAAATTTGAATGTGGAATTCAATCAATAGATAACCTTTTAAGTAACTGTAATTTATTGACCATAAGTATTCTGCTGATGGGACAGATTTTCTATAATACCATAAATATATATCCAGCTGCCTTAAAGGACTGTGTTATCTTCCAATGGGTTGACATTCACCTGCTTTTCTCTGGTACGACAGCTGTTGTTTTGTCAGCAGTTTTAGATTGTATAATAAACCTGTCATAGGCAAGGATAATGTCTTAGATTTATATTGATCAATTGTTTAAATTTATGTGCGAAGGGAGACAGTTTTCTATTCTTATTTTTATGCTAAAATTATTTTAAGTAACTTTCTGTGTTATTCTCGTAAATTGTCATCAAAACAGAATAAAGATTAAATATTTATAGTACATGTTCAAGGGCAATAGGGCCTGGGAGTTTCTGAAGAGACTTCATGATATATGGTTACAGATGACATTTTTGAGGACGTTGTCAGTTCAATTGACGTTTTCTGTTCTATAGCATCATAACTGAGGGTCACCTGTGAACGAAAAAGGCTCGCCACATGCGTAACGGCAGCGCGGGTGACAGGAACTTGGTGGAATTCTCACGATTCTCCCGCTCCTGATAGTCTAGGGAATATCAGCTCATGTGTTTTAAAGGGGGACAACTCTGGCAGTCATATTTATTTTTCCATCACTCCTTGAACTCAGTCATTGTTTTCTCACTTTTTGGGTCCTTTTGTGAAACATTTCATTGAGATACAACTGGCTTATTTATAAATATACCAAGTTATAACTCTGGCAAATTTGTTATGGAACTGGTTACTCAGTCGGGATGGTCTCTCTGTCTGATCGCTGCAATAAAACTGAAATAATGTTGAAAACCACATTAAATCTTCTCTCACTTACTCTCAGTTCAACACAGACCTCTAATCAATGGGTCTCTAGTTCAAACCCCACTCAGTCAAAAGAAAAGTTGAATGCTGACTGAGCCACCTACATGTAGGACCCTGGTAGGCCTACTTGTTGAAAGTTTAGGGTTAGTACAGATCCCAATTTCCTCTTATAAACTTGGCGATCCCACCCAGTATTATTTCATTGAATATTTTCATGGTAAATTGCATGTTTGTTTGATGTTTAATTTGAGAGCGGCCTTGTATTGTTTATGTAGATAAACTTTCTGGTATATGACTTGAATTTCATTTGCATTGTTTCATAGATAATTGATAACATTCCTGTTCAATGGCACATATCTAGTCACCTTTATTAGCTGCAATTGTCTGGGTGGAAAAGGAAACAAATGTTTATTGAAGAACAGAAATACAAGGTGACAAGCCTATAATGTATTCATCATACATATATAGATAGCTGCACCATGAATTAAACATGTGCATTGTTAATTACCTAACTGTTTTTTCTCACAAATTTTATTTTCCTAACATAGGATATCCATGTAGTATCTGTATCCATTAGCATATGTTAGGGGTGCTTCATCAAGCCTCGTTACGCTATGCCAATTAATATACAGTTTCAAGTATATGTTTATCCAGTCAAACATTGTCCCATCATCATGATGACCACCCACCCTGGTTATCTAGATCACATATAAACACTTCCATATTCTGTAAATGTCCTGCCCAACTCCCCAACAGGGGGTTTTGCTGGAAAGTACTTTTGACGCCATTTGACCTTACCTGTTGGTTGATTGATTGATGTTTTATGCCGCACTTAAGATTATTTCACTTATATGGCAGCGGCAGGTTTAGTGGGGGCTTGCCCGGAGGAAACCCCCAACCTTCGGCGAGTATGTAGCAACTCTTCCACATACGGCGACCAAGTGAAAAATCCACTCAGAAATTTTTCAATTTTTATTTAGTCTGAGTGGGATTCGAACCCGCGCCACATCGATGGATTGATTGTTTGGTGTTTTACGCCGCGCTCAAGATTATTTCACTTATATGGTGGCGTTGCCAGTTTTATTGTGGGAGGAAACCGGGCTCATTGCCCGGAGGAAATCCTCGACCTTCAGCGAGTACCTAGCAACTCTTCCACATACGGCGACCAAGTGAAAAATCCACTCAGAAATTTTTCAATTTTTATTTGGTCTGAGTGGGATTCGAACCCGCACCACATCGATGGATTTATTGATCGGGTGGTGTTTTACGCCACGCTCAAGATTATTTCACTTATATGGCTGCGTTGCCAGTTTTATTGTGGGAGGAAACCGGGCTCTGTGGTGCCCGGAGGAAACCCACGACCTTCAGCGAGTACCTAGCAACTCTTCCACATACCGCAACCAAGTGAAAAATTCACTCAGAAATTTTTCAATTTTTATTTGGTCTGAGTGGGATTTGAACCCGCATCGATGGAAGGTCTGTGTGGGACTGTCACTTTAGCCCACTGGACCACCGAGGCCCCTTACCTGTTGAGTGGGATGATAAGACCCAATCCTATCATTTCTACCTACTGAGACATCTGTGTACATTTATGTATCAGCATTATGTTAACAGACGCATGCAATAAAGCAAACATCTTTATTTCTGAAGAAAATAAATATGAAAAAGTCATTAACTACTCCTCATGTTTTCCTGTTAACGTTTAAGTTGGTTTTCTCTTGATTTGGATTGAAAGTATGTAACTAAATTAGTCAAAGTCTGATTTTTGTAGATAGACAATTAGAAACTCTATTTGAAAAGTATTCTGTGGCCTCCGAGGCTCAGTGAGGTGAAGCAACATATGCTTATGCCAAGACAAGCCAGTGAGAATTTTGCTCTGTTTTAAGTAATAAAAAAAAACGAAAACATTATGAGTGGCTTTCTTTCAATCCCCCAATGTTGAATGGCTGCCATAGAAACCAAAAGGTTGTGTATTTTGTTTTCCATGAACACATTCTGATTTCTGTCGACAGAGTGATAGTCCGTTAATCCGACACAATGGGGTACAAGTTCAACTACAAACCAGATTTAGACCAAAAAAAATTGACATTCTGAGTGTTTTTTTTACACTTGATTGCTATATGTTGACGAGTTGCTAGGTTGTCGCCGAAGGTTGTGGGTTTCCTTCAGGCAAATAGCCCGGTTTCCTCCCTCCCTCCCTAAAACTGGCAACCCTGCCATATAAGTGAAATAATCTTGCTTGGGGCAAAAAACATCAATCAATCACATCCTGATTTCCTCCCCCACTTACCCGCCAGGTAAAGAGGTAAGATGAATGAAATAATCTTGAATGCGTCGCAATCAATCATTTAATCAAATAAAAAGTATACAGTTTTTGTGTTAGTCTTATTTGAATATCTTTCAGTCTCAAAAAACATTTGTACACATTTCAGAAATAACTTATTATCGTAGAGTTGCCAATGGATACCATAGTGAAGAGATACAACGTCATGGCAACTGCGATTGATCGGCTTCGTGAAACGGCCCCCTTGCGACTCCACCATATAAGAATAATATTTCCAGCCTGTAAAGCAGGTTTTAATCAATGTTATTTGATGATACTATTCAGTTCATTTGCTAGGTACCATCGTACAGAGATAGTATATTTCCTCCAGGCATAGTTTCCTCCCCTAATTAAACTATCCCTGACTGCCAAATAATAATAGATAATCTGGCGTGAAACACTAAGTAATCAATCCAAGCTCCATGACCGATAACTTTGTATGAACATTGGATTCTAGTACACGTGTTCTCACATGTGAATCTCCTAGATATTGGTATTATCCTGTGGTTTTATTTTGACATGCTTTTGGCCTCGTGCAATCATATTAACCCAGAATGTTCTATTTACATTGTGCAATCTGATGAAATATGGTATGGTTTTCTATGTAACACCCTAACTATTGGTATATATATGTACCTATAAGTGTACATATCTTAGGCTCAGAATATAGTCCCTTCTAGAATTTTGTTTTAGTTACGTATCTAATATCATAATTATAGTAACATAATAACACAATACATTTATAAATTGACCCCACCCAATAGAAATTAAATGAAATGTTTAGCCCTCCACATTTACATTTACCTTGTCTGTGGCGCAACTTGAATTAAGTGGGCTCCATACTGGTAATCCCTGTGGGGCAAATTAAATTAAGTGGGCCCCATACTAGTATGCCCTGTGGGGTGAATTGAATTAGGTGGGTGCCCATACCCCTGTCCTGTGTGCCGAATTGAATTAGGTGGGACCATGGGCCCCATACTAGTATGTCCTGTGGACCGCATTTTATTAGGTGGGCCCCATACCAGTATATCTTGTGGGGCAAATTGAATTAGCTGGGCCCCATACATATATATCTTGTGGTGTTAATATCCTTGCTTCTATGAATATGTGTTTAAACTCTCTATATAATCAGTAGGAGGCCTGAATCAGAGATGTAAGAAATTACTGAAGAAAAATCCCTTTTAGATTAAGAAGGTTTTAACTGCGTATTTTGATTAGCCGAGAATTATATTGTCACATGTTTTGTACTGATGCTTGGGGTTTAATAGCATTAGGTTATGTTGACATGTTACTGCTGAACACCCACATCAGGTAGTCTGGGATATGATCAATGCTTTGTTTGGATGACTTTCAATGTAATTACATGTACTATTGTAATGATTGTCTCATCTGTACGTGGAAGAGCTCGGCTCTAAGGGGATACTTATTTAAGTCACATGTTGTAACATGTCTTATTACCACTGTACAATAGAAACAAATTTTTTTTAAAAAATCCAAATGCAGTCATTGCCAGTAAGGAAGAAGCCTACATTCACTCTCACCTAGTTAATAATGAGTAAGAGAAGATTTGACGTCAAGCTAAATGTGTTAGATTTGACTGATCAGTATGTATTAGGGTTACTACGCATCAGAAATGGTTTTCAAAGAACTGAACGTTGAAAGATTATATAAGAGTTGAGGCATTTGATTATCACGTTTAACAAAATAGTGTTTAGTGTTTATTAGTGATAGACATAACATAATGAATATGACACATTGATATTTTTATGTGCAATATCATCATGGGGGATCAGTCAGTTAGAATGATCGTCCCTCAGTCTGACACAGACCTTCCATCAATGAGGCATGGGTTTGAATCCCAATAAGATAAAATATAAATTGAAATGTTTTGAGTGGATTTTTCACTCAATCATCATATCTTTAAGAGTTGCCAGGTATTCACTGACGAGCTGAGAGTTTCCTCTGGGCAATGAGCCTGGTTTCCTCCCCCACTAAACCTTGCAACACCGCCATTTAAGTCAAGTAATCTTGAGTGCGGCGTAAAAACATCCATCAATCAATAAATCAATATCATCAGACATGTATATATCGTCAAGATTTTCCCTGTGCCCGTGTGTTTTAGTGTCCATAAATATATATCGTCAGATGACATCAGCTGGGCAAGTATCCTGGGATTTCCTTTGGGCAATTTGTCACACTTTGACTTGAAAGATAAGGGCACTAAAACTAAATCTTCATTGTATGACTCCCACTGTACAATTCCAACCGAAGCCCCATAGAGCCCTCCCCCCTCTCTAGACCCCCGCCCCACCCTTAGGCTATGTATCTTCTTCATGATACAGTTTTACATTAGTCATAAAAAAATCAATAACTGTTCAAAAGTATTTCAAAATTTTTTTATTGTACACACTATGTTTTATGAAAAAAAGTTGTTAAATATATTTAATTTGTAGCTTTTGTTGCTGGTGGGTATATAGCGATAGGTATCAGACACAAGGCAGCTACCTATCTGGATGTAGACTGCATTGATTGTGTTTATTTTCCATCTATTGATTGAGATCTCAATTGACAATATGTGTAGAGGTATAATTGTAGAGTGACAGGTGTGGGTCGCTAATAGCTATAGGTTGTCAATAGTGGTTGGAAATCAATAGATAGTAGAGAACAAAACTGCTGACGTCTGCCCTAGTTTATCAAGCGTCCCCCAATACAGGGTGGGGTGGCAAGTCAATGCTCAATAAACCCATTCAGTATGCCATACTTTCTGGCCTATTCATAATATCTAGGTGGGGTCTGTTTTTCAAGATTGGCAAACATGCATTGTCTACTATGACTTGAATACTGTGTATCTTATGCAGTAACTTTGTTGTTAAAAGCTGGTTTTCAGTTCCCCTTACCCCAGGTACCCATGTCCAAGCTACCCACTTAAATAGTTTAATGTGAATTCAAGATGCTTGAATAAACCTGACGATGCAATCATAACTGTGTATACATGTACATGTGGTCAAAAGACAATCATTTCATTATTTTTTTTTTTTTTTCACTTGATTGTCCAAGGGAGGACTCGGATAAGTTGCCAGGTACTTTTTGAAGCTTGGGGGTAAAGGCAAAGAACCCAATTTCTTTCCCAAGTCCCCATAAGTGAAATTGTCAAACATCAATCATAACCGTGTAACCATTGTGAAATCAAAAACAAATCTTATGAAATGCAGATATGTTAGTTCTGTTTACATTGTGCAATCTGATGAAATATGGTAGGGTTTTCTATGTAACATTTAACACCCTAACTAGTGGTATATATATGTACCTATTATTGTATATATCTTATGAAATGCAGATATGTTAGTTCTGTTCCCACCCTAAATTACCATATGATATAGAAATCATGATGTTATTGCCTGGTGCTCATTGAGAGTTCCCTCCAGGCAAAGGGCCAGTTTTTCCTCCCCTATTAAACCTTGAGCCTTCTCACTATAAGTGAAATAATCTTGATTTCATAGTAAAATATCAATCATAACTGTGTAACCATTGTGACATCAAAAACAAATCTTATGAAACCCCAGGGGCATTATTACCATATAGGAATCATGATGTTATTGCCTGGTGCTCATTGAGGGTTCCCTTCAGGCAAAGGGCCAGTTTTTCCTCCCCTATTAAACCTTGAGCCTTCTCCCTATAAGTGAAATAATCTTGAGTTCATAGTAAAACATCAATCATAACTGTGTAACCATTGTGACATCAAAAACAAATCTTTTGAAATGGAGATATATTAGTTCTTTACCCCAGGGGCATTATTACCAGATAGGAATCATGATGTTATTGCCTGATGCTCATTAAAGGTTTCCTTCAGGCAAAGAGCCAGGTTTCCTCCCTCATTAAACCTTGAGCCTTCTCCTTACGCGTGAAATAATTTTGAGTGCGGCGAAAAACACCAATCAATGAACAATTGTGGCACAGAGCAGTAACCGATCTTCCATAAAATCTGACCTTGAACTTAGTAAGGGATTATCAATGTTGAGATCACTGTGACTCCCCAATATGTGTGAACCATATATAGCTTATTGATTTCATATTGATTGATTTGCTATGGTCATGTCCTTTTGGCCTGCTTGTAGATGTTTACAGTGTACGATCTTCTGTCAGGTTAACACTGGTCAGTTTGCCCTGTACATCAATCCTTGACTTAGTTCTCTGACATGTGTTTCGTCTTCTCGTTGCATACTAGATTGAAGCCATATTCATCTAGTGCGGGTCGTTGTGCCTTCTGATTTTGAATATTGAGGAAAATATTAAATTATTATTTTTTCCTGGTTTGGTGATTTTTTTTTTCTTTTCATAAACCAATAAATACTTAAAAATTGGATTGATTTGGCTGGTCTACATGCAACAAAACTCATCCTGTCTTTATAAGTATTGTATATTTATAAACACTAAAACACACGGGTACAGGGAAAATCTTCTTGACTAAAATAACCATGGAGACAAGTTTCTACCCTTGTGTTAAAAAGAGGTATAGAATTTAGACCTTTATACCCCATATGTATTGTAACATAGTTTTGTGTTTTTTTAGTTATTTTTGCCTTTAACATTTGTTTTTATTAAAAGCTCTAAAAGTAAATTAAAGTGGCATGAGCTGCCAAAATGTTGATATTTTGACGTTGTAATAGAATGTTGAAATTATCGGTTATTTTTCCTAAGACGTATATTTCAATAGCTTTTTAGTGCGTATAGTCTCGGGAATGTACGATAAAGTATTGTTTTGAACTAACTTTGGCTTAGAATGAATGAATGGTCGTCCCAGTTATTTAAATTTTGTTTGCTTTTCGAACACTATTCCAGTTTGTACAGGCCACATACTGAATTGATTTTCCTCATTCCAACGCCAATCATTTAGTTTTTCGATGGCCTTCAAAGCCTCTTACTGCCGTGACGATTAGAAATTATGAAAAAAGTGTGAATTTCGGCAGCTCATGCCACTTTAAAGTTAATTATACCTATTTTAATAAATTGGTTTTGGATTAATTCAGATTATCAACCAATCATCTGCAAGCATTCAATAACATGGGGTTCAATCTCAGTTGCCATAGCTGAGAATGCTTAAACATTTTCAATATATTACAAAGTATTCCAGAAAATTCTACTACAATTTGTGATTGGATATAAAGGTCTAAATGATATGCCTCTTTTTAACACAATTTTGAATTAGAAACTTGTCTCCATGGTTATTTCAGACAAGAAGATTTTCCCTGTGTGTTTTCAGTGTTATAAATATATTACTCTTACCCAACCTTCACCACAGCCAAAAAAAACAAACTTACTTTAGTCTGGCGGGTTATCAATCGCAAAAAGGAAATTAAACCGGTTGGGTAGAGTGGTGGGATTTGTGAGTTCGATTCTCACTCTAGCCTAGAATTTTTTCCAGATCATTCTGTTAAAAGGAATCTCCGCAGCATTTTGTCTAAGTAATTTTTTGATGGTGGAGATTTTACCGAGGCAATCACGACAGCATTACCTATTGCTTTTCTGTTAACAATTTGAGGTTTCTGCGGATTAGAAATGAAACGCTCTTGCTCTCACAACAATATGAAGTCATTGATAGATTGGGTTTTCGAATCCCACAAATTTTTCAAAAATAATTCTTTTTTATGATTTATGAATATGCAAATTAGTTATGTTGTTTTTTGTCATGGTTTTAACTGTATATTCTCTGATTGTTGTAGTGATGATGAATCGTGTTATGTGATGAACAACCCAGACATGAAGCTGGTAGACCTGGATGGCCAGTTGTATCAGTTTGCTGTCGGAATCATTGACTTGGATCCAAAACCGTTCGACAAAATCCCAAAGTATTTTCAACTGGACATAGACATAAAAGAAGCTTACGAGAAAGCACTGTCAACCAGTCGGAAATCAGAGACGAGCTGATAAAAGGTTTTCCCAAAGATTTCTTTTAATTTTCTGTTAACGTTAACGTCCTGTGTGATCAATGAAATTATTTTGATCGTGGTTTAAACAGCAACCAAACAATTCTCTGAATTTCAGTGTGTGATTTAATCTGTTATAAAGATGGCTACAGTCCGTGGGAAACTTGAATGTGACGTTAAACACTCAACAATCAGACTTTGTGATAACCTGATTGAAAGACTGATGCATTTTGTGACATGATTGATCATGTTTTTTTAAATCTTTGAAATCCTTGAATTTGCTTACTTTTTGTACCGGAAATTCACAATATATTCAGTCCATGTTTTTACTTGAAACCTATTTGTAATCCAATGATTTTGAATGCTTTACCTGTTTACAGTCAAACTGAAATTCACATGATTTAGAAATCAAAAGTTAAATGTTGCTGCCTGTGGAGGGTCAATCCACAATTTCAAGGCTTCTTGATGATTGGGAAATCATTTGTAGGCCCAAAGGGTAATTTGGACTCCCCATACTGCAATGAACTGAAAACTAAAGCTGTGGTCTGAAAAAAGTGCTTCAGTTGAATATGAACATCGTTGAATAGAAAGCATTTTCATTTGCTTGAATTACAGCCGATGTCAGACAATTTCCTTAACTGACAAATTTCTGAGGGTTTTTCTTTTTCGCTTGATTGTCCTATGTTGAAGAGTTGCCAGGTTCTCACTGAAGGTCGGGGTTTCCTCTCAGCAAAGATCCCAGTTTCCTCCAACTCTTAAGTTGTCAAAGTCACTATATAAGTGAAATAATCTTGAGTGCATCATAAAACATCAATCAATGTTAGTGATTTTGAACTAGTTGTTTTCAATGGGAGCTCACATGCTACTGACTGACTTTTTATAGTAGCACTGCTCACGTATGCACAACACTTGTTTATGAGTGTGAAATAACATCAAACTGAAATTACTGGCACATATAACGTCTGTAACTTGTAATAAATCTGGGTACAAGGGCGTTTAACATTGTCATTCCATATGCTGCCCTTGTATCTAATGACATCAGAGCAGAAAACGTCAAACCACTTTTTGATGACATCGATTGCTCCCAAACATTTTGAAATTCTTGCTTAACTTTCAACCTTTCTATCCCTTATATAAACTTTTTAAGGACCTATGTATATACAAATTTATACATTACATGCAAATATATATGTATATTGCAATAAAGTGTGGGAATGTTTTATATATAAAGGCTATTCTAAGAGTTGTATTGTATAGAAATACTTTTTACTGGAAATTTATTAAGAAATGGTTGACCTATTATCCTAATTTGTCTCTTTTGTACTCTTTGATGTGGCATATCCTCTGTTCCCATGACGACAACAACTTTCAGCCTACAATGGGTTTTGTTTTTTTTAAACTAGTATCTCGATAATGACTCCCATTAAACTTAATCCAGAACTACTGTAGTTCAAATTACCTTAGCTCTCAAATTGAATATCTTTTTTCTACATTTCTAGCATCATATGATGAAGATAAAGATGACAGACTGAAATGCATTCAGGTCAAAAGAATAAATAATTTAATACATTCTGCCAACTAATCCCACTCTATTTTTTAAAAAACCCACTCCACACAATCAACATCCTCTCCCAGAGTTATTATATTGAGAAGTAAGAACCTTAATAATATCTAATTTTCATACTGGAACTAGCTGCCAAAATTGGTATACTTTTCGGGGGAAGTAAAAAAATAATGCTAATTTTCCTCAGGCAATGCGAATTAAAAGGTTGAATTATGTAGATGTAGCAATCAAGCATTATAGGTTTGTGTTAAGAAACAATTCAAGCATACAATAAAAAGGTGTTGCTGTTATTTGAATTTTGCTGAAATAAATCCCTCAAATAAATGTATACATGGTTAGAGGTTGAATAAGTGTGTCATTTTCAACATGGCCGATTAAGTTTTACGATCAAAATGAACTTCAAACATTGTTTCTTTTCTGTTATGGCCAGAATTCATGATATACCTAAACAATGACACATGAGCACAGAATACCTAAACAATGACACCTGAACACAGATATAGCAAACAGTGACACCTGAACACAGATATAGCAAACAGTGACACCTGAGCACAGATATACCTAAACAATGGCACCTGAGCACAGATATACCTAAACAATGACACCTGAGCACAGATATACCTAAGCAATGGCACCTAGGCACAGATAAACCTAAACAATGACACATGAGCACAGGTATAGCTAAACAATTACACCTGGGCACAGATATACCTAAACAATGAAACCTGAGCACAGCTTTACCTACCTAAACAATGACACCTGAGTACAGATATACCCAAACAATGGCACCTGGGCACAGATATACCTGAACAGTGACACCTGAGCACAGATATACCTACCTAAACAATGGAACCTGAGCACAGATATACCTAAACAATGACACCTAAGCACAGATATACCTAAACAATGACACCTAAGCACAGATATACCTAAACAATGACACCTCGGCACAGATATACATGTACCTAAGCAATGAGACCTGAGCCCAGACATGCGAGCACAGTCATACCTAAGCACAAATATAAAACCGTGTGCCGTTTTTCCTTTAGTCATTAAGGTACATCTTTACTAATACAAACATGTGAACTGGTATAGGATAGGAAAACACGGTTAGATAAACAGGTCAATGTCAATGACTTCCTTTTAACCAGGTCAGCCTGTATACTAACATCTGGCATGTTACTACACACACTGTAGTCTATACCAGTTCAACTGAGACTAGCTTGAGTTAGTATATCTTGGGCAAATGTATATTTTTCTTGAGGGGTTAACTTTACACAGCACATGTGTTTGGCTTATTATGTATGGATTGGAAATGTCTATTATCAGACCATGTGACCAATGTTTCATTAGGTAACATTTTCACTCTCCTTATAAGACACATCACAGCATTGCACGAACCAAATGTACACGCCATACTGCTGATCTAACACTGCTTCAATTGAAGGGGTGCCAGGTACTTGCTGAAGTCTGGGGGTTTCCTCCACGGGAAGGGCCTGGTTTCCTCCCTCACTAAGCGTGTCAACAGTGCCGTATAAGTGAAATGATCTTGAGTGTTACATAAAGCATTAATCAATCAATCTGATTCTGACCAAGCATTAATGTCACCTCAACATACCTAGATTTCCCATTCAAACATTGGACTAACTTATTATATAGATAAAAATATGTGCTATTTGGTGTTCACACCACCTTGTAAATTATCATGTGCATTACTTATTCCAACAAGGTCCAACCCACTGAATTTAAAATAAGTAGATATTTAGATTTTTCATATAAGGGCAAAGACCTACTTTTGACTCAGGGACCCAAACATATCTCATTAAATAATATACAGTTTATGCTAATCCACCTGACTATTAATTTAACCCATAAAAATGTATGTCAGTTGATAGTCTTTTACTTTGATACATGGGCTGTGAGTTATAATCCCAAATTCTGAGTGGGTTTTTATTTGATTGCCCATTGCGGAAGGGTTGGCAAAGCCCAGGGAGTTTCATTCAGACAAAGAGCCCGGTTTCCTCAACCACTCAACCTTGCATGGCTGCCATTTAAGTGGAATAATCTTGAGTACAGCCCACTAAGACATTACACAATGTTTATAATCCTGTTATTTTGTATTGTAAAATGTATGTTTATACATCCCTCTGTAGCATGTAGAATTAGTGATAACACAAACATGTTTAGTTTTATTACAAAAGAGTTATTCCTTAAGAAACATGGCAGTGTATGTGTTTAGTTTAAATGATAGACACTCTATAGACCAATTACGACACTCTATAGACCAATTACGACACTCTATAGACCAATTACGACACTCTATAGACCAATTACGACACTCTATAGACCAATTACGACACTCTATAGACCAATTACGACACTCTATAGACTAATTACGACACTCTATAGACCAATTACGACACTCTATAGACCAATTACGACACTCTATAGACCAATTACGACACTCTATAGACCAATTACGACACTCTATAGACCAATTACGACACTCTATAGACTAATTACGACACTCTATAGACCAATTACGACACTCTATAGACCAATTACGACACTCTATAGACCAATTACGACACTCTATAGACCAATTACGACACTCTATAGAACAATTACGACACTCTATAGACCAATTACGACACTCTATAGACCAATTACGACACTCTATAGACCAATTACGACACTCTATAGACCAATTACGACACTCTATAGACCAATTACGACACTCTATAGACCAATTACGACACTCTATAGACCAATTACTTCATAACGTCATCAAGCATGTACAGGGAGCCCAAGTCTCCTAAGAATTTCTGCGAGATTTTGTAATGTCTGGTGACAGATGACGCTATGAAGAACATTTGTGGCGATGTTGCAATTCCATTTGTTGTATTTTGCTACATAGCATCAGATACAAACACCATGCTGGTACGTAAAACGCTCGGCCACATTTGCAATGCAACGCCAGTGACGGGAAAATCATTTGAATAGTGAAGCATAAAACACAAATCAATCTTAACACATTTGCCCTATATTTTATGATCACTTTGTTAGGATTAAATTTGAAAGTGAAACCTGTGTTAATAAAGTTATTGTTTGATCTTTTACTCATGATGGTTCCTGTATTCTGTTAGGGTTTATGTAATAATCTAGTAATACATTAGCGCGAAAAATTGGTCTCTATGGTGCTGAGAATCTCTCTGACGCTTACACCTGAGATGACCCAGAAAAAAAGAAGTGATACATGAACTATAAAACCCCGTTCTAGAAGTCCTCCTCTCTGTGTACCAATTGTAAAGAAATCCTAACAAAACACCAGATTAAGTCGGTTGAATTGTTGGTGTCTTCCTGGGATCACACCCTAGCCAAATTATTTTGTGTGGACCAATAGCGTAGACTGAGGAAAGAAAAATATTGTCTTCTTACTAGTTTTATGGTATTGATAGACATCAATAAAAAACAAGCTTTGACGAAGTTTGATCTTTTTGTGGGCATTATTTTTTTTTGTAATCAATAAATTGTCTAAAACCTAAGTATATCTGACCCAAGAAGATTTTCCCTGTGCCCATGTGTTATAGTGTTAAAAAATATATCTGACCGACGAAGCAAAATATTTTGGTAGCCCCTGGTTTTATCCCACACTTCAGCCACAAAATGCTTGTCATATATATATCTAATATTATCTTTATTATATATTGGTCTTCTGAGTATTTTGTCTACGAAATAAATTATAGGTTATCTACTAAAGTTAATTGCCTAATATGGGAAGTAACTCCCCCATTGTGATTTTCCCATTGCTACAACTGAACCCAAAAAACATATCCTGTTTAGTTTGAATTACATCCTCTTTTAATGTTAGATTGAGGGTTACAGTTGCTAACTATATGTTATAGTTTTTATTGGACTTTGTCTGAAATTTTTAAACATGCTGAAATAACTTGGTTTGGCATCCGGATTATATATTTTCTGTTGAGTATTTTTGAATGGCAATACCTTATAAATCTGTTAACCTTTGAAATAAATGATTCACATATAATGAAATGTTTTTAATGAAAATAAAAATTTACCTATAAAATTTCTCTCGTGTTCTATATTGTTTTATGTACAAAATTTTTTTTTTTAATTCCACGACTTCTGTTTAAAATAAAATGATCACTGAATTAGTAAATTAACCGACACTGATTGACCCAGAAAAAATCTGGGGCCAGGGTGAGAATCGAACTGACGACTTAGGATTACCGTCCCAACGCTCGGCCAACGGAGCTACCCAGCCCTGTTGGGATCCGTTTGCATGGAAAAAATTCCAGGCCATGGTGAAAATCGAAATTACGACTAAGACGGGTCAATTAGTGTCGGTTAATTTATTAATTCAATAATTTCCCTGATGATGATTGCAGAATGGTACACAGTTTAATAAGAAAAATAAACATGACGTGTGACCAGACACATGAAGCAGTAGCAATATAATTAGTTACAAAATGAGTTTGGAGGCTTCAGATCTAGCAATTATCAATTGAATTGCCAACTCATTTAATTAATGATACGTGTGAGATGTTGTACAGACTATAATTAAGCTATGAAGTGATATGATGCATAACCTATCTCAATTAAATTTAATGTTTCTTCAAACACAAAGCTGACGGGCTAAAATTCAAAGGATATAAATTTGACTGAAGGGAAAAAACTGATTCTCTTATAGAATTAGTCAACAGATATCCAACAAGGACACAATTTGTACGATCCCACAAAGGCTTTTAATACCTGGTCAGGTGCTAATGTTACTAATTATGAGGAAATTGAACGACACATACAATGTGACTCCGGACAACGTGACTTTAATACCGTATGGCCTTAACATATAGTGTAGTTGTCATTTCAAATCCCAGTCGGAGATAGTTTCTATGTCTAATTAATTGTCTCTCCTCATTTCCTTGTCAGCTAGCATATCTTTACCTCCATTGCATTAATATGCTAAGAAAAATGCAGTTGCATGCTGACTCCCTACCTGCTGTCGTTTTATGTTTTAAGAAACATGCCCCCCCCCCCCCCCCCCACAGTCAATACTTATGCCAACAAAGACCATGCCCCCCTTTATGTACTGTAGAAAATTGTTCAGGTAATTCCCAGGCCTAGGTGCCCCAGGGCCATCAACTGTTCACCGGGAATGGTCTGGGTTTCTGACTCTAAAATGGCTTTTGTTTTATAAAGTATGGCTGTCAGTATTTAAAAAAAAGTCTTTTTGGAGTCAGAAAGTCTGACTACACCTGGGATATGTGCGGCTTTCTTCTGCATGATTTCTTTCTGACCGGCAAAGTAAGTAAAACAGGATGAGACTGATGAGTGCGACTAGATTTCCTGGGCAATAAATTTATAAACAACACACAGGCACAGGGAAAATCTTCTTGCTGACTTTAGCCCACCGTATAGGCTAAACAGAAATTTACTCTATCTTTTCAACCAGGTTATATATATTATTGTTTTGTGTGGCTGGTTTGGTCGACAATATGTTGAATTTCATCCTTTTACTATATTTTTCATGTATGCGGAATGGTCCATGTATTATTGTATCAAAGCTTTTATCCAATCCAAGTACACCTTCGTGTTGTCTGTTGACGTCAGTTCTATTTTTATTACTCGACAGAAAACCCCACTCTGCTGACGTAAACATATATACGTCCGCCTAAACGAGGTCACCTCAACTTCTTTCCGCTCTACTTTCATAATTGGGTTGGCATGGCCTATTTTCTCTTTCTTTATCGAGCCAACAGCACTGACGTGCGTTTGATAAAATAAGAATGTTCGCGTAAACACCGCTGGCTGACTCAATACCAAGTATATTTGAAGTAAACTATTCAAACCAACGTGACCACTGGATGGTTTACGAATATCGGATCCGTGACCAAGATCACTCAAACAACCAAATAGTTCAATTTATACACCACCTATACAGGCTTTATACTATAGTATATAGTAGACATGTAATAAGTATAATTTAACCGTTCGCATTGGTCAGATTTATACAACAATATGGCCTGCCAAACAGATATAAATGCTAAACTATAATCTGTAGGGCCTATAGCATTATAACTATAAGCTTTTAGTAATCCCCATTTACAGACTTTTAGTAATCCCCCTGAATCAAATTTCATTATTTTATTCATTTTTCATTATTTTTTTACTTTTTCGGGATTTACACCGTGATGGGCTAGGTGTTAATTCAGCGATGCGAATTTCGCCTCTTTATTTTTGTTGTTGTTTGTAATAAACATCTATACCTCCCGACAGATTATTATATTTATAAAACAAAACGGAGGGAGTAAAAATGTCGTCTTGAATCATTCACGTCTTTTTAAAAAATCTTATTCACATGTGAGCAATGATAAGAGGTGATATTCAGTATAGAACGGGCACTCCTGAAGACGTGGATGACTGCATGTATGATTGTTTCATATTTATTTGTGGGATTCCTATGGACGAGAATCCTATAATCGCCATCCGGTAACTCTTGACGAAATGTGACAATAGTCACGGAGAGCCCGGCGTAGATATCAAGTCGGCTATGTTCGTATTTGTTTACCTGAAAACCGTCTAAAAAGTTTTATTATACAACCAGTATTCATTAACCAATGACAGACTAGCATTTGTACCACGTGTCGATCATATATCAGTCGATATTGGAGCCGAAAGCGATATCGGATAGTGCTATTGGATGTTCATCCGGGTATCGGCAGAGAGAAGAGCGACTACGTCAGTTCGATGATGTGTAACATTCGAATCTGACGTCACCGCGGAGTCGTCTGTTTCGCTCCTGTCGTTTTGTCAGAACCCTCATATCTCTAAAAGATGTTAGATGACGCTGATATAGATAAATTTGTCGAGGGTCAAATACCAGAAAACACTATAAAGATGCGACGTTCTAATAATTGTAAATAAGTTGAATATTGAAATAAATTATTGTGCTTGTTTAAAGTTAAACTTGAAATAATTGTTGTTGGCGTTGGATTGCATATGTATAATAACAAGATTATTATATGACTTCGCATCCAATAGGGATATTGATTCTACTCGTCACCGTTGGGTTGAAAGTCGATATTGGACTCGACGCCTTCGGCGTCTCGTCCAATATCGGCTTGCAACCCAACGGCGACTCGTACAATAAATATCCATATTGGATGCGAAGTCATATAATAACCTCATAATATTCACTAGAAATAAATTCTGATTTTATGTGGGCTTTGTCATGAAAATTAAGTAACTACAGTTTAATGAAAACGTAATAGTTGTGTTGGATTTCATAGGCCTATATCTTGAAAAAATTACAATTAGGTATACATGGGCAATGGGCTCACTTTTTATTTATTTGGTAAGACATGCGTAAAATTCAATTAAACGGTTCCAATATCTTAAAGTCCGAAAGGAATATGGTGCGTTTCTTTTTTCTTTATTACATCGGCTTAGCATTTTTACAAAAACTATATGCAGTGGAAAAGGAATTAAAGACTTAAAATTAAGTCAAGATATAATCTATGTTAGTTCTTAACGCATGATTTCACGGGTTTATTGAAATTGGTATACCGTATATAACAAAGAACAGGTTTTGACCTGAAATATGTTAACTCGCCTATATTTTTTATTCGATACTCGATAGCTGAGAAGTCAACCTTGTTTTTCTATATTTTTCTGTAACCGTATATATATAGGGCCTACTATAACCCCTTCGCAGTTATGGCACAGTTTTATAGCAGGGGGTTCTGGCATGCCCTCAAAGACAAATCTCAAATCGGATTAAATGCAATCGCAATCCCTTTGTTTTCAGAGACAAGGGCCTTCAATGTGAGTCTCTTTTGGCCTTTCTCAAGTCAACATTTTCCGCTCAGCGTGACATTCGATATAAAGACACATGTCTTTCACCCAAAACAAAAGTCGGCCGTACTCAAGGTTGACACACTCGTTTTGTCTCTCTTCGACAATCACATCTTATTTTTCCAAATAATTTCCAGGGGATTATTTAACAGCAAACAAATGTTTTGTCGGGAACTACAGCCAAGGTTGAGCAGCTGTTTTTCGTAGTGCAAGGCAAATGAAATTTGGACTTTCATGAACTAGTTTATGCAAATGACGCAAACTTACGTTTTAATACGCACGATGATGCAAGTCGGAACGTTCTTAATTTCGATGAGCATTCCAACTAAAGTCGGGGCCTCCGTGTCTCTGTAGGTATAGAGCATTGGACGCTCTATACCATCATGATGATGGCCTATCTGTCAAAAAATCTCTTACATCATCAGCGCAGATATTTCGGACTATGGACGCCCAAGCCTTCCACCAAATATTATTGTAATGGTTTGAGTTCAAGTGACATGAGCTACCAAAATCTTGCGTCTGGTCGCTGTCACTTTGTTACTGGCTTTCTGATGACGTGAACTTCCACCAATGGGTCGCGGGTTCGAATCCCACTCAGTCCAAAAAAAATGGAAAATTTTCTGACTGGGTTTTCACTCGAACGACCTATGTGGAATGGTTGTCAGTTACCAACGGGAGGTCGTGGGTTTCCCCGGGCATAGAGCCCGGTTTCCTCCCACAATAAAACTGGCAACATTAACTCAAGAGGTTTATGGATTGCAACTTCTGTTTATTTGTAAAGCGACGTTTCGGCAAGGCGCCATATAAGAGAAATACTCTTGATCGGGGCGTAAAACACCAAACAATCAATCAATCCAACTAAAGTCAGATTGCGTGCGACAGATGAGTGGATGCCGTCTAGTTTCTGGAACGTCACTCGACGAGCTCGACTCGAACCTTAGTGTTGACTTGTTGGTGATAAACTGAGATTGTATATTGCTGAAATTCACTTGAAGTCGTGAGTTCGATTCTTACACTGGCCTGGCTTTTTTTACGGGTCATCAGTGTCGGTTAATTTCTAATGACTAATTTCACTTAGACAGACGTCTTTGGTTAAGAAATAAACTAAAAGAGCACCGCATGACACAAGGAAAACCCTGTCGCAATGCATTAAGTCTTGAATAAACACATTTAGTGTGAATGGAACACAGGCTGCTACAACTAGTAAGTTAGTAGTATGTCATAATTATTCTCTAAGATTTCAATAACGCAATAAATTGGAATGGTTATTACTGCTAAGTCCAGAATTGCTCTGCATAAAGTTATCATCATACCTTTGGCAAGTGTAACTCATGCTGGTATGGACACTTGACAGTGAAAATAAACCACCAGGCGTCCTAGCGGTTACCAGAAATTAGACGAATCTAACGTGTCTTTCTTAGAGAAATTTCCCTTGTGCAGGGTGTCCAAATTTCAATGTTACTCTCTTGAAATTCCTGAAAACAGCACTCCTAACTTCATAACTTAGAGGTTAAGTGACTCTGAAGAAAGAGTTAGAGCTTAGATAAACCATCAATGAAACGGATGCCTCATCTTAATATATGTACCTCTGCATGCATAAGTAACTTTTGAAGAAAATTTACTCACATTAAATTATGCAACACATACATGTATTGTGGTCAAACATCCTTTAAATGCATGATTTGAAATCGAGCAAACACAGGTATCGCTGAGGATATTTCCTTGAATGGTCAATTTTATATGCAGATACATTCCTGTTAGCATAATGCCTCGTGGTCACTTTCATTAAGATGTATCTCTACTCGCAATTTGGTTCATCGCTAAAGGTATATTCCGGTTTCATTAATTTTGATATCCATACACCATATCAGATTTGCGATAAACAACATTGCTTAGGAATATTCCCGAAGTAGCAAATATTATTCATTTCAAGATATATCCATTTATATCAATACAAGAATATTTCTTTGTGTGATATTAAAATATCTTTTTAGATATATATCCCTACACACAATGTTGATCATCGCTTAAGAAATATACCTGCGGTGATAAAATTGTCGCTATAGTTATAAATCCAATCCAATGTCATCATAACTGCATTTCTTTGGTAGTTCACTTGATTCCATGATTTGCAATCTCCACAAAAATCTCAGAAATACGGACTCCTAATTAGGCTTAATTCTATTACCTTGGTATTAATGAATCGCTCTTAAATAATACCAAATGTTTCTTCTTATCTACACACTTAAATTAAAATAAAGCAGAAATCCAAACCAGAATTTATAATTCATTGAATTTTCATGCTTTTTTATTTGAGAAAAAAAAAAGAAATAAAAACAAAAAAATAGTGTACAAGAGAAATCTCTGTACAAAATACAATTTGCAAAGGACACAATCTATAGTTTATCACCATTTTTGAAAATGCACAAAACGATTTATGACTCATTTGAAAGACTAGATCAGCACCTTATCATTTGATTGGGTATTAATAAAATTCCTGATGCTTAAGCACAGGTCCTCACATTGCAAGTCTTCGTCGTTTCGCGCAAAATGAATGGTAAATATCTATAATCCACTTTCAACAAGTTATATCCATGATTTACATACATACAAATACTAAAATAAAATTCACAAAATCTACAATGTCATGAAAATATTAATTCAAACATGTCCATGAGACGATCAATGGGTCGTGGTCCGCAGTGTTTATTTACAGATGAGCTGAACGTCAAGTAGCTGCCAAAAAGCTGGCTGACAATCTCAACTGGTCCAAAAAAAAGTTAATGTTTTTTTTTTTCAACTGTAAACAAAGGCTGCAAGCATCCCTTGCCTCGGTAAAACTAGCCTCAAGTCCCTATACAAATGGGGGGAAGTTATCTCCGACTGTGAGATCATTGGGGACGGTTTGGAATTTGAGAAAGAACTATTGCTGTCCGGATATACCACACAAATACTGCCATTCTCACCAAATCTATATGAAACTTCCTTGGGGTCTACCCATATTGTTAGTTCTTGGGGTAGCAGACTGCGTAATTCTCCCTCTGACCAGCCACACGACTCCCCAGCACATTTCACAATTGGGTCCATTTTTCCATTGATTCTTATACACCTAAAACCACTTCCTTTAAACGGCTTTTCTGGAAACCAGTGGTCTAAATATTTCAGTCCAAGACGTTCTTGTAGTCTTTGACTAAACAAAGCCATCATTTCATGACTCACCCCCTTGCTTCGGAGGAGGGTACAGATAAAATCACAAGCACTTTTAAGTTCTTCCTTCATTTTCAAGAACACATTTAAGTCATAAAACACAATAATATGGTGTTTTGTTGTTACTTTTGAGGTGATCGGTCGGAAAACTGCGTCCTTTTTCTTGAATCCAAATCTGAGGATGACAGCCAATCCCGCTTTTCAATATGGCAACCAACAAAACAGGGAAGCTTCGCGACGGCTTGGTTCAGTTTACACGGCCTTATAGTTCTAAAACTTCAATCAAATATATAAAAACAATCTACAACTGGATTGTTTAAGTTTTCTTCTTACTTTCTCACAACATTCGGGTCTTATAGTCTCTCTACGACAAGCTCACGGCTTGTTCTGCTCGCCCCTGGTTCTTATACTTTGTTCGTTCTGTTACAAATGGCGTCTTCTCTTTGTGTACCTCTGGTAAAATAGACAGCTGACGTCAGCATGTGTCAGACGTCAGTCACCTTGATAGCCAATCAAATGTAAAAGCGTCACAAAAGACAAGCCTTATATGGAGTGTCTATTTTTAGAAGCCAACCTACGTGACCGAGCAGGTGGTAAGAACTGTCAAAGAGGTCAAGATAAAAACAAACTGCCCCAACAACTACAGAGCCTAATTATAAACGCTTAATTCGCCGATATTAATCCCCCAACACTTTTATCCCAACCTTGTATAAGCTTTGACATGGTGTAAGTTTGCTATATTAGCCCAAGGGGTGTGAGACTTATCGTTCTATAACCTAATTCTTTGTTCTTGTCAAGATTTCCAGCTCTACTTCTGGCTGTTGTTGATTCAAGTCACGTGATGGTGTTATTAATCCGTCAACTCGCCATGGCATGACCCCCTCCTGTCCACACAAGCACCAATTTCTTTTTATACTTAACTGTTATTTCTGTCAAAAGTTTATTCATAGCCTTTTCTTACTTTTTTTTTTCATTTCATATACTGAAAAAGAATAATCAACTTCAACAACGGGCATATGGCGGGAACGATCCCCGGGGGATTGACAATAATAGATTCCGTGGTTTGAGCAATGATTTTTATCATAGTTGATGAATAAATACTTATGGATAACTTATGGATGATGACGTTTCGATCAGTTCTTATACATAGTCTTAATTTTATCCCTGATGACCCATTCACGACGACGATCTTCTAAATTCTATTGAAATATTTTATGTTATCAAACTCTACTATGAAATGTATTTTGACCGGGCAACAACTATGTATTACTGAGAAATCGACTGGCCTGTGTTTTATTAAAACCCCATTGAAGAAAATGGCATGAACTGCCCAAATGATGATATTTTTCCGGTAAAACATAATGTGGAAATTATCGGAAATTTTCTAAATACGCTCAACTCAGAAGCTTTTTATTGCCATTGTAGTCTCAAGAATCTACGTAAAAACAGTGATTTCAACTAACTTGTCCCGGTTAATTTATTTAATTTTTGTTTACTTTTCATACACAATTTCGGCTCGTGTATAGCACATATACTGCATATATTTTCCTGCTTCCAACGTCAATCGTTTATTTTTCAATTACTTCCAACGCCTCTTACTGTGGTGACAATCCAAATTATTGGACAAAATAGTTTATAAACCAATGACGAATTACATATATCTATTTCTAAAAACTAAAACACACGGGCACAGGGGAAATCTTCTTGTCTAAAATAACCACGGAGACAAGTTTCTTGTGTTAAAAAGGGGCATATCATTTAGACGTTTATATATATAAGCTTTATTTCGACTGCTCTGTATTAAGTGCGAACCGCGATATCTGTGCCACTGAGAAGTGGGACGTTTCACATATCCTCTCAAATTCCTCTTGATATCTGGGCGATAAATGGGGAAGCTCAACTCTGATATTTTAAAATTCAATTTCCTTTGACAAACTCCACGGATATGTCAGCTCTTAGCTTCGAGTGTAAACAGAGGTAATTAATGGTGGAACACGTATATAGAGGTCCCTTAAAATAAAACAACACGTCAAAAAAGAAACTTACACATATAACTAGAAATCTATATAACCATGCAGAAGTCTGATATAACGGTACACCTGGACATGACACCTACGTAACATAAATCACGTAATATTCGACAAGATAATGCATTTTAATCATGTTTTCTCTCTCCACCTCCACCCCCCCCCCCAACCCCCCACACACACCCCACCCAATTTTTATTTTTTTGTTTTAACCTTAGCTTTTGTATAGAATGTAACATTTATATACCTGTATACTAAGTTTAATGGGCCAACGATCAGGGTTTAAATTTGTGAAAATCTAGAATTTAGCTAAATTGTTTTTTAAATTATTTGTTTTTAAAACCGGTTTGAAAGGCAATGTGCAACCGGAAAAGTAATCAGTATATATAGAAACTGGCACAATAGGCCGCTTGTTTACAGCTTTCACAAATACCGGCGCAAAAACAAAGTGGCTTTATTTTTGGATTTCGCCATGTTTATAAACTGGCCTATTATGTAATTGTTTTCCATTTCATATAAATGTATTGGCATCGAAAAATAGTTTATCGAACAAAAATAATACATCTTGTTGTCTTGATAGCAATTTGGCAATTATTCTTATAACCTAATTGTCTGTATAATGCAGAATATACATACATTGTTGTGACAATAGACTAAACTTATATCGTCCAACAGAGTTCCACAAGTAAACTGAGGTAAGTCCTCTCAGAGATATATAGTAATCATCTAGGGCTGTGCATCGAGGGAATATGCCATATAATATAAGATCAAACCGGCGCTTGTAAAGCTAGGCCATATATTTAAAGTTTTTAATACACGAACAGGCGCAAAGCGATTATTAAGTAGCGTTATGTACATAAGCCGGGATAAGGGACGCGAAGCTGTATAGCATTAAGGCACATGATGTTTTACTGCCAGGAAATTGAAAGAAATTTCCTTGTCGTTATATATTGTCATGTCATCGAACAATATGCAAAAACGGATTTAACTACAACAGGAAACGCAGTCTGTAGGACCTCCCAAAGTCCAACAGGATTAACACCTTTCAATTGCAGGCAGTTGTGACCACAGCTTCAAAGACCTTCCGTATTGATTGGTCCCATGCAGGTGTTAATGACCAACTCACAGACTTACGCAACATAAAGGTGTAAATGGTGACTGTAATTTGCTCGAACAGGCCTTTACTTGTACCTCAGATTACCACAAGGAAAGTCGTGATAATTGAAACATCAAATTATGTGAAATAATATATACAGAAAGGTGGGTCTTGGATTGGTATATATACACTTTTACACCATGGGCCTACATACTATACGCTTATTAGACCGGAGGTTCCTACAGGAAATCCTTCTTACGTCAACATATCATGCAACATATATTATATTTAACTCTACGGGATGCTGAAATCCAATTTCCAAAAAATATACTTTTAAATGCATGCTCTGAGCTGCCAAACTGTACAGTTGAAAATATCCATACTTTATGGCCAAAGTATATTGATGTTGTGCTTGGCCATATATAGCGTTTGGAGGTTACCAGCCAACCATGGCAGTTGATATTTTCTATTAAAACAGATTTTTTAATTAATCGGCTATTTTTCTCACGATGTCCGAATTAAAGGCCTTTTTTGCTTCACTATATAATATGGTTAAAGGTATTTATACATTTTGACCCTTTTAAAACAATATTTCGTGTCGAATAAATATATGCCCCGGCCGGATGTGTTTCTTAGTGCCACTCTCAGTTTTTTAATTTTTAAATAGAATTCAAAACATCGTATAGTACATTGTCTTAGCAATCAAAATTTATGAAAAAGTGTGACTTTTAAATAATTTAGACGGTTTTAACTTATTTTGTCAGAAGTAGTCGGTGTAGAGTTTATTGAAATTTCACTAAGGATGAGGTGACCGTTTTTTTTTATGACGAATGCTTCGTTTTTCTGTCCGATTTCAATTCAGGAAAAATGTTTATAAAACATTGTTTAATCCATGTAAAGGACTCCGATGAACGTAATATTGAAGTAAATAAAACCACAGCCATATCATCAGCCACGCTATTGAATAGGCCTATAACTGCAAATCGGGTAGAAATTCCGGAAACAGGGCGAGTTAATGGCGTCCGCGTCTTTTTAGACAATAATTCTTTTAGCTTTAGGTATAATTCTCGGAACTTACTTCCAAAATTACGTCTTTTTACTGATCATTATATTTTTGTGCACACTATAGCACAGGTCATTATATATATTTATGGCTCATTATATAGGTGTATGTATAGAGTATAAATTGGTTCCAATGAGCATTTTGTTTTGTCAATTGTTTACAACGTAGGTCTTCTAATTGTGGGATTGCATGTCGGTAAAGATCAAAGGTCCGTAATCCATTTTGACTGTATATGTGGTTGACATGCCACTAATTAATGTTATGGTTACTGTTATTAACGTGTTTTACACCCCCTTAGCACTCTTTTCTGACATCAAGTATATATGGATTTATCAAAGCTATGGCCCTTAATATATATTGTAAAAAGAAATTCGTTGCACATATACGTTTCCGGGTCGTGGGTTCGAATCTCACTGAGTCCAAGAAAATTGGAAATTTTGTTTAATTTTGTTTAATTTTGTTTAATGTTCACAAGAAACATACATTGATTTCCCATAATTCTTTGCGAGAAAACTGTCTACAGTGACCTAAAGAATGGTCTTGTTTGTGGACTTAACACCAATCAATCCATATAATCTTACATTGAATTCATTTATAATGTGACTCAAGTCACCCCCAGCATTATATTATTCCACCTCAACGGTTGCTGGTTGTCTGCTTAGAAAAAGGCTCAGTCTGTAAATGGACGCCAAGTTTCCATCTATTTGGAGGTTAGGTAGACTTGCTTTAACATGCTGATATATTTGGACGTGTGTCAGACCATGTACCAACAACAGACAGAAAATTGAAAACAAATCTTGCTGCTTAAGTCAATTGATTAATGTTTTACGCCATCACTCAAGATAATTTCACTTATATGGTGGCGTTGTCAGGTTTAGTGGGGGAGGAAATCCTGCTCTTTGCTTGAAGGAAACCCCCAACCTTAGGCGAGTATGTGGCAACTCACATAAGAAAGCGAAGATGAAACACTCCTATAAGATAAATCCAGTAATGTACACATATCAAAGAAACCAGACAAAAAAAAGTATATATATATGTGCCAAGACTGCTGTATTTAGTGGTATTTAGTCGAGCATTTGGTACAAAATTGTAAATAATGTGAGACAATGGAGGTGCCGTTACTATATGTCTTATAGACAGTACCCAGTTGATTGATAAGTGTCTAGAACCAGATTACAGATTGTCCAGGGCTTACATACCAGGAGCCTGTTTCACAGTGCGGCGTAGATGTATTTATTGCGTAGCTTTCATACTAACGCATCTCTACAGTATGGGTTGCTAAGGCATTTACGTAAAAACTTACGCTACGTCGCTTTGTGAAACAGGGTCCCGGGTTTTCATTATAAGGCACATTATATTTACATCACTTATGGTTGTTATCTACCATACTTTAGTTTGCATGCTGTGTATTTCATCATTGAAATTGAAAACAACAAGCCTGCCATACACTTAACTGAAATATGTTATTTTAACAACAGTTTTTCTCAGACAGTAGAAAATAACAAGATTTATAAACAGTAGGAGTAATGAGATAGGCCATAGTTTAACAGTACATATATCATATAATTCCATCTGTTTTTGGTCAAAACAGAGATCTGTTTCTAGCTCCAAAAATATGGAGTTCGTCAAGGAAATGTATTTGTTCAGGTGTAATTTAACTTTTTTTAAAACACAGCACCAAAAATGGTAGAGAATATTTACATTGCCATAGAAACCTTATCTAGGAATATGTACAAGTGAATTAAAAAATTTATTGCAGCTGTTGAAATAAATATATACAATTTAAAAAAAATAACGATATACTCACAAATTCTAGGCACTATGCAATAATTCTAAGCACTTAAACAACAACATTTAAATAAAATCTAAACAAAATACAATGGAAATTTTCAAAAGAAAATGTAAAACTGCTGCCTACGAAACATAAATCAATATTAGAAGACATCATTTTTCTAAAGTTTTATCGTTGTTCAGACATCATCTATTGATAATTCATTACAATGGGAAGGGAGAGGGGGGGGGGGGGGGGAGAGACGTATGGGAGGGTGGACGAAACAAGTGAAATGTTATACAACCTGTATTAAAAAACATAATTTCCGTACATGATCGTTGTTGTTGTTCACCCATTGCAATTCAATGTGACATAATGAGAAAGGATTTCACTAATTTGGAGACCTGGCTTTATGTAATGATCATATTAGCATCAAGGGTATATTCCAAATACTTAAGTCTGATTTAACAAGGAGACATCAACATGCGATGCAAATCCCCACCAGCTCATTTCCACCCTTTCTGAAAAATATCTTGGAAGTTGCCATTTTGTTTGAAGCTAGATGTCAGTAAGATGAACATGTGATTGAATTAAGCCATTGGCAGTTACGCCAACAACAGGGGATGAGAAAAACAATACTTCAGGAATGGTGCTTTACATCAAAATGTTATACATTATGATTAAATGGAATGATGAAATAAACAATTAACGAGTTCCCTCATGGCTGCTGACAATAATGACTTCTGGCATTTGTTGATACGAAATATTGCAACAATTTTATGTCTTTTATCAAATTATTTCTTGCAGATTTCTAATAATGTCATTAAGACAAGAAAATGCTAAATAAATAAAATAAAGAGGGTAATAGATGCTTTAAAATGATTTTGTTTACAGAATTCATGTTGAAATCAATTTGAAAGATATGAGACACAATTAAACTGAATCATTGCAGGTAAAATGACTTTATCTTTCTTGAATGTGGTGAGAAAATTATGTGGCAAGTAACTGGGCAGGTGTTCTTTGTCACCAAATGTAACACCTTTGGCCGTCAGTGAACATATGTTAACCAGTTCAGGCTAATGAAGGTAATAATGACTGTTCCATCGTTATTGCTACCTGGCCAGGCCAAACGTTCCAAAATGTTTGATGCATTCACCTAAACAGCTTTGTGATGTAACGGCGTTTGTAACAGGCCAAAGGGTCATGCTGTATTTGTGGGACCTTTTTGGTCTGGCAGTGAGACTAATTAGTATATGAACAATGGCTATGAATTTGGGGCACCCATTTTTGAGGTCACCTTGGCTTGGTGATATCATATAAACTGGTGATAAAATAGGGGCACAGAGGCCAAGAGGGTGAGAACCACAGTGGGCCGCCTTTAAATTTGAAGCCTGATGAACACAGGAACTGAGAATACTGGATATACATCAAACTGCCATTTATCTTCGGTTGATAAAAAAACTTCTCACTCCTCACTCCTGCATCTTGCGCCAAGTAGCAGATAAACAAGGAAATCTGAAAATAAAACCAAATTGAAATTAAATTTGATGCACACATCTGAGACTGTCCAAGTTAAAAGCCTTTGTTGCCAGCAGTAATTATGGTAAGTTTTGTCAAGACACGCTGAGCGCTTGAAGTCCTTTAAAAGCCTAAAACATTGACGTTGAATTAAAGAATATTGGATAAAAACAGTAACCCATAACCAGAATGAGTATGGAGCACTATCAAGTTAGTTTAAGGTGGCCATGTTGGATTTTTTTAAAAATCACTCCATGTGCTCATGTCAAACAAAATTGAAATACTCAGGATGTACAAGTACATTTTAGAGATTTTATTATTTGTAAAAGCGAACTTGATTTACATGTCCGAGATACACATGTAAATCCATGGTTATTTTAGACAAGAAGATTTTCCCTGTGCCCGTGTGTTTTAGTGATCATAAATAAATCAATGAGGAAAGCTCTATTTTGGTACTTCTTCAAAAGAATGACAAACAGTTGTCACATTCTATTTCAGCAAATGTGTGGCAGCTGACAGAGCCACTTTATAGTTTGATTGCTTCAAGTTTAACATCGGACTAAACAACTAAGATGGTGTGGCTAAAAAAGTACCAAGTGACCAAAAGATTCCTCAAAAGTCAAAATGCTAAAAAATAGTCCGAGAATCATCTTAAATGATATGCTGAACGATCAGTTCCAGTTTGTATAATGAAATAAAGCCTATAATGCTGTCCTTCAAATTATTCTAGGGGGCCTCGGTGACACAATTGATTAGTGATAGTCACACAGGCCTTCCATCGGCACGGGATTGAATCCCACTTGATTGCTGTATGTGGAAGAGTTGCCAGGTACTCGCCCAAGTGGAGTCTCTCCTCCGGGCAAAGAGTCATGTTTCCTCCCCCACTAGATGCCGTCATATAAGTGAAATAATATTGAGTGCGACATCAATCGTTCTATCATTTTTTTTTTACATTGATAACTTAGATGTTTTCCAAGTATTCATAAACGGTCAAAAAAATGAAGACAGACAAAAGCACTTGTATAAGATGACACTGTAGTTTGTTTTTGGAATTTTATTTTTGGGGTTAGTTTTGCTATCTGGGAAGAAGGTGTTATGTAGTTTTAGATGGGAGTTTGATTCATCATAAGGCCAGGTCAAGGATACAGGTCCATCCGCTCTCAGGTTATTGATGTGAAAGTGGTCATCAGTGGGAGCATGAGTCACTGACCTGACAGAGACATTGATGTATCAGCACTGGTCGATTTCCACCAGAGACCAGTACATCATGTATCTCTACGTTTGGGAAGAAATACAGAACTTCAAAATGGTACAAATCGGTTCCCATTTCAAGCAAGTCTCATTATCCGTGTTTTAAGCTGATTTTTTAAATAAAATCAACGACTATTTATGCTAATTCTGTATCAACAAAATTTCCCCTATATTTTGTAGTCGTGCTATGCAGGCTTGCAAAAAAGGTGTTCGGAAACTTGATTGATGCAAGTTTAGCAAGTTAAGGTTTACTCAAGGCATCACTCTGAGATTTATCCCTTGTCTAGAATAGTCATCAATGACAGTTGTTGTGTCTAACTGGAATGTTTGATTTAGAATTGTTGGCAACCATTTCACTGCGCTCACTGATTTGAACTTTTTCTGTTTATTTTTGCATTGCCAATAAAAGTTGACCAAAATTAGCACTCTATCAAGTTAGTTCAAGGCGGCCATATTTGATCTTAAAAAAATTCACTAAAATATTAAACCAATTTTTTTTTTTAGCTTTTTGAAGCAGTGATGGACAATACAATGATAAAATAGAGACACCCTTTTTAAAACTCACCTCCTTTTGGGTACATTTGTGTATCAGACGAGTGTTGCTGACTTCTTCACACCATCTTGATCTGCATACCATTTCAACATTTCCTCGCTAAACGCCTCGGCCAAGGACTCCCCACCATCGATGTGAAAACTACCGTCGGGAGACTGGAATCTACCGTCGGGTGACTGGTACCTCCCATCAGGGGAGGAAAAGCGATTATCTGGAGAGACAAAAGGGCTTCCTTCCGTTTTCACCTCAGCCAGCCTGGAAACATGGAGGTTAAAGGTCAACTTAACACTACATCAACGAACAAAAGCATAAATAATTATCAATATCACATTTTTTTCTCTGAAAATATCTATTTTTATACCAATTATTTGGATCAAATATTATTTTGCAATAAAGCATCACTTCTCAAGAATTTGCCTCACATTGAAGTTAACAATTTGCTTTTTCCCCTTGTAAACAATTAGATTAGTGACAATAAGAACAATCATATTTATAAAAATAACAGATTGTTAGTTTGAATGTTTGTTAGATATGACAAAAATGTCCCATAAACTTCACTTAAAGGTAAAAAAAAAAAAAACTTATCTTCACTTACAAGTAGTTTTTGTTCATTTTTTCCCTAAATAAAATTAGTGACAATCAACAGAATAATCTAACTTCTAAAAATAAAACTTAAAATACCAAAGGCTATAGTTCCCAAAATAATACTTGATAAAAATATTTTTAGAAACCTAGTCTCGGTAGACAATTATTGTTACAATTATAACAAAAAGAGAATAAATACATTTTTAGTATCTTGTCTGATTATTTGTGTTTTTATATAGGATTTTATTTGAATTGTGCCCTTTGAAAGGGCTATTTATAAATTCTGATGTAAAACTAACAGATCTAAAGTATGTTTTTCAGGACGTTTTAAATGTCAATAAATTTATGTTATTCTAAATAGAAAACTGTAGGCAGCCTTGGGTGGGTGAAAAATGAGGCAGGTCAATTAGAACTGATTTAAAAATGTGAGAGATGAAGTCAATATAAAGAGTTTGTATTCGATCTCAAGGCTTTGTCAACTTAAGGCTTGTTTACCTGGCAAATATCAGCTTCAGTTTGATTGGCATCCACATAGACACAATGGCCTTCTCTTTAAGCATTAATCACTAAAACACAGCTAACTTTGACTTGAAAATGACAGATTTCCTCGGCTAGAGAGAGAGGTATATAAAACCCTGGGTAATTCATGTAGAAACAAGGTCTTAAAGAAAGTAGATTGGCCTTGTAGGTTATGTAACTTCTGAGTTCTCATAGGTTATTTGTGTTTAAGTGTGCTAGATTTAAATATAAACATCAAAGGAAATGTATTTTTGCAGAAGAGAAACAAAACTGCACATAAAAAATACCAAGGATGTCCATAACACTGTCCATTAGTTTCTTGTAAACATTTAAGTTCAGTATTTATCATATAAAAACACCCAGTCAAGGCTGACTACAGTTTTCTTAAAAATTGGCCTAATTGTGGACATTTTACTTTACTTTAGACTGAATGATTAGAGTTTGATGCCAAACTCATGATTATGGAAGTGAGAGGACACCGTATGATTCATCACTAGTGCAGGCAAGGAGTCATGATTAGTGCATAAAACATCAATCAATCAATCAATCACTATCTCAAGGATAGTTGGCTGAAGTGGCACATGTAGGTATGGTGTTTTGTTCATAAAATTGACACACATAAAAAAAATCATAACATAAGGTTTCTTTATGGACTGCAACTTCTTCTTTATTGTAATCAAAACGTTTCGGTACAGTTTCTAGCACCGTTTTCAAGTTATAGTGCTAGAAACTGTTGAGAAACGTTGGGATTACAATAAAGAAGAAGTTGCAATCCATAAAGAAGCCTTATGTTATGATCAACTCAACTTCTTAATGCCACTGAAACAAGGTAACAAAATCATGCAAAAATCCCAAGTATATGTGAAACTGACCAACAAAAACTGATCTCTGCAGTAATAGAAGCAGCAATACATTTATCAATAGACTGTTTGCTTGATGATGTCATCACGGTATGTTGAGGGATCAGCATGGTTGACAGAAAGTATTCTGGACATATACATGTAAGTATATACGGTAAATGACGTCCGAATCCGACCGATTTTATACCCAAAGTGAGTAGCAGCCTGGTTCAACACCCTGTTGAGTCGCATGAATAGAGCGATCAGCGGACGTGTGAAACGATTAGTCTGGTAGGCCTTTGATCTTTCCAAGGCTGGGGATCGATTCAATTAGACTATTTAGGCTAATAAAACATGATTTTAACGGAAGCGTTTTCCCCTTACAGTTTAGTTTAAACGCAGGTCTTCATTGTCACTTTGGTACAACAACAACATCAATTAGTAGACCTACGAAAACTCGCAGTTAGCGGAGAAATCTGCCTATGCCGGATATTAGAATTTTTTCGTCACAAACGGCCCAGGGAGCGGTACTGTTCAATGTTACAACATATGCGTATGGCCCAAAACATATCATGAGTAATATATAAACACGTAGTCTGCTATCCAAATTCATTTGTTAGTTGATTATATACTAGTATTTATGTAAAAAAAACACAGATATTCTATCTGAAACCAAAGTGACTACACACGTGGCGACACAGAAGCGGCCATCGTTCAATCGCGCCGTGATGCCCACCAGTTTACTAAATATGGGCTTGGATATTTGTAGGACGATTGGATCACCAGAAAAAAACGTTTGATGAAAAAACAATTCCTTAATGTAGGATAATCGATCATTAACATACTAATAATGGGTTAACTACATGTACACGTATCTGTTGTTTCCCGTCGCCATTTGAGCAGGCAAGCTACAAACTTCACAGGAGTGTTGATGACGCCAGCAAGATAGGAAAACAATCGGTAATCATAGACTCAATGAGTTGTTGCTAAATTATACTCGCCGTCTAAAACCATAGAGAATTGCTTTTAAATATTAGAACGAACAAAAGACATTTTGTAATGTTTTGTTGTTATAAGCGGGCGTTTAAACATGTAGGCCTAAAATATCTTATATATTTGACAGTAGAGTGAGCTGTTCAGCTTTCTTTTGGGTCTTATGGTTGCTGATTGGACTATACATACCTGTCAATCAAAATAAGAGCCAATCAAATGGCTACCTGTTTTAGCGATCGATAAAACTGCCGGAGAGCACGTGGGTTTTCACTTCAAGTAATATCAAACTATAATATTGCTACGTGATTTTCAAGAACTCGAAGTTTTAAAACTAGAACATGTATAGACTGCAGCGAGTTACACTGTTATAAAGTTAAAATCCCAAGATCTGAGTGCATGTTATTCGTGAATTTTGATCTTGACACTTCGTGGTTATTTTGTAATACTGATGTTTGATATCTTGCCTGCCGAAGGCTTCGAAAGCCGCGAATCCGCGATATATTGAGAAAGTAAACTGAAACCACGGCAATTTAGCGATTTGCGGCTTAATAGCCCGGGTTTCGGACTACAAAATGATTTCCTTTCTATATGCTGACGATCGAATTTCCAAAATACGGCTGTCAGTATACAACAAAACCATTTTGGAGACAGAAACGCTACTTACGGCTTAGTAATTAATTGTGACAAAGAATGATTTGACGCTTGGTCATAAGCTGACGGTATGAAAAACAAACTAAACTCGGGTTGATTTTTTAACACGTATTTATTTTTTCGCGTATCTAATAAAAATGGTTAATACCCAACATCTTGGAACTACACGTTTCTACTTTTAAGTCGGAAATCTCCATTACCGGTCGACAGCCGGTAAGTTATCGGTCATGTAGGCGCTTGACTAACTGTCAGCTCAGGTGTCGGCAGCACACTGGGTGGCTAATCACCATGATCTGTGATCTGCGCCGCCGGTCGGATATCGGTCGGATTCGGACGTAATTTACCGTAGGCGCAAAGTCATCTGTATCGCTGAAGGGGATTGTAACTAAATGATCCCTTCAAACAAGACCTTCAAATATATGACAATTTTTCGAGTGAGGTTATTAAGCTTCAAGTTTATGGAATCAATTTCTTTTATATGAGAACGGGTAAAATCACAGGAAAAAATTCGCCTCTAATAATCACATTTCCCAGAGAATAACAATAAAAGACACAAATGTGTAGGGCATATTATATTTGTACTGCAATAAACTCGGTGCCCTGAAATATATTGTGTTTTAGTGTTCATAAATATACATTGTGACCTGTTTTGGTTAAAGTCAACTAAGTTTGGAATCTCTCATTGTTCTACTCACCACATCTGGTACATGTATATATTTAATGACTGCCATATATCTGCATATCACACATACACAATTAACAGCAATTCTGACACCATCTAGCACTCAAAGACCCTATTCAAATGTCAGTAAAACTTGTTATTTATTCCAGGGTGGTGGTGGTGGTGGGGGGGGGGTCTGTTGTTTGAGGGATATACTTTTATGAATGTAAAAGACGAAAAATCAATTAAATTTTAGGTAAAAGGTGGGAAGGGGCGTGGTGCATGTAGGAGACACTCCAAAGATTGATCGATTGATGCTTTGGATCACACTTTAATTTTTTCATTTATATGATGGCATTGCCAGGTTTAGAGGGGGGAGAAAACCCCAGACATTTGGCAAGTCACTGGCAACTCTCACTTGGGGCAATCAGCTGATCAAATGAAAAAAATACTCTGAAATTCTGAATTTTTTGTTTTGAATGAGTCGGAATCCGGCCCACTGTCTGGCTATGAGACTATTACTTTGCCCACTGAGCTACCGATGCCCCCTGAGCTACCGATGCCCACTGAGCTACCGATGCTCTCTCTGCTTCATAGATGAATCTATGATATATATATATTTATGAACACAAAAAGCACATGAGCATTATCTTAAGCGATGATTCGAAAAGTTTAATAATAACATGCCGAGTTCTAAGATAAATATTATGCTTATGTAGAAAACAGAGAAGAAAATTTCTCGTTTCAGTAGAGACTGACCAATCAAAACTGAGGACATATCCATCCATTATGTTAGAGTAAACTACAAACAATTATGTTTTAAAACTCATTACTAAGAAATTTTGTTGGTCTCTTGATCGACTATGATGTAGAGTAGATTTTGACTTTGATATGAACTTTGTATAAACTCCCGAGGCTTCAGTGTTGACAAAAAAAAAATCATGGGGGCAAAATTTTTTTCCTTGAAATATAAAAATTTGTTATACTGTATGATACTCATGCCAGTTCAGAAATTGTTAAGTATATTTTTCACAAGCTTGTACAGGGTGTGTCAGGGTTTTCCATTTTGCTGGCAGCAATATAGAAACATGATACAGTTATTTCTGTTATAGTTGCACAACGACTATTTTTATACATTTTTTTAATACTTCAAAAAGATCTAGCGTATACATAAAGCCTTGAGGTTGGGCTGATAGGTTGACCGAGCATTCATAGTGTCATAGTAGTCTATTAAACACAGGTGACTCGGCCACACCTAGCGTTGATAACAATCACAGGAGTACATAGACCAAAACAGAATCAGGTCACCTATTTTATATACTATATATGTACTTTCTAGCAAAAAATAGAGAAATTATATTTGTTGTACGATATATAAATAGTTTTAAAGACAGATTACAAATTGATGTGAATTTTAGGTATCAAATCTGCCAAAAATTAATAAAAATCAATGAAAGAAATATTAGTAAATATAGTAGTATTACCTTCTTTGTTCAAGTCTTTCTTCAACCAATTAGATTGTAACCAGAAAATATTCCTAGTGTAGTTTAGGAGTTTAAAATCTATTGAAATTACATCAAAAGCAGATTTTAAACCTGGATTAAGACAAAGACCAAACAAACAGTTTGACAAGCGATGGATTGCATTAAGTTTCTGACCATTGGGAACCTTCTCTAGGCCGCCAAGTTTAATAGAGTAAAATAGAAGTAACTGGACTCCCTAAGAGAAAGTCCATTTATATCCATGGCAGCATCTCACAAAAATTTCTTTGTGTACCTAAGAACTATATAATAATTGGCCATGGGGATCTTTCAACATAAAGCAAAGAACATTTATATCCCTCTCCTGAGGTGGCTGTTCAAGACAATTTTTGCTGTCTGATTTGATTACAAAGTTCCAGGAGCCTGTTTCACAAAGCGGTGTAGATGTATTTTTTGCGTAACTTTCATACTAACGTATCTCTACAGTATGGGTTGCTATAACAGTTACGTGAAAACTTACGCTACATCGCTTTGTGAAACAGGCCCCTGAACCTTTTTGCCATACTATTAATATCAGATCCAACACCAGGTAGCATTTTAATGATGGGTAACTTTTGCATGTTGACAACTATCCATTACTCAATCTTTGTAAGTCTCACACCTGAATGGAATTGGCACCTTACTCAGCCAGGACCATGTTTGGAATAATTAGCAACACTTGACATAACACCTTTGTGCCGTACATGTCACGACATTTATAACATTATAAAACGGCTAAGTTAGAATTGTGGGACTTCAGTGGGTTCGTTTCCAATGTTATGTGTAACTGTCTGGATTCAAGCTTTGTAAATCTCACACCTGAATGAAATTGACACCTAGCACCGTCAGGGCGTCAGCTCCATGTGGACAGGCAACACGATTGAAAAAATAGGACATAATTCAAGATAACACCTTTTTGATGTACATGTAACAACATTTGTAACGTCAAAAACAAATTAAGACATCACCACATAGTAAGTTGTTTTGAACAACACAAAATTAAATATGGAACCCACGTTTAAAGAGAGTTTCGAATATTTCTTATTTATAACGTCATAAAGCGGCTTGGTTGGAGTTGTGCGACTTTTGTGGGTCCTGTCCAAGGTTTAGTCTAGGCACACTTTTCTGGGAGAGCAGTTGGTAGTACACTGTACATATCAGAGGTAGTCAATCACCCAACAAACCCCATACATTTCCCTGAGGTAATCTGCTATAAACAAGTCTATCAATTTCAATAACATCCGATAGAATTGCTTGATTTATTGATATTTTTGCCTCAATCAAGATTTTTTCCCTTATGTGATGCCGTTGTGAGGTTAAGTGGGGGGCGGTATTAGATGGGAAAGAAAATAGCAGATGAAACCCTACAGGTATGAATAATGTATATGGGTACATAAGGCTGATTAGATATGGAAAACAAGGTTGTACGAGAAGTTATAACCAGACATTTTACGTTCAAACATGTCAGGCAGTTCTCTTTGACCTACTTCATTTACATATAAACTCCTAATTAACTCGCTCTTTTTTGGGGGGGATATCTCTGATAGGGAACTATCCTCACAATAAGTGTTTTTAATCATTCATGTGGAACCAAATCCAGCTATCTGAGTCATGGTTCAGTGATGATGATATCCAGTACACCGTCCTGAATGGGATAGATAACGAGATTATCATCGGGCTAATTTATGAAAACAAAAGGAGAAATAACCAGAAAGTCTCCGTTTAAAACCATCCTTTAAAAAATAAAACCCTGGGGATTTTTGTTTGATGGGAGGGTGAGGGATTGATGAAGGGACATGTTACAGCCTGCCTTGTGCACATTTGTACCTTGATGGGGCACCTACAGGAAATAGAAATAAATCTTACAACCCTGAGACTTAAACGAACATTTGTAGTACTGTTTAATATCGTGTGCCGACATTATCCCCCAGGGACATATCCCCCCCACTAACTTAATGTGTGTAGTCGGACAATATGACAGCCTCCATGTGCCTTACTTTTTACTTTTCGCCAAACCACACGTGTAATAAACAGTGGGGCCTCAATCACTTTCGATTTACCGTGGATTTATAAACTTTTATAATCAGATTTTAAGTGTCCCAGCATATTTCGGAGTAATTCTTTATTGTAGGTCTTTCAACTAGACATTCCAAGTTAACATTTTTAAAATCCATCGATCGGCGTGGTAACTTCATAAATCACTAAAACCAACAATCTCGGATAATTTCAGATAACTTGATCTAGCGAACAGTCGTGTTAAATGCGACACCATTAAGGGGAGGGGGTATGTCATTCGTAACGGCTGTTCATTAGATCACATTTTCTGAAATTATCTGAGATTGTTGGTTTTACTTACTTATGAAGCTCTATTGTCGTGTTGTCGCTCACCGGCATACCAAAAGTGATTGAGGCTCCACCATTAAGATAAAATGTCACGGGGGGAAAATGATGCTGGGGGGGGGGGGGGGGGGTCGGGGGGAAAATGATGCTGGGGGGGGGGGGAATGTTGCTGGGGGGAAAATGTTGCTGGGGGGAAAATGACGCTGGGGGATATGTCATGGAGTCCTTTAACATATGACATAGACTTTGTTTTGTACCAGAAGTGTTATTTCAAAAAAACGAAAATTTCATAGTGACTCAATATATCGGCTTCTATCCCGAGATTTCCTCCTCCACTAAACCTGGCAACGCCACCATATAAGTAAAATAATCATGAGTGCAACATAAAACATCCAGCAATTAATCGATCAATCTTTACTGAAATCACATTTTAAATTTGATAAAAAATGAGTCGACTATTAATTCTTACGCTCACAGACGCTTAACCTTTCAAGGCAAACATTTTCTCATAGAAGTCAAATTCTATCTACTGGGTAGATAATATTCGTTGTTATTTCTTTACTTCAGTTATTTTGATTTTTAGATTTAAACAAATGTACAGTGAAGTGTCAACATGACATTGATGGTGTAATGATCCAGTGTTTTGAGGGTAAATCTGCCCCAGCAACAGGGCTCAGTTTGGGCAGCCAATCAGAGGGCTGGGTATGGGGGTCAGTTAACTGTTTACTAACACTGAGGTATTGCCATGTGGTTGACCAGGGTTTGACCAGAGTAAACACAACATCCTATAGCAGTCATGTGTCAGGCAGGTTAGGGCATGTCTGAACTGCCCATTGGAGATTTCTTTCTTACCCTGCACCTTTATCCATCCCCCTCCCTGCCAGCAGCTCACAATGCCTCAGACCTTAATCACAATTCTTTGTGACAAGCTGCTGAAGAGGTAGAATGGAAACTGTAATCAGACCCAGGTTTTTGTTCAACTTTGGCCTTTCTCATTGTACCTGCTAGTGACCCTGCCTCCTGAAATAATCCAAACACTGTGGCACCCATAGTGCAGAGAATTCTTTGATGTTTAAGTCCCCACCAGATAACACACACTAGGTGTTAATGATATTTAAAAAATTTCCTTGGGCAAAAAAAACATTAATTTGAATCCTTATTTTAAAACAAAGCCTTCTCTTTGTTCTAAATGGATTGTTATTGTCTTCAGACAGGATATTCATATATCTATTTCATATGAAACTTAAAATTGGATAAAATAACTATATAGCTAAAATATACCGATTTATGTACATTGCTAAGTAAAATGCTAAGTTTAGGCTCACCAAATGAAACTTATGTCAACTTTTCAACACTATTATGGTCTATACAACTTCTGCATTTTTTCTTTTTTGCAATAACAATGATTGCTTTTTAGGAACTGCAAATTCTGTTATTGTCTTGACAATCAGAATCTATGGAGGGGAGGGGGATGGGGGGTAATTGATTTTAGAAACTCAAGCCACTTAAATACAACACATCAAAATAATCTTTATAGCATTTTACTATTCAGGAATATACAGGATGTTTTGCAAGACATTAGCTTTGAGAACCTGTATATTTATGAAAACACACGCGCACAGGGAAAATAATAGATAGGGAAGTGTCAGGCTCTGGGCAGGATAATGAGGGAGTGTTTGTTACATTGGTTAGTTAGGGCCTCGGTGTCAGGACTGAGTAAAAGTGTTCTCATGAGATTTCAGTTTGTTGAATTCACTGACATTAACAAGGGTTTGAGAGTGGTGAGGGGTGGAGCTTATCACCAGTCAACCCTGTGTTGATGGCGCTGCTGTCAAGTCCCGCAAGGCACCCAGACAAAGGCAGCCCCAAAAGGGTCAAAACAAAGCTCTGACCTAGATTCCCCTCTTGCTACAGCTTGGAATGTGTGTGCTTTGTTGTGGCTGTTACATTCAACAAACATCCCCCTAATTTTAAAGTCTCACTCTAGGCTTATCAAGATAAAACCGTTAGTCCAAGCAGGGCGAGTGTGAAAAAACGAGAAAAGCAGTTCAGGAGACGTTTGACTTAATGGCAATTAAAGAAGGATATTGCACCATAGGCTAGTAGGTACAAGATTAAACATGGATTCGAAGGTTGTTAATTTACATTCAGTCAGAAAAGAAGGTAATTGGCTTTCACAGCTCATTTGCTGCAGTGTATCTTAATGATGTAAGCAGATGGTTTATGACGGTAACAGATAAACACTAAAGCCCGGTATACACTGAGAGGTTTGCTGCCACCCGACCCGACGCGACTGTACCCGACTCGAGTCGGGTTCAGTCGGCTTGAGTTGCGTCGCGTCGTAGACCGGTATACACTGCACAAAAATAAAGTAATTGGGAAACATGACATTAGGAACTCTCTAGCAGAAAAGGTAGAAAAAAGACGCTTGTTTGACGTCACGTGACTGTAGTAAAGTTTCTGATTGGCCTACGGATTCAGACTCTCTACGACGATCGTCGCAAGAGTGGATACACTGTCTGACCAGACCCGACTCAACCCGATTCTTAACAAAATATCTGGCACGTCCAGATCACTTCCGACCCGACGCAACTGAAGCCGACTGACACCGATTTGCGTCGTGGACTGGTATACACTACACTTTTTCTCTGCGACGCGACGGGATTTTCCAGTTGGGTCGGGTCGGGTCGCAGCAAAACTCTCAGTGTATACCGGGCTTTAGACACTAGGACCAAACTAACTTCCCATTAATTGACCAGCTCACATTTCTTACATCAAACATGCTATTATTGTAGGAAGGGTACATGTTCAAGGTTTTCCCATAGTTTCATTGGATAATGGTGTTGATAAATGTGAAAAGGACGCCTGCTTCTCAACTGGGTGGCTCAGTCAGCAAAGCGCCAGTTTTTCAATCTAACAAATGCCTTTTAATTTCATTGATGGGTAGCAAGTTTGTGTCGCACTTGGTCCAAAAGACAACAAATTTAAATTTTGAGAATGGGTATTCACTGGAAATGTGGAAGAGTAACCAGCTACTCTCCGAAATAGTTGAAACAATTGTTGAGGATGCAAAACCAATAGCTAGAATATGGCTTTATCAATATTCTTTTACATTTTCCCCAAAAAAGGAATTTATGAGTTTTTGCAGGGACACTTTGTCTTTAAAATTCAATTTTAAGTTGCAGGGTATTTACATTTACTCATGCATTAAGAATAATTTGTATGGGAAATGCTGGAAAGCTGAATAACTGTTAACAGTTAGTTTCAGTTGAGTAGTCTGAGTTGGAGACAGCTGCCCCTTTGTTACCCCCAGAGAAAGGAGACCCATGGCTTGACCAGTTGCATGTCCAGTCTGACACCTGCCTGGGTGGGGTCCAAGTCAGCTGTCAGTCTGCAATAGCCAATAAACCACAGAAAGCCAAGTAGGGATAAAGGTGTAACTAAGTGTAGGTAGACTGAATTACCTGGAGATATGCTTTGTTAACCAGATTTAAGAAGAATGTTAAAAATGTCAGAATAATGAGAAAGTATACGATCAAGCTGATCACTGGTTTGATTGATTGATTGATTGATGCCAGACTCAATGTTAGTTATCATTGACAATAAGACAATTGAAAAGTGCATAATTTTGTTGATATACTTTTGAATTTGTGAAAGAAGTAGTCAGTTTAATTGATAGTATAAGAGACTGTGTATAAGAGAATCTAACAATCTAAAATAACCCCTACCAATATACTTTGATATGTTATTACGTTAAGTAAACAGGTGTTTGTGAAAGTAAGTCGACCCTGCCTACTTTATATATATTTAGGAACACTAAAACACATGGGCACAGGGAAAATCTTCTTGTCTAAAATAACCATGGAGACAAGTTTCTAATTGTGTTAAAAAGAGAGGTATATCATTCTTTATATTCTATATAAATGATCTACTGATAGAACTCAGTGCAATAAAGTCAAGAATTGCTAACGTAGCTTTTATTCTTAAAGTGCACGCTGCAGAAATCTTCTATATGTTTTTAATTCTGGGTGAAGGGTTGTGTGAATTGGGTAAATATCTTGCACAATAATCAATATTCCCTTACACAAGGATATGTATGTCCAGGGCAACATGCATTTAAATGAGCTGACAAAATTCAAGCTTTTTTCTTAAATTCTGATCGTCAAGATGCACTTTGAAAGTGATCGAAAAACTAAATGATTGACGTCGTAATGAGTCAAATACATACAGTCTGTGTGCTAACGAGCCAAAAGTGTTCGTAAAGCCAAACAAAATTTAAATAACCGAGACAAATGTTCATTCATACTAAGCCTAAGTTATTGCAAAACACTACTTTAATGTACATCCTCAAAACTAGTTACACTAAGAAGTTTGAGAAAAATAGCTGACAATTCCATTTTAATGCCAAAATATCAACATTTTGGCAGCTTGGACCAGTATAGGGAAGAGGAGGGGTAGAGATAGAGCAAAATGACAGGCCACAAAGCTGTGGATCAGAACATTGCTTGCTGGTAGTTGCATGTACCCTATAGATTCTAATACATACCTGATGAATTCCACAAGCATTTTTATCCCAAATTAATTTTTGGTCACGCGAATTGGCAAAATAAGACTTTCATCCATAAAATTACTTCCCAATAACAATGTGAGACGGGCATTAACTTGATTAAGTGTTAGTAAAAGGAATTCACCGCCTTTTCATAGTCAATAACTCCAATATGTGCCTGTGCTGTTTGGGAATAGAAGGGAATAGAAAAATTTGATTTAAAATGAGCCAAAAACATGGCGGAATGCTTCATGGGTCTCTCAATCTGTTTGTGCGGAAAATAATTTTAATTAGCTGGGATGCATGTTTGCATAATAAAGTTCATCATATTTAGATTGATTGATTGTTTGGTGTTTTACGCCGCGCTCAAGATTATTTCACTTATATGGCGGCGTTGCCAGTTTTATTGTGGGAGGAAACCGGGCTCTGTGCTCGGAGGAAACCCACGACCTTCCGCTGGTAACTGGCAACCCATCATATTTAGAAGCATTATCTCAACGTACATCCTCAGGATAAGTATCAGTGGAGTGGACTTCTTGATAAAAATAGGGAACGATTGGCCAATCCCGACAGCTTATACCACTTTAACTAATACTTTAAATAAACAAAGGCATGTAAAGTGCATTACCTACATGTAGTTATACTTCTACTTTTTTGTGCTTTTAATAACGTTCAATTTGGGTTTTAATATGTGAGCAAGAATTTCAATTATGATAAATAAGATGCAGAAGTGTGTTGAGCGTATTCTGCACTTGCCCCTCCCAATATTATAATTGATTCTTTGGAGGCTTCATTTTGTTCCATGATGTGGGCCATTCCCCCTCCCGATGATAAATCACAAAGGCAATCTGTGGGGTGTATTTATTATGGTAATCATAGAATGAGGCTTTGATCTGGGGGGAAGCAGCAAGCTCAGGTAGTCGGTCTGCCTAATGCACTGGGGAGAAGCAGGTGTGCATGATTAAAACCCGGGAACCCTGGTCAGGCGGGAGACGTGACAAACATCAGCTGCTACCTGCAGAACTTGAGAACTGCCACTTTATTGACTGACCAGGGTGATTAAAAACTATGAGGGTCTGGAAAGGGGGGCAATGGGGTGGAAATTCAATTAATAATAGCCTCAAAGAAAAGATTAAGTACCAAAAATACATCTTTCAAATGTTTTCTGCATGTATTGTATGAATGTATTGAAAAAGCACCAGATGGTCTGAAGTTAGATTGGGTGGGTGGGAGGGGGTGGGAAAGGGTTACATGGGGGATTATTAGCAATGTGAGCGATAAATCAATACGAAACTAAGAGAGAACAAAGGATAAAACTAGTGTTAACTGTCACAACTGTTATGCCCAGGCTTAGTGGCAGGAGGAAAGTCTTATGTCTCAATCTATACATATACCCGTCAAACATTCAGCATCTTGCAAAAAATAAAAGTGTATATATATTTATGAACACTAAAACACACAGGCACAGGGAAAATCTTCTTGTCTAAAATGTACATATGTTATTTAAAACAAGAAGATTTTCCCTGTGCCAGTGTGTTTTAGTGTTCATAAATACATGTATATACTCTAAACTCTAAATCTGTTAACTATTCAAGAAATGACCCTCCTAAAAGCTGCTTTGATTTGAATCCTTTGTCTGTTACCAAGGACAATAATTACACAGAAGAATGGTTTCTCCGTTAATTCTGTTATTGACCTGCTGTGTGTTGACCAATGGCCTTCCCTTGAGTAGCTTATTGATTGGTGATCAGCGTAGGAGGCTGGCAACTCTAATTACAAACAAGGAAACATAACAAGCGATGTTTATTGATTGTAAGTCCAGTGTAGGCTGAGATTATCAAACATCTGTGTCAATTGACGCAGAAAGAGAGTGTTCAAGCATATCACATAATAACATGTCAAATCTAATAATGGCTTCTTAAAAAAACAAACAAATATTGATTGATTGATGTTTTACGCCACCCTCATGATTATTGCCAGGTTTAGTGGGTGAAGAAACTGGGCTCTTTGCCCTGAGGAAATCCCGACCTTCAGCAAGTAGCTAGCAATTCTTCAACATACACTCAGGATGAGCGAGTGTAAAACCTGCTCAGAAATTTACAATTTATTTGTCTTTGGACTAAAATTGTAATCATAACCTTTCCCATGTGAGTAATACTACTAATACATGGATATTGTGTCCCAATGTTACATCAGCAATTTATATTGTTTTTTTTATTTATTATCGTGCCATCAAAACTCTATATATGAACTGGGATATTTCATCAAACCACGACAGTAATGTAAGTTCTTTTGGCTTACAGCAATACATGTAATAATGCTATATTGATATATATACTGTTGTTTTAATATCATGATGGTATAGAAATAATATAAGAATATGACGTTGACCTAATAGTGTGAGAGTGCAATTACAATGTGTAATGGACTGTTATTTATCAACCAGAAGGTAATTGTAAACATGAATGCCTAAAGAACAACAACCAGGATTGCCTTTCTGATTTCCTCCATTATTCATTTACGAGTGGTAACAACAAATAAACATGGTTGCAAAAAAAAAAAAGTTCATTGACCCCGTTGAAGTTTTCCGCCATGTTTTTAATTCAAGATCATTTCCCTTAAACAGTATGGAGACGAAATTGCACTAAAGACAAACTGATAAAAACGTTACCGTAAACTTTTATAATTCTTAACAACATGAATACAACAGAGAGGGTGAGATTCAGAAGAACTGCACTGAAGACTCAGTTCATGAGAAACTGCATTGAGGAACATGTGACAGTGATATCTGACACAGCCCCTTTACCCAGTTATCCAGGGTTTGACGAGATAAGGCAGGTTAGGAGGGGACAGATTAACAAGGATTTACTTAGGGAGGTTACCTGAGGTGGTTTGGGCGTGTCAGGCAGAGACAGTGCAGGCTATTGGGTGCTAGTTTGAACTGAAGCCAGAAAGGAAGAGCAGAAGGAATAAAGCTTTGTTGTGTATCTTTGCTTCTTATTCTTTTTGAGATACAGGTACCTCAGGAGGGTGGCGCGGGGGGGGGGGGGGGGGGGGGGTCCTCCAATTAACTCAGGTATTACCGTATGCTATGTTAGCCTACATCAACACTTTGCTCTATGAATTCATCAGTAGTTTAATATTTTCTGCTATTATTTCCTTTCCCTGAAAACAAGTAGCTTTCATTTCTTAGATTCCCTCAATTGTGCACCAGATACATGTACATGCAGTTTTTGATACCCAATTTATTGCCTCTTGAAGGCTGAAATCCTAATTCAATAAACAGCTTTCAAGTACCGGTGATCAAAATTTGAATTAACTTGCTAAGAAAAATTTCATCCCTTTTTCTGAAGAGCTGAAAATATAGGATTGTTGTCGGTATGAAAGACGAATCTGAATCTGATGTTTTCAGAAAACAAATGAATCTGCATTCCCTATAATATGACACTGTGTTGTTATTAGGGACAAAGGATTTCTGTTATAACTGGGTCAAACAACTCGCACAAAGAAGAAAGCGGGCATGTATAGAGGAGGGGGGAAGGATAGAGCAAGAAGGCAGGCCACAGAGCGGTGAATCCAGTACAGAACTGTTGTCAGAAGGAGTCTGTAATGAACAACAGTGACTGAGTGAGGAAAGAGTTAGCGTCGCCTTCAACATTATTTCGGGTTTTATCGTCGTGGCAAATACTGGGATGGAGTATAAATCAGTCAATCTAAACACTATCAGAAACGTTTTGAATAGAATTGATTCAGATCTATAAGCAGGGTTTCAGACGACTAACAAAACCTGTGAATACATAAACAGGTTATTATTTAAATAGAATTGAACATGATATTGTTTTTGTCTCAATATCACTTCAAATAGGAAAAAATCTCTGAACACCTAGAATTTCTCCAGAGCATTTAACCACCATTTTGTAAAAACAATTGTTTTTTTTATATCACATATTAATATTTTGACAATTAGAAACTTCTCTCCATGGTTATTTTAGACAAGAAGATTTTCCCTGTGCCCGTGTGTTTTAGTGATCATAAATATTTTGATAAGGGTTGAATGGGATGGATATTTGATGGTTTTTCACCAGCATTGATCAGTACAACGAGGAAATCAAAAAAAATTATGCCAAGGGAATATCTAATGAGCAATTAACCTAATTAGTAAGTTTTTCCGGAGCAACCAAGTGAATTATTCATGACCTCAAGGTTTTACACGTAGATTTATACGACTGACAGATAACAGAAAGAGGCAAAATAATGTATGGCAGGTTTTAAAAAAAAAAGCTCACAAAAAAACCAACATAACTAATGTTCTCAAACGTGCCTATTTTTTTGTTTTGAAATCCAAGTTTGCAGAAAAATAAAAACTTCTGGCAGGAGTAGATGATAGTAATTAATCATTGATTGTCACAACTGACAAGTCATGCGTGACAAACATTAAGACAGACAAAACAAGGTCAGCTTATTCATGAAGCCATTGTTTTGAGCTTTACATTTGAGGGGGTGAAAATTCGTTTATAAGACAATGATCGCTTACATGGCTTTGTATTAGGTGGTTTTTTTTTAAAGAAGATCATACAGAATTCTCTTACTCATTAGTAATAATTGTTACAAAAGTACATGATTCGTAAATAGCTTTGATAACGTTTTTAACAAAGACAATTTGATTAATTTTCTAATTGGGACCTTGGTGATAATCCCTTAATCTGACATAGGCCTTCCATCAATAAGGTTCTAATCTCACTCAGATCGAAGAAAAATGTGTGGGGTTTTCCCCTCAATCACCGTACATGTATGTAGACCAGTTGCCAGGTACTCTCTGAGGGTTTGGTGTTTCCTCCAAGCAAAGAGCCCAGTTTCCTCCCCTACTAAACCTGCTATAAAAGTGAAATAATCTTGAGTAAGGCATAAAGCACCAATCATTCAATCAATGCCGACAAAGGGTGACATGGAACGGTATAAGGCAGAAACCCCAACCTTATGTCGATACAGAACAAAGAGATCATAATTATAAACACTGAAACGCATGGGGAAATCTTCTTGTCTAAAAAGCCATGGAGACAAGATTCTAATTGTGTTAAAAAGTGGTATTAGATCTATCTACCAAATCCTAAGTTGTTGTATTAAACTAAAACCTGTGGTATTCCATTAGGTTTTACAGTTTTATTTTTTAATCATGGTCTCTAAAAACAGTTGTTGTGAGATGAGGGAGAGGCTGTATCATTTGATGACCTTTCACTGGACCTGGGGGGCAGATGTCAAGGCCATTCAGTCTACATGTATGATGAAGACAAAAAGATAACCCAGTCAAAGCCATCATCTGACCTTAAAACTTCTAAAAAATGGTGAGAGGCGGCCATATACATGTAGGAGGTACATGTACGAACCTTTATAAAATAAAAAAAACGCCTTGCTATGGCTAAACGAGACTTCACTTCTGCAGAATTTTAAATTCCCCTTCTCTTCTAAAAAAAACTCCACACACATATGATGGGTGAGTTGAAAATATCAATCATGTTTTGTCAAATTAATCGAGATTGAAAACAAAATATCACAGAATGAGCCCAACTTCTATAACAACAACAACAAGAGTTTCGGGAAACCCAAAATACGCCCGGAAAGGCACAGTAACTGCAGCCATACCAAAACAAATCCTTCCATATTTATTTGAATTTAATTTTCAAAATTCAGAGGGAAGAGGTTGAAGCTTGGTAAATGATTGATTGATTGATTGTTTGGTGTTTTACGCTGCGCTCAAGATTATTTCACTTACATGTATATGGCGGCGTTGCCAGTTTTATTATGTGAAGCTTGGTAAAAGGTGATGTTATGTCAACAAAATGAAATCTTGCCACTAAAACCCTTAAAATCCATCAGTATCAAATTTATATTAACAAGATTTGTACACGGTACAAGCCATCAATTCTCGCTGCTGTTAAATCACGATGTTAAAAATTGTTTGTTGTCAATAAAGGTTGCACTAAAATGTTTCAATTTTTTAGAAAAGCAGTTTATAATTTACTAATCATACTTAAACAAATGTAATTAATTGGCAATTTCGCAGCTCACACCAATACAAGTAGATTTGACAATTTTTCTCATAACATTTTTTATCTACATTATTTGGCCATAGACATCTTGACAATATAGGTTATTACTTCTAATTTTATCATAGACCAAATGGATTTACAATAGATTTGGCTATGGGTCCATTGCTAATGTCACCCACTGTTTTATGTAGGCCAAAGCCATAAATCTCTCCAGAGAGACTGAGAGTTGACAAGGTAAATAGACCAAAGCTGGGATACTTATCTCTTGGTCTGTAGATAAAACTTTAATCCTTATATGTATTTTTCATTTGATTAAAACGTTATATATTGATTTAAGAATAGTTTTAATCAATTTAGAAACATTATTGCAATTTGAAAAAATCCTTTTTTGATGAGAATCGGGAAAGTAGAAGCCATTTTATAATTTAAAGGTTATTTTCATGAAAATGAAAGTAAGAATAAAAGGGAATGTACATAATCCAATAATTTGCAATAGTTGATATCATAAACAATTTTTTTACACACTGTCTGTTAATATGGTATGTAACATGAAAGATTTGAAAACATCGGATCATATTTGTTAAAGTTATGGAGAGAAAAAGTAAATATTACATAACCCAATATGGCTGCCATATAACGCAATGTATGATGTCAAAAATAGTTCGCGACACACCTTCCACCCATAAGGTATATACTCAGAAAAAATTGTGCAGATGGAATCAAAACATTGGAAGTTATGGAGCGGAAGGGAATATTACATAATCCAATATAACTCCCATATTATGTAACCAGTGATGTTAAAAATAGTTTGCGACACACCTTCTACCCATAAGGTATATACTTAGAAAAAATTGTGCAGATGGAATCAAAACTTTAGAAGTTATGGAGCGGAAGGGACAGCGGACGCCGGACAGCCGGACTGCCGGACTTCCGGACTGCCGGACTGCCGGACGGACGGAGATGATACCATAATACAGCCCGCTTTTCAAGCCGGGCGTATAAAAATTGTTGGAAGCCATACTTTTCATTGGATGAGGTAAGCGCGTACTGATTCAACAATTTTCTGTTCTATGGTTTCAAAATTCCATGTTTTAAAGCATTTTTGTTGTAAATATGACAGAAATACAATCAACACTTTTCCAGTATTTACTGTAAACTCAGATTTTCTCACAGCTATCTTGTTTCTCCAGACATGAAAAACACACTGAAGGCCCTCTACCCCCCAAAATAGCTACAGCTGCTGAATAAATCCAGTTGAGATAAGATGATAAATGATGAGTAGTCATTTTAAAGGCTGTATAATACAGGTGGGATGATGGTCGTCATCCCTATCAATCTGTAAACTCATCACATGATTCATGAAGACAAGTGTACCAGAGGCGAGAAACTGGACTGGGAAGAGCAAGCCATGCTTTCTTAGGTTTTTAGGATGGATCTGGGCTGTCTGTTTTAGTTTTTAATTGATGTGATATGCCTAATAAAACAAGTGTAGAATAAAAGGAAAATTTCTCCAAAGGATATTTATCCCGACAATCATCTGAATTGTATTACGTAGCAATCAATATGTATGATCACTAAAACACACGCGCACAGGGAAAATCTTCTTGTCTAAAATAACCAAGGAGACAAGTTTCTAATTGTCTTAAAAAGAGGTATATCATTTAGACATTTATACCCTATAAATTGTTGTAACAAACCAAACCAATGATATTTCATTAGGTTTGATGGAGCCTGCCTTACATCCACAAAAGTACCAACCGACCAAAAGATCATCCTCCTTACACCCATATCTAAAACTGGACATTACATGTAGGTTCCACAGATCATAGAACGTCAGGAAGGCTAATATATTTGTCAATTTCCACAAACTTAATGTTCCTCCTTTAGTGGGGCAGGAAAGTGGATCTGACAACAAATTGTGATTGGGTATCAAGGTCTAAATGATATACTTGAGTTAATTAGAGGACTACATGTATGCATGTTGCTAAATCCTCAATAACAAAAAGGTTCTGAATGAGATTTGAACTTTCATCACATCTCAGTCCAGGGAGATGATTGACCTGCAGTTAATCCTTGAATGTTATACAAGCTCTCTCCTGAATTAAAGGGAAAGAAAATCGAAGCTTTAGACTAGTTTAGATGGAAAGAGTAGAGTTCATTTAGTCCAAAACAACTGTCCAATGTATGTTTTATCCCCTCGTTAGAAAATTATTGAAATTTGAAGGTGGCGTTACAATAGAGAATAAGCTCCATAGGCCATTCACAAGACTGCCACCATTTTTTCATTAGTTTTATCCAATCATTGGTGAATAAAAGTTAAGTGCGTTATAGAGTAGTCATGTGATGCAACTTAGCCAATGGCTGGCTAAGCAATGGCGCGAGGTTGCATACTGACCTATATATTCGGAGACAATCTTCCCACTTCAAGTTTGTCGCCATGTTTTTTTTTGACCTAAATCTACCATTATACATTAGAGAGCGGTAAAAATACATCATTATTGATCTAAAAATAGCTACACCAACATCACGTCATTCTAAAACGGAAAAATGGCTACACAGATAAACCACTGAAAGGACATACTTCTGTCTGTTTTTATTAGCTTAAGGGTCACTGGAGGTAATTGACGTGAAATGTTTTAAGCCCTTTGAAGGTTGTTATCGACGATAATCCCTATGTATTTCTAGAGAGTTCCCCTCCTTTAAGATGAGAATTTGCACTCTTCTACTTTTTTTCCAGCACTTGAATTAACTCAGACATTACCGTACCCCTTTTTAACATATTTAGAAAGTTAGAAAAAAAGATATTTTAGATGCTTCAACCCTGAAATACAGGTGCTGACCGAGTTTTCTGGGACAGTAACTTGGATTTAGGTAGATTCCACTTCATGACAAGCAGACCATAAACTGTGCTCAAATGTACCGTCATGATACCTCTAGTGAACTTTGCCCTCTGCCCTTTTGAATTGACACCCTATACCCTACAATTAACCTTAAGCATGAGGTTGAATTAATCACCTTGTATTGTACAATGTTGTATTATACCAGTAATTATCGTAGGATAATAGGGTAACGTGACAAACATTATACATATGCCATGGCAATTTTTAGTTTGTTTGTGTCAATTAATCTAAGTATGGCAACAATTCAACAACTTTCCTGACTCCAGTGTTGTCACTATGCATGATAAAAGCCATTTCTGACCTTGTAGAATGTTGATTGATATTTTACGCCACATTTATATGGTGGCATTGTTAGTTATGCCAGGGGATAAAACCCACCTTCTGCTAATACCTTGCAACTCTTCCACACATGGCGATCTAGTGAAAAATCCTCTCAGAAATTGAGAGGGATTCAAACTGGTGATGCATCAGTGGAAGGCCCCGACACACTATTACTTTGCAAATTAAGCCCTGAGACCTCTCCCCACCCCCAAATCCAATAAAATGATCCAAATGTTGTTAAATAGTGTGACCTATTATGAGATACCACGAAAAATTGACTAATTGTAATTTTATTATTGTACTGGTTTCCAACATGTAGTCATAAACTTAGTCTTTTCTTCTTATGTGTCATAGCCTATATTTTGTAGTTATTATATTTGTCTGAGTGGATGTGTGTGTGCAAGGAGGGCCTCAGGGAAGATCAATGATTCATTGAGTGAGTTTGTCAACCCTCTCAAAATAAAGTTTATTATTATTATTATATTATATTACTAATACGGTAAATTTTCCTCAAATCAGATTTGTGATTCTACACCATAAAGTCGTGAGACCTAAAACATGGATTTTCAACAAGTCAGATAATGTATATTTGACAACAGATTCAAGATTATCTACCATATAAGTTATGTAGGCAGTGGTGCCAGATTTAGTGTGGGAGGAAACAAGCTGTTAGCCTGGAGGAAACCCCTGACCTTGGTCGGGTAACTGGCAACCATTACATTGAGAACCCCACCCAGAAATGAATCAGATTATGTTTCTATTAAGTTAGATACTTGACCCGGGAAAAGGTTCAAACTTTCTAATCTTTGTATGTATGTGATGTAATGTTAATAAGTATATAGGCCTACGTAAAACCTGCATTCCTGGACAATGGGAATGCTCTAGTTCCAGTGCAGTAATATTATAAATACACATTCAATGTGTCATTGTTTCCTCTGAAACAAACATTGTAATTAGGATTTGTCCTTGTTAAGGAAGTTCACTCAGTATAAAACACCACAAACATCCTGAATGGAGAACACAACCAGTGGGAGCAGATCCTGTTAGCACTCAGGCCAGCTTACAGGCCAAAGGGAGGCAACTCATTTCAACAAGTACATGTAAGAAAAAGTCAAAGGGAAGTAACTGACTTCATGAGACAACTCAGGATGAGAAAACATCAGACAATTTCAGATCATTGCCTTTTTTCTTTTTTACAAGGGAGAGAATATCTAAAGGAGACTATGGCAGTAAAGTCTAATTGGAAGCTGGGCTTGTCCAGTTTAAGATTGGTGCCACAACGTCATTGTTATGGTCTATTAGATGTATGTCTGTGGAAAATAATCTTGGATAATCAAAGTATTTTTCTAACAGAATAAACCTAATCTCTCAGATAAACATACCAGGCTTTTGTTAATTGTTAAAAAAAATAACAGAAAGAGCTCTCTTGTGAGTCTGTGAAAGTCTTGTAGAAATTAAATCTATTCAAATCCAATATCCATCTGAAATGAAGGGAGAGCACTCACTGTGACATTTGACAAACCAATCCTTATTAAGCTGTACATTCGGGCGTTTGTTTCAAGATGTACTATAAGTAAAGATATACCAGATAAAAAATAAAAGCATGTGTCCATCTTTTAACCGAACAGTTATGTTTATTGTCAGCATTTTACAACAAAACTAGCAAAAAAATCATTTAAACTGACATATCACTGTATAAAATACTACCATTATTCAATTATAAATACCTTAAAAATATCAAACTCTTTGGAATGGCATAGGTAAACACTAACAGCAATCAATTACCTTATATTTAATAATATGATATAAAACATAGGACATCATTATTCGTGTCGCAGTTATGCCCCTTTAGTCAATTTTTTCTCAAGAAGGTTTGTTTCTATTTCAAATTTGTTCTTGCTTATATCCAGATTATGGTACATGTATTTAAGCGAAACTGCTGTCCTTTTTTATTTATTTAGAAACTAAGTCAATTAAAAAATTGGAATAAAGTCCCATTATGGCTAAACAAAATAAAACATACAAAAATGGTAAATAAAGCATAAAAAATGTATATGATAGGTCAAGCAAACTACTTTAACTATGTTTATCATGATTGGCTAAACTGTTCTCATCAACGCCATTATTTCTTCCCCTACCTGAGAATTTCAATTGACACAACCATTCCTGAATTTCAGGGGACAGTATTAAGAGGTTGGGATGAAGTAATATAAACAAGTATAACTCTCGTAGAAAAACAATATACCAAAACAAAAAATAAATCAAGACATTTAAATACCTAAGGTAAAAAAAACCAAAATGGGCAATACACAACTTGACCGATGATAAGCAACTTTAAGTTCTATAAAAGTCAGAAAATGAAATCAAAATTGTGGAGATGTCCATTTCGTGTAAAGAAAATTCATAAAATATTAAAACAGTGACAGCTTCAAAATGAAATAGATTGATTGGTGTTTTACACCGCATTCAGAATTAGTTTATTTATATTACAGGGAAACGGATTAAGACTTTACAATGTAATTGACCGATTGTTTGATGACGTCACTTGGAATATACGCGCAAAGCATTTCGGGGTATTGAGGGATCTTAAAATAATTTTTAACTATGGCGGTTGGAATAATACTCTATCGAGAAAAAGACGTAAAAGGCGTTAAGTTATCCAAAAAATGTGTGGATAAAAACAGGCTTATGTCATCAATGTTTTCCAAAAAAGTGACAGCTTGCTAAGTACCAATAAACAAAATGGCGAACTGAGGTATATTTTACCCAGAAAGCTTTGCTTACTTCTATGTGACGTCATCAGGCTCGGCGGTAATTGGATTGATAAATTTTAGAAAGCATAGTGACGTGGAATATTGCATTCAGATAACACTTTGAAAATGAAATCAATTCAAATTTTATAAATTATTTTCTGCGGTCCAAAACCCTTCAAATATGCCACAATGACCTGTCCCAAAATACTTTTTTTGACATTGCCTACCTCGTAAGTTAATATACATATGGTGAAAGGTGGCTACTAAATTTGCAGGAACTAGCCTGACCAGTTTTGTTGCTTGGGTAACGAGGCTGAATCAACCCAATCTCTTTATTCCATAGTTAATTTAGTCCAGAAGGTGTTCTCGGTACAAGCACGTTTAAAACCTAATACACTAGTCATTGAAATTGAACTTTTACAAGATTAACAGTAAAGGAATTTAGTAAAATATTAGTCAATCATGGAAGCAAATCTTCATTCACATGTTAAACAACAGAAGTTTTTAACCCCCAATTCAGTTTAAAACCTCATTATTACCAACCAAAAATCACTATCAGTTAGGTTAAATGGACACATAGAAATCCCTGTCTTCATTCACATGCAAAGCCGGAACAGAATACAAGTCAAATATCACATTTACAGATTGAAGAATATCAGACTATTATTTGTTTTAAAGTTATCTTTATAAAGGCCCGCTCACACGGAGCGTATGGATGTATTTAATTGGTTGACAAATCATATCAACCAATTAAAAGCATCCATTTTAATCGCATGCTACAAGTCTGTACGTCAAATCGCACCGTGTGAGCGAACCTTAAGAGAGTTAGCCAGCCACAAAATGGAAGAAGTTCCTGATCCCTATAACGAATGAAGCTTTGTCTTATCATCTTTCAGCACCTTTTGACCATTTAATAAAATCCGACTTATTTGGCAATATGTGTTTGAAATCTTGAACACAAACTGCTACCCAACTAAGTACCTTAACACTCGAAACGAAAAACTATGTTAGAAGCTTAATTAAGTAACAAATTGGTAGGTATCTGTAAACGTAAGAAGATGTTGATTTAAAGGTTGAATTTCAAGGACTTTATCATGGAGAATAAAATATTGTACCCTAATTGGAAGACTTTAAATTCTCCTAAACCAACTCTGCATTTATAATTAAACAATTGATTGTTGAATCTAAAATTTGGTGGGTGTGAATCATTAAGGTGAAGAATTACTTAGGGATAACAACCTCTTGGTTTAATGGGTGATGACATTTCGATTAATCAAAAAGTTGTTATCCCTTAGTAATTCTTCACCTTGTTGTAACCGTTCAACTTATAAATGCTATTGAAAGATTTGGTGTGAAGCATATCCTTCAGTGCATAATAATTTCCCTTCTGTGCCTTTCTTTTAGTGTAAGTTATTTTACATAGTCAATGTTAAGTTTTGCACAGCGGTCTTAAACACGGTTACCCTGGCAGAGATACCTGCAATTAAACCTTCGTCTATATAATCATCCACATTCAATATTAAAAGTAAATCAGCTAGGAAAGATTTAGAAGACATGTTGAATATTCAAACGATAGAGTTTCAAGTATCAGTTATCATCAGACATTTATCAGGATAGACAGACTGGAAATTTAGAGTAGTTTTTGCATGATATTTTAAAGTTATACATTTCTGAATACAGAAATATTAAAACATAAATCTGTACTAAGTTTCTAGTCTTTGCTAAATGAAGAAGAAAAATTATGAAGTTCCTGAATATGAGTAGCCTGAAAGAGATATGAATAGAGAGTATATTGTTTAATGATTGTATTAATGATGAGATGGCAAGGGGAGGTTAGTGACGGGGTACTACGACTTCACTCACAGATAGTGGGGAGGGAAACAGAGCTCTTTTCTCAGATGAAACACCCCTTCCATACAGAAAGATCAAGCGAAAAGACCACTGAAAACATTTTTTAAATGTTTTTTTCAGTTTGAACTGAGAGAGCTTCACGCCCGCAGCCCGTCAAGGGTGGGGCAGGCTTAAAATTAAAACTGTCACAAGTCGCATGCATCAACTAAATAGGGTGCACTTTATGGTTGATGTTCCATAACTGTTAGAGATCACACAGATTGACTGATTGATTGGGGTTTTAAGCCGCACTCCGGATTATTTCACCGCTATAGCAGCATTGTTAAGTTTAGAGGGAGAGTCTAGGCGAGTACCTGGCAACTGTTCCACATGCAGCGATCAAGTGAAAAAAGAGAGATATCACAAGGAAGTATACATATAAACCACATGGGTCACCAAGACAATAATCTCAATGCAATGACACATGCTTGTATATTAGCACAGATAGATAGACATGCTTCAGCTGACTTTAAACACAACATGCTGACATGACCTTTGACCTCCTGCTGCAGAATCCTGGATGTACATTCAGACAAAATGATGACGTTATGATGAGACTTGTTAGTGGGTATATAGACGGTTACTTGAAAGAAGATAAGCTGTTGGAATACAAGCAACACGACAAACGGCACAACCATGCTTAGGGATGATATACAGTAGATATAGATATAAATAAGGATGTCATTATTTAGACTTTAGGATGAATGAGATTATATGGAAATGAGAAAGGTTGATTAATTGATTTATCAGGTTTTACACCGAACTCAAGTATTTCCCTTGTATGGCCGCGTTGCCAGGTTTAGTGGGGGAGAAAACCAGGGCTCTTATGCTCCGAGGAAACTCCCGACCGTAGGCGAGTACCTGGCAATTCTTCCGCATACGATGTGAAAAATCCACTCAAAAGGAAATGAGATAGGAAGCAAATGTTTCCCTTGAAAGAACATCCCATATAATCAAATATATTCCTATATATATATATATCTGCAGAAAGTTTACACATAAATCTTACAAAAATTTACAGCGCGTAAGAAAAAAGTTTTGAAGGTAACTGTTAAGATTAAATTACATCCCTTTTCCACTTTCAATTCTCATCATTTTGTATTCAGCGGAATGAACAGTTCTTTATTTAAGAGTTTATTGTCTGAATGTACACTCAGGATCGGTAGTACCAGGGGATTGTCTGTGTCATGGCAGAGCATAAATGTGCATGAGGCAGTCTCAAGCTGGAGGTGTGGAGAGGGCCATAGTGATCTGTGAGTGACGTAGTTAGCACCCGGGGTATTAGGGTAACACATCAACCACACGTAACATTAGTCTCACCTTGGATGTGGGCTTCCCAAGTGGTGTTTCCGTAGCGACTCGCCCCCAACTGGTTGACAGGCCATGGCTTTAGGGGGCTGATAATGAGCCTGTCGTAAAGTCTGAGGCTGCTGGGGCTGCACAATGGGGGAATTGTTACTATACACTGGGCTATGATAAGCATATTGTACATGGGTGTTATTGGCAGGACTACCTACATGTTTACTGGTGGCATGAGAATACACAGCCCGCCCTGTCACAGGTTGATGTTGGTAAGGACTGGGTGATATGGGTCTCCCGTAAGGAGACGAGGGGGCGGACAGGTAAGCAGTTTGATCTGCCCCTTGGCCTCCACTCCGATATGAATGATCACTATCAGATGAGTGATGGGATGAATTGCTAGCCAATGACACATTCTCACCTCCAATCAACAGCTGTTTATATTGCTCAACAATTCTTTGTCGACGTAAACGTTCACTGTATTTATAAAAATCAGACGTTTCATATGGTTTTGAGACTTCCGAATGGGGTTTCATTTTTTTCATAGTGACAATCCGACTTTGTTGAGGAACAGGTGAGGGCTGTGGAGATTCAGGTCGAATGTAAGATTTAGGGTCATATCCCGATGGGGTCAGTCTGTTACCTTCGTTATAACGAGGGCTATATTGCTGAGGTATATCATCACGTGGGTAGTTATTTTCAGATCGATACGATCCACTGGGGTCTGTGACCGTGATATGAAGTCGACGACTTCGAGCAGGGGAAGGGGGATAATCAGGTGATTTCCAATTGTTTGAGTTATTTCTACTAACAGGTTTAGCCTGTTCTCTACCTGAACTAATGGATGAATCCGAGGTACTGTTCCTGGGTGTAGGGTAATTAAACACAAGCCCTGGTGAAGGGGGCGCCCGCAAAGGGGACTCAGTGGGACAGTAATCCTGTGGATAGCCTCGAGTTATGTCCCCTGTATCCTCAGGTAAATCCGTGGGACAAAACTCACGTGGATAGCCACGATCTGGTTGTTTATCTGACCTGTCTCGCCGATCCAAACTTCCGTACATGTAAATAGCTGAAGACATACCTGGCGGTGTATACGTATCCACAGGTGTTCTCTTCTCTTCCACATGATTAGAGGAAAACACAGGGGAATCTTTAGAAGTATCATAATTAGTAGGCGTTTGTAATTCGTCCATACTATCATACTGAGATGTCCTTCGCGTGTTCACATTATACAGGTTACTATGGGAACCAGCACTAACAGGACTGATAGGCCCCGACTGACTACCTCCGTAAGGGTGATGATGTGGAGAACCATGGAAACTGTCATAGTCGGAACGACTCCGCCCACTTAATGTTGGGAAGCGCTGGGAGCGATACTGAGTTTGTGTAGCATACACCTGACTTGTTACGTAACCTGTCTGTGAACTGGAAAGGATAAAAACACAAAATATGTTCTGAAGTCAATGACATAATGATCTTAAAACAATCAGTTTGCTTCTAAAATCTTCACAGAATATATAGTCAGAACAGCTTTTAAATAAAAACAATTTATATGTGGTTGGAAAAATATGCGAAATATTTCATCCGACCGTCTAAAAGAGAGCGACGGTTTAGTAAGGGCATGCTATTTGGAAATTGAGATGGTATATAATGTGTGATCCCATGGCAGCCTGACTTACCCCCCTTGTGGTGCTGGTGTAGACTGCAAGGCTTCGGAGCTGTGAGATGGCCGTAGACCGTCCATTCCTAACCGACTGAGATTCTGAGGTTCTGACGAACATAGGTCTTCTATGTGGACTGACCCAACCTACAGTTTACAACGGATAGAAAGTGAGTTTTTGGTCGGTTGAAAGAAAACAAAGACCAGTGTGCACAGTTAAACTTTCGTATAAGACAACTGTTGTTTCATGCTGCATAAAACATCTGCAATATGTTGCAGTGTGTTTAATAAGGATTCTATTTTCCAACAGCACACAACTATTGTTGGGCATTACTTTTGACAACAGCCAACCAGTAGCCATATAGCTTAACACAAGACATCGATCAAATCACAAGACCAGGCGGTACCGCTTGAATGTGACGGTGCGAATTGGCAAAGGTAAACTCTTCTATGCTTCTATGATGACCTTTACTTTTATAATTCCGTCATCATTGAAAATAAAATCTGTGTCGGCTGTAACTTTCTGAAGTTATTTAGTCAATGGTTTGGCTAGGATTTGAATATTTTTCCTTCTATGAAGAGTTTGAAGCAAAAGTTGTACGGTGAGATGCAATGCTGTCAAACATTATCAAACAAAAATTATGATAAATTATGACTTGCTGTACAACAAAAATTTCAAATTGGCTTTATTACGTTTTTCAAGTTAACAGCAGCTGCAGATCAGAGTGTATTATAGCATGAAACAATCCAATAAAACTTTCGCGGTCATATGACCTTAGTTGTTGAGTGTGACGTTATACCCAAATCAATCATTTTAAAAAACCTCGCAAAAAAACTGCTTTAAAAAAAAATCATTTTAACACGCCAATGGCTCATTATATATAAATCAAACATATCTAGAGATGTACGGACAAATTTCCAATACCACCGACTTGATGTGCTCAATAGCCTGTGCCCTCCCTTGGGGGGTTGTCTCCCATCCCTGCATCCAACCTATAATCATCACATATCCATGCTATTTCAATATTTTACCTGTTGTTTTCCCCAGGATGCCCTTGTAACGGATGGGGATTCCCCTGCTGATATGGACGACAACGAGGATGCAATAGACTGGAGATCTGTAATAAAACATATTCCCTTTAAAGCCAGTCGTACAATCAATTTGGGATAGATACACATCGAAATGCGTATGATTTGGTGATGACGGATTTGTACCCATGAATGTTTCACCAGGCAATAATGCTAGTATTGTTGTAATAGGAAATATTATAATTTCATACAAAAATCATAATTTTAAAGTGAAATGAGCTGTCAAAGAAAAAAACATTATCATCTACAGGTAGTTTTCTTAAAGAGTTGAAGAGTAGCTTTTAGTGCTACTATTATCAAGAAGTTTGAACTAAAATGAATGAACTTTTGTGTCTGTTATTTAGATTTGGCTTAATTTTCAAATAGTACTTCAGCCGACAGACTATATGGATATCTTTTATTTCAATATAGGTGATTTGGATGAACCTGCTTGTAGTGTGAGCGTTTGTATTGAGCTAAACTAGAGCGAAGTGATCGCAAACCACTTGACAAGCTCGTAAAATACTAAAGCACAAATATTTGATGGAATGCAAAAGACTAACAAACATTCTTCATGCAGCACACAATGCACTCACTACTGTAAAAAGAGAGCCAGTAATAATAATTGAATACATAATAGAAATTATCTCACGTTGGCTAAAACGTGCAGAGTCTTTTGTTTTCGGTAACTAATTTCTGTGTGACAGTGACGGAGATTTGACAATCACAATATTTAATTGAAACTTGTGTTAATATGGTCACGTGTTCCAAATACATTCTACCCTTTATTAGCAACTTCTTACAAGAAACAAATGTTGATAATTTTTTCTACTATCTATTTTTCTCAAGTAGTGCAAACAAGAGGCTATCTGATGATACCAGTCTTGAGAATGTACTAATAGTTAGTCTGTTTGGGACCCAATATCATAAGGGGGAAATTTATCCCACCTTACACTGAATACTTCTCTTCGATTGGTTCAAACCGATTGGAGACCGTGTTTATTCCGTAAGTTGCTGATCCATACGCCTCGCCCAATATTTGTTTACTGACCCCATATATTTCTGTATCCACCCTCAAACAAACCCAGTAACTAATAATATGGGGTTAGTAAAATCTATATTGGGAGAGGCTTCAGCTCATTCCATTTTGATGTAACTAAATGAATGTACACCTACCACTTGCACTGTCTGTAGGCCCCAGACTTCCTTCACTTCTGTTATCTGTTAATAAGTATGTCAAAGTTATCTATCTCTTCAATTAACAGGGAAAATATTCGCATTCAATTTTCGTTGAATAAATATGTCAACTACAGGCCAGAATGTAATAAATTAGCGCAATTCTATATTAGGAAACCAAATGTAATCAGGTACCCTGTGATTGGATGACGTACTCTGTGTTATTGGGCATACCACGATTGCCAGGTTTACCGGGGGGGGGGGGGGGGGGGGGGGGGGGGGGGGGATTGGCATTTAGTGTGGAAGAAACCACACTTTGACAGGAAGAAGCCACAAAACCCTTTGAGGAACCATGAGATTTTGGGTGAGATTGTACATGTTGCTCCTTAGGATTCTATAACCATTCTCTGACTGAATGTTCCAATCAGTTTCAGAGGGTGTCACACATGTAGGTAAATATCCCAAATTATTCAACAAACACAAAATAGTATAAAATCTCTCTATTTTGGGCTCTGGTGTTAACCCATTATGTTAGAAGAGGTGTCGCCATTTCTCAAAACTAATGAGAATACTGTTTATATTCTGAGATATCCAAACAAATAACATATGCTAGGAAAGCTGAATGATTGATTGTTTGGAGTTTTATTGTGGGAGGAAACCGGGCTCTGTGCCTGGAGGAAATCCACAACCTTCCGCTGGCAACTGGCAACCATCCCACATAGGTCGTCCGAGTGAAAACCCAGTCAGAAAATTTTCCAATTTTTGGACTGAGTGGGATTCGAACCCGCAACCCATTGAAAGCTGAATGAGATGAGAACAATTTAAACTGATCATAACTACATTAGAACATATATGTTTGGATTATATTGACAAGGCAGTATTTTGTTCAAAACGCTGTTACTAGTAGTTTTTGTTTTTACTTTATTGAGCACACATTAATACAGAAGAATCAACAATGAAGTTACATAAGAAAGGTGAGAGTGAAACCAAAAGCTTAACACTGCAAAAGGGAAACAATAAAAAGATCAAACCCAAACCATGCTACGGGTTGTAAAACAGAGACGTAATGTATTTTTCTTTGTTGAACCGTTTGAAATGGAATGGTTTTTTCGGATGGAATGGCTTTCGGATGGAATGTTTTTTTTGGATGGAATGACTTTTGAATGGAATGTTTTTTTCAGATGGAACAACTTTCGGATGGAGTGACTTTTTGGATGGAATTACTTTTTGGATGGAATGACTTTTTGGATGGAATGACTTTTTGGATGGAATGACTTTTTGGATGGAATGACTTTTTGGATGGAATGACTTTTTGGATGGAATGGTTTTTTAGAAGGAACGACATTTTGGATGGAATGACTTTCTGGATGGAATGGCTTTTTGAATGGAATGACTTTTTGGCTTAGATGACAACTTGTGTTAACAAACCTGATGAGAGATTCCCCTTTGATTTGCTGGGTGAACGAAGAGCACCTCGACCGGCTAAACGACGTAACTCATTTAACTTCTTCTCCATATCCTTTAACTGAAAAAATACCAAATCCAATTGTCAAATAACCATAAATATGAGAAAAATACTGACAAGAACTCTTAAAGAGTTCCATAGCTTGACAATAGGTTTATCCCCCTGTGTCTTAATAAAGCATGTAAAACATGAGCTGATTATTTAATTTAGACTAACAAGACTTCCTTTACATTTTATGTCCCCTTAAACGTTTAAATTTAAGAATTCATTGCGCTGCAAAACAGCAGCTTCGAATGTGTATAGAAGATTAATATGGATAACGTCTACAAAAATTTAAAAAAATGTAAATGACACAGTTATCAGTTAATTTAAGGATTGGATTGATTGAAGATTGTCTGGAGGCGTCGCAAGTTTAGTGGGGGTGGGGAACAATCGACCTGACAACTTTTCCACATATGACCAACAAGCAAACAATCCACTCAGAAATGAATCTAAGGAAAATGATTCCTATGACAGGATGGTTTCTCACCTTCTGTGTAGATCTTTGGTATGAAGCCAGCCTCTGTTTTCTGGCTGTCTTACTGACACTCTTGTCCTTAGAGAGGGTATGGGCTGCCTTGTTGATCTTACACTGTAGGTCATATTCCAGCTCTAACTGAGACAGTTCATTACTGGTGTCACTCTGAAAACAGAACAAGAGACAATCAAAATTAAAGCATTTCAAATGTCATGATACAGTTTTCCTTTAATATCTTTAACAGCTGGATTAAAAACAGAGAGATGCAAGCTGTACAAAGTTAGTTAGTGGAACTACTGCTGATTTGAACGGTTTTCTAAAGTTAATATATATAAGAGATGCGTTAAGAATAGCTGTCCAAATGCTTCAAGAAAAAAAACTAAACACTTCAAATATTGAGCTATTATCAAGACATTAGACTTCCATAACATGAAGAACTAGTTAAAGATATGTGAGAAGTTTATGGGGTAGTTCTTAGCTTTGATGCAGATAATAATAACATTTGTAAGAACTACAAAATGCTCTTATCCAATTAACCAAGAAGTTGTTATCCATAAATAAGTCTTCATATTATCGTACCAATTCTTCTTTAAAATGCCATTATTAGATTTGAACCTAGACTGGAACCTAACGTGATTTTGGTGCTATTGTTTCTTGCTCTTAATTTTTCACTTAAATGGCAACATTGTCAAGTTAAGTGAAATATTATAACACGGACCCCATACAACTCAAACATTGTTCTCATAGTCTAGAAGTTAAATGTAATTGTTCCAAAATCGGGAATGTGCTGATCTTCAGACCACTATCGCAGACATGATAACAATGTTCATAAGTTACTTACATTTTGTGAGACTGTGTTAACATTGAGAGAGTATGATGTTCCCATTCTCCTCCTGATGATGGGTGGATTTTCTCCGGGACCAAGGGGATACTCATTGGGTAACTTTCCGGTCAGTTCCTGCATCACAAAAATATATAATGTTAGTTTCAAAATGCTATATCAGCCAGGTTTTTGACAACTGTATCATACAAGTTTAAAAAGATATTCCATGCATTTCTCAACTTAAGTTTATGAGTAACTCATATCTAAATAATGATATCCTTGTCTGGTAAGTTAATTTTTAAGGAAAACTTAGCATTATAAGTATATTGCAATCAGTCCATTTAGTTCTTCCTAAAAGATTTTTAGTGTATCACTTCTATTTATTTTGCTGTTTTAATTCAGCAAGAAAAAAGTAGTTTACCGATAATACAATTCTCTGTCAGAATAACAAAATCAAATCCTTACCCCCTCTTTAAGACAGAGTTGTTTCAATTCTTCCAGTTTCTTTTTCATAATCTCCTCCAGAGCCACCTTTCTCTGTTGTAGTGCAGTATACATCTCCTTTTGGGCTTCTCGAGTTGTCTCAGACTGGTCTAAATTCACTAGACAAAAGATAAAAAGTCATTAGAAATGTTAATACATAAAATCTATAGATTTTTTCAAATAATTAAAATTTATTAAATTTAATAGAGTATTCTATTCCTTCCATTTTTTTTAAAACTAATCAATATGAAGTGAGAAATTATTTTTATAGGCTATTTATATTTTTTTAAATATTTACCCAACTTGTTTCATTTAATTTTTCTAGTGCATAGAAATTATGAAATATTAAAACTGTTAACATTATCATTATGAACCAGTAATTTATCTTTATGAACCAGTAATTTATCAGTAGACTTACCATCAAACCTTGATGTAGAAAGACTGGGTATACTATGTGAGCTTTCACTACGACTGAGTTCTGAAGTGGCAGAGCTGGAGAGGGAGGCATTGCTCTGGGATAACTCTGCTGCAATCTGGCTCATACTGCGGCCGGATGGTAGAGGGTTCTGGTAGGCAGAAACACAGACAGGTTAACAGAGGGCCATTTAACAACAGGTTGTGGTTCAGCTCAGGTATTGAGGCTCTGACAGGAATAGTTCTATAGACTTTCTAGTAGACTAAGATTGATAGAGTGGTACAGGTGAGCTATAGATAGTATACTATAGGATAGTGAAGACCAGGTTAACAGAGAAGGCTCTGTGATTTGTTATCTTCAGTAACAATTACCACTGGGTTAATACTAACACTGACTGCTACATACATCACAAAATGCCTGTATATACTACACCCAAAAATACCTCCAGTTGTGTTAGAAGGGTAACCACTTTAGGGGGCCTGTCTTCAATACAGCATAAACAATAGGGTTAGGGTGAATCTGAGGGAAATGATACTGAGTGAGTTCTCACTGCCAATAAGCCAGCCAAGCAGATTAACTTTCATCTCACTCATTTAGTTGATTAGGATTAAGCCCTGTGGATTACAGGATAATCCCTGTGACTTAGCAAGCCACACTTTGAGTGATGACTGGCAAGAGAGCAATCTCAGATAATCAAACACTCCAGGATAAAGACATGAGTAACTGTCAACAAAAGTGAAACCACTCCAATAGCATTAAAATATGACTGATTCAAAATTTATCAGATTCTTAAGGTAGTTTTGAAAAAAAATTCTAGGTTTTATTTCAACAAGCCAAATTATCCATTTCTTATTGTCAAGAAAATCTGAACTGGTTACCTATACAAACTATGACCGTGCTGGAAGCTCATGCATTTTGCAATTGATTTGGTTTGTGGTCAAATGATATCTAGAAAATGCATTAGCGTTATTTGTAACATACAGTAAAACAGGCAAGCATTTTTTTGTCTAGCTTGCTTGTGTAACAACCAGTCCAAAAAGTTGGGCTACTAAGTTCTTCAAAAAGATTTTTATTTTGAATCCATCATCTGTATTATGATACATTAAATTCGTCTTACTTTCATTTTTGTGGACAAACTATTAATGCTATCATAAATATACTTTGTACCACAATGTATTTCCATTTAAGTCAAAAGGAGAAATAAAACTTAATGAAAAGTCTGTCAAAAAACGTAGGTAATATTTAGGTTCCCAGTTGTTTTTTTATTAAATTTTAGTGGCTGCTTAAAAAATGGTGAAAATACAGAATAGAATAACTCTTTAATTACACTTGTCAAATCTGTAAGAATGTTTTCCTTTCATGTTTTGTTGTACATAATGGTGTTGAATATCATGTGGTTAATTAACTGAGATAATATCTTATTTCTTTGTGACACCTGACAGAAGCTGTATGGAAAACAGACGCAAGTAATCAACCTGGTGTGAACAAAACTCATTCAAATTAAGAAATTGTTGCTAATTGCTATATTCAATATTTTGAATATCCTGGTTCACATTTATTAATGATATATTTTTTTATGATCACTAAAACAGAGAAAATTTTCTTGACTGAAATAACCATAGAGAAAAGTTTATAATTGTGTTAAAAAAGGGGGGCATGTCATTTAGATCTTTATCAATGACATTTTAATGATATTTCAATAGGTTGAAGATCTTGAAGACAGGAGTTTGGCTTTATAAAAAATTCATGCATACAAAATTCGTGCTTATAAAACCAGTTGCTGTGATTTCTCAATCAACATGCTACATGTATTACCCACTTGTTCCACTGATGTGTTTCAAATAATAAACGCATAGATTTATTCTGAATAAAGTGAAATATTCAATATTTGGCTTAGGTTTATAAAGTCCTCTTTAAGAGAGACTCATGCAACATAGGATAAAGGACTTCAGAACATTAAATTACTTGTGATTTTACTTTTATTCTGCCACGCTTTATTAAAATTTGTGAAAAATTTTAAAAAACTTCAATTTTTTTTTTCAATATAAAAAAATTGTGCATTATTAACCAGTGCGATCATAGTCAGTTCCAATCCCTAACCCCCATCATACAGACAAGAAATGCCCTCCAGAAAAGATTAAAAACAGATGAGGCGAGCGTACTGACCTTGTTGTGTTTTCTGTCTAGGTAGAACTGATGTTGTTTGACCGCCATACACCATATTGACTTGGTAAGTTGAGGGGTGGAGGCAAACCAGGTGTGCACGGCAACGTTACCTGGACCAAAGGTACGACGACTCACAGACACCCTGTCAGGTCAGAAATATAAGTCAAATATATAACAGTTTAAAGGTAGTTATCTACCAAAGAGAGGCATCATCGCAAGTAAATTCAAAGTAACTAAAGCATCCTCATTCATTTGTATATTCTGCATGTACAATATTTGCCAATTTTCTGCCATGTTGTAAATTTCTGTTCAAGGTTTTGAAATAAATATTGTTTAAACCAAGTATATAAATCCTCTTGAAGTTTGTCAACGTTTTTTCTTCTTCTACTAGAAACATGAAAAAGTTGACATTTCTCTATTGACATGTACTGCCATGTTACAAATCAGCGACAGTTTGCAGCAAAGAGAGGCACCGTATCATGGAATGACGTCTCTGAGCAGAACCCAATTGTTTGGTACTAAATTTCTGATGCATTGATAGTGTTGAAATCAGGCTTAGTTGGATATAATCAATAAATAGAAGTAAGTTTATATTTTCAGACGGCATGGCATCCTTTTTATATCAAATGGAACAGTATCAAATTAACAGGGAAAACAGGTCTCTAAATTATGAGAGATATATTTTAACAAAAGAAAAGTTTCATTCATCTTTAATACATGTATGTTTAAGTTACTGCTGAACGCTTATTCTCAAGACTGAAAACACTCAAAAGCTTCTAAAATTTTTCCAATTCTTAGAAAATATTTAAGAATTTCAAGTTGTGCCTATCAGAAAAATATCAACAATTTGGAAGCTCTTGCCATTTTAAACACGCACAGTTTTAAAAGGATACACACCCCTTCAAAATAACTTATTCAGACTCCAGAAATAAAAATTACCATTGATTGATTGATGTTTTACGCCATACTCAAGATTATTTCACTATTATGGCGGCGTTCCCAGGTTTAGTTAAGGAGGAAACTGGACCACCGAGACCCCCAATTACCATTGAAGAGAGAGGGCTGATAGATTTTATAGAAAATAGTTAACATAAACCTATTGTACCTTTTTGCAAAGTGTATTTAACAATAAAACATTACTGATTTTCAGAAACAAACTAGAACCATAATTAAGTCAGCTGTTAAGGTGAGATGTACTATGGGTATATATGGTGTGAGCTTTGAAGTGAGTATCTTCACGCTAGTCCTTGTTTTGACTGTCACATAATTTCCTGTGCAGAATGCTTTCCTTCCAACATACAAAACCCCATCTAATACCCATAACACACCAGAAGCAGATGATGTCATACGATTGCACTTAAAACCTATAATTTCTAATACATCATCAAAAACTAATGAACCCTAAATACATGTAGTTTCATATACTCAAATAAATTGTAATTTCAGTAAAATCCACTTCCTTTAAGAACTTTAAAAAAAATAGAATGTCTTTTGCTTCTAATCCCACACAGACAAACAAACAAGCTATATCCCTCCTCTTAGGGAAAAATATTGAAGAATCCTTGTTGAAGAACGGTGACTATGATAACCTTTATGAAAAATCAACCTACCCAGTACCCAGCTTTTCGCAATCTTTATCGGACATACATTTAACATGAAGTCTAAGTTATGTTTCCATGGAAAGGGCCACAAAGAAAATAAAAACTTTAAGAAGTTGAAAACGTCAAAAGGCAAATCTACACAGGATGATTGGTCCACACACAAAGTTTCCCAGTTCTGCTCCGGTAACGAAATCGAGACGGACAGAGCTTTTTTTCAATATCACTCAGTTGCCCACGTCCTATGCGGAAGAATTGCCAGATTTTGGCCCAAAGTCAGGGATTTCCTTCGGGCAAAGAGCCCGTGTTTCTTCCTCAACTTAACTTGGTAACTTAACTTGGTAACGCCGCCATATCATTGAAATAATTCTGAGGACGAGGTAAAAAGTAAATTAATCAATCTTGGACTAACGCAGGAATTTTGCATTGAAATAAACTCAATAACGCATGTATTGTGATATTGGGCTTTTCAGGAGGACTGAAGCTCTCCTGGAATTTACAAATGACTAGGCCTGCACAGCTACATTTACTTTATAACCTGATGGACAAGGTTATACTGAAGATCTTAAAGTTGACTGATTGATGTTTATGCCAAATTCACACTTTTTTCAGAATTTCTGATCGTCACAACAGTAAGAGGCTTTGAAGGCCATCGAAAAACTAAATGATTGAAGTTGGAATGAGGGAAATCCATAAAGTCTACGGCCTATACGCACCAAAATAGTGTTCGAAAAGTAAACAAAATTTAAATAAGCGGGACAACCATTCATTCATTCTAAGCCAAAGTTAGTTCAAAACAATACTTTATCGTACATTTTCGAGACTAGAAGCACTAAAAAGCTTCTGAATTATAGGTCTAGAGAAAAATAGTCAATAATTTCAACATTCTGTTTTCACGTCAAAATATCAACATTTTGGCAGCTCATGCCACTTTAAGAAAAAGGGCATGCAAATGCCAATTGTCCCTTAGTCTCGCCCACCCACCATTCCATAACAATCAAACCTTTTTAATGATCATGATCCATCAGAAAAAACGCCTTAGAATAGTTTTCTGGTAATCGGTTGGTCAAGAAAGTCGTATTATGCCCTTTGAGGCATTTTAATACGAACTTGGCATTTTGCCAATTTAGATGGTCAGTGTAATTAATAGAATACTTTCACGAGACGAACAGCTGCCGTCATCGCTGATCAGATCACATGTTCACATAAAAAATGTCAACAAAACTGATAACACACCTTAGTAACAGATACATAGCCCATAGAGTTTGTACAGCATTTTTACATAAATACAGAATATTGGACTGATTTTGGGTTCAAATAGGAGGAAAACTATCTCTATGCTTGGTGGAAAACTTCTTACTTCTGATGCTTCAGGGTAGACATCTTACATATACTTACAATTACAATCTGTATTTCATTTTGTTGGACAAAAAACTGAATATTTACTTTCCTAGGTCCAATGAACATACTAATGGTTTCTTGCCTTGTTTTATCGAAAGAATGAATAAAGTGGTATGAGTTAACAAATAAAGGGAGCCATTAAATTGGCTAATCTTAAACAACAATCTGTTTGTAAGTGGTAAATGACAATTGACAAACAAAACAAATATTGTTAGTCCACATTTGTCCCTTATTTTGTTAGAAACCAAACATCACAAGAAGTCATGCTAGATTATCTCCCTTGGGCCCATGTCTCTAAACCATGGCAAAGGAGGCCATTACAAGCTGGGCCATGCACATAACTGTCATGATACAAGGCAGATGATTGGTGGTAATGACAATGATCCAATGAATGATTGGCTTAGAGATTTAACAGATAGAGAAATAGAAATGAGACATTTATGGGATGAGACAAAAACGTATATGAATGGAGTTCCAAGAATATTCGGAAGTATATGTATATTGGAATATTTACAGAATAATGTGTGATTATCAAAATACCCCTCCCCCCCCCCCCCCACAGAACAATTAATGAAGAACTCTTCGAACTATCTTGAATTGATTTATGTTTTCCGCCTCACTCAGTTATAGTGGGGAAGGAAACCAAGAACCTTTGGCGAGTATGTGACAACTCTCCCACATAGTGCCATTTGAAAGAAACAATTTTCTTGGCCTGAGTGAGATTTGAATCTGCGACCCACTGATGAGAGGCTTGTGTTGCTTATATTTGATTGTTGACAGAACTCCACAATTGAACATAAACCACTACGTACACATCCCATGTTATTTGCTACTCAATTAAGACTAATTTTACAAAAAAAGCAAGCTTTATCGATAGCAACAAAAAATGTAACATTTATTATTTTTCTACAAAAACCATGTTAGTTTGACTAAACTTATTAAAATACTACGGATTTCAGTGGAAGCTTCGAAACATTAGTTCAATAAACTGTATCAGCTAAAATTAGGCAAATTTAAGCTTGGAGTAATAAACAAACAACTTGAAAGAATAATCAATGTTTTAAGACGGCAAAAGATTGTAAAACTATACCCTTGAGGGCAGTACAGCAGCAGAGTTGGGGTTCCAACGAAGTTTTATAAAATGATAAAGGAATTAGTCCCAAACCCAATATTTGATTTTGTACTTAACATTTGTCCATGAAAACAGTGAGAGTCATGGAGTTCCATGATTTCATCTACCCGCCCATGTGTCGAAGTAAAAACGCAGTTTATATATTGTACCAATATGATTGGGCTGTTTTCAGTGGTTGATGAGATTTGGACACCTTTTTCAACAAATTATTGTCTAAAAAAAGGCACTTTGAAAACCCATATAAAAATTCTGATGTGAGGATGTTACGTCAAAATGCTATAACAAGTCTCTGAATGTCGCTGGTCATTTGATTGGCCGATCTCAAACATGGAAGTCACAACTACAAATATGATTTGATTGATTGATTGAATAAGGCTAAATGTCGCTATGAACAGCTAAGCTTGAACCAAATGTGATGAATTTGACGACCAGGAGTATGTTTCATGAAAGGGCGTAGAGTAAGATTTTACACAACTGCCATAGGAACAGTATGGATTGCCATGACAGTTACGATGTACGATTGACCGATCATCTCCTGTACACAAATTTTTCATAAGACTAAAATTTTGTGAGATGTCTAGGAAGAATACTCACTGAGTGGTAGGATCGGAAATGGCGTCCGACAAATCATCAAAATCTTCTAGTGGTTCTCGAATGGCGTCCTCGTAAAGGTTGAAACTGCTCAGGGTATGTACGATACTGGAGAGGTGGCGGAGAGAGAAGAACCAAATTAACGGTGACAATTAACACCCAAAACTTCCCCCTATTTTCTACTCCTAGTTTTCTCTAGTCTCATATATATAACTAAATAAGTGGTTAAAAGTGAAATGGTGTTTGATGGTGAAGAACAATGACAATGAAAGCATGGGGTAAATAAGGTGGTAGGGGTGGGTAAATTTAAGCCATACTTTACAACATACCAACCCATATTAAACAAGCAAAATTCCTACAAAATTTCATTCAAGCGTTACACAACAAAAAGCTGAAGCAGTAAACAGCAAAACTAGGCCATATTAATTACAACACAATCAAAAAAGTAGTTTAATAAACCCACAGCGAAAACATAATACCAAAAAAAACAACCCAAAAAAGGTAACTATGCTAACAGGTTAACATACAGAAGAAAACTAAAATACAAAAAAACGAAACTATGCTATATTATTTTTATTCAGTACAGTTAGATATCTCAATGTACATGTATCTCTAATAATAATATACTGTTGAGAAATAGATCAGGTTGCTTGCCGAATGTTTAATGTCATAGAAAATTTCATTTGTCAGGGCACGCTGCCAGTCTTATGGAAGGAGGTGAACGAGTTCTATACCCTAAGGGCATACAGGACCTTTTGCAGAGTTTAGATCATTTCATTAAAACGGTTGGTTTTAACATGGCAGCCATTTTTCATATAACAATACATGTAAGTATAAGGAACAAGTTTTACAAAGTTTTCTGGGAAAGTATTTAGTCTCCCATTTGTTCTGCTGACCAAGGAATTCACAGGTAAAGACTGACAATGTCATGGTCTTGAGTAAAGCAATATGTATATAGCCTATTACAAGGATTGTTCTAGTAAATCTTATCTCAATGGCCAAAAAATTGCAACAGAGAATGTTTCTTGCTGTAGAAAAATCGCTAAGTGTGCAAGAATTTTTTTTTTTGTCGCAATGAAAACGATTATTTGGAGTGTGAGGTTGGATAAACATGAAGCTAAGTACAACATACAAGAAAATAAACTTTACCCGAGTTTGAATCAGATTCCATGTAGCTCAGATCAGAAAGTTCTGGTGGCAAAATGTTATTTGAGCTTGGCAAGCAGATAGTTATGTATGGTGATTATAGTAAACTGTATGAGAATGCTGGGTAAATTGCTTTCACAGTGGACCACCATTACTTCACTAGCGAACATGTGTGCAGTGATTACGCCAGCAGGAGACATCAAATCAAAGGTAATTTGGAAAACTCTGTATCACAGCTCACTGACCAGGGTGGATCTTTTCCAGCTTCCCTGGAGCTACAAATCTATCCCTGGAGCTTCCAAATTGTCTATGCAATAAATTCTAATAGTAAATCAGTCCAGGATAAAATCCAGGTTTGATTATAACTAACATTAGCAAAAAACTGACATGGACTGATATTGTCTCCATTAAAACGCATTGACACAGGGAGTATTGGTGTACACTTTATGTATTAAAAAAAAATAGCCTAAGACACTATCTGATAAATCACCTAAAGTGCTCCCTCAGTGGTTGAGCTTTCAAATGAAAAAATGGTGATTAATTAGTAAAAGTGAAAAAAGAGCGAGTGGAAATTTGAACTTTGTTTCTTGTCACACTCTTTTTCTATGTTCTAAAGTCGCTTATAAAAGCATGTTTTTTCCCCCTAAATTTACAGCAAGTTCCAGGAATTGATTTTCCAAGAGTGTTCATCTTTTTAATGAGACTTTTCAACCACAAGGTATAAGACATATCCTTTAAGGTAAGAAGCAAATATGGAATTTAGTCTTATAATGCAAAGGACCTGAAGCCCAATGAGGTCATTGGAAAAATTATGAAATATTTTGATTGAAATGACTGCTTCATAACAAGCCTTTGAAGACACAAAATACTTTTCTGTGCTGGACACTTTCCATTGGCCCTGTTGACAGTTCAATATACCCCCATATGACGTTATAAAGCAATTACCTTAAATATTGGCTATGTGAATGTGAGGGGTGCAGATGAACTTCAAGATATTAAGGATTGATTGATTGATGTTTTTCTTGCCCCACTCAATATTATTTCACTTATTTGGCAACGAGGCCAGTTTTAATGTGGGGGGAAACCAGGCTCTATGTCCAGAGGAAACCCACGACCTTCCAGTGGTAACTGGCAACCATCCCAAATAGCTCTTTACTTGAAGGAAACCCCCCAACCTTTGAAGAATACCAGGCAACTCTCCCACATACATTTTAAAATTTGTATTTGGTCTGAGTGGGATTCGAACCTATGCCTCATCTATGGAAAGCCTGTGTCAGCCTGAGATACAATCACTCAAACTGACGAGCCCCCGTGTAGGAATGAGAGACTATCACTATCACCTAAGCCACAGAGATGTTGCAGATGAAATTCAACATATAAAGGAAACCTCAATAAAGCAATATTATGGGAAACGTCCCTTTTCATTTAATAGCTTGCATGTGTATTGCACAGATGGAAAACTTTCTCTTGATAAAGAAACCGCTTTTAATTGGGATAAATCATCCATACATCCTATACTAGCAGAAAAAACTATGACTTTGCAGGATAGGGATGTTTGGAACAGGCAAATTGGTTAAACAGGCATATATACAAGTCCACTGAACAATTTATATATATCTATGAACACTAAAACACACGGGCACAGGGAAAATCTTCTTGTCTAAAATAAAAAGAAGTATATCATTTAGACCGTATACACAATCATAATTGTTGGAATAAACTAAAACCCAAACTAAAACCTATATTGTATTAGGTTGACAACATATAAGAGCTTGGCCTTAGTCAGTAGAATTTTCTGGAACACTTTGTAATGCAATGACAATGCTTCGGCATCTTCAGCAATGGCAAGAATATCTGCAGACAGAGATTCAACCCGATAGGATCATGGGAAAAGAAAGTGAACATTTTGGTTCCTCCAGAGTTAAGCCCTGACCAGTATATCTTTCAAACACTTGTTCTTTTTATAAGCAATGACTGGCCTCTGGGTCTCAGGTAGCCAAAACTTTGACCATGCTCAATAGCTCTCGTTTCATAAAATGATAACTATTGAGTATGGTCAAAGTTTTGGCTAGCTCTGAGGTCGAGCCATTCTACTTTGAAGTAGTTTGTATTCTTCTACTATAATCTTGGCCATAGCGATGCTGGCCTTGTTATACTGAAACACAAACAGCATTATAGTTTTTTTTCACATTTTTCAACATTTTGTGAACGTGATAACATACAAAATGTTAGAGGAGTCGCAATGCCATTTGATATGTCACAACTTATACAAGCGTAAAATTTTAATAATTAAAAAATAGGACTGATTGATGATTTACGCTGCCGCACTAATATGTGACTGGCTAGCCAGGATTAAAAAGGGAAGTAACATGGGTTACTGCTCGCACGAACCAACAAAGTAATCAAAGGTTTATATATGGAAACTAGAAAAGGATCTAGGTGAGCACTAAAATTTATTGGCCACAAAAATTAATTAAAAATATTCATAAATAATATTAATAGACTGTTGGCTGTACTTATAAGCTGAATCTATGCAAGACAATTTAATTTAGTTCATGTGAAAACACTGTCAGGACATCATTGGGTGGACTCTGAACTGGCTCGTCAAAAAAGTTCAGCTTTTACTACTCCGAATCTGCCTCCTCTTTTTTTCCCATCATGAAATATTTGAATATGTGCAAAAAGAAACTATGCAAATGATTATGACCAAAAAAAAAATGCCACATTTTTCAACACATTTTTTCTCTAGGTCAGGGGCTAACAATATTCATGTTATGCTTATCAAACAAAGGTATTTGCATTTTTGACCATCCATGAATAATAAAAACAAATTACCCAGAATGAGCCTGGGAAAAAAATCCTCCACTGTAATGTTTCAGTAGTGGGATACCACATATCATACTACAAATATATATGCTGTCTTCATAAAATAACAAAAAAATACAACACTATGATAAATGGCGGGGAATAATTGGGAAGGTCTTAGGATAGCATTGATTGATTATGACTTAATGTCACACTCAACAGCTATAAAGTCATATGGCGAAAAAAGTACAAACAAACTAAAAGGTCTCGCCCATCCATTCCCATCTAAATACTGACATCCTTGATTCCTTGAATGACGCCACAATCGCGACAACAAGGTTTCTAATTTGCATAAAGGTGAAAAAGGTCCATGAGAGACGGTCACAATTTTAATCGTTATCTGTACAACCGGATGCAACACAACTTTTAGGCAAAGTCAATGTTTAGCAAAGCTTAATCTTTACGACTTAACTGCTCAAAATCATTTTTCAAAATGGCGTTCAACGAGCGGATTTCAACTAGTTTCCAGGCAGAGTGAAGACCACGTGACCATAAGTACCCGAATGTTCGAAACCGAGAATGGGCTTCACAGACCGCTGTAGGTCAGGAAGGATTATGTATTTGTCAAACTTAAAAGAAAAAAAAAGACTCTCGTCAAACGTCTACTTACTAAATAGAGCACTTTAACGCTTTCCATAGAAGTGTGTGGTTTAATTCTTAAGATTTAATGCTGATTTTTTAGGGATTTTCAAATTCAGCATTACAAGTATCACCAGTCAATATTTTTTAAGATATAGCCACACTGGTACAGGATCATTATATACCGGTAAGTATTTCCAATGGTTTACAATTACTAGACATGTAACAAAATCACTGGTCTCTGACTCATTAAAGGCATTTCTTATAAACTATTTGGTGACACATTAACCTGATTTATATCCCAGAATATACCATAAATAGTGGAGTAGTTTGAGGATTTCACTGACAGTCCTGGCTACCAAGGAGTGTCTGTCAGAACTAGAACATAAATCCAAGTTTGGAAATAAAACAAAAACTGTATGAAAATAAATCAACCAAAAACAAAAGGCTGACAGGTAAAGACAAACACATGTTTATACAAAATCATATGTTTTCAAAGTCAAACACACCTAAAACAGGTCTCCTAATCCACGCAAAATGTAAACCTATGTAATCAAAAAATAACCCTAATAAACTCGATACAAAAAAAATAGGAGGTGTTGTTCTATAATAATCAAGTAGAGAAAGTAAGGAGCATTAGTAGAGTCAAATATCTGATTTGTAAATATAGTACAGTAATTAGTCTAGATCTATAATTATGTATAATCAACTGATTGATTAGAATTCAATGTCACATAGAGTTCATACCGAGACTAATTTAAAGTGTCTCCTTCAACCATTCCAGCCAAATATTGACACTGGGATAACACTGAAAATACATTATTTTGATTTCAGAGGGGAGGTAGTGGGTGGGGATGTACGGACCAAAACAGTATTTGAAAAGTATACAAAACTGATTAAAATAACCTGGACGAACGTAATTCAACGAAGGTGTAAGTTTAAAACACTACTGTAAACTAATTAGATTCTGGAGACTGGCAGTAATGAATTTAAACTTTTTAAAAAAGATAAGCAAAAAAAAATATTATTCTCTTCGAAGGGAAAAATATCAACATTTCCGTTGGATCTTGGTTGGGGTTCTGTTTTTTTTTTTTGCTTTTTGGGACGATGAATGGAGGAGGGGAGGGGGGGGGGTACTATTGTTAGGAGGCAGTTTAGTCCAGGGAAGCAGGAGATCCCTGTAATTAGAGATGGAGTCAAGCTATCAATGTCTGTGAGAACTGACCCTTGACCAGTAGCATGTTGTTAAAACAAGTGGACAGGCCAGCCATTTGGCAGTCATTACATACATATAAATAACCTAAGAAACTGTCACAGAATCACTTGTAAAGCTATTAAAACCTTCCCATTATATATATATTACTTGTCTCCATGGTTATTTTAGACAAGAAGATTTTCCATGTGCCCGTGTGTTATGGTGTTAAAAAATATATATTGAATAGATAATGTAGTATCTACAGTAGGGAAGTAATTGGAAGATCTTCTCTATTGAAATCTAGTTTTTATTCTGTCAAATCAGTTTAGTCTGGTTTTGTTCTCTTCAATACAGTATACTAGAAACCTGTTAGTACCACTAATAGGAATGCTGATGTAGTTTATATTGTGCGAACTATTTTGTTGGGTGAATTTTTTATGTGCAGAATTATTGGATTTACTATGAAATGCAAAGTGAGAGGAGCAAACTGGCCACTTTTAGTTATTTAAATTTTTCTTGTATTTTTTTCAATATAATTTATTGCTCCAAACCTCTTTTTCAAATTGTTATTTAGTTTTCTCTTATTAAAACAAGGCAGCAAAAACAAAAAAATCGCAGCCGTATCTAGATAAAACAATAAATAGTTTGACGTCCAGTGAAGTCACAGTACTTGAAAATTCTATGCTGTATAAACATCTAATTCAGTAGTTACAACTTACAAATTATTCTAATATTAACGGTAGAGGTTTAGAGATGTCAATAGCATTATAGTGGCTATTATATTTGAACTCTGGTAACTGTTGGAAGGTAGGTATGAATGAGAATTTGTATGGCCATAGAGTTTATCCATAGAACAAATATGTACAGCGCAGGCATATAACAGGGACTGGAGAAAAGTTGTCATGTAAGTGTAGCAGAACTTGATGCATAATCTTCACTTATAGACCTATGGACAAATTATGACCCGTTCTCAATGTGCGATTTGTAGAACAGACTTGCAGCCTGCGATTCAAATGAATGCATTTGATTGGTTGACAAATCGTAGCGACTAATTAAAAGCATCTATTTTAATCGCATCCTACAAGTTGGTACGGCAAATCGGGCAGTGAGAACGGGCCTTTACCCAACAACATCTGTCCATCTCATTTGCCAAATACAGTGACTTGTATGCTTTTTTTATAAAATGCCAGAATATCTTTTAAATGATAATACTATTTTCAGAAAATCACAAGGTCCTACCCATGTTAAGAATAATATGAAAAATAGGATTCATAAGACGACCAAGTCGATGAGTAAAGGAGGTGTACGTTAAAAAACAATGTTATAGAAATGCACAAATCATTGTGTAACTAAGTTCATGAAAAATCTTACTCTTTCTATCTGAGATTGATGTTTTACACCACACTCAAACGTTCTTTCGGAGAAACTTGAGTTTGTGCACAACTGGTCGCAGAGGTAATTGTTTAGCTTTAAAGAGTATCTCAAACTATGACATCCCAGTTAAATGAATTTTATTTCAGATGGAACTGATCTTAGGAAATGAAATGAATGCACATAACATGTGGCTGTTAGTTGTGATATATCAGCAATAAGCATCATAAATGAATACATACTGATTAAACAATCCATTAATGAGCCATAAAGATGTGGGTTTGTACCTACGTTAATTAAACAACCCAGTGGAGATGGGTTATTTAAGGAGAAAGGTTCTCTTACCTGAGCGGGGCACACAGGTGGGTTAGGGTCTTAGTTGCCCATACAGGTAAACTCCATATAGATCAGGTTAACACCCTCACAGATCATCCACTATGAACTATAGACTGAAATGTGTTTACAAAACTGACCAAACATTTCCTGAGACCAACTGACCAACACAACAGACTAGCCTTTCCCCCATGTGCTTCACTTTACACTGATCACTGACCTCAAGGCTAGCAGGGCTGTTAAGGCAAAGCTAGGGCTATGATAAGACTTCCTCTTATCCAGTTAACATTCCTTCATATAACAGGGCCAAAATAGAGCCCAGGCTAATAAAATAGGTCACGTGGCTGGATATAATAGGCCATAGTAGCCCTGTTTACATCCTGTGTATGTGGACCAAGACATTGTAATGTAGGTTGTGGGTGACAGTAGGTAAATTGTCTGTTTGTGTGAGGGACAATATGATTATATATGTGCCCAGGGACAGACAAAACTGCTGCATCCACCATTCTCTCTACCTCGTAACGACATAAGTTCTCACATGCAAAGAATGAATTACATACCCCACACCTATAATCAATGGCTGAAAGAAAACTACAAAGTACACGTAAAGTACCTTTTAACCTAGTTTTTGTGAAGAGGTCTTACAAATGAAATCAAAGAAAAGTCATACAGGAATTGAAACCTTTCAAGAAATAAGTTTGCTTTTTTTTTCTCCAGAAGGAATACATGTATAAGGTGGGCATCTTTCTTTGAATAACAGATTGAGAATATGCTGAAGTTCTATAAAAAGTTCAGCTATCGACAATAAAAGGCAATAAAAATCAAACAGAAAAGTAAGCTTCAAACACGACTTTCTCCCATACAATGTCAATTTTTTCAGATTTCTATCATCTTAAAGTATCAAGAATTATTTTCATATTTTTTTGGGGATTTACGAAGAAATAAAAACATACATATGTATGCTCTAGCAATACCATAATTCTTGCTACGAGCATGCCATACATTTGGAAATTTGTTGAAATAAATGTTGAGTCGGAGAAAACGTTTGAACATGAATGGCTATTCTATTTAGGAGAATATCAACTAATTGATCAATATTTTGAATATATGATTTGGACAAATCTTAAAATCCTTAACATGAATCAGGCGCTTAAATTTAATTACATGTGCAGATGAACGTGAAATAAGTGACATGAATGAATGGAGGGGTATGTTCTACAATACGGAATGAATGTAGGAGTCACTCAAGCAGAGACTCAATGAATGACCATTGTTATTTTGAGCTAGTGGTTACTGGTCTAGACTGACCATAGCCTAAGGGTATATGGTCAGATAATACAAGGAGTGATTGAACCCACCACCCACAGCATACCTGGGTGGTTAAGGGATGGGTTGACACAGGTATCCACCTGTACCTGGCTAGAACATATACACATTTTTATCTGTTTGATGCTGGCCCTTAACTCACACCTTCACCCCATTTTATCTGGTAAGATGCCCCCTTGTTTCCAATCTTCCTACTTAACCAGCCCAAAATGTGCCTCCTCTCCTGACAGGGATGACACCCTTCCGCCCTACCCTTACTTTGGTGACACAGGGGAAACAAACAGAGAGGGTTAAGTTGTTTTCCGTCTTTCACGAAAAAACAAAACATGACGAGAATTAAGTTCAGGTTTTTTCCCCATTAGGAGTAGTTAGTTATACAGAATGCTTATATAATCTCCCCAATCATCCAAGACCTAATGAGATATGTGATGTCATGTTAAATAACAAGTTCAAAGGCTATCCTCTTTTTAAGTGTCTAATAAGGCTTTAATTGGAATCTGTTGCACACGAATGAAGAAAATATTTATCTAAGGATTTTCCCCTTTGCCAGGGAAATCATTAGATAAATATATTGTTTGCTTAAAAGGTACAAATCCAAAAACATTATTATGATTTCAAGTGACCCTTCAAAAATCAACAATGTGCAATAAAAGGTTTATCAAAAAATATATTTTATTTAGTTAAATTGATTTCTTTGCTACACACAAGATTATTTCACTCATATTTGATGCAGTGGAATTGAAAACCGTAAGTTAACCCCTCAATGGGCGGTCACTCAGAATCACGACGACGAGAAGGAATGATTGCATTTAAGTAGCTTCAAGGAATTTCTTATTAACAGAAGAGATCGTTCCTCAGTCCCACACAGGCCTTACATCGATGCCGCGCGGGTTCGAATCACACTCAGACCAAATAAGAATTGAAAAAATTCTGAGTGGATTGTTCACTCGATCGCCGTATGTGGAAGAGTTGCCAGGTACTCACAAAGGTCAGGAATCTCCTCCGGGCAATGAGACTGGTTTCCTCCCCCACTAAAGCTGGTAACATCACCATATAAGTGAAATAATCTTGAGTGAGGCGTAAAACATAAATTAATCTGTGATTAATTAGCAAATTTGAGAAGAGCAAATTAAGAGCACGACTGGGTTAGAATCAATTATTTTACCATTTGACTGATGGATTGTGGTTAAAGAGTATCAAGCAGGTTTCATGACAGCCACCAAACTTACACTATTATCCCTTATTGAAGTCAAACGATATAAAATAACAGTTTTTGGACCAGAGTGATTTTTGTAAACTTTACCTATGTTTAATGTTACACAGGTACAAATGGGTCAGTTACTTGGGTGGTCACCTGTACAGGTTAATGAGAGATTTACAGGTGCTATACAACAGACTTACCATAAATCATCTAAACTGTAAATAGTCTAAAATTGTTCTGCCAAATAAAGCTACAAGCACATGTTGGTTTGTGATGTTTTAATTTGTGCTTTATTTGTTTAAAATAACTACTTATGTTGGATAACACTCATTTCAGGTCGTTTTATTTTAAATTTACAGTCTCAAATTTATCAGAAGGAGTTTCTGTGTCCCTCAAATGATTGATTGATTGATAGATGTTTTATGGGGCTCTAAAGATTACATCATTTAGTAGGGATGTTGTCAACTTTAGTAGGGGGAGGAAACTGGGCTCTTTGCCCAAAGGAAACTCCAAACCTTCAGCTTCTACCTGGCAACTCTTCTACTCAGGGTGATCAAGTGAAAAATCTATTCAGGTAAGTGGGATTTGAACCCACGCCTCATCCATGTAAGAACTTTGTCGGAGTGACGGATTATCACTCTGTCGACTGAGTCAACAAGGCTTCCCTCCCTCAAATGAAAACGTCCATCTGTATTTCTCAGGTTAGTTCCATAAACTTGATTAAATGCCAACTAAGATTGAAACCAAAACTTTCTCCAGTGAAACAGAATTCCATTTTAAGTCACTAATCTACAACCTTATAGAGCTAGTAGACTGATATCTAAATATAACACATGCTGTTATAATCTAATAAATTCTTCTGAAAACTTTTCAATAACTACTGAGCTAGAGCTCTGAAAATCAGCGTTTTTTTTTGACATCTCCGTAATATTTTTCGCTTAGGAACTGGGAGAAAATTAGACAGGAATAGTAATATGATCATGAATGTTATTACATCACTACAACCAGATATAATAACAGTTCTGTCCAATGAATACAGATTTTCTATCATACAAGTAACATGGTATAGGATAATACCTGTCACACTGAAATGACTTCATCTATCATATTATACTCTCTAGTTTACATAGCTAAACCTCGGTGCCATAGATTACAAGATGGTTGATTGATCTTTATGAATCACTCAAGATTATTTCACTTATATGGAGGCTTTGCAAGGTTTAGTGTGGGAGGAAATCAGGCTCTTTGCCCACAGGAAAGCCCGACCTTCAGTGGGTACCTGGAAACTCTGGGAAAATGCCAGAAAGTTGTGGTGTTGTGTAAGCATTTTGTATTGACAAAGTCAGATCAGAATGTCAACAAATGTTAAGCTATAGAATCCATCGAGAAAGACTTAAAATATCAGAGGTGACGAGGGCAAGCCCAATTACTTCCTATCATATTGTGTGGGGGAAGTGAGAGCCTTGTTTAACCAGCCTTTACTACAGCCAATTATCACCCTGCCTGTAACAACTCTCACTTTCAATGCCATTTACTTTGCCCTTTATTATATCACACTGTTGATAACCTCGGTAACGGACAATTTACAATGGCAGAATAAAATGGTGAGAAGTGACTGTATTATGTAAGCATTGTGCGAGTTTAGAAAAGGTTGAAGTGTTACCCCAGAAGAGTGATTGTGTCAGTGCAACAATAGCGCCTGGGAAATGTGCTAGTGAAAAGAGCTTGCTTTACAGGAGTTCATAGTCTGAATATTGCTATTTTCTCTCCTTTTCTTAGTAACAATTACTTCATTACAAGGAGAATTACTTTTAGAATTTATATTCTGAATATTCCAATATGTTCCCCTTTCCTTGTTCACAATTTACTTCACAAGAAATCCATAGTCTGAGTATTTTCCGACTTATATTTTCCTTGGCTATAATTAGTTCCATTTTATGGAGAATTACAGTTTAAATGTCATTATAGCAGCATGGTCACCACCTAGCCTAGCCATCCTAATGCCCAAAGGCTATCATTCATGGTATAAGAATAAAAAAAATATCAAACAAATCAGTAGGGAGGAGGACAGTTTTGAGGAATCTATACCAAACCTATATAAAATTTCAAAATATATTTAATTTTCTAATTTTTTTTTTCAATTCTGAAATGATTATCTACTCATATAAAATTGTGTCGACATTATGTGAAATGTTGCATACATCCTTAGAGACCTGTACACATTTCACAAAAAAAATACAAAAATATTAAATTTAAAAAAAAATAATTAATTTCTTATCTACATCATGCTTCAGTAGTGTTGCAAAAGGTGTAATCTAAGAAGAAGATAAAGCTGTTTTTTAAAAGATGCCTAAGTTAGCCACCACCACTTCAAGATTGACCAATAAGCTTAGGCAATAAAAAAGCACATAGAACACACCAACGCCAACACACACTAGTAGTGAAATTAGAGATAAGTAAATAGGCTTACCGCTTAGGATCGTGGACTTCTATAGAAAATTTCTTTAAAGTATCACGGTAATATAAGTTCTCTAACTGCTTCCAACTAAAAAACTGAAACAAGAATTTGATATTGCTTCAATGATTTTAGTAACATGTTACTTGGGCTAATTTAACAAACGTTAATAGTAAGTTTGAGGAAAATCCCCAATGTTTTGATATTCTGACAGCTCATGCGACATTCTGTTTTTTGTTGTTATTTATGTTCATTTTTTCCATTAACCTCCACCTTTAAACTAATCACGTATTTAACCCAATTTGGGATATAACAAGTCTAATGACTTTATTCCCAGCTACATACTTTCTTTGAAACAAATGATGAAGAAACATAAATATATATATAAATATGTGTGGTGAAATAAATTTGAATTGAAAAGTTGAATTGAAGTAAATGGCCCCAGCTTTTGATTGGCTATAAAGGATGAAATGATATACCTCTTTTTAACACAATTATAAACTTGTCTCCATGGTTATTTTAGACAAGAAGATTTTCCCTGACCACGTATATTTTAGTGTTGATAAATATTATGCAACAAATTTACTCATTTTTTTCCCCACCAAAATATGGATATATCTAACAACTCTTTGACAAAAGAAAATGTGTTACAATTTTAAATTATTGAACACTGACAATTTGGGATTTCTGAGCCACTCAAATATACCACCAACAATTTTTGCAAAAAAATAAACTGATAAATTACAAAGGAAGACAATTTAAAACAATTTTTATATATTTTATTGATTTTTTCACGAGAAGCATATGTAGGTCATGAAGCATATCAATTTATCAAGTCAATTGATCAATCATTCTTCTGAGTGCTGATATTTTATAATTATTCTGAAAGCGTAAAACACCAAACAACCGATCAATCAATCGTGTGATTGATTGATGTTTTAAGCAGCACTCAAGATTATTTCACATATATAGTGGCTTGAGCAGGCTTAGTCGGGGGGAGGAGAAGGCGCCCTTTTTTTCGGAGGAAGCCTCAAACCTTGGAGGAGGAACTGGGAACTCTTCCAAATCGACAAACCAAATCAATAACCCATGCAGAACACGAGTGAACTCAAAGAATTAAACACTTACTTTTCTGGGTATTTTTCTATCTGTCTTATCATAAATTGCCAATCCTTTCAAACTGATCCCTAACCACCATGGTATGTCTTTTTTATCCTGTAGAAAAATACAAAAGAATTATTATTCATCTGTCATAAATCATGACATTTGACAATGATGTACATTGTTCTGATTCATAACTTCAGTGTTTACACAACCAAACTGCTTGTTCACTAAAAGTGTGTATCCTGTTGTTAAGAGATATTAGTCATGCTCTTTAACAAGTATGTGCATTTTAAAATACACAGATCCTAAAACTGAAAATAAACTTATTTCCAATTTTAGACAAATAGAGAAAAACCTAACATGTTACATCCTTAAAAAAAAAAAAAAAATTTACATCTAAAAATAATTAACTGAAAGAGCCAAAGTTAAAATAGTCTTGCAAGAGTTGCTCCCCTTGAATTGGCTCAATGACTAATACAAAACAATAATGTACTTGGAGCTTTTACTGTCACACGCAACATGATATTTTCACAAACAGATATGGCAATGTCAACAGGATAGAGAGGTTTAACTAAGCTAATGATAGAAAGAAACACATCTTGAAATCGACATTGTAACTTTCAGATAACCACACTCTGTTTCCAGAGTAAGGATCTGTAAGGACAGTGCTGATCTGAAAGCTCAGTATACATTTCAAGACTCGTTATATATTTCAAGATGTCATTCTTTCTATGATATCGCCAGTGTGGCTTAAAACATTAACCAATCAAAGTATGACAAATGAGAAATGATGGAGACGATGCTGATCTGAGATACATTTCAAGACTCGTTATACATTTCAAGATGTCATTCCTTCTATGATATCGCCAGTGTGGCTTAAAACATTAACCAATCAAAGTATGACAAATGAGAAATGATGGACACAGTGCTGATCTGAAAGCTCAGTATACATTTCAAGATGTCACCCCTTCTATGATATTGTCAGGGCTGAGTAAAACATCAATCTATCTTTCTTTTTTACACAGTGACTGACCAACATTCTTGAGAGGAGAGCTCTCTCAGTTTCAATACATTCCTCTAATGATATAAGCATGTCAGAATGATGCTGTTTGATTGTTTGTTTTATTGATTGATTGATGTTTTACACCGATTATTTCAGCCTTTATGGCAGCGTTTCCAGGTTTAGTGGGGAAGGAAATCAGGCTCATTGCCCGGAGGAAACCCCCAGCCTTCAGTGAATACCTGGCAACTCTACAACATATGACGACACTTGCAGTGAAACGTTAACAAGAATAAGCCTCTTTCGAGTTTGGCTAAAACCCCGCGAGATCACGCGAGAAAGGAGTTTAGGGGTATAACTTTCACTGACTAGCCATTCATTTAACATTAGCGTCTATGGTGATCGACGGTTATCGTGTGGTTTTGTCTTTGATTCTTTATTTCTAAATCATTTCTCTAATCCAAATTTTTTTGTGAAACGCACCAGAGGCTATCCGTTGCGTTTATGTCGGTTGACTGTCAATAAAAACATTTATATCGCGTGGATACGCTTCGAAGTTGTCAAAAACCAACGGTGAAAACACAACTACGACGTGTTATTTTTGTGTTAGAAATAATATTATTTTTTTGTCCGTCAAAAGTAAGTATCTAATGGCTTTGTATATATCTTGATATGTCTCAGAAAAAGACTTGTAAAAAGTATAGATTGTTAGCTGAGAATCACAGACATAACAACAGGGTTACAGCCGATCTCCATAAGCACTAATGTTAATCAGACAGCCGATCAATGAAAGTTATACCCCTAAACAGGGGTCACGCGAGATCTTGTGGGACTTCCGCCAAACCCGAAAGGGGCTTATTGGGGAAGACACATATGACACGAGAGCAGCCTCTGACAGAAATAGTCATCAGTGTAAGACAGAGATAAGCTTGGTGACCATAAAATCTACTTACTTTCACAGCATAAAAATGGATGCCATACGTCTCTAAGCTTTCTACAATGCTCATATAACTGAAAGGGAAGACAGACAGAATATTATCATCCAAAAATTAGTTAACTTGGTAGTTTTAATGTTGGTCACAACACTAACGGCAGTAGTTAACATGGTTTGTGTAGAGGAGGGGGGTCGAGCCAAAAGAGCTTTGAATTCGCGTGAAACTAACCAATCAAACACTCATTAGATAGTTGGACACACTGCAATGTCACCAAACTCCAGCATAAAGTTTGTTTGGCTAATAAGTTTTAAAACATTGTAGATTATCTCAACAGAATGGTAATGTTTCCGAGCAATTCAACTAAAATGTAGTTTTCTATGAAGAACTGCCAAATTTCAGATCATTTTATTTAAACAAAAAAATTGTTGCAATTTTTCTGAAAAGATGCAGATTAGAAGCTTCCCTCAAATATCAATATTTAATTGTGTATATTAGGGCAGTGCTGTCATTAAAATCTAAAATGTGAATTTACCTCTCATTATCATCTCAAACTGTGTGTGTTATAAGCACACAATTTCACTACGAAGTTTATAAGTGAAATAATCTTGAGTGCGGCGTGAAACATCAATCAATCAATCGATCAGTATGAAGTTAATGGCATGAGAAAAGATGAATTTTGACAGCCAATTCCGATTAACATCAAATTAAAAGAAGCATACAAAGAGAAAGTCAAGATAAAAACAGTCTTCAAATGATAAAATTCCGCAGTGTCAGAATTACAATGTGAGGAATATTATATGACATATTCAGGCAGTTGACTTTCTTTTTAAATAGGTATAAAACTTACTTTACAATAGCTGAGCCTCTTGAAGTGCCGATTAATTTTTGATAATGGTGGATCACACGATCTTCGCTGAAATAGAGAACAAATATATATAACAAGAGTTATGTCCCTTCCCATATTGATTGTAGGATATAATTAGAAAAGATAGATATCTTTGGACACATGTGTTTACAACAGCTGATACATATAGATCTACTTCCTCCAGTTTTATTTCTACTGAGATCTACATATATCATTAAGATAACAGACAATTGGAAGCTATCACATTCACTGGAGATAAGACTAACTAGCATTTTTGGACATAAAACACAAAAAATGAAAAAAATTCTGAAATAGGGCAACGAAATAAACATTATTTTTGTAATGAAAACTAATATAGAAATTACAATGCAATTTTTGTAACAACTGGTGGTAAACTATCATTATGCACTTGATCAACACATCTGCATATGTGTTGAAAGCTCAGATGCTTTTCACAAAACTTACTAAGTGCGGATGCCTTTTCTATTTCTCATTAGAAAGAGCCCATGTTTCAAACTTTTATTTTGTTTCCTTGAAAAAAAATCAACTGCTTTTTGGCACATCATGTGATCTCTAGGAGACAACATCCCAGAGTAAGAGACCCAATTATTTAAAGTCTTCAGTGCCAAATCAACTTGCCCTTAGATGTCATAGCAGGCTTAAAAATTTCTACTTTTTCAAGAAGTGGTACACAGAAAAATTACCAAAATTGCAATTCAAACACTGTTATGTATAGCCCACAATTGTACCATTGTGACAAAAGAAGAATCATACTGATCAAAAAGGTTTCCTCAAGGGGAATAACTCTAGAAGGTAAAAAGCCCATATGTGTCTGTATTGTTGAAAGTTGAAAGCTGAGAGTTCACTTATATCCAACATGAATTGCTTTAGGGAAAGAGAGTGTAAACATTGGATATCTATTTACATGACAGGCCAGTTGGATTTACAGAAAAGACTACCACAGAAATAAACACACTTAGTCAGAAGAGAGTAACATTTCATATCATAGTGTACTTCTCTCTGGCTATCATGTGAGATATTGGACACAGAAGTAACTTTGGAGAGTGTCTGAGAAACACATCTTTTTTTACATTCTTGCTTTAAAAAAGGTTGCAAGAGAAGAGTGTTCTATTAGTTTGAACTCAATTTTGGACAGTGCTGATACTTTTTGTTGCACTCAACATTATTCCACTTATATGGCGGTGTTCCCAGGCTTAGTGGCAAAGGCAACCAAGCTCTTTGCATGGACACATGTCTAAATAAGTGGCTGTCGCCATCAGGACCCCTCGGGTCTGGGCCAAAGAAACCGAAGATATATCTATTTTACAGACAATTTGTTGCGAGTGAAAAACTACTCCACATACATGCATCACATTTACAAGGAGGATTTTGGCTGAGTCATGTAAGGGGCATAACTCTTGAAAGACACGGCCAAGCGCGTCGATTTTAAATAGGCTTTTTGTACTTGCTGTGTTGAACAAATGTAGGAAGTTTTAAAAATGTGATTGAAAGACTTTTTTAGATAATGTGTTTACAAGGCTTTTTACCGCAGCGGTAATGAAAGGGCATAACTCTTGAAAAAAACATCCGAGCGCGTTGATTTTAAATAGGCTTCTTGTACTTGCTGTAATTAACACATGTGTGAAGTTTCAAAGTTGTAAGTTTAAGACTTTTTTAGATAATGTGTTTACAAGGCTTTTTACCGCAGCGGTAAAGTAAGGGGCATAACTCTTGAAAAAAACATCCGAGCGCGTTGATTTCACATAGGTTTCTTGTACTTGCTGTATTAAACAAATGTGTGAAGTTTCACAGTTGTAAGTTGAAGATTTTTTAGATAATGTGTTTAAAAGGCTTTTTACTGCAGCGGTAATGTAAGGGGCATAACTCTTGAAAACAACATCTGAGCGCGTTGATTTTAAATAGGCTTCTTGTACTTGCTGTATTAAACAAATGTGTGAAGTTTCAAAGTTGTAAGTTAAAGACCTTTTTAGATAATGTGTTTACAAGGCTTTTTATAGCAGCGGTAATGTAAGGGGCATAACTCTTGAAAAAAACATCCGAGGGCGTTGATTTTAAATAGGCTTCTTGTACTTGCTGTATTAAACAAATGTCTTAAGTTTCACAGTTGTAAGTTAAAGACTTTTTTAGATAATGTGTTTACAAGGCTTTTTACCGCAGCGGTAATGTAAGGGGCATAACTCTTGAAAAAAACATCCGAGCGCGTTGATTTTAAATAGGCTTCTTGTACTTGCTGTAATTAACAAATGTGCGAAGTTTCAAAGTTGTAAGTTAAAGACATTGTTAGATAATGTGTTTACAAGGCTTTTTATAGCAGCGGTAATGTAAGGGGCATAACTCTTGAAAAAAACATCCAAGCCCGTTGATTTTCAATAGGCTTCTTGTACTTGCTGTATTAAACAAATGTGTGAAGTTTCAAAGTTATAAGTTAAAGACTTTTTTAGATAATGTGTTTACAAGGACCAATGGACAGACGGACAGACGGACAGACAGACAGACGGACAGACGGACGACGGAGGCAACGACAATGGGTAAAAACAATATGATTGATTGATTGATTGTTTGGTGTTTTACGCCGCGCTCAAGAGTATTTCACTTATATGGCGGCGTTGCCAGTTTTATTGTGGGAGGAAAGCGGGTAAAAAACTATATGACCTGTACGTTTATCAAGGTTTGCTAATTCTATGTTCAATCTCACCAATATTCTAATGAAGGGTGCTCCTTTAGGGCACTGGTAGGTATCACAGGTAATTTCTTTAGGTCTGCCCGAGTTCGTATATCACTGAAAATATAAACATTCAACATTAATCAGTGATATTTAAATTACATGTATTACGTCACCCTCAAGATTATTTCACTTATGGTGTTTGTCATGCTTAGGAGGAGTGAAGCAGGTTCTTTACCCATGGAAAAACTTTCAAGGTACCAGACAACCACAATAGGAATCGTTTAAAGGCACACTTGCCGCGAAAATCAGGAATATTGTTTACATTAAAAAAGAAAGACCGTTTTCTGTATTTTTCCCAGACAATATAAGTTAGGAACTTTCTATTTTTACCAAAATTTAAAAGTTTGGACGTCACTTTGTATTTTTAATTTGAATTTGAAAATTTTAAATGTTAGGTGCCCGGAACGTAAACAACCCAATCTGCTCGCATAGGCGATGTTATGTTTCAGTCGAGTGAGTGAACTAACGGCACAGTGTAATTTTACGTAGGCCTATTTATCTGAGAAATACAGACTGACGATCGGTTAACAGCGACTGGAAAAGCCTGCTGATAATTGTTTGAGTGTAAACCAAAGATAAAAAGGCCAGAAATGAGGGTAATCCAACACGAAAGTTGACCGACACTGATCGTTGTTGTTGTAATCAGGCTTCGATTCTTCGTTTGTTTGTCATCCCATTTCTACATTCTAAAGCTAACTAGACATGTTTTATGTGTCCTATGTTTAAGTTTAGTGGTATTAGTCGTAGCTCATGTACAGGCTACGGCGGCAAGTGGGCCTTTAATAATAAACAACAGAACATTCTGTTATTAGACTAATCAATAAAGCTCTTGATTTTTTTATTCCAACTTAAAACATCTCAGTATACATGTAACTATTTCAACCCTCAGCTGTTTTTTTATCAACACTATCTAAGATTGATTGATGCTTTATGCTACACTCAAGTTTGTTCACTTATATGATGGCATTGCCAGCTTTAATGGGATGGAGGGGGGGGGGGGGGGGGGGGCTGGGGAAATGCCCAGGGGAAATTTCTGACCTTCGTCTCAGTTTGCGAGTGAAATTTTATAAAAAAATTTATTTGATAACAGTGTGATTTGACTCCACGTCGCATCAATAGAAGGAAGGCCAGATTCAGACTGAAAGATTATTACTTTGCTGATTGGGCCACAGAAGTCCCCGCATTATCTAAGATACATACCTGGTAAAGTCTCCATGGGAAGTTTGTAGAACATTTGCTGCCAGTTCAAACACAGTTTCACTATCACATTCCAACTGACCCTATACAACAAGAGAATAGATGGTCATCTTATAAAATTGTATTAAATAACAAGAATTTGAGGTAATACTTGACCTTGATTTGGTACCTGGTGAGGGAATACTCGAACTTGATTTCGTACTTGGTGAGGGAATACTCGAACTTGATTTCGTACCTGGTGAGGGAATACTCGACTTAGATTTGGTACCTGGCTAGGAAATACTTGACCTTGATTTGGTACCTGGTGAGGAAATACTCAACCTAGATTTGGTACCTGGTGAGGAAATACTTGACCTAGATTTGGTACCTGGTGAGGAAATACTCAAACTGGATTTGGTACCTGGTGAGGAAATACTCAAGCTAGGTTTGGTACCTGTGTGAGGAAATAGTTGACCTACATTTGGTACCTGGTGAGGGAATACTCGACCTAGAGTTCATACCTGGTGAGGGAATACTCGACCTAGATTTGGTACCTGTTGAGGAAATACTCGACCAAGATTTGGTACCTGGTATTAACCACAGAGGCTACCAGAGGCGTAAATAGAGAAACGGGTTTGATTGATGGACTTAAAACGTCAATTCTGAATTAAAGTTAGATGTAAAGAGGCAATGTCTATCAGAGGGAACATAAAAGGAGAAAGCCTATGACTTGGAAATTAATCAATGCTGATTTAAATATGATCGTTTGAAATCAAATAAACTGAATAAATGTCCAATCTTTTATCTCTATTTATAAGCTCAACATCCTCTCAAACATTTTCATAAAAAGAAAAACATTTACTTTGTATACATAAAAAATGGCTTTAACAATTAAATGCAGGAAATGGTAGAAAAGAACAGGAAGTAAAGCTATTAGTAGTCTATGCTTTCATCAATTAGATGGCTTCCCCTATCAAAATTAACAAAACTATCATTAAGGTTTTATTTATAGTAGATAATACCAAGTAAAACTTTCAACAAACAACCATCTTCTGCCAACAGTTTTTTACACAAATTTTGAGAAATTGTTTCAAGTTTCAAGCTGCTAAAGTCATAAAATTTATCCTAAATCTTTAGAATTTTTTTCCCTTAAGACCCACCCAGTCTTTGGCCATAGCAAATTGAAATAGTGCTTGAAAAGTAAAAAAAAAGATAAAACATTTTTTGGTTTTAAAGGAGGGGAAATCTCTAGAAATACATAGGGCTTATCGTCGATAACAACCTTCAAAGTGCTTAAAACATTTCACGTCAATTACCTCCAGTGACCCTCAAGCTAATAAAAACAGACAGAAGTATGTTCTTTCAGTGGCTTATCTGTGTAGCCATTTTTCGGTTTTAGGATGACGTGATGTTGGTATAGCTATTTTTAGATCAATAATGACATATTTTTACCGCTCTCTAATGTATAATGGTAGATTTAGGTCCCAAAAACATGGCGACAAACTTGAAGTGGGAAGATTGTCTCCGAATATATAGGTCAGTATGCAACCCCGCGCCATTACTTAGCCAGCCATTGGCTTAATTGCATCACATGACTACTCTATAAAGCACTTAATTTTTTATTCAACAATAATTGGATAAAACTAATGAAAAAATGGTGGCGGCCTTGTGAACGGCCTATGGAGCTTATTCCCTATTGTAACGCCACCTTCAAATTTCAATTATTCGCTTACGAGGGGATAAAACATACATCGGACAGTTGTTTTGGACTAAATGAACTCTACTCTTTCCATCTAAACTAGTCTAAAGCTTAGATTTTCTTTCCCTTTAAATTTAGGCGTAAGTTACTTTACCATAAATTCTGGAGACTAGAATGACTAAAGAGGATGCAATATGGGACATCTCTCATTTTTTAACTTTATTTTTTGTTTTGATTCTGAACACTAAGGATGATTTGCAACCTCAGCTAATTAAAAACATTGCTCCTTAGAAACAGAGCAGGAAAAATACATAGTAGGCAGCAGGAATTTATGAATGGCCTGAACGTCTCTAATTACACATCGTTATTTAAAGGGTATGTTTGAATTTGCAAATTTTGATTGGTCCGTTGTGTAATTACGCTGACAACACAGTACTCATATCCGCAATGAACACTTACAGGAAATATGTGGTCCTTTTACACTTAGCCATTTGCAAGAACAGACTCCACAATTATTACATAGTGTATTTTTGATACTATTTTGTAAGTGATATTTTGATTCGTCAATTACAGTGACAAAGAATTTTGCTAAAGATTGAAAGAGGAACTAACCCTTATACAATATATATTTAGTCACAGTAGGGTTGGCAGTCTTTAGAATTTTTAAAAAGCCGATTCTAGCTTATTTATATGCTCCTATTTATATACTACTACAGTTTTCTTCAAACTCTAACTTTAAATTCTAAGAAATTTAGATGTACAGAAGTACCTTTTTTAATATTTATATGTTCTAATGTATTTCTAAAACACACACAGGGAATATCTTCTCGGCTAAAATAACCATTGAGAAGAGTCCCAAAATATATGTACATTCGTTATTTTTTTATCGAACATTGAGACACGTTTGAATATATATGTATTTTAAAAACATGTTAAAAGTTCCTGTCTGAGTTATAAATTACAAAAGTTTTTGTAAGAAATATCTGATGAATATTGAAGATCAATGCATATCTTTGTTGCATGAAATCTGAGCCGCTAAGAAAACCAGAAACAGAATAAAAGAAAAACAGATCTCTTTTGTTGATATTCCCACTACAGGGGACTGTTTCTCGGAACCAACGTAACTTTGCTCCTGGTGGTAATGTCATGGCAACATATACCTTCAACATTACGTTACGACCAGGCGCAAATGTGTTCAGAAACTACCCCCAGGTAATACAAAAGAGTAAGACAGAATTACATATGACTGTTTAATATTTTCATTTCATCATCATGCTTATATTTTTAAAAGCATAAATATAATATAATAATCCTTTTCAAAGTTTTGATTTTCTTTTTTCTAAGATTGGCTATACAATATTATTTAGGAACAGCACAAGATAACCCCATCAAAAGGGTGATAGCGTTATCTTCAGGGAGTGAAATGTTATAGGTTTGTCGGACGGATAGGAAACTATTACAACATTAACATGATCCCATGAGGAATGGGTAAGTGTTTTTACATCATCTAACTTCACACACCCAGCTGGCTATTATTAATGTCAAGGGGGAATCACCAAGTTAACCTTATGCAAGACAGCTGTGATCTGCACAAAAAATGTGGGTGACAAAGAAATCCATTATCAGTCTGTAAGCAGTTATAATAGAAAAAATTGATTAATTCTGCTCGTGTATGTTTGGGTGCATCTGTGGGGAGGGGAGGGGGGTCTTAATAAATGACAAGAATGAAAGGGATGATAAATTTTACAATTTACAATTTTTAAAGCAAAGTTAATAAACATTGACATTATCTAAAACTATACTGCATACATCTTTCTTTAATACAGTGAAATAAAATTAATATAAAAAAAGAAATTCATAAAAAAATATCTGAAAATCCTATATTTATATTATGATGCAGACTAATTTTATTTATATTAGCTTACTTTAGCAGTAATTATCCCATTATTATTTTTTTAAACCAGGAGCGGCTGAATATTGGGGAAATTTCTTTCAAACAGAAGTACGTTATTGTTCATTTTGTCAGAAATACGAAAGAACTTTCCACTGATATCAATATTGCAGATGTACGCTAAGGTAGCTTTATAACAAAACTCCTTGGTTATTTGAATTCTGTCAGTTATCAGCACACATCTTTGATTCTTGCTTTACCAATATTTTATCTTTGGTTCTTACGTGTTACTGGCTTTACCAATATTTTATTTTAAACATCAAAAATTAAACCCTTGGCTTTACTAGACAGTCTGAATTTACAAAAAAGTTAAAATTTTGGCAGCTCACGTCACTTTAAAGAATAATTTTGTTCAAGTTATGGAAGACACAACGTTCAAGTCACTTTAAAGAATAATTTTGTTCAAGTTATGGAATACACAACCAATTAAGAAGAAGTTCCTAAAATAAATGTGAGTAATTCTAAGGATAGGTTATAACATGTACATTAGACAACCCAGAGATTCTATTAACGTTACAAAGTATTAACCACATGGATCCCATGCTGTCTCTGTGGGTTTCCATCTTTTCATATATATGAATACATAGGATGAAGCTTCCTACCTATTTTTTTCTTCCAGCCAGTACTTTTGATTTTATTAGCTGTCAGATTAGATGTCATTATTTTTAACTCTATGTTGAAACTTTTCTGGTGGCATGCTTTTTTTTAAAATTCGAAACATGTATAAACTTGTCAGAGTAATCTTGAGATTTTTAAGTTCCTAGAGTTGAAATAATTATTCTGTAACAAGCTGCAAAAAGGATACCGGTACATAATATAATATTAAATTACCCTTTTTTATTTACATTTTTCCAGAATATTTCAGTTAAAAAATATTCAGTTTTGACAATGCTTTATAACTTTTTGAAGTTGTCTTAGTAAAACAGTAGTACAAAGTAAATAAACTGAACTATCTTGCCCTACACTAGACAATAAACCAGAGATACATAATGGGTTGGTTGCACGAAGCAAACAAGTCACAAACGAGGCCTAGTTGCCAATGGATACCAAAGTGAGATGATATGGCATTGTGGCAACTGCGATTGATCGCATTTTGCGAGCACTTCGTGAAATGGCCCCCTGGTTAATGTTCGAGATACCATTTGTTGTGTGTTCTGCAGGTATACTGATAGTTAATAAGAGAATGCATAGAAGATGACCGAGGGCCCCTAAAAACACACAGCAATATACTTGTGTGATTAGTTAATCCCAATGGAAATGATCACATAAAAAATTCATCCATACAACACGGATGGTCTAGTTAAGAGCATAGTAACATGTAGCTAGATAATTCTTGTTACCTTCATTACAAAAATAAAATAACACAAACCAAAAGGAGCCATGTGGCAAATGTTTCAGAGGCTTGAATCAGATAACTTAAAGTGGCATGAGCTGTCAAAATCCACACATTTTTCATAATTTCTGATCGTCACGACAGTTTGAAGGCCAACGAAAAACTAAATGATTGGCGTTGGAATGAGGAAAATCCATACAGTATGTGGCTTAAGTACGAACCAAAAAAGTGTTCGAAAAGTAAACAAAATTTAAATAACCGGGACAAGCATTCATTCATTCTAAACCAAAGTTAGTTCAAAACAATACTTTACCGCTTTACCGTACATTTTCGAGACTAGAAGCACTAAAAAGCTTCTGAATTATCCCATTTAATATGACAAAATATCATTTTTATAGCATAACTCAACTGTAGTATTATTATTTAAATCATAAAAAAACTTGTATTTAATCTCATCTCTAACCCAGAGATGCCTAATAAGTAGTCTATTGCTCGCCTACTCATTAGCTGTAAATAATGAATTACGTACTACGCAATGAAATACAAAAACAGTTGATATTGACTTCTCAAAGGGAATGCAACGTGATCAGGTTATAGATATGCCCTGTCCCCGGGGTTTAAATGTAACACATCATCCCTCAACTTTAATACATACAGAATGGCATGCAGAGTAATAAGTTGGTACATGAATCCATACAAGTTTCATGTAAGTGCCATAGGCTACCAAAATCTACAACTGTTCTTAAATTCCAATTGCCTGGGCTACAAGGGTTTGAAATTCACAGCATAAAAAAATCAACGACAGACCTTGAAATAAAACATACACGAATTCATCAAGCCTGTGGTTGTTTTGTAAAGTAAAATAAAATCTAAAAATAAAAAAATTTAAGTTTTTCCAAACATGTTTGAGTGCAATTGTGTGCCTTTGAAACGATTGATTGATGTTTTATTCCCCATATAGGTAATTCACCAAAAGTGAATTCCTTACCTGCCTCCTTGTTTAATAATCTGATATTCATTATGTCGTCAGGGCGACCACCAAATATCAGAATGAAGATAACAAGTCAGATTTAACTCGTTGAATAACCTTATATGGTGGTCTTGCAGGGTTTAGTGGGGGTGGTAATCGAGCACCGTGGAGTGTCATTAAAAGGCTTCTGATTTAGACTTCTTGAGAAAATTTTCAGAAATTGCAATCTAATTTTAGAGAAAAAATATTAGCATTTTTGCAGTCCATGCCACTCTACGGAAAAGAAATAGGCTTAGAAAAAACTAAGTTTAGCTTACCTTGTAAACAGCATGTCTGGCATTGAGGTAAAATGCCTCAATAGTTGGAGAGTCTCGTAAGTCTCCTATACTTTCCACATAAAATCTAAATAAAAGAAAAACAAAAATTGATTGATATTTTAGGCCACATTAAAAATCATTTAATTTATATGGAAGCCTAGGCAGGAAACCAGGCTCCTTGCCCAGAGGAAAACTGGTGTCTTTGGCAAGTAAAACCAAATATTTAGCAAAATAAATATTAAACAAAAAATCTATTATTTTGTTCAAAATTCATATAATATAGAAACGTGCACAATGATAATGGAATTACATGTATATATTTATGTAGATGTAACACTAATAATGAGCGAGAGTGAGAAAAGTTTAAATGTCGTTTTAAAAATTATTTTCTTATTGCGACTATGTTAAATCAGAATATCAAATATTTTAAATAAGTCAACTCAGGAGAAAAACGTAAGAACACAATGTGGTATTTCATGTTAATTACATTCTTGTGTAAACTACACCTGCTCACAGGTCGTTTTGCTCCCAAGAAAGAGTTTCCAAGAGAAGAAAAGCTTCAGTAATTGTTCTGCACACATCTGGGGATTATTCTATATTTACTGAAGCCTTTTCTCTTTTCTTTCACAATAAGCTCGCATTCCAAAAGGTCAAAGGTAAAAGTCAGTGTGCAAAATACCATAACAGAAAAGACAAAGGGGCAAAAAGGAAACATGTCATTTAACATGTACACACTACTATCAATAAAGGTACAAGTCTGTCAGATAGTCTTTTACTACAATCAATAAAGGTACAAGTCTCTAAGATAAGCTTTCACATTTCCCAAATAAAGACTAAAGTGAATAACAGCGGAGCCATTTTGTAACATTATGCGAACATCCCCTGAAATGCTTTGCGCGTGAATTCCAAGTGACGCCATCAAGCAATCGGTCAATTGTTGTTCAAATCCACAAACATACTGTGAGACGTTCTCTTGGTGAAGTTTAATTGATTGATGTTTAACATCACGCTTATTATTTCATTTATATGGGACCTACCGAGATCTAGTAGCTTTGTCTGGTTGCTATTATTTCACTTATATGCATGCCGTCAAACCAAATTTATAAGAGGAAACCAGGCTGTGCCCTTAGGAAACCAGACTGTGCCCTTAGGAAACCAGACTGTGCCCTTAGGAAACCACGCTGTGTTATAAGTAAACCAGACTGTGTCATCAGGGGGCTGTTTCTCAACAGATTTACGCCCGTCATAACTTTGCGCGTGGTCGTAACGTAATGTTGGAGGTATATGTTGCCATGACGTTACGACTAGCATCTAACGCCTTAACAGGCCGTGGCTCAGACGATCAGTTTCCAAATCCAAAACATACCTTTTAAAAAACTTAAATACCAAAATCTTTAGAGAAGGTAACCCAAAACTTAAAACTTACCTGACAGCAAAATAGAGGGTAAGTAGTCCAACTTTAGATGGAAATTCATGTTCTAATACTTTCTTATCAAGGTCAAGCCAGCTGTAATGACCACTGTAAAAAAATGTATTGGTTACAAAACAAGGTACATTAAAGGTAAAATTTAACACATAAATCAATATAGTTGACTGATGAATGGATTGATTGATGTTTTACCTTACACCATCGTCGAAACCCACGGTTAAAAATTCCGCTTACGCTCACATTACCCGTGGGACAAGTCGGACCCTGCCCGTCGTTTCTAATTTAATATGCATGTAGATTTTGATTGGTTCCGCCACAAAACTGTGGCGGAAAATTTCAACAATCAGAATCCGCGTTGCGTCAGCATCTTAGCAGTGCTCAAAACAAAGATGGACGACTGTTCGCTTGTATCACAACTCACATGTCCTATTGGGGGCCGCCATCTTTGTTTTTACTTCAATTCGATAAACGTGTCTCCAAAACTGAAGAGTTAAAACGTTTATAAGAAATCGTTTGATTGGTCTGACAGAAAATGGGCGTTCCCAAAAAACGACGCTTAACGAGGCAATTGACCCAGGGGTAAGAGGTGAGCTTGTCGAGAATTTAACCCTGGGTATCCGAGGATGACCTTACACAAAATTATTTCAATTATCTAGCCAAGTTGCCAGGTTTAGTGGGGGAGGAAACTAGAGTCAGGGGAAAGCCTCCACAAAGGGCGATCAAGTGAAAAAATCAATTAAATTTGTCTTTGAATTGAGAGGGGTTTAAACCCGTGACCCATGAATGATAGAATTATGTTGGACTGAAAGAATCTAGGTCTGCAAACTGAGCCACCAAGGCCCAGTGAATGAAAGACTTGTGTCGGACTGAGAAAGTGTAGGTCTGCCAACTGAGCCACCAAGGCCCCATGAATGAAAGACTTGTGTCGGATGGAGAAAGTGTAGGTCTGCCAACTGAGCCACCAAGGCCTCATGAATGAAAGACTTGTGTCGGACTGAGAAAGTGTAGGTCTGCCAACTGAGCCACCAAGGCCCCATGAATGAAAGACTTGTGTCGGATGGAGAAAGTGTAGGTCTGCCAACTGAGCCACCAAGGCCTCATGAATGAAAGACTTGTGTCGGATGGAGAAAGTGTAGGCCTACCAAATGAGCCACCAAGGCCTCATGAATGAAAGACTTGTGTCGGACTGAGAAAGTGTAGGTCTGCAAATTGAGCCACCAAGGCCCTGTGAATGAAAGACTTGTGTCGGAGTGAGAAAGTGTAGGTCTGCCAACTGAGCCACCAAGGCCTCATGAATGAAAGACTTGTGTCGGATGGAGAAAGTGTAGGTCTGCCAACTGAGCCACCAAGGCCCCATGAATGAAAGACTTGTGTCGGATGGAGAAAGTGTAGGCCTACCAAATGAGCCACCAAGGCCCCATGAATGAAAGACTTGTGTCGGATGGAGAAAGTGTAGGCCTACCAAATGAGCCACCAAGGCCCCATGAATGAAAGACTTGTGTCGGATGGAGAAAGTGTAGGTCTGCCAACTGAGCCACCAAGGCCTCATGAATGAAAGACTTGTGTCGGATGGAGAAAGTGTAGGCCTACCAAATGAGCCACCAAGGCCTCATGAATGAAAGACTTGTGTCGGATGGAGAAAGTGTAGGCCTACCAACTGAGCCACCAAGGCCCCGTGAATGAAAGACTTGTGTCGGACTGAGAAAGTGTAGGTCTGACGACTGAGCCACCAAGGCCCCGTGAATGAAAGACTTGTGTCGGACTGAGAAAGTGTAGGTCTGACGACTGAGCCACCAAGGCCCCGTGAATGAAAGACTTGTGTCGGACTGAGAAAGTGTAGGTCTGACGACTGAGCCACCAATGCCCCATGAATAAAAGACTTGTGTCGGACTGAGAAAGTGTAGGTCTGCCAACTGAGCCACCAATGCCCCATGAATAAAAGACTTGTGTTGGACTGAGAAAGTGTAGGCCTGCCAACTGAGCCACCAATGCCCCATGAATAAAAGACTTGTGTCGGACTGAGAAAGTGTAGGTCTGCCAACTGAGCCACCAATGCCCCGTGAAGGAAAGACTTGTGTCGGACTGAGAAAGTGTAGGTCTGCCAACTGAGCCACCAAGGCCCCATGAATGAAAGACTTGTGTCGGACTGAGAAAGTGTAGGTTTGGCAACTGAGCCACCAATGCCCCGTGAAGGAAAGACTTGTGTTGGACTGAGAAAGTGTAGGTCTGCCAACTGAGCCACCAAGGCCCCATGAATGAAAGACTTGTGTTGGCCTGAGAAAATGTAGGTCTGCCAACTGAGCCACCAAGGCCCCATGAATGAAAGACTTGTGTCGGACTGAGAAAGTGTAGGCCTGCCAACTGAGCCACCAAGGCCCCATGAATGAAAGACTTGTGTCGGACTGAGAAAGTGTAGGCCTGCCAACTGAACCACCAAGGCCCCATGAATGAAAGACTTGTGTCGGACTGAGAAAGTGTAGGTCTGCCAACTGAGCCACCAAGCCTATTTTATGAGGTCGAATTGGCAGGTTTGTGGGGGTGGGGTGGGGGTGGGGTGGGGGGCTGGAGTAAGATACTGAGGATGAGGACACTCTATGTGCTGTGTCAATAATGAAACATTACGCTATACTCCAGTTTCTTTCCCTTGTATGGCTGTTACAAGGTTTAGTGGGGAGTGCAACAGGACAGTTCTGCCAGCAGGAAACCGCTGTGGTTCGCCGAGTCCGTGGCAACTCTTCCACATAAAAACATACTTAGTAAGAAATTTTTTTAATTTTTCTTAGGACTGGGTGGGAAACTCGGCAACATATAAGATATCGAAGTCTGGAGAGACCAGCTAACAAAGAAGTGACTGTGAAGTAGGTCTGTAATCGAAATTGATATCAAGGGCTATTCCTGAAATAAAAGTTAGTTTTGAACAGCTATACAAACCGAGAACCAAAGGAATGTTACATAAGAGGCCAAATTAAACTTTTGTTATCAGTGTTGCTATGGCAACTATCCTGTGATAGTAAAAGACATATGGTCCCTTCTTGACATGGAGAGTTAGGTCAGTATGAAGGAGGGTGCTGATAGATGGGGTTACAAAGTGGCCCTTCACAACTGATAACAGATATTTATTAATTCGCACTCTCCCCAAGAAATCACTAACCATCTAAATCAAAAAATATTTTTATTTTGCTAAAATACAGCATTGGGAACAACAAACTTACTGAACAGTTGATTGCATCCTTTTAAGACAGCTCAATGACCGTTGTTGACGCACAAGTATCATTGATTAGAATTTTAAAAGCACTCAAGAACATTTTCTTTAAATTGTGGTGTTGCTTATTCTAGGAGGGAGTGTGAGAGAGAGTGGGTAGGGGGAGCTCGAGGAAAAACTTGGTCTTTGTTAGGTACCTGTGACACATTACACTAGTCTACCAATAAAGGGATCTAAGTACATGTAAAGACTCACTAACAATCTTTTTCAACTGCTTTTTTCCCACACTAAACCTAAGCTTATGTTCTTAATTATTTGTTGCAATTTACTTTATAGTGAAACCTGATACATGTAAACTGTCGGAACCATCATAGAAATAAAATCATCTTGTGTGCATAGTATAAGTTAAGCCCTGACCAGTATATCTTTCAAACACTTGTTCTTTTTATAAGCAATGATTGGCCTTTGGGTCAGAGGTTGAGCAATTTTACTTTGAAGTAGGTTATATCCTTCTACTATAATATTATATGGCCATAGCGATGCTGGCCTTGTTATACTGAAACACAAATGGTATTATAGTGTTTTCGCAATATCTTCACAAGTTCCCAACTTCCCAAGTTTAAACCCAAAGGCAGGGCATTAGCCAGAAATTCGAAGTAGCCCGTCCAAAACGCTAGAGCCACGGGCGCTTGCCCCCCCCCCCCCCCCCCCCCCCCCTAAAAAAAAAAAAAAAAAAAATTCTCAACTTTTTTTATTTTTTATTTTTTATTTATTATTTGAAGAAATAACAAACAACAATTTACGTCGTGATCAAACATGATAAATTTATTTTTTATATCTGTACACGTAGAGCTGTACTGTAGGCTATACGATTAATCCTACTGATTGTTTATGCTACGGCGTACCGTACGGCCGTAGTAAGTTCAAACACTCGTTAACGCATTGATTTAGTACAATCTTCTAAGTGTATGATCATATATTCAAAGTTCCGACTTTGACTAAATGTACAACAAACAGAGAATAAAAAAGAAAAGGATGCTTGAACAAATCACTCCTACATAAGGTCGTCTGTCGGTCAACCCACTAAATCACCATTCCAAAGCAAAAACAGACGTGCGCTGCCGCAGTCCCAATACGTCAATATGCAGCCCCTACGGGTATCCAATCAGTTATGATATCGTACGCTTTTGCCGGGTTTTCAATGCTAAAATTTACATGTACATCAGTGTTTGCACTGACAAGAAATTTCACAGAAGGGAAGCTGGGCTCAGCCGACTTTTGTTGAAATAATTTAATTTCTCTCAAGACTCTGAAATGAAGTTTTAGGAACCGCTCCTCTGCATGCTTTTGTAATTGTAGAGTGACGGGAACCAGTTATCGTACATCCAACGTTAAAGCTGATGTGACGTCATTTCTCGTGTTCGAAAAAGTCCCCGACAAGTCAGAAGGCGACTATTCTTGAGTCGGCTGACAAATGTAACTCAATAAAAAGTTTTATTTATATTTGGAGGTTGAATTTTTGAAAGGAGATGCCTCGATACGTAAGCCTGTTGTCATCGGCGGGAAAGCCTGATCGCTTGGGTTAAACACGCATAAGTGTTGGGTGTATAGGTTACGGATCGGATACCCGTACGAAGATCACGTGGTCGCATTGTGAACTTGCGATGTGGCACCGTCTTTTACTTTGCGAAATCCCATTTTATTAGAAAGTATAAGGATCATAAACAGTAAATAAAAGCCTTTCAAGATTAAAGCTGCTTTACAACAAACATTTAAACTAGGCTACAGATTACAGAAGGCGTTAAACCGAGCGCGAGGCCTGATAGCTGGCCGGTTGTTACGGGCACCATCCCACTACTGCACGTAGTCCGCAATATGTTGAGTGGATTGAAGGATAATTTCTGATACGCCCGCACGGGCTTCTTCAATACCACGTCAACATAGGGTACATTTGAAAAATCTAAGAGTTGCTCTCGGAATTTTTAAAAAATGATAACTCGCAATTTTTAAACATTACTCACCTAAAAGTTTGTCAGAAAGCTTCTTTGATAATCCCTTCGTAGAGCTAAACCATCATATGTGACATTAAAATCTGTTAGCAGCCAATTTCGCTAAGTTTGAATTCCGTCTGTTGACTAAAAATTTTCTCGGGCGATCACACCGCCATCTACCGCGAACTTTCAAATCATGCTCGCCACTACAACCGGTAACGACTGTCAGGGAAAGTCGGTGATAACGCAAAGGGAATTTAAACTTAGCGAATTTCGTTGTTTGGCGATGTGTATGATCACAAATGATGGTTTAGCTCTACGAAGGGATTATCAAAGAAGCTTTCTGACAAAATTTTAGGTGAGTAATGTTTGAAAATTGCGAGTTATCATTTTTTTAAAATTCCGAGAGCAACTCTTAGATTTTTCAAATGTACCCTATGTTGACGTGGTATTGAAGAAGCCCGTGCGGGCGTATCAGAAATTATCCTTCAATCCACTCAACATATTGCGGACTATACTGCACGCAGATTTTTGCTATATTGAGCTCCAGGCGGTCCTTCCGACGGCAGTATAACATCGACAAGTACTTTGATAAACGAAATAATTGAGTCCTTTTCTCTAATTTACCGACATAACAGTTGATACAGGCGACATGAAGTCTGTCGTGTCATTTTTTTACGCATTTTACGTATTTTAAGGGTGTTAAAAAAATTTTTTTTTTTTTTTTTTAATTTTTTTTTTTTTTTTTTTAATTTTTTTTGCCCGTCCAAAATAGCCCCTGTCGGCCAATTGCCCGTCCACTTGGACGGGTGGACGGGTGTCTGGCTAACCCTATGCCCAAAGGATAAATAGTTGATATACATATATATTTATGATCACTAAAACACACGTTCACAGGGAAAATCTTCTTGTCTAAAGTAACCACGAAGACAAGTTTCTAATTGTGTTCAAAAGAGGTAAAACATTTAGACCTTTATACCCCATAAATTGTTGTAACAAACCAAACCTATGATATTTCATTAGATTGACGACTGACAAGAGCTTAGCCTTGGTCAGTAGAATTTCTGGTATCCTTTTGTAACACATTGACAATGGTTACACATCTTAAGTATGGCAAGAACATCGGTGGACTGAGATTAAAATTGAGATTGAATATACATGTAAGTTACTATATAAATTTGAGCCCTTCAGTAACTTGCAGGTGACTTTTTTCGGAACATACACATAGTGTAATTGCACATAGTACATTCTTAAATGTTAACAGTTCAACTACATAATGGTTCAGCTGCAAGCTTTCCCCAAAAGAGAAACAAAAACCCAGCACTTAGTCTTGTCGAAAAAAATACTATAAATAAACTATAGGTGAATGGGAATCAGATGTTGTGGTATTCTAGCAGTGAATTTGAACAATGAGTTAATTAAACAATGTTGTAAGCTGTCGGAGTTATAAAGATAAGCTTGGGGAGTTGGCTGGTTGAATGGTATGTCTGAGTCATCAAACTTCACTTGTATATCAAGATGTCTCAACAGGATCTCTGTTTAATTTGTATATATGGTTAATAGATGTCTGGAAGTGCATTGATGAAGAGAAATTTTTAGAGGGGAAAATGCTGGGTGGAGCCTAGGTATCTAAGTTGTATGGGGCAACAATGGATGGGGCAAATGTTGGGTGGTGACGACATTGAATGGGATAAATGTTGGGTGGTGTCAACATTGGAAGGGACAAATGTTGGGTGGTGTCAACATTGGATGGGACAAATGTTGGGTGTTGTCAACAATCGCTTGGATAAATGTTGGGTGGTGTCAACAATCCCTTGGATAAATGTTGGGTGGTGTCAACAATCGCTGAGATAAATGTTGGGTGGTGTCAACAATCGCTGAGACAAATGTTGGGTGGTGACAGCATTGGATGGGACAAATGTTGGGTGGTGTCAACATTGGATGGGACAAATGTTGGGTGGTGTCAATATTGAATGGGATAAATGTTGGGTGGTGTCAACAATCGCTTGGATAAATGTTGGTTGGTGACCACATTGAATGGGACAAATGTTGGGTGGTGACAACATTGGATGGGACAAATGTTGGGTGGTGACAACATTGAATGGGACAAATGTTGGGTGGTGACAACATCAGATGGGACAAATGTTGGGTGGTGACAACATTGAATGGGACAAATGTTGGGTGGTGACAACATTGAATGGGACAAATGTTGGGTGGTGACAACATCAGATGGGACAAATGTTGGGTGGTGTCAACATTGGATGGGGCAAATGTTGGTTGGTGACAACATTGGATGGGACAAATGTTGGGTGGTGACACATTGAATGGGACAAATGTTGGTTGGTGACAACATCAGATGGGACAAATGTTGGGTGGTGTCAACATTGGATGGGGCAAATGTTGGTTGGTGACAACATTGAATGGGACAAATGTTGGGTGGTGACAACATTGGATGGGACAAATGTTGGTTGGTGACCACATTGAATGGGACAAATGTTGGGTGGTGACAACATCAGTTGGGACAAATGTTGGGTGGTGTCAACATTGGATGGGGCAAATGTTGGTTGGTGACAACCATGGATGGGACAAATGTTGGGTAGTGACAACATCAGATGGGACAAATGTTGGGTGGTGACAACATTGGATGGGGCAAATGTTGGGTGGTGACAACATTGAATGGGACAAATGTTGGGTGGTGACAACATTGGATGGGACAAATGTTGGTTGGTGACCACATTGAATGGGACAAATGTTGGGTGGTGACAACATTGGATAGGACAAATGTTGGGTGGTGACAACATTGGATGGGACAAATGTTGGGTGGTGACAACCATGGATGGGACAAATGTTGGGTGGTGACAACCATGGATGGGACAAATGTTGGGTGGTGACAACATCAGATGGGACAAATGTTGGGTGGTGACAACATTGGATGGGACAAATGTTGGGTGGTGACAACATCAGATGGGACAAATGTTGGGTGGTGACAACATTGGATGGGACAAATGTTGGGAGGTGACAACATTGAATGGGACAAATGTTGGTTGGTGTCAACATTGAATGGGAGAAATGTTGGGTGGTGCCAAGATTGGATGGGACAAATGTTGGGTGGTGACAACATTGAATGGGACAAATGTTGGGTGGTGACAACATTGGATGGGACAAATGTTGGGAGGTGACAACATTGAATGGGACAAATGTTGGTTGGTGTCAACATTGAATGGGAGAAATGTTGGGTGGTGCCAAGATTGGATGGGACAAATGTTGGGTGGTGACAACATTGGATGGGACAAATGTTGGGTGGTGACAACATCAGATGGGACAAATGTTGGGTGGTGACAACATTGGATGGGACAAATGTTGGGAGGTGACAACATTAAATGGGACAAATGTTGGTTGGTGTCAACATTGAATGGGACAAATGTTGAGTGGTGTCAACATTGGATGGGACAAATGTTGGTTGGTGTCAACATTGAATGGGACAAATGTTGAGTGGTGTCAACATTAAATGGGACAAATGTTGGTTGGTGTCAACATTGAATGGGACAAATGTTGGTTGGTGTCAACATTGGATGGGACAAATGTTGGGTGGTGTCAACAATCGCTTGGATAAATGTTGGTTGGTGACCACATTGAATGGGACAAATGTTGGGAGGTGACCACATTGAATGGGACAAATGTTGGGAGGTGACAACATTAAATGGGACAAATGTTGGTTGGTGTCAACATTGAATGGGACAAATGTTGAGTGGTGACAACATTGGATGGGATAAATGTTGGGTGGTGTCAACAATCGCTTGGATAAATGTTGGTTGGTGACCACATTGAATGGGACAAATGTTGGGAGGTGACCACATTGAATGGGACAAATGTTGGGTGGTGACAACATTGAATGGGACAAATGTTGGGTGGTGACAACATCAGATGGGACAAATGTTGGGTGGTGTCAACATTGGATGGGGCAAATGTTGGTTGGTGACAACATTGGATGGAACAAATGTTGGGTGGTGACAACATTGAATGGGACAAATGTTGGTTGGTGTCAACATTGAATGGGGCAAATGTTGGGTGGTGACAACATCAGATGGGACAAATGTTGGGTGGTGACAACATTAAATGGGACAAATGTTGGGTGGTGACAACATTGGAAGGGACAAATGTTGGTTGGTGACAACATCAGATGGGACAAATGTTGGGTGGTGTCAACATTGGATGGGGCAAATGTTGGTTGGTGACAACATTGAATGGGACAAATGTTGGGTGGTGACAACATTGGATGGGACAAATGTTGGTTGGTGACCACATTGAATAGGACAAATGTTGGGTGGTGACAACATCAGTTGGGACAAATGTTGGGTGGTGTCAACATTGGATGGGGCAAATGTTGGTTGGTGACAACATTGGATGGGACAAATGTTGGGTGGTGACAACATTAAATGGGACAAATGTTGGGTGGTGCCAAGATTGGATGGGACAAATGTTGGGAGATGACAACATCAGATGGGACAAATGTTGGGTGGTGACAACATTGGATGGGACAAATGTTGGGTGCTGACAACATCAGATGGGACAAATGTTGGGTGGTGACAACATTGGATGAGACAAATGTTGGGAGGTGACAACATTGAATGGGACAAATGTTGGTTGGTGTCAACATTGAATGGGAGAAATGTTGGGTGGTGCCAAGATTGGATGGCACAAATGTTGGGTGTTGCCATGTTGGATGTGACAAATATTAGGTGGGACAGCGTGTAGGTTGGGGCTGTCAGTATTCTAACTATCTGGAAGATAGAGTATATCCACAAACCAAGGAATTTTACAATATAACCCACATGTGATAACAATCTGTTATACAACTGAATTATCATTGTATTTTTACAAGACAATCGCATACTAGTAAACATACTATGTAGTACAGCTTGCATGCACAATGCTATCATAATGAAAAATTACAAATATGTTAAGGTGTGTTCTGAATTACACATGAGTGAGGGTATACTTCATGGAAATTTTCAGCTGATACAAATCTTTGGGGTGTCATTAGGGTAGTTTTTATAAGCAAAAAAAAACAAATTGAACTCCAGGCTATTCAAATTTTGTCCGTTATTAGCACACATGCTGGGTTTCTACAGGTCACTGGGTTTAGCAATATTTTTTATTTCAATGGCAATCCTTTAGTTTTTCAAGGTACTTTTCGAGGCTCAACAACACGAATTTATGAAGAAGTTCAAATTTTAGAAGCTCATACCACTATAACAAAAATCTCAAGTTAATTTGTAACTTACCAGTCAAGGAGAAAAGCAAGTCCAAAGTATTCTTTTTCTTTCAAGCTGAAGTGAGAGGCCACCATATCAAGTAATTCCTTCCCCAATAATTTGGGCTGAAAAAAAATCATATTTCTTTCAAACGCCAGCCGTAAGTAGGGCAAAACATGACATTTATTTCTTTCTCTCTTTCGCAAAATCCAATACTACTTTATTCAGGAAATGATACCCTCACTTTGCAAATAACTAATCCTCTTAGGTGCATGTGCGCCTAGAGTAAACAAAGGGAGCATATATCATTTACAAAAGCTGAGCTTAAATTCATAACATTAGTAAATTACAATAGATAAAAGGAGGCTAAATCCATCCATTGGATGGAAAAACAACTATTATTGTTTGAACTGTGGTTTTACAAAGATTAGCCGTTGACTGTGGATGTTACGATAATAAGAGATGTCATTGATCTTACCTGTACAAGGATGTCTAGTGTTCTGTCGTCCCATTCTAATAGAACTACTTGGGTCTTACGCCCTTCGCTCATCTAGAAAAAATAAAGTATATAAAGAAATCATAACATAATAATATGTACATGGTACAGTAAAGTATTGCTTAAAGTGGCAAGCGATATACACATTTTGAAATCCTCTCCTATTTTTCATTTAAAAAAATTAGTTCAGAAACTATTTAGTGATACTAGTCTTGAAAATGTATGCAAAGTAGTATTTGGAAGTTATTCAATGAAATTTACATATAGACCTAGAATGTTGTATAAATTTTTCTAAATTTTCAAAACAGTTTTTGGTTTGTATATGCCACGGAATGTATGGATATTATATATCACAAATGAAGATCAATCATTTAGTTTCTGGATGATCTTCAAATCCTCTTACTGTCTTTACAATAAGAACCTATCAAAAAGTGTTACATGTACATGCAAGTCATAAACATTAAGTCAACAGTAATCATTGTCAATATATAACAAAGCATTCCAGAAAATTCTGCTAACTCAACCCGAACTCCTATCTACCCTAAACCTAATGAAATACATGTAGCATTGGTTTTAGTTTATTACAACAACTAACTTACATGTATGATTGGGCATAAAGGTCTAAATGATATACCTCGTTTTAACATAATTACAAACTGGTCTCCATGGTAATTTAGTAAAGAAGATTTTCCCTGTGCCCGTGTGTTTTAGTGTCTATAAATATATATTTATGGACACTAAAACACACGGGCACAGGGAAAATCTTCTTGTCTAAAATAACCACGCAGACAAGTTTCTAATTGTGTTAAAAAGAGGTATATCATTTAGACCTTTATACCCCATCATAAATTGTTGTAATAAAGTAAACCTATGATGTTTCATTAGGTTGACGACTGACAGGAGCTTGGCCTTAGTCAGTATAATATATATGATGGTTTTGTTAAGTCTGTTGGGATACGTCAGAACAGCACAACCATCCAACCAAGGACATTAGAACATTGTTTGTATATATTACTTATGGGATGAACACAATCGCCAAGACAATAGTGAAAAAAAGTTGAAAGCAATGTTAAATCTTCAACCTCTCACTTCATTATGCACACGCAGTGGCAGTACTATTTCAGCTTAAAGGGACATGCCCGGAACGAATATCGTTAAAATGTGTGATATTCTACCGTTGTTTATATAAATATGAGGTTTCCAGATGATTGGTAACTTTCCCAGCTCCCACTGACCACTAGATAGAGAGTTGAATTCAAGGATTCCAATATCTGTTTTGTTGCAAAAAGCATCGAGTGCGCAGTAGAGCCCTTTCTGTCTGCGTGTTTGGTCTACCTTTTGCTGTTTGTTTACTGACTGTCGGACACAAAACAATAGCAACACACGATTCCAAAAATAACTTGTTAAATGGACATTTTTGGCGGAAAGTGGACTTGCAGCCTTTTATCCGAGATTGATCACTCTGTACTTATCTAATAATATGAAGGTCAACGGAGAACCACAACAAACATAAGCGATGTCTCCTTTTAACTTGACAAATTATCATACAATATTGCCTTATTATTTCTGGAAATTGTCCAGAAAATGTGAAAGTGGCTGGTGATTTTGTGGCTGGGGTCTTATCAGTGTTAGACCAGACATTATATTTCCTGTCTGAAGAAGTACCTAATTATGTCTACAGACAACCCTGCAAAACAAGGGCCAAGAGTGTTTATTTGAAATGGATGAATTGAAAAGCTAACGAATATTTGACGTTATCTGTTTAAATTGTCAAAAAAGAATGGTCATGTTTTGGTTCTCTGATGTTAAAATCAAAAATATTTCACATAATAGTTCAAAAGTACCCAAAGTATAACTGTTAATAAATTAATAAATAAAAGCCCTTTCTACAACTTGAGAGTGAAGTTGCCAGGTCAAAGCAATTTACTAACAATTATTAATTGACTTTCAATGTTATTGGCATAATACGGAGAAACGGTCACACTCATACAGAGCTTACCAGGGCCAATACGAACAAACTGGGCTAATACGAAAAAAACAAGGCCAATACGGACTGGGCCAATACGAGATCAAACATGGCGACCAATTCATTGCTATCACTTCAAAATCCCAACGCTATTTTTCTTGAATTCATCAACAGAAAAAAAGAAAATAGCCAATGTTCAGTCAAAGAAAAACAAATATTCCGTCTATTTCATTAGATAAATTAACAAGAGTTTCGGGAAACCCAAAATACGCCCGGAAAGGCACAGTAACTGCGGCCATACCAAAACAAAACAAATCCTTCCATATTTATTTGGATTTAATTTTCAAAATTCAGAGGAAGCAGGTTGAAGCTTGGTAAAATGTGATGTAATGTCAACAAAATGAAATCTTACCACTAAAACCTTTAAAAATCATCTGTTTCAAATTTAAAATGGGCTATTTGGATCAAAGATTATTAACAAGATTTGTACTCGGTCTCGCTGCTGTTAAATCGGGATGTTAAACATTGCTTGTTGTCAATATAGTTTGGACTAAAATGTTTCAATTTTTTAGAAGAGTAGTTTATAATTTACTAATCATACTTAAACAAATGCAATTAATTGGCAATTTTGCAGCTCACACCAATTCAAGTAGATTTGAAAATTTTTCTCATAATATCATTTTTCTATATTATTTGGCTACAAAAAAAAAACAGTTCAGTATGGCATGGCTCAAACATTAATACAAAGCCTTCAGTTAGGCCATGTGGTAGACCATAAAACCATAAAACCTTCAACACTTGTAGTGATAAGAGACTTAGAGCTTTAGAGTATGTTTAAATAGAGGCATGTATGTAAATAGAACAAGGCTGGGTTACTTATCTCTTTATCTGTAGATAAAACTTTAATCCTTCTATGTATTTTTCATTTGATTAAAACGTTATAAATTGATTTAAGAATAGTTTTAATCAATTTAGAAACATTATTGCAATTTGAAAAAATCCTTTTTTGATGAGAATCGGAAAAGTAGAAGCCATTTTATAATTTAAAGGTTATTTTCATGAAAATAAAAGTAAGAATAAAAGGGAATGTACATAATCCAATAATTTTCAATAGTTGATATCATAAACAATTTTTTTACACACTGTCTGTTAATATGGTATGTAACATGAAAGATTTGAAAACATCGGATCATATTTGTTAAAGTTACGGAGAGAAAAAGTAAATATTACATAACCGAATATGGCTGCCATATTACGCAATGTATGATGTCAAAAATAGTTCGCGACACACCTTCCACCCATAAGGTATATACTCAGAAAAAATTGTGCAGATGGAATCAAAACTTTGGAAGTTATGGAGCGGAAGGGAATATTACATAATCCAATATAACTCCCATATTATGTAACCAGTGATGTTAAAAATAGTTTGCGACACACCTTCTACCCATAAGGTATATACTCAGAAAAAATTGTGCAGATGGAATCAAAACTTTAGAAGTTATGGAGCGGAAGGGAAAGCGGACGCCGGACAGCCGGACTGCCGGACTTCCGGACTGCCGGACGGACGGAGATGATACCATAATACAGCCCGCTTTTCAAGCCGGGCGTATAAAAATTGCATTAATAACAATTTGTAAAAATAAAGAAATATGTTCCTATGTTTTATGTACAAAAGGGGGACAACTCTTGGTACACTACGTCTAGATTTTTTTAAAGAAATTTTTAAGAAAATAATGGTCAACTTTATTTGCGAATGTGTCTATTAAAACACTATTATTTTTAAAGTACACATATATTTTATGCAAAAAAACATTGAAAGCCAATTAATAAAATTTTCATTAATCAGGATATTCCCTATTGGCATTGTCACAGGTCCTCGGACAGCCGTATTAGCCCTCGGCCTTCGGCCTCGGACCAATACGACTATCCTCGGACCTGTAACAATGCCAATAGGGAATATGCTGATTAATAACATTATATTATTGCCTACATGTATCTTAATATGAAGTTATCGTGTCCAAGTTTGATTAGCCAGCTACCCAACTCCTCGTCCATGATTGATTGATGTTTTATGCCGCACACAAGATTATTTCAAGATTATATCTGGAGGAACACCTCGACCTTGGACGAGTAACTGGCAACTCTGACAATTTATACGGAGATCGAGTGAAAAATCTACTCAGCAATTTTTCAATTTTTATTTAGTCTGAGTGGGATTTGAACCCGCTTTGCATAGACAGGAGGCCTGTATCAGACTGTGGGACTATCACTCTAACAGACTGAGTCGCCGAGGCCCCTTCCCCTCGTTCAAGTAGACCAGCAATTTAGAAATTGGACCAATATCAACTGGCTTTTGTAGCATTTTAAGAAGGCAAGATTTCTTAACGTCGACATAGCAGAACTTGGAGAGTTACTAAACTACCCCATCATAACCTAATGTGTAACACCATTTGTGCACTCGTCTACTCACATCTCTGCCTAACACAAACAATCAGCCTCTATGGTGCTGAGAATCTAACATACACTCCCTGATGTTTGCACCATTGATATAGAAATAGAGAAAAAACACACAGACAAGATTTCTCTGCTAATCTCTGTCATACCCCTTTTGTATTGAGTCAAATATGCATTGTGTAATCTCGATATTTTCCCTCTAATGAGGACTTAATTAAAGTCAAAATATTGACATGTGAACACCAAGCATATTTACAAAGTTTCTTTACTGCTTTTACTATGTTAAGTTGTTCAGTGGATGAAATAGATAGTATTGTATTGTTACTCACAATGATGCTGTGATGGAAAGTCAGGGAGTTTCTCCTCCCTCCAGCCTTACTACATGCAACCCTAAACAAGTGGTTCCAATGTGTGAGACTATAAATATAGCCAGAGAGTTGGTCTCAGGGGTGGGTTATCTTTGAGGGTTGCTTTGGGTGCTTGGTGTAAATAGTCAGCTGTCAGAAGAGTTGAGATTGATATATCACTGGTGGTAGATCTTCTCATGTGGCCATGTTACATGGACTATTGTCAACAAGTGGAATTTGGACGATTGATTGTTTGGTGTTTTACACCGTGCTCAAGATTATTTCCCTTATATGGCGGCGTTGCCAGTTTTATTATGGGAGGAAACCGGGCTCTTTGCCCAGAGGAAACCCACGACCTTCCGGTGGTAACTGGCAACCATCCCACATAGGTCATTCAAGTGAAAACCCAGTCAGAAACTTTTCCAAATTTTTTTGGACTGAGAGGGATTCGCACCCGCGACCCATTGGTGGGTGTATGGATGAAATTTGGAGGATTGATTAATTTTTTTTCCAGCTAATAGCTGCATTACCAGGTTTAGTGGGTTAGGATACTACTCCAAGGGGACACAATTGTCTAACTGTAGGGCTACATTTTTTTTTTAATTCCCCAGAAAAAAAAGTTTGAAATTTACCACCTGGGAATATTACCATGTTACAGCCGTTGAATATATAAATTGGAATTTGTACAAGAGTACATGTTACAGTCATTGAAGGTATAAATAAGTCACCTCAATTTGGTATTTATAAACTAAGTTTGAAATACTTTATGACTTGACATGTTTAACCAGGTGGCTTATCTCATGTTATTATCTTAATGTCTTTGTTAATTGCCCCTAAGGGATGTACATTTTCTCACATGGATAAATACCTGCCTTTAAGGGTAATAGGTAAAGATAAGATGGCCCCTAACAGCTGTTGGCACCCACAGAGGTGTGATTCACTGGGATGTAGAGATCAAGGCAGTTATTAAGTTTCATAGACTAAACAAAATTACCTATCTTTCACTGGAAAAGAAAAATCTAATCGTGGCAGAAATATACTAGTCAAGCCATAGACTTTTTTTTAAGAAAGATTTTTTCCAAACACCATTATTTTGTCAAGAAACTACATCTTAATAGCAGCCATTTTAAAAGGAGACACTGAATAAGTTTGTTGTGATTCTCTGCTGACCTTTATATTAGCAGAAAAATAAGTGATCAATCTCGGATGTCGACTTTCCGCCAAAAATATACATTTAAAGAGTTTATTTAGAGAACTCCCAGTCCCTGTTGCTTTGTTTTCTGTCTGACAGTCAGTAAGCAAACAGCCGAAAATGCACCACATGCGCACCCACAACCGCCTTGTACTGTGCATCTACACGTAACTAAGATCCATCTTCAGTCATTAAACAAAGCAGAAAAAGGATTCCCCAATTAAAACTTGATAAGGTCCATTCTCACTCAGTAAACAAGGCAGACAAAGGAATCCCCAATCAAAACTCCCTAGTCATCAGTCAGTGGGAGCTAGGAAAGTTACCAATGGCCATCTGGAAATCCATGTACCATATCATGTAGAATTTTGAATGGCATAATATGATCCAATGCATTTGAAAGTCCATACCTAAACACTGTGATTTCTATCCAAAGGCAAGTATGGCTTTCTATTTACATTGTGTAAAATGTTAAAAATATGTTCAGATCGTCACTCACAACTTAATGTTTTATTCGTCATTATAGAATGTCAGTGAATCATGGTTGCAGCGTTTTTCTTTTGATGAGCAGTCTTTGACAAATCTGATACCCAGTGGACAGAGAGTGGGCGGGGCTTAAGCGTTGAATAACTTCCCAATTTTGGAAGTTGTTGTATGGCTCTCTTGACTGGGTATCAGAGAGTAAACATGTGCTAGTTGATTGACAACATCATACTAATACCATGATACAAGCACGTTATTGAATGGCTTTCTTGAGTATGGAAGAAATTTTGAGAGGTGTGGCCTCATGCATTCGCACTTGGCCACACCTCTCAGAATATCTTCCATACCCTCGGGAAGCCATTCAATAACTCTAACTTGTCTTTTAGGAAATCACATTAAGAACATAATATAATAGAACTATGTGAATATTGGATTCGCTGGTGGGAATAATCCTTGTAATAAAAGAGCAACAGGTATAACAGGTAAGGTAAAACAGGTAACAACATTATCATGTCCAGCCTACACTTTATTTTAATTTACCCAGTACATATTATAAAGGAAAGCACCCCTTTACTTTCCTGTATAGACCCTCTGGATACATCTCCAGGATTGTAAATCTCAATAAATCTGGCAACAGAAATCTGTGAGCCAAACCTTAACAGATTTACAGCTTGGAGTTCATTGTTTAAATAACAAAATGTTACAAGCACTGTAGTGACAGTCTTACTTAACGTTTTTATAAGATTTTAAACACTTGCAAAGGCACCCACTTTTATTACGTTATAATTTCAAGGCTCGCAATTTTTTTTAGTTTTTCAGTTTTTACCATGTACATGTAGTTGCACGCCTGGAAAGAATACATCTACAGTTGTACATGTAGTTGTCAAATTTGGTTGCAAATATATATGCTTAACATTGCAAGAACGTTGTCATTTTGTACTTCTTGATAAAAATGGACTATTAGCCTTATATCCCCCCCCCCTGCTTTTCTAGGCAGCAGTAGTAACATACATCATATTTTTAGCTTCCTTATTAATTATGTTAAAATTATCTCTACTGAGCCTTCATAAATGCAGGATTGTTTAGTATATGAGTATTACGTAATACATGTGACTGTTTTAAATATTGTATAACTGTCATATGCAGTCAGTGCTCAATGCTCCCGTGTAACAAACTACTGCATGCCATGTAACAACAATTAGTATCATGACTATTCTAGATAATTATTGTAATGGGGTGTGACAACACAATCATCCCATATTGGGGTGCAGGTAATGCATGTATACCAGGGGTATTTAAAAGGCTACAGGGCGGAAGTCAAAATGACATCAGTAAATGAGTATGAACGTATTTTCAGAAAGATAAATTTGCTGAAAACCAGTTGTTTTACACAGTGTTCACTCTATAACTTTTGAAAGACACATAGAGCGACCGACCGAGTGTTCGCTCTATACTCAAGATTATTTCACTTTACATATAAAGAGGGAGGAAATCAGGCGTTATAGGACAAACTAAGCCAGGGTATCTTTAGAGAACATGATAAGACAAGAACAGACTAATTCCTGATGAGGTTGATTGATTGATTGATGTTAAAGTTTTACATTGCACTCAATACTATTACACTAAGTTATATGGCGGCATTGTAAGGTTAAGTGGAGGAGGAAACTGGACTCTTTGTTCGGAGGACCTCAACCTTCAACGAGTACCTGGCAACTCTTCACAAATGGCAATTTTATTTGGTGTGGGTGAGATTTGACCTGGCACCGCATCGACGGAAAGTCTGTGACAGACTGAAGGACTATCGTTCTGCCGACAGAGCCACCGAGGGCCAAATTCCTGATACAAAATTCCACTACAGTTAGATGGGTGCTATTAAAAATCCTCACTACACACGATTAAGGAATAAATGTGAATTGAACAGAAAATGATAAGAGTAGCTTTCAGTAATTTACATGTACCTGTAAAAGTAATGAAAAACAACAACTCCTAGTTTAGAATCTCTCTCTTAATGAGAATGTACAGTTGTCCTACTCATAGTAACATTGATATCCCCCATTACATGTAACAGTGTACATGTTGAACAAGCAATTGTGACATGTTTAGTCTGCCAATAGTAAAACTGAAATACCTGGCCTGACACATTTAAGTAAAATGTAGACTAGCACTTATGTGACCTGACTAAAACTGTACATCTCTTGACCACATACCTTAGCGATGAGCTTCATAATGCCCTGGTTAACACAGTGTTACCTGTCGTTACATTTCACACACACTATTTAATCAGCTATGATCCAGTAGACTTGTGTAACACACGCTATATAAAAACTTCTTTCACTACTCAATGGGGGCTACATCCCCTAATTTAACCACAGCACACTTCACTTCTAGTTATCAGTACATGTTATCAAGAATAGAAATAAAATCCTCCACATATAGAAATCCAGTCAGTACTGCTAAAAACTCGAGAAAAGACTGTCTATCTTTGCCAAGTGTGTGTAACACTAATGGTAATATCCTGTGAGCAAAACAAGTAAAGCTGTTGTGCTCCCCAATGAATGTTATTACCGTAGACAGTCAAAACATCTGACTATTAAAGTAGCATGGGCTGCCAAATAAAGGGACAATTTTGTTTTAACAGAATTAGCTTCTTTTTTATGTAAACTATAAAATAGGAGTTTTTAACTTTTGGGAGTAAAAGTTTATCTTCTAAAGACGATAGGGAATAGAAGTTTTATTTCTGTAGACAATCAGAAAATCTGAATTTTGTCAGCTGATGCAACTTTAATGGTCTGCCATCTTAAGTGAGGAAACGAAAAAATATGGAATTAATGATGATGTTTGGATTTCTCAACAGATCACTTGACTTCTCATTGTTTAATATTTTTAATTGAAATTCACTAAGGATGAAATGTGAAACATTGAACAAGTAGTTCAACCAAAGTTTTTATAACAGAAACTTAGAATCAATGAAAATAACCACAACTCAAAGACAGGCCATAGGATTTCACGCTAATGATCGGTTCCGGTAGCCTGTTGTTACGGTTGCTGTAAAACTACGGAAAACTGTTACCCATCATGAAAGCCATTATATGGTATGATATACATTGTATAACAAACCTAGCATCAGTACATTTTTGCATCAAACATTTTTATTGGGGAAAGATTAAATAGACTTTTTTTTGTGTGTCAGAACTAAATGCATTGAAATCTTCCTCTTGTTCTTCAGAGAGACAAATGAAATTCAAAATGTGGTTGCCACCTACTATAGTTTTGTTTATGCCTGTAGCATATATGCCTTGTATATAAATGTAATATATTCAATTTTTACACAAAAAGATTGCAAATCTTTTCACCTGTAATGAACACCTGTGATTCTGGGTATCGTATGAATTCACAATATTGTAGGTTATTTACGCTTCTCTAAACAACTCCCATCAACAAATAAACAAAGACTCCATTCAAGAGAATCTATGATGTAGTCATTGCTAATTAACGGAAAAATAAAAGTTATAAAAACTGGATGATGAATGTGAATGGTGTACATACTTTACGCGAGTGAATATTCATAACAATTTGTCCTTTTATCCAGTCTGAATAAAGTGATTGTAATTATATAATAGCTCATTAATGAACAGTAATTAAAAATTAATTAAGAAAATATGCAGTTCGGTGTTCTTTTTTAGAAAAAAGATAGTTCGGACAGTGGTTTAAATCTGGAGGAAGCCGGAACCAATTGTGTGTATACTGTATGTTACTTGCACTTACACATAGACAAGAAGATTTTCCTTGTGCCTGTGTGTTTTAGTGTTTATAAATATATAATATTGGCTAATATTGGCTGTAGTTTGAAAGATCTACTAGTCAGGCCTTGTCTGTGTTCTACCTATGTAGGAACTCAATTAAATTTTCACTTTCTTTAACCATTTGTGATGCAGTTGTGTACATGTAGTAACAAGAAATGGTCTAAGGGCCCCAGCATACTGAACTATTTTGAAGCACAATTCCCCTGTTTTGTCAAATAGTATGAAGCAAGAAAAGTCTAACATACAGACATTAAACCCTTTACATAGAACTACTGTAAATCACGTAGAATTTCAACGATTTTATTTCCAACTAAGGTCATGCGATAAGGGCGGCTGATGTTATTTCCCAGTGATTGGTGAACAAAGAATCGATTAGTGACACTAACGAGCTCACTGCAGGGTATTCATGCCTGTCGCTGGGTTGTGTTGATAGTCGCTCACCGGCCTCTTTTGTGTATTGTGAGTTATTAATTACAGATAAACATAAATTAAATCAAATCAAAATCCGAACCTTACTACATTTTGATGACGAATAACTTCTTTGAGTGGCATTTAGAAGTTGGTGGTATAACAAAACAACGAGTTACTTATGGATAACAACTTCTTAATTTATTTCTGGTGACGTTTCGATGTCGATCCTAACATCCTTATCAAAGGATGCTAACATGATAAGGATGTTAGGATCGACATCGAAACGTCACCAGAAATAAATTAAGAAGTTGTTATCCATAAGTAACTCGTTGTTTTGTCTTACTACATTTGGTTGGTTTTCTAAAATGGAATCCCGTTATTAAACTTAAAGAAAAAGAAAGAAAGTGGCTAAAAACTGACTGTACAAACGCGTCAAACTCAACTGTGTGTATCAAGACGAGGATTACTTATGGATAAACAACTTCTTAATTTATTGGGTGACATCGTTTCGATGTTCATTGACTTTGATAATGATGTAAGAACTACATCGAAACGTCGTCACCCAATAAATTAAGAAGTTGTTTATCCATAAGTAATCCTCGTCTTGATTTGTACTTCCAACTTCTAAATGCCACTGAAAGATTTCAACTGTGTGTATTATTGGCATCGGTCAAACCGTCATTTTCTCAGTGTTTTTATTCAGTTGGCCTCAGAAATGGTTACACTGTTGTTGATGTAATTTTTACCTTGTATCTATACGTTCTTGTAAAACAGCGGTAAATACATGTTATTACAAGGCATCGCAAACGATACAAATCACCTCGCATGCTAACACAAGAACTCTGACGTAAAAAGGGGGATGGGGATGAAGTTTGGTCTGTTCAGAAATGAAGTTGCAAGAGCGCTTGTATATGGCTTGTAATCTACGTACAGACGACGGGGAAGTGAAACAAGAAACATTAACAAGAAACAAAAACATGATCAAGAATAAGAACTATTTGAAGTGTCTTCTGAAGAATGATTTCTAAATTATAGTAAATTTCTTCTCCAAATGAGTGGATGGACTTCTATCATCTTAACATTATTTCAATCAATTGCAGCATAGAGCTTATTAGAAATGAAAGATATGTAATCACAATTTTCTTTTTCGTAAATTGTGTTTACTTTTTTAACATTTTCTCTCATACAGGCTACACACTGTAACAGTTTTCATTATTCAAAGTCAACCATTTTGTTTCTCAATGAATTTCAGACAAATGCTCTTATTGTCTTGACGGTCAGAATTTATCAAAAATAGTGTAAATTTTGGCAACTTGGACAATTTTATTAAGGCATATTATGAAGTACTTTAGCTTACATTTCCATTAGAAGGTTAGCCATTCAATGGTTGCATACCTTCACATTGTGTAGACAGTCCTGACAAATTAATCCACTTACAAACTGCAGCTAATTATACAAGTTAAATAATACTATACACAATGAAGTTAAACCAGTTAGAAAGTTAAACAACTTGCCTGGAGGGACGACCAACTAGCTTGAAATAACAATCAACTGATGTTTGATCTAACTCAGCCCACATAATGGTGGCTAAAAAAAATCTACATCTAGTTACATGTACATGTAACATCTCACTCTGGGCCTGGATTAGGGATAATTTGTAGTACCCATTTTGGAATCCCGTTGGGCCTTGTGGAGTTGGCGATATCAAATAAGAGGAGAAACACATTTATAGGCACTTAAGCCAATAGGGTTGGCTAAGCAGAACCCTGGGTCAAGGGCTCGGAATTGCAGTCCACAAATGGCTATAAGCAGGTGAAAATTTCAATGTAGCAGGCCATGTTAAAATTGACCAGATAAAAAATAAAATTAAATAAAAAATAATATCATTTAAGCCTAAAATTTCTAACATTTTTAGTAATTTTCTGTTGCTTGTTCATTTAGTTTTCAACAATCAGACCTTTTCAGACTAATTTTAAATGTCCACCTGTCACTGTTGAGAAAACTGAGGAGTTGGTTTTTAAATAAGGGTCATTAAAAAGTCTGTCATTCAAGTTCGCTGAGATTGTAAACTAAACACAAGAAGACATGAAATGAGTGGTCTTGAGACTATAATTAAATGGAATGTCTACAATAAATTAATGCTGCATGCTGCTGATCAAGTCTGCTAATTTGTGGAAAATCTAGACTCCTTTTAAATAAAGCAGTGAAACAAGGGACGGACATTAATGCTAGGTTTTCTATTTTAATACATTTAATGATATGTAGAACTGAACTCTTTAATATTCGTTACAACAACTGTTACTATAAAAGCAAAGAAGTTCAGCAAGTAAAGTGAGAAGAAAAATTAAATATAAACCAGATTTTGCACTGTCGGTACTGTCTATCTTTATTTAAGCATCCAGTATCAACGTTTGTGCCAATTCTCACATTGAAAAAAATATATCATTTAAAAGAACAAGGACTCCTTTGTTTTGCTGGAGAGTGGTAAAGGGAGATAACTTTACTTCCTAATGATTCACCAGATGGGATGGATAGATTCAAGCTTTAAAAAATAGATAGTAAAATGTAATGTAAGTTCAGACTCCTGAGATACAGAGACGTTTTTACTTTAAAGGGAAGAAATTTTAACGTTAGACTAATTCAGAGTAGTTTCCATGTACAATGTATCGGGAGGAAGGAGAGGGGATATTTTATAGGACTAAAATATCATTGCAACAGTGTTAATGTTCCCTGGACTCAACAGCTGATAGGAGAGAAATCAGAACTTGCAGGTCACTTTCTCAAGCTTCATCAAAGAGTGTTGTGGTGATTTAAATTATTTATATTTTAACCAAGGCAAACTCCATTCAAATTTACTTCTGCAATAAATTCAATGATTTGACTTTTATCACAGAAAAACTGGCAAAAGGTGTATTATAAATAATCTATTTGGTACCTTTAGCGCTTAGTATGCAATATAAGCGTTGTTGTAGTATCATTTGAAATTTGAAACAATGGGGTAGATCTGATGGCATCAGCTGAAAATAAAACTACATCATCTGATAAAGTGATTGTCAAAGAATTTTTTGAGTTTAAATTTTTTTTTTAATTTTTAAATTTTTCACATCTATTTTTTGGAAGCCCAGCATCAGAATAACTTCAATCCACTCAACATATTAGGGACTACAGGTATCTGTACAACCTTAAACAACGTAAAGCTTTTACATTATTAGACCAGATTTGAGTGTACTCCAGATTACGTGTCATTTCGACCAAAACGCCTTGTCTAAAGATTTACAATGTACATCTGTACATCATGTTTCCTCACCTATTTTTTCTTTCGCTTGCTCTGTCATTTGTCATAACTTAGACAGACAATACACTGGACGTTTATTTACGATTTGCCAAGATAAATGGAAAAATAAAAAAGGTATTTAAAATGAATTAAAAGTATTTATTCTTTTTAATGAGGTTTTCACTCTTCCACTTGCATGGAACTATTATAGCCACAGGTGACAGGAAACTGCTTCAAATATGGTACGAAAAAATAATCCACCGTTCCCACAGGCAGAAACAAATTTAATTTTTCAAAAAAAAAAATTTTTGTCAAGACATTTATTGAGGCTTGACAGATGTTCGCTTGTTTTACGCTTGTCCTTGAATAATGCTATTTCTATTTTATTTAGGATCTCAAAATAGATCTAACTGCTTTTTAGCGGACTTTGGTTGCTTTTCTCAGTATTAAAAGATTTAAATATTTCAAAGATATAGTACTTAACAAAGACCACTGAGGGATTCAGACTACTAGTACTACTGTGGTACAATCACGTATATGGCCTAGTAGTCTGTATGTTAGGGTTTCATTTTCAAAATGGACAGCTAAAAGCAGCATTGTTTTGCAGGAACCGATGTGGTATGATTACATATATTAGAACCGGTACATAATACTGGTACTAGCTATCGTTCAGTGTTCCTTTACTTTGGCTACTCAATGACTCATGCCTTTCTTATTTTTCAGGCGTGCACGTAGACTGGTCATGTGATTTTTTGGGGGGCGTTATCTCCATGTAACTGATCGTTCTAAATGAATAAAATAAGGTCAGAAGATCTGGCAGCGATTGTAACTCAGAAGTTCAGAGCTCAGTTCGCATCTTTTTATATGGCTGAGCTTCTTCTCATAGCGTTCGTCCCTTCCGGGCTCACACAATCTGTTGGCTTGTAATTCAAATTAATTTAAGAGAATTCATTTAAGAGAATAAGCTTCCACGAGCTTTTGAACAAGAATTGTTGAACAAATGAATAACTTATGATTTGGTAGCCACTTTACATTGCATTTCCCCTCAAGTAGGATACTGATTTTCTTTTCGCGTTTCACTTTCTTTCCCCATGATCATATGCCTTAAAACATTGTCAATATATTACTGTACAAAAGTGTGACTGTTAGAGAAGATTCTACTGACTAAAGCCAAACTTCTGTCTGCCTTTAACCTAATGAAATATAATATGTTTTGGCATATTGTAATAAGTTATGATAGGGTTCAAAGGTCAACATGACATAACTAGAAACTTTCTTCATGGTTATTTTAGTCAAGATGATTTTCCTCGTGCCTTTGTGTTTAAGTGTTTATAAATTAATCAACAATTAGTAGTACCAATGAATTACTAAGAGTTACCGCCCCTGACGTCCTTCCAAGATGGCGGCCTAGACAGCCTTTCAGATCGATGGATAGAAATCTCTTAGTATTTGTACATAAACATTGTTTAAACTCTCCAAAATATATAAATCATGTAAATCTGTTGGTTCTGTTTCAGTTTCGTTTGGGTAGGTTTGCGTTTCGTTTGTACCAGTTTTAGTTACGTTTGGATAAGTTTGGTTTAGTTTGGGTTCGTTTGGGTAATTAGACGGACCGTTCGTTTTGTCTATTTCTATTTTTTTACACGTTAGAAAAGTTACTTATCACATTGACCAATAACAACCAATTTAAAAACTAGCACAGAATATATATCTTTCTTTGATATGATACAAAGAATGACATAGTTTGATCCTTAACTGACAAACAACTTCTGATTTACGACTAGAATTTTTTCGCTGTTTTAGTATTTATTTTATAATTTTTGTAAACTTCGACGTCACTCAGTTATGTCTGTGTCTGTAAGGACGGAGTTATAACAACATTCTACACCTCTCAGTGAAAGTATAGCGTAACCAAGAAAAGGACTCACCATTTAACTTACCTTGTCAAATCCCGGATTAAAATTTCAACACGATATTTCGCCTTATTCATTGTTTTCTGTACTTCAGCCGTCCTCCCACACAGTGGTTGTATCCGCCATGTCAGTCAATTCAAACTAATTCCGGATAATCTGCGCAGGTCCAAATTTCCCTCGATCTCAGGGGGCCGTCTTAAAATAACACCAACTTTTACTTTAACGAGTTGTGTGGATTTTAGAGGAAACACGACGCCTGGTAATTTTGTCTGCTGTTTAGGTAATTTCTATACATGTAGAATCTTTTGTCTACGGAAACCTTTGTCAAAAAATTATTGGTGTCAAATATACACTTTAAATCTGTTTGCTTATTTTCTTTACCGCCAGATGGCGCTATTGCCAAGTTATATCAACTTCCGGTTTAAAGAATAATGTCATCTTATGCTTTGACAGGTAATAAGTTAAGGCTGTGTTTATGGTGACATTTTCAACGATCTGACTGCTGCTGACGATGAATTTATCCAACAATGGGTGGCGCCACTTCTTCTATAGCTCGATCCATTTCCAATCCCGTAAAATGGCTGTTTACATGGAACAAAAACGGTGACAGTTGCCCAGATGAAGCCTCACTCATTCAAAGATTTGGAGCTACTCCATTTGTACATAAAAGAAGAGGGTGAGATTTGTTGTACAAAACATATTCTGTCGTTAGTATGAGTGTAAATGTAATGGTTTGTAGATATAAAATATGAAAACTAAAGAACTATGTCTTGTAGTTTCACTTCAACTGAATCATAGAAAAACTCTAGTCTCTATGTTGGGGATAGTTGGAGACCTCCAAACTCTGTGGTCAAAGTTTACTGATGATGGGTGACCAATAGAGTTGGAGGACCTGCCATATTGAAACATGTCGATTTCCCGAAACAAAACTATTTCGCTAAATTTCTCCTAATTTTAAACAATGCAACCGGCTCAAACTTTACACACATTCAATTCGATCTTTTAGTTTGCTTTTTCACCGAAAAAAAAGCATTCAAACACTCACATTTATGTTGTATCATCGTCGTTTTCCCCAAGGACAGCCCGAATCTCCCGCTCGCCTCCTCGTTTACTTCGTTAACTTGGGCAATGTACGACCTATGAGAGCCGCGCTTTCGTATGTTGTACGCATTGGACGTTTATCAAGAAAATACGAAAGCGCGGCTCTCATAGGTCGTACATTGCCCAAGTAGGTCGTACACCTCATAGGTCGTACACCCAACACTTATGCGTCTTTAACCCAAGCGATCGGGTTTTCCCGTCGATGACAGCCAGCTTACCCATCGAGGCATCTTCTTGCAAAATTTCAACCTCCAAATAGTATTTGAACTTTTTATGAAGTTACATTTGTCAGGCGATGCAAGAATAGTCGCCTTAGGCCGTGTCGGGGAAAAACCGGCAAAAGTGTATGATAACTGATCGGATACCCGTACGGTTATCCAATCATTTATGCATTTGAATTGAAAAACGTAATACACAAGTACAAAGTAGTGTTAAACCTAAAAAGGACTGTTTCATATTGGCTCAATCACTCCTGATGATGGTTTAATAAATGCCGAAATATAGTCCGAAATATCTGCGCTGATGATGTTAGACATTTTTTGACAGATAGGCCATCATCAGCGTCAGAACGCATTTGATCAATTTTCTGGGAATTTCTTGCCACCCTTCGAGGTGGCAAGACCACCTCTCGTTTCTCATCAAAAATATCAAGATTCTCTTCATAACTTTTAAAAAATAAAATTGCTAACCCGTACTTTAATGATTTCCCTTTCTCCTTGCACCAATCTGAAGTCTGTACGTCGACACCAGCCATAGATCTGCCCGGTTAAATTTCAAACTGTACCAAACCTTTAATTTAGAAAAGTCACCATTTGCATACTCTCACTATACGCGCGAAAGGTCAACTTGTCACATGATTACCCACTAGCAGGCGATATAGTTCATTGGTCGTGTTGGTTCACGTGACTTCAGCAAAAAAGCAACACGACCAATGAACTATATCGCCTGCTAGTGGGGTAGTCATGTGACAGATTGACCTTTCGCGCATATAGTGACGTATCAATGAGAGTATGCAGATGGCGAATTTTGTAAACTAAAGGTTTGGTACAGTTTGAAATTTAACCGGGCAGATCTATGGCTTGTGTCGACGTACAGACTTAAGATTGGTGCGAGGAGAAAGGGAAATCATTAAAGTACGGGTTAGCAATTTTATTTTTTGAAAGTTATGAAGAGAATCTCGATATTTTTGATGAGAAACGAGAGGTGGTCTTGCCACCTCGAAGGGTGGCAAGAAATTCCCAGTAAATTGATCAAATGCGTTCTGACGATGATGATGGCCTATCTGTCAGAAAATGTCTTACATCATCATCGCAGATATTTCGGACTAGCCGAAATATTGAGTCAATATGAAACTGTTGTTTTCTGGGTTAAAACTACTTGTGTATTACAATCATTTATTGTACAAAACTAATAGTAGACGTAGTAAACAATCCTCTAATGAGCTAGGAGCTCAAGGACTGTAGAGGGGTCGCCATTTTAAAAATGCAAGTCTCTACAATTGGCATATACAGCTGCCGAGCCGGTCCCTTTTTTCAGAAAAAAAATGCATTCACTGATAAAATAAAATTATAAGTGCCTTAAAATGAATAACCAATCTTTTCTGTCTTTATCAATTCCCCTGTTGTTAAATAATAGGCCAGAGTTATTGCATTACATCCCTGATATCTAGAGCTGGTTGGAAGTCCTATGGTCATCGGCGGCCATGTTTTGTATTCTCAACCATTCAGGAATTTTCCTATCTTACTGTGGGCTACATCATGTAGCGTTCGCCCCTTCAGGCCTCACATTAAAGCTACATACCAGAGCTAGTACAGAAACAGTTATCTTTCTCCAGACTTGTAATAAACCCCTTTCGAAGTCCTACGAGATCTTGTGAGACCTGTGTTTAGGGGTATAACCTTCGCCGATTGGCTGTCCGATTAGCAATAGTGCTTATGGAGATCTGCTGTTAGCCTGTTGTGATTGTCAGGTTATAAGCGTATCAAGATATATACAAAGCCATTGGATACTCATTTATGCGCCAACAAATTACATTATTTCTAGCACTTGTCTTAGACAAGAGCGAAGAGATATAAATATTTTTTTTGACTGTCCATCGAAATCTCAACTGATAGCTTAATATATATCTTGGCGTGTAACAGAAAATAAAATTGGATAAAACAAATGATTTTGAAATAAAGAATAACAGGGTAAACCCTGATCTCCATAAGCGATTTATGTTAAATGAACGGCTGGTCAGTGAAAGTTATACCCTAAACTTGGGTCTCGCATGATTTTGCATGATTTTGGCTAAACTCTAAAGGGGCTTATTGTATGTGTGTTTCAGCCAAGCGATCACACTTTCCCACTGTCAGATGATTGACCATCAGCTTACTTATCCAGACAGCATTGTGCAAAATCTGAGCCTCTAGAAAATAATTTATGATCGAGTTGTTAACACAAGGCATTCCAAAAATAGTTGCCTACCACCATTTTGGGTACATTTTCGTAGACAGAAAATGGTGTCCAATAGGTTTTACGATTGCTGTGCCATAACTGGTCCACTTCCCAGTATCGCGGAAATATTTCTAAATTATTTATGTACTCATATCCATGTGTTAGGGTGTAAGCGGCAAGTTAAAGGATGGATTGAAATTGAGTTTACGGTAAAGATCTTGATTGAATTTGGATAAAATAAATCAGCGAAAAATACTGTGATTTTCTGAATGCATATTTAGGCAAACTGCGCATTCAAACTCAGTAATTTCCAGCACAACATCAATGTATCATGTATGTTTTGGCCCCTTAGTTGAATATTTCCCAATGCTGATGATCGGGACATTGTTAAGAAAATATTCACAATCCAGTTAACACAAGTTATCGCATGTAAACTCATTCATAATATTAGAAATAAACTTAGCGTTTTTTTTGTTTGTTTTTTATTTATTAAATTCAAAACTTATATAAATTTTTATAATTGAAAAGTCAAAAACCAGCAAAAGTGTACAATAACAAAGATACAGAACAAAGGGGAGACAAAAATTTAATCATGTACTGCTGAAAGGCTTGAGCCTGGAGTGTTCTCCCCTTACACAATTACATTGTGTTATACATATGTAGGCCTATATGTCAGTGGCATAAACTAAAGGAGAGATTTGTACACAAATTCCAAACCTTAAAGATAAGCTTTTTGTAGTGTTAAAATATTTTCCCGTGTAATTTTTTTTAAGGATTTATGAACAACTATTTCCTCAGGAATCTGCAAATCAAAGTAATGTTTATTTGAAAAATATTAAATGAAATGCAACAAGCTTCCACATACGGTCCAAGCTTTTGACTGATCAAAATGGGCATCTTTTTTACTCGTTCTGCTTTTAAAAATTCTTCAAAAATGACATCATACACAACTTCCAATGTACACAAACTGCCATGAGGATGCACGGATACAGCAGAGAACATTTATTGCGTCATCTCTTGGAACGTACACGATGTACAGGTAGTGCTTCACTGATCTAATAACTTTTGTAATCAAGTGGTAAATAAAACATTGAATTTTATATTATGTTGCCCCCAAAATTTCGTGTTTTTTTTTATTTGATTTGTGAAATACAATGTACCTGTTCTAAAACACACATTTTGCAAATTGATTTATATTACTCAAGGCTGTTCATAAATCGTTTAAATTATTTAAAAAATATATTTATTGTCTGATTTTAGGTCTATGTATATGGATGAGGACGGAGACCTGGCTCATGAATTCTACGAAGAAGTTAAAGTGACTGGGTCTGGTAAAAAACGCCCGTCTTACAAGATGGTTAAAAAATCCACACGGAAACTAACACCACAGGTAATTACATCAATTTATATTGTTTGCACAACAAGGATGATAAAGGTGGTTACTGGCTCAGGCCATAGAGCATTGTAAGCTTCCAACAACACAGTCCACATATAAATATATAATGCTGTATTAAAGAAATCGTGAGTAATGCAGCATCAAACATTGACCAATAATTGCATCACTCTTTCAGGACGGCAATGTTGATAAATGGTTATGGTTGTATTAATGATTGATAGGGTCACCAATCAAGCATTGCCTGTAGACTGCCCTTAATATAATTAGGTTGCCATCAATGCTTGTAGGTTTCCACAAATGCCTGTAGGTTCCTACTAATGCCTGTTGTGATAGGTTTCCATCAATGCCTGTAGGTTTCCACCAATGCCCGTACATTTTTACTAATGCCTGTAGGTTCCAACCAATGTATTGTAGGTTCACAACACTGCCTGTAGGTTCCCACCAATGCCCATAGGCTCCCATCAATACCTGTAGGTTCTAACCAATGCCTGTATATTCCAACCAATGCCTGTAAGTTTCCACCAATGCCTGTAAGTTTCCACCAATGCCTGCAGGTGCCCATCCTCATCAGTAGCAGTAGTTTCCCATCAATGCCTGTTGCTACAGGCTCCTACCAATTTCTAGGTTGTTACATAAGGATGCATGTTCCCACCAATGCGTATAGGTTGCCATCAATGCCTGAAGTTCCCTCCAATGCGTATAGGTTGCCATCAATGCCTGAAAGTTCCCTACAATGCCTATAGGTTGCCATCAATGTCTGAAAGTTCCCTACAATGCCCGTAGTATCCAAACATTTCCTGTAGGTTGCCATCAATGTCTGAAAGTTCCCTCCAATGTGTATAGGTTGCCATCAATGCCTGAAAGTTCCCACCAATGCCCGTAGTATCCAAACATTTCCTGTAGGTTGCCACTAATGCCTTTATGTGGCTATTCTGACCTGTAGGTTTGAATCAATGCTTTTAGGTTCCCATCGATGTCTTTAGGATCCAAACCTGTTGGTGGCCATTATTGCCTATGGCTTCCCATAATCGCATTGTTGCTTAAATATTTGTAACAATTAATATAGCTTCCTACTTATGCACGTAGGTTTCAATTAATGCCTTTGGGTCCCAATCAATATATGTAGGTTTCAAACACTGCCTGTAGTATTACATCAGTGCTTGCAGGTTCCCACGGGTTCCTGTAGGTCACTTTTAATGTCATCAATGCTTGTAACATTGTCAGAAAATTTGCTCTGCTTGGACACAATTTTCTGTTTGCCAAGATAAATTCTCCAGCTTCCAATGCCGATGAAAAGTTGGGAGTGTTTACAGCAGCTATATGGAATGATATATATATTTCAATGTGTGTTTTAGTGTTCTTAAATATATATATATTTCACCGTCATTGCGTTTGTCTATGTGGATTCATCCAATATGTTCTTTTTGATACTTTACAGGGAGATATTACTTTATCTCCTCCGAGGCTACATGTGGATTTTCCTGCTGTTATGTGTGAAATGGCCCCAGTCAGAAAGTAACAACCTTGACATTGACATTAACCTTGGTTGCTTTGTAACCAGAATGCTGTCAAGGTCAACTGTGATCAGAGACGATAAATCCACCCAGAACTACTTTGTGCTGTAAAAGGATGTGGGGAGTAGAATTGTTTAATTTCCCAGTGAAATGCCATTCGTGTTTTCACTTTATTTGATTTTCAGTTTCTCATGGACCTAAAAAAATATTTTTTAGTTTGAATGCAGGATGCTTGATTGGTTTATTGACAGATATGTAAATTAAGGTCTGCTAAACGGTTCCTTGTGGATAGATAATGGACTTGGTGGATGGAAATATAAAATTCCAACTTTTAATATTATGGCTGTAAACTGAAGCCCAAGAAAGAGACAATCAGTTACCAATTATGATATTGTACATTTGAAATCAAATTAAAGTCCTATTAAATAATATGTATTTCTCTGTTGACTGAGAGGACCAGTCAGATCAGAGAGATCATTTATGTCACTTCCATTTTCTACCAGTATTTATTTATATATTTTTTTCTTCCATTGCCGCTTAACCACAGATTCTCTACCTACTTCAGTAACTTCACCCTTTTTCCTCCCCACTCAACCTGGCCCCATATAAGTGAATTAATCATGAGTGCAATAAGAAATTACTGCGTTAAAACTGTAGGAACTTTAGCATCTGTCGCAACCGGTCCATGTTGTAGGCCAATCCTCATCTTTACTTGACCGTTGTAAGACAGGGCCTATCTTTGCTGAATCTGTAGAGGATTGGAACGTGCCGATGATCAGCCGGCCGTGTTATGCTTAATTTGATTTCCTCTGTTGTTGTTGCTCATGGCAAAGTACCAGAGTTTGTCCCCTAAACCACCAAGAAATAAAGCCAACATGGGCTGAATATTGTATACAACTTAATTTTCAATTTATACACCCTAATTTATCTATGGCATACCCTCGAGCTGGGGGCAATGTGGCTATGCTTTAACCATGTTTGCGAGCGTAGCAAGGAGGAACTTTAAATCTTTTGGCCTGGGTTTTTTTGTCACCATACAATCGTTGGTGTTGAGTGGGATGTTGAACCCTAATCAATCAATCAATCAATGGCCGGCATGATATAGTCTGAATTAATATATTTTTTCAAGTTTATTGGTAATAATAATAACGAATCAATCAGGCTAGAGATGCAGGATATTTTGTCAAATACACAAAAACTTAAATCCACTCTCTCTTTTTTAAATGAACATTTCACGTTTGCCAAGAGTAGCTTTGAATTTTGTACAACTTGTAAACTTTCCTCTCACAGTTTTATAGACAATGATGGTCACAGCTGAGTTTGAAGAAATTGAAAGTATTTATTTCTTTATAGGAAGTATTTTAAATATTTTAGTTAAATCATGTCCAGTAAAATGAGGGGGCCTCGGTGGTCCAGTGGGTTAGAGTGATCATCCCTCAGTCAAACACAGACCTTCCATCAATGCGGAGCGGGTTCAAATCCCACTCAGACCAAATGAAGATTGACAAATTTCTGAATGGATTTTTAACTCGGTCGCCGTATGTGAAAGAATTGCCAGGTACTCGTCTCCGGGCAATGAGCCCGATTTCCTCCCCCACTAAAACCTGGCTATATAAGTGAAATAATGCTATATAAAATGAAATAGAGACTTATATAGATTACTTTCTGTTTATGATTTTGACTGTTTTTGATTGGGCCAAAATAAAAAAATGTTTTTTGCTTTTACAAACCTTTTATGAAAATTATGTATAGGTAGGTTGATTTAATATTTTTATCCTCCACACACAGCGCAACAGCTGAACACCAAAAACATCAGTACAATTAGAACAGTCAACCAAATCACAATCAATCACTGTAACGTTCTTAAACAGCCATGGGTAGGTTTTCTCATGTTGCGGCTGGAATAAAAAAAAATAAAAAAAACACGGGATTTGAAATAAGCAAAATGGTAAAAGAAAAGTTTGGGTAGCTATGATTTTGGTCCCGTAACAGCCAGCAAATCATTTTTTTTATTTTTAAGGGCCGTTTGTGCAACAGCAAAAAAATCATTTTTCATTATTTTTGGCCTTAGTGTTGTTCGTGTCCACTTGTCATTTCTTATCTTTACTTTCACAACCGCCTAATTCTGTACAGAGATCTTTGAATTCACGTTACTTTAAGGAGAAATATTGATGTTCTGCAAAACACATTTTCATAAATAAACAAAAAAATAAATGGAAACAAATCACAAAGAAATAAACCTGTGTTGTTGTTTGATGGGTTTTCTTCAGCTTAGCTTGAACCTTTGGCCGCCATAATATTTGTAGACTGCGAAGCCAGCTGCTTTGCCCAGTGGCAATCATTTCATCACATAACCTATTTCACAACTCAGTTTATTTCACTTTTTTTGCAGTGAATTTGATGAGAATTTGCCACCTGTCAATAGAAGGTTTGTCTATGAAGTTTTTGATTGTTTGGTGTTTTACGCCGCACTCAAGATTATTTCACTAATATGGCGGCGTTGCCAGTTTTATTGTGGGAGGAAACCGGGCTCTATGCCCGGAGGAAATCCACAACCTTCCACTGGTAACTGGCAACCATCCCACATAGGTCGTTCGAGTGAAAACCCAGTCAGAAAATCTTCCAATTTTTTTTGGACTGAGTGGGATTCGAACCTGCGACCCATTGGTGATCAAGTTTTTGAGTCTTCTTACTGGTCATACTAAGCACATTGGGAGCGAGTAAGAAAGAATCCTGTTTGAAGGAGATTCCAGCTTCCTGTTCTCTGAACATTATGGAAAAGCTTTACTTGGTTAGATTGATGTTTTACACCATATTCAAGATTATTTAACTTGTATGGCCCTGTCACAAGGTCAGGTACTCGCAGAATGTTGATGTTTTCCTCTTAGCGTATGTCTATAACATAATGCTTAAGAAGGCTCGTAAACTTGCCATGTTGTACAGATATTCTAAGAGTCCTCTTACATTGAGAACGCTTTGTACAAGTGGCCCAGAGGAAAACATCAACCTTCTGCAAGTACTCTTCCACATACATGTAGGGTAACGACCAATGAGGGATGGTTGCCAGTTACGATCGGAAGGTCGTGGGTTTCCTCAATGCCGCCTTATAAGTAAAATAATCTTGAGCGCGGCCTAAAACACAAAACAACCAATCCACATAGGGTGATAGTCAAAAAGCTCACTAAGAAATTTGTAGGGTTTTGTTTGGGATTTGAACCCAAACCCTTCGATCGGTACGCTTGTGTTGGACAGAGAGGCATTGCTCTGCTGGCAGACCCGGAGCTCCCCAACCAGATTGGTTATTGTGGTAAACAATCCTCCGATGAGCTCCAGGATTGTAGAATGGTCGCCATTTTCAAACGGTAACTGCGACTCAAACTTACATCGGTCCTTTTTTCTTTCGAAAAAAATTGTTCACCGATGCAATAAATGCCGTAAAATGAATGACCAACTTTTTCTGTCTTGATATCCATTCCCATTTTGTCGAATTATATAGAGTTATTGCATTACATCCATATCTAGAACTGGTTGGAACACTTTCCCGTGGTCACGGCGGGCATGTTTTGTATTATCAGCCTTTCAGGAATCTTCATATTTTAAACATGGCTACCCTCCGTAGTCTTCGGCCCTATGGGCCTCACATTAACCACGCTACATACCGGGGCTACCAGATTGGGTGCCACAGGCTCATTCTGCCTGGCACTCCAAGCTTTCTAAAGCAGACAGCAAAATATGCTGTGAAAAGAAAAATCAACAACAAACCGGTGACTGGATTTTTATAATTAACTTTATTGAAATGTAAGTTGATATTCCATTTTGTGAGAATACATATGGTATTTAAGTCAGTCTTCAGGTGGTGATAAATAAGTATTTACATGTACAAAGATTTCAACAAACTCCTCATCATTTAGTGACCCCAAAAATACTTGAAAGTATCATCACAAAAGTTTGTTATCAGCATAAATCAAAATTTGAAAACATTTCAATAAACAGGTGATCTACTATGTAACAGACTCAGATTTAACAGAACCATATCATTAGCCAACATTCTGCGAACTTAAACAAACTTGCTAACACACTGGGTGGTCTTATAACAATATAACACTTCATTAAGACTATGGGTGAAATCAGATGATCTGTGTCAAGGCTCCCTTAGCTTAACTGCCCAACTACTAGTGTTATTTAAACTGCAGCTTTAAGGAACCAGGCAGAGATAGTAAAAAACATTCTTGTTCAACAAACTTGCAGGATTTGTATAAATTTGAATATGTTGCCCTTCTTGAAACAATTATCCTTGCCAGAAGAGGGTTTCCAAAACTTTCAATTTTATCTCCCTTTAAAATACTGAAAATAGCCTGTCCAAATCGGTTCCATTTCTAAACTATCATCCATTTGTCTCCTTGCCCCGAGGAAACCTCTGACCCTCAGCGAATACCTGACAACTCTTCCATATACGGTCAAAGCTTTTGACTGATCGATTTATTGATGTTTTACGCCACAATCAAGATTATTTCAGTTATATGGCGACAAAGCTTTTGAAGGTCGTTCAAATTAAGTTGTCAAAAGAAAAGTTTCCATTATGAAACTTTTTACCGTCATATTAATATAGGTATAATGGAAATTTCACTTTAATACTTAAAACTTAACTCATGAATGGTTTATTCACCAAAGTAAGTGATTTCTGCTTAACTAATTAGTTGCCAATGGATAATTTATTATAGATCATACTTCGTCATAGTAACTACGATTGAAACAGGTCTACAAATTGTAAAATATCAAAATAGAAATATTAAAGTAGATTGACCATTTCCATTTAATTCAATTAATGAACTTTTGATACTAACGAATCAACAGAGCTTCAAAGACTGTTAGATTTACAACCTCAACTGTGATTTTAAACATTATTTATAAACAAGAAATATTATGCCATTTAGACTACCTTCAAAAGTAAAATCACAAGATCTTTGCATTCGAGCAATTGAATTAATAAATCTTCCAACTTTGTATTTAATATCATTTATATCCTTGTGTTTTCTAACCGTAGCAATGGTAGGTTTTTCTATCAAGTACAACAGACCTCTTAAATGAGAGGATTCGAAACTGGCGCCGAAATCTGCCCTTTGTCAACATAACATAGGCTAGAGCACGAAAAGGAGTATATGATTTTTATGGACTAGAATATTGATGGACTTCCAAGTATTCAGGTCTCAGACTATCTTTGGTTTCACTGAAGAGGACTGATTATCTCCCCTGATCTACAATACTGAACTATATACATGTATCAAGGAGACCATATGATGTGTTATAGTACTGTACTCAAGATTATTTCCCTGATACATGTACAAGGGCATTGCCATGTTAGTGGGGGATAAAAACCTGATTCTTTGCTCGGAAGAAACCCTCGATCTTCGGTGAGTACCTGGCAACTCTTCAACATACTCTGGTCAAGCAGACAGTGACATATTAACATCCGTGTCCTCGAGAAATCAACTCGAGGTCATTCACTATCATTTATGATATTTGCATAGTTAATGAAATATTTCAATCACAAACATTCCAAGTTAAACAAGTATCAATATTTTTTGTAACCCAAAAATTATTTTTCCCTAACAAAATGAATCGAATCTCATTGGAAGTTTTGTGCTTTGAAAATGATGTCTGCAAACAGTAAAACAAACAGTGAATTACCCTTAAACAGATCAGTGAAACCATTTAACAACATGATTTTAAACTTAACAAATTCAAGTACTTTGGCTTTTGTGTTATTCAGGTTAACGATTAACAGCTTTAGAAGATCAAAAATTTATTTCACCCGAACGACTCGATCAGATAGCTTTACAATGTTAAATCACAGTGTTAACAAAAATATGTGTCAAAAGGGGCGAAGAAAAATATGTCGTCTTTGTAACAAGCAAAACATCACTTTCAACATTGAGTAGAGTATGTTACATGTCAAAGATATAGGAATTATCAACAGTTAATACTCCTCAAAATATAGGTTGATATCGCAGGCCTTTTGTCTGGAGACATAACCAGAGATTTCCATATAATGCAGGTTAAGTTCATAAAGCACAGCACAGGTTAGGTAGATTGGCCCAAGGCTCATTCAGACTGCAATGACCATGCAGTTATCCGCAAAACTGTAACTGCACAAACACTGTTAAATCAGAGGCTTTGCACGGACACTTTAAACTTCGGAAAGCCATTTTCAAGAATCAATCCAAATTTCAGTAAATAGCATCACTTATCGCTCATTTCTTTCTTACAGGTCAGATGTTTGCACGATGAAGTAGGCCTACACTTAGGATTGTCTATTAGAATGCCCCATTGAAGTGTCCAGTGTAACTAGTGAGGGGGAAAGGGTTCATGGAGCCATAATAAATTCAGATATATTGTGGTTGCCATGGTGAAGCATGGGCATGTTCTATAGTATCCCATGGCAACTGTAATACATTTTCAGTGGAACATCATGGTTACCTGTGACAGGTGTACAAGGCATAATTACAGGGGCACCTTAGTCCTAAAGGCACTGAATGTCACAAGTAAACGCCTTGGTATATTAAGACTTGCTATATCTTCCCTCATAACAACCGGATAGTGGGCTCATCAAAGAACAAAAAATATATATTTTGCCCTTTAAGCGCGATATTAATTCCAAAACCCTATAATTGATGGTAATCTGTCCAATATAAATTTCCACAATAATTTGGTATCAACAATCACAACATAATTCAAACTTTATGAATGATAAAATTAACGTAACCATCCTAATAAATCCAACTTTCTTCAGCTCCATAACAAATCTTTGAAATAAAATCCCTCGACTTCTTTCTACTAGGATCTCTGACTTTCTTTCTTCCTCTCTTTTCGAATCTCTTTCATACGCTGTTGGATGATACGTTTCATTACTTTATATTTGTACTGAAGTTGGGCGACACATTCACCCTCCTCTTTATCTAAAATTCTCATGAAATTCTGAAGCTCGGGTTCACTGAAGGCATTCCACTGAATTAAAAAAGAAAAGAAAATAAATTCAAAAGTACGTTAAAATACAAAATATATATCATAAAAATCAATCCTGTTTCAAACTTTTTTTAACATGGATTCCATTTTACTGTATCATGATGTAGGTAATTTGTGATTGGTTGATTGATATTTTACGGGGCACTCAAGATTATTCCAGTGCTATCGCGGCATTGGTGGATGTAGTAGGTGAAGAAATCAATCTCCGTGTCGAGAGCTAATCTCAGATGCCTGACAACCATTCCAGCGGGTGTTTCATAGAAATGGCCCGCAGTATTTGTTTCAATTTCAATTTATTTGTGAAGAACACAACCTTTTGACACACATTCGTACTAGATTTATCTTTGTAAGTTCTATTAATGGATCTTTGCTATTGGAGGGCCATTAGAATGTCTATCATTTTCCTTTAGATTTCCTGACCTACATGTATAAACAATGCACTTGTGGTACATATGCTACTGTTTTCATTAGACAGTATTCTAAGGGAAATAACTTTTCCTATTTCCAAAAAGACAGCATACGCGTAAGAATTCCGCTAATTCAAGGAGCAACAAACTATTTGACTGCTTTCTCCTATGTTTGTCTAAAACAACAACAATAGCAATTGCTCGATAGGATTACTCTCCATGCAGGAGGTAAGACACCCAACGAAAAGTCTCAAACTTTTAGAGTGCTTTTCGTAATGTTTTGAGTACTTGAATTAGCGGAATTCTTACCGTATTACAGCAGAAACATTGAAAATGAATCTATATTCCAAAGGTAAAGTTGTATAAAATGGGCTATAAGATTTGTAAACGGTGTAAACATGTACACATTGATTGGAGTTTTTAAGTCGCACTTTGAACCTTATGATAATTATAGATATTAACCTCAATTTCTCCAGTCTCATTCTCCTGAAGGACAAGTCGATGTTTCTTCAAATCTTCACAGCCCCATTTTAAACAGACCGGTAAGGGAGTGTCTTTATCACCTACACGCCACAGCTTTACTGAAAAGAAAATTAATACATTGAGTACACGGGAAGATAGATCGATGCTTTTCATCGCAGTCAAGGTTATTTACCCTACATGGCAGGGTTACCATTGATACATTCATGTCGCACGGGTAAGATAACAGCTGGTTAATTAAACCAAAGTTTGCTTAAATCAGAATGATAGATTCTTCTATGGAGCGGTTTTCTTAAACCAAAACACATAGGACAACTTGTACTACTTTGTACAGGGTGATGTTTAATATGAGATTTTGAGAGCAACTGATGATGAGAGTAGTTGCTCTCAAAAGCTCATATTAAACGTCACAATGTACAAAGCAGTACAAGTTGTCCTATGTGTTTTGGTTTTAGATCAGAATAAGTCATCTTTATCAGAGTTTCACGGAGCGTAAATAAATCATACCGATTTTGCCGTTGTTGAGTTCCTGAGCATAAAGAGCAAACTTTCTTGGATTATCCAGTATTTTGAACTTCTTCAGTAAGGCCGTTATCACTTCCTTTGTGGTGTCCTCGCTGAAAAACAAACAAGAGTTTCAGAAATACATAATACACTCACAACGGTAAATTCATTGTAGCACATATTTTTTTTGTTCAATATTCAGCTTTCAGCTCTATGTTCACATTCAATGTTTAAGCAGAAATCTTTCAGCAGAATTTGGGAAGAACCTTAAATTTCAGTCACCTTAAACAGACTGGGGCTTGGTGACTTATCCCTAAGTTGTAAGGATGTATATTAGACTGAAGCCATATTGCCAAAAACGCAGCCTGAAAGATTTTATACACACCTTGTGACATGAATTTGTTTGATGGTATCCCTAGGCATGTAGAACGATATAGACATAGTATTCTGTTCCACAATATGTTCCCTTGTGAGCACTTCATAGATAGAGGGAGGTCGGGCTCCTAGTGACATTGTGATAGGACGAATCAGATTCAGCGTGACTCGTATGAAACCTTGGAATGACAAACTATCTCCAATCTGAAATCAAGAATCAGGAAAAAGTTTTAAAACTAAATGTTTTTCATTTTTATAAAGTAGAGTTTTACGTTGGGAGCAGCTTATTTTACTGACATGGTAGGGTTTATTGGGGAAGAAAATGTATTTTGTCTTAAAAAAACACAAAGCCTACCAAGCACTCAAATTAAAATGGAGATTTATATGCGTAAAATGACAATCCAGCCACAACAACAAGTGTGCAGGGTATAACTTTCTTGCAGGATGTAAACTGAAGGATTATTAGTGCATGTTGAATGATATACTGATTGGGTATTTTCTAGAGCATTTACATGTACATGTTACTTGCATCTGCAGATTCTAGAGCTCATGGACAACAAGATTTTTTTTCTTTTTTTTTCCTTAATTAGGAATTAACATCCAATGTCCATGAGTTTCTTTATATGGTGAATAAACTAACTGAGTTATTTGGGAGAAGGGGACAATGGGGAGAAGGGTGGAGAAAGCTAAATTTATGGGGTTCAATCTCAGTCCACCGATGTCCGTGCCATAGTTAAGATGCGTAACCTTTGTCAATGTGTTACAAAAGAATTCCAGAATTTCTACTGACCAAGGCTAAGCTCTTGTCAGTCGTCAACCTAATGAAATATCATAGGTTTGCTTTGTTACAACAATTTATGGGGTGTAAAGGTCTAAATGCTATACCTCTTTTTAACACAATTAGAAACTTGTCTCCATGGTTATTTTAGACAAGAAGATTTTCCCTGTGCCCGTGTGTTTTAGTGATCATAAATACAATATGTTTGTCTGGTTATTGAAAACAACTTACAAGAAGATTGATTTATTGATGATGCAATTAAGATTATTTCACTTATATGGCGGTATTGCCAGGTTTAGTGGGGGAGGAAACTGGTCTCCACACCCAAATTAAACCCTTGACCTTTGATGAGTACCTGGCAACTCTTCCTCTTTGAGTGAAAAGTCCACTCAGATTTTCTCATATTTGTATTTGTTCTGAGTGTGATTTGAACCCACACCATATCAATGGAAGGTCTGTGTCAAACTAAGGGACTATCACTCTGCCAACTGAGCCAACAAGGCCTCATCACAATAAGAAGAAACTGTTACTCACAAAACAGAAGAGAGAACTTGGTGAATGTTCGTTGTGAATGTCAATCAAAGTCCGAAGCTCCTCCCTCTTTGCAGAATCAGGGTCATGTTTGATGCGAGATCTACTGTTGCTACGGTGACGACCTTGAACCCCTCCAGATCTATACCCGGAATCTGAATCCTGGATCCAATCAAAAGTCAATATCAAAATAAATAATAAATCATGGCAGTTGTTTATTCCGATAGAATCATTTCAATTTGAAAAAAAAAAAAGTTTTAGTCAACCAAGAACCTATATAACATATTGAATCAGAATCAACTACAACGCTATGTAACAGGGTATTATTTTGATATTGGTCAACATCTTAGTTCCAAATTCTATGTGACAGACTTATGTCCGAAAGATTACACAATATCATAAAAAATAACTCCTAAAACAAAGTGAAATTTGGATTACATACAATAATAGTCTGTAGCTGATTTTATATGAGACAGTATAGGCCATCAGAAACCATAATGACACTCAGTAACATCCACGCATCGATTGACGTTTTACTCTGCACTCATGATTATTTCTCTTATATGGCGTCGTTGCCAGGTTTCAGTTGGGTGCAGCTCTTTCACATACGATGACCGAGCGAAAAATCAGTTCAGAAGTTTTTCTTTTTTTATTTGCAATTGTGATTTGAGCTCGCTCTGCATCAATGAAAGGTCTGTTGGGACCAAGAGACGCGCACTCAAACTCACTGGACCAGCAAGGCCCCAACATCTATGTTATCACTTCAGCAGTATATAAATATATAATTAGGCCTTCCTTAAAAAGTTGTTGGTTTCCAATAACTCTCCTGCCCTATAAAAAACCTGCCTCTTCAAAAGTTTTTATTGAACTTTTGCTCTATTTTTGTTTATCTTTTTTTTCAAACAATCCGAATATACAAGGAATACAAAACACTTTACTGAGAGGGTCGGGTTACGCAAAGCAAACACATTTTTAAAGACTTCCTTCATAATAAAGCACATTTCACTCAGGTGGCTTAAGAAAGACTTACACTTTGAGAGAAGTCAGGTGACATGTTGAGTGGTGAAGAGGTAGTTTCTGACTGACATGATTGACATTGGTACATTCCAGTAAGAGACGTCTCCACGCCATCCTGTTTGTCTTCTTCGCTGTTCCCGCTGGACACTGTTGTACAATCTAAGGTTACCAGGGGCCGACATCTATGATGACACGTGTATTGACAATCTGGAGAAGAGAATAAGAGTTATAAGACGACATCAGTCATTGAACACGTAACAGGGTGTAATATAGCCCGAGTTATAATCCCCACATGGGGTTACTCGCTGGGCGTCTACAGTTTGAGCACCCAAAATAGGAAAGAAATGTTGTGATGGCTTTACATATTGAATCCTGGTAGAGAAAACTGCCCTGCAAAGTATTTAAAACATAAATATTGTGGACATATCAGTCTGAAATGGTTATGTTAAGTATGAGCACTCTTCATGTAACAGTCAGGGGGGCCTCTGATCAATGTCCAAATCTTCTGTAGCAAAATACAGTAAAACCTGTACATACCATGTTTCAGGCTTTCTTTAAATATACCTGCACATTTGGTATTGGTATTTAACTTGTTGGTGTGCAGGTTTTCCGATTTCTTACAAAATTTTGGTGTTCTGGGTGACCTCCATGAGGTAAAATAAAATATGGTCCCATTTACATGGGAATTAGTAGTCTTTTTTTTTTACTATTTATTATCTTTTCATAGGGCTCATCTCATTGGATTTTTTTTTTTTTTTTTTTTTGGGGGGGGGGGGGGGTGTCTAAGTGAAAAAATGTGCCTCAGAGATGCATGTTAAAGGGTCTGGTAAAAGACCGTGGGTGTTTAAATGGCATTTCTATAATTATTCCAATGTATTTTGTGAGAACATTTTTCTTGACTGACTAACATCTGAGTTATGTAATGAGAGGTATAACAATTAACTATGTAATCAGCCACAGGTATTTGGGGTTACTAGGTACATCAATAGGTAAAATCTGGTTTGTCAGGTACATGTTTAATCAAAGTCTCAGACCGAGATGACAGGTAAGATAATTTGTCAATAAAAGTGAAACACACCTGTAAATAAACAGGACATACCTGAAAGTCCTACCTTTCATTTTCAGTCCTAAAAAATCTAAAGAGTACTCAACACCCACCCATTGACAAAAAACATCAACACAAAAGTCTGTGCCTAACCTATATACTGATGTCTTTTGTAAATCCCTTATGCTGAATTCATGGCATTTTGCTACATGGATAATGGCAGTGTTGTCACTGATTATCAGGCCAGAGGATTTGACGGAAACGATCGGTTCCGGTAGCCTGTTGTTATTGTTGCTCTAAAACTACGGAAACAAAAACATGTTACCCATCATGACAAACAGTATATGGTATGATGTAAAACAAAACAAGCATTGGTACCAGTTGGTTCCCAGCATTTCTATATACAGAACCGATTCTAAGTTTCTGACAGACACAGAAATTATCTGGCCTAAATTATGATCGACAGATTTAGTCCAAATGGTCATGGGGATTTGTCAGAAAATGTATTTAGTCCGTCCGAAATTGGCATTTTGAAGCAATTCTCTTGAAAGATCATGTGAAAATTTTCAATTTTTCACATCTCATGTTATAATAATGCTAAAAATAACCTGCCCAAATTGGTTCTATTAATAAAGTGCTCATCTACTTCATCTGGTGGATTGATTGATTGGTGTTATATGGCGGCGTTGCCAGTTTTATTGTGGGAGGAAACTGGGCTTTATGCCCGGAGGAAACCCACGACCTTCCGTTGGTAACTGGCAACCATCATCCGGAGGAAGGATAGTTACTAACAACAATCTCATTCTGCTTTCTGGATGGATTGCTTGGTGTTTATTGTCACATTTAGAGCCCTGAGGAAATTCTGCCATGAAACTTCCATCAGTACAAAAATACCACATGTACGCAGATCCATAAGGATTGATGGTGCATGATAATTATAATAATTTTATTTATTTAAAGCTATAAATTATACTAGCATAAATTACATCATTTTCAGGATAATCGATAGGTTCATCTGCACATCAAGGCGCACTCTAATTTGGACCGCAACCGTTTGAAAACGGCGCTACCAAGGCGTAGACTCCGCAACCGTTTGAAAACGGCGCTACCAAGGCGTAGACTCCAAGTGTAGTGTGCGCTTGGCATTAGGGACTATCGCTGTGACCACTGAGCCACAGTCCCCGAATTATATAAGTAAGATTAACAAGGGGGGGGGGGGGGGATTAAAGGCTTGTGAGGTAAAGGCTATTTCAACTGTTAAGAGGGGACTAACTTACAAATAGGAAATTCTTCAAAGATGAGCCACATGCAGTTTGACTCACTTAGTTTGAAACCAGAACAAGGTCAGATATAATTCATTACCTTGACAGGTACAGGTATGCACATTATTACAACACCACATCTCAAGTATAAAGAGGACTTAAGATTTATAAACAGGGCCTAAAGCTGGTTTATGTTTGTTTATGGACTAATATATATTTGAACAAGAGTTTTAAGTAAACTCAACGTACGCCTTCCACTATGACTGACTACTCAACATTATAGAAAATATTTGTTAAAATTTTCGACAATTGAAATTGTATGTTCCTGAGAACATAATTGATTAACACAATCTCTAATTGATTAACATACATGACATATGTCCTAATTGTTCTTGACACACCATCTACCCCTTAAAGTGGCATGAGCTGCCAAAATGTTAATATTTTGATGTAAAAACAGAATGTTGAAATTATCGGCTATTTTTTAAGATGCAGAATTCAGAAGCTTTTTAGTGCATCTAGTCTAGAGAATGTACGATAAAGTATTGTTTTGAACTAACTTTAGCTAAGAATGAAAGGTTGTCCTGGTTATCTAAATTTTGTTTACTTTTCGAACACTATTCCGGTTCGCTTAGGCCACATACTGTATGGATTTTCCTCATTCCAACGCCAATCATTTAGTTTTTTGATGGCCTTCAAAGCCTCTTACTGTCGTGACGATGAGAAATTATGAAAAAAGTGTGAATTTTGGCAGCTCATGCCACTTTAAGTATATACTCTAAAAAAATATCAAGATCAGGCCAAAACTGAAGCAGATATGGACCTAATGAGAATATTATATAATCTTATATTATATACTAATACAACCAAAGACGCCATAAATGGCCGACAACACACCATCTACCCACAAGGTAAATGCTGTGACAGAATTGTAAAGGTCAGATAAAAAGTCTTCAAGTTATGGAGCGGAAGGGAAACAAGATATAGACTTAAACAGAATATTAAATAATCCAACATGGTTACTGCATTATGTAACCCGGGATGCCCTTAATGGTTTCATACACTGTCACGCCATCTATCCCTAATAGAAATTGTCAAGATCAGGTCAAAACTAAATAAGTTAGGGACTAAAAGAGAATATTACATAATCCGACATATAGGTGGCATTGTGCAAGATGTCATAAATGGCCGACAACACACCATCTACACAAAAGGTTTATGCTGTGAAAGAATTCTTGGATCAAAACTCTTCAAGTTATTGAGTGGAAGGAAACAAATATATAAAATAAAAGGGAATATTCAATAATCTAATATAGATGCCATATTATTCACCCGAAGATGTCATAAATGGTACATGACACACCCTCTACCCCAAAAGTATATGTTGTTAAAAAATTGTATAAGATTGGATCACAAGTTTTCAATTTATGAAACCGAAGTGAATCCGGAACGTATGGACGGCCCTGGTATACCATAATACGACTGACTTTTTTAAGTGTGGCTTATAAAAACGTACGTTGAAATGAAACAACCTTTGAGTTAGTTCCCTGTTAGTCAAAAAGGAGTGAAGATGACACATGCATATTTTCATTTTTGTAACTTTTCAGCAAAATAATGTTCGTGTTTTACTGAAGGAGATGTAGGTAGCTATCTTGATCACTTCAAGTGCATTATAGTCAATTCAACCAATTTTAAAGAATTGTTTGCAATTGTTAGCAATGTCAATGACAATTACTCATTGGCCAGAAACTGGCAAATCCCCTAATGCATGCAAAACTGATATGAAATGTTTAAGAATAAATCTAAAAATAAGTGTTGTACTCACTGTGAGGAGTTTGGAAAGGTAGAATTTACAATTATTGACTGGAGACAGCCCCTGTAAGTAATACCACAGGTATTACAGCTGAAAGCTTAAACTCTAGTGAGAGGAAATGCTTTGAAAGAAAACAAACCTATTGGTTTCAATAGCTCTATTTAAAGATGCTTGAAGACAACCGGACAAGCCTAAAGTGAAAATGGCAAAAATTCTATTTCTGGCAGTTATTCTGTCAACATGATAAAAATGGAACCATTACAGTTTTTGCTACAGCTGTACTATACCAAATTACGATCACAAGACTGATACTGGGTATCACCAAAATGGAAAATGATAAAAATATTGTTTGACTTGAGAAAACAAACTTTGTCATCATTTTAATTGATCATTTCAGGAAACCAAGTTCTTTGCTCAGAGGAAAACCCCCAGACCTTCTGCAAGTACCTGGCAACTCTTCCAAATACACTGTACGGGAGTACAACCCAGACCTTCTGCAAGTACCTGGCAACTCTTCCAAATACACTGTACGGTTATTGGGGGAAAATCTCATCAGAAATTTTTCAATTTCCATTCTAATTTAGTCTGAATTGGATTATATCCATATCCCCATCAATCAAAGACCTATGTCTACCTGAGAGAATATCAGAACTGGCTGAGCCAACCCATTTCTTTTAAAAAAAAAACACTGTAAAATTTGGGATAATATCATGAGGTTAAGGTAGCTTAAAACATGTAATATTTTATGTTAAAATCTTAATCAAAACAGAAAATAAAATGTGATTGTGCACATTTTGATTCTAACAATGAAGATACCGTGTAAGACAGATTGTCGATTTTGTCTTCCAGAACAAGCTATAACGGTTGATTTTTTTGTAATTGATGGTTTTATCTTGCAATAATATAGCAGCATTGGTGCATTGAAAGCAGGCTGCATGTCTAATCCTTTTGTTGGTTATTGGAAACTATCCCACATATGAGAACAAATCTAAGGTATCACTCCTAAGTTGGTTTTGTGAAAAACACACAAGAAGTTTTTGACATGTACATGTACGTCAATGTCTTTGCTTCGCAAGTACTGGGCAATATGGCTGATCTTTCGGAAGCAGTTTCGCTTGTCGGTCCTTTGCCTACCTCTGAGAGTGCACCGAGAATACTTTCTAATGCCCTGGACCGTTTCCCTGGTAATTCTTACTCATTCTTTAGCCTTTTTTTTGTCAAATGATTGGAATTGACTTGCTTAAGATGACATTGTTGTTGTATTTGAAGAGCATTACAGTTTCACATTGATCTTTATATACAGATCGGCACAACCCATGGTTTTTTAATGCATATTTCAGCCAAGATACAGGAGTTGACTTTTGTGTGTTTAATATGTCTAAACAATTACTTTATAATGTGCGATTCTGAGGCTGATATGATCAAAAAGTTCTTTATTTGTAGACCTACTGTTTGAGGAAAAAAAGCCATTAATTTTGAAATTCTGTTATAATGGAAAAATATCCAAATTTTGGATGGAAACAATCAATCAGAATAGTAAATACTGTTTTAACATACATGTACTCTGCCGTGAAGAAAATCTTGAACAAACTACATGTCATAAAAAAAAATGTTGGTTTATGGTTCCTGCCATAGTAGAGAACTTACCATTTTTATGTCTGGGGTTATTTTGCTTTTCAAGATAGGAGCGTGGAAAATATACTGATTGGTCACTGTTGGAGCGCCTCCCATAATCCCTAGCTAGCCTAACATAAGGGAGGTAATCATCTTCATCCTCCTGATAATATTCAGCAGATCTTCGTTTTAGTCCTTCATTTATCGGCACTCTGTCCAGTCTTATGTTTGGGTAAGTACCACCCATATCTATTTCAGAGTCTGACGAATGTCTTGAATACACGGTAGGCAAGTTGGAGACCAACCGCCGTGCACCAGGGTATTTTCGAGGATTGTAACCAGTAAAATCTGAACACCCATGGTAAATTTCTCGAAAAATGTCCTCATTGTCAGCTAAATCCTCATCAGAGCATGGAAAAGAATCAACGTCGGACTCATCTACGGAGCTAAAATGACTAGAATCCAGATGAAATTTGGGTCGAGATTCTGTCTTTTCGTCGGATGACGTGTACGAACTGGGTCTGGATCCCTTCAATCCCCCAACAGGAGTTTCAGGTTTTCTCCCTCCTTTTACTGATGCACTATCTTTGTAAACTTTCTCATCGAAGGAGTGACGGTTAAACAAAGATTCAGATTCTTTGTCCTTGGCCTTTTGTGAACTTTGGGAAAAGTCATAACACCGAGATTTGGAAGAAGACTTAGATTTCTGTCCATTTATATTGGATTTACTTCGACATTCTTCCGTAGAATTAGCACTTTGAGTTTTAGAGTTCACCTTCTCACTCTTCTTATCACTTTGAGAAGTTTCAGAAAAATCACAGGATTCCGTTTTGGAACTTGATCGTGTTTTAACATTGCTTTCTTTGAAGTCATTGTTTGAGTTTTCATAAATATGGTTTCTAGATTGGCTATTTGATTTTGTATTTGAGGATTGATTTGAGGAGTGTTTTGAAAAATCATTAGATTGACTGTGTGAGGATTCATTAGATTTCTTATCAGCACCACTGTATTCATATTTTGTATCACAAGAAGAGGTCGAGGAGCGACCATGACCTTTCACCTTCTCCTCACAGAATTTATGGGATTCACTTCTCGAAGATTCATTTGCACTTTTATTGCGTCTAATGTCAGTAGAATCAAACGAATGACTTTTAGCATTGAACTTTTTGTTAGAGTTTGAAACATTTTCAGAGAAATCATACGACTGAGAACGACTACATGTGTTTGATTTACGACTATTGCACATTTCCTCATCAAATACATCATCAGCTTCAAAAGAGCCATTTCTAGTCCTCGAATCAAAATAATTCTGATAAGCGCCACTATTTCTGGCATCAGAATATCTTGAGTGATCAGATTTAGGTTGGCGTGAACCAGAATGGCGCTTTGAATCTTGGAAAACATGGTCTGAATTTCTGGCGAAGTCGTATGATTGACTTCGTAGATGTGTTCTTGGTGTCCACTTGGTTTCATTTGGCACATCTTTCTCCGGAATATCAGAGTAATCACAGGATTGACTTTTGTTGCCACCGCGAGGTTTTCTATTCTGCATAACAAATTCGTAACTCGGAGGATCATGATCTGGTGGGGTTCCATATGCAAATTTCCCATCGTTAGTGACAGGAGAGCCAGGAGGAAATTCCCGGCAAGTGTAATATTGACTTTCACCAGAGCTTTGTCGATTAAAACTTCCTTTACCACTATCAGGATTTGTATGGGGGGTATTGCTTTCAGTTCTTTCTTTGCATTTTTCACTTACACCTTCGTCGCCATCTTTATGAAAACTCTGCCTGTTTCCATTGGCAGATTGCCCTTTTCTATTTTCACTGGCAGCATTAATATCACTACGTAGATCGCACCAAGAACGTCTGTTAAAGTCATCCAAAGCCCTTGAGCGGCGTTGCATGACTTTAAAGTTGGCAAACTCCTGCTCAAACTTGCGAAAGTCTTCATCGTTGTCAAAAAATTCAGAAAAGTCATCTTCCATCTGTGTAGTAGGTTTTCCTCCACGGCCATTTTCTGCTAGCCGTGGATCTCCACGGCTATGTCTCTTTTTTAAGTCATCAAAGTCATAGAAACGGTGATATTTAAAGTCATCAAAGACTCTCTCAAACTCCTTGAAGTTCTCATCACTGTTAAAGAACTCCATTAACATACGTTCTGGGTTGGGAGAGTTAGGATCTGCACTAACTTCGTGTGTTGATTCTTTTAACCTCCAGAAATCTCTCAAGTCAGCTTTGAACTCCTCAAAGTCACTCTCATCGCGAAACCCACTCACCAAATGGCCAAATTTCTCAGACTCTTTAAACTGCTGGTAAGACAGGGAAAGTAGTTCCCTAGAAAAAAGTCTTCGCCTGTAGCTACTATCACTGCTAGCCGAAGAGAAGAGTTTGAATTCTCCAGACTTGTGACTATAGTAGCCACTATCTTCCATAATAAGCTGGGGAACACTTAGAAACCCTCCAATAGTCATTCAACGGGGTTCACATAAGTACCCCATCGGTAAACATCCAGCGGAAACTTTCTACCTAGAGATGGGGCTCCACTTGCTTTTGACCTCTATTACCTACGCCAAGGATGTTCTAGATAATGTAAGAGCATCTTTACACCTAGAGTTATCATGTACATAGACAGTACAGACTGCTTCTGGCTGCAATGGCTTAGTTCAGTCTCACTAGACGAAGAATATGTATGTATATATATATATATATACACTCAGGCCTCAGCTACCAGAAATAACCTTCAGGCACAGAAAGTTGGCAGTTTGGTGAAGTCCTGGTATAATCATATACAGGTTGGGGTGCAAACTTTTACAGATAACATCAAGGTATAAGCCAGGAGCATCTTCCAGACTGCTTGTCCATCGTACTGAAGACTAAATCCATGATAAAAACATACCCCTCAACTAATGAGATATCCAGTTGGAAATGTTTCAGCGAAATTCTTCAACTAAGCCAGTCAGTGTAATGGAAATAAAGCGCTAAATAAATGTATATCCATTTTACACAAAAAAATGTTGAGTGAGCTTGACACATTCATTGAAGTTTTTACACATGAAGTCGTCACGTTAAATTTTCCATGAGTATATAAACTATGTAGTTTAAAAAACAATTGAAAGGCACAGGTAAATTGGTAGGTAGTTTTCCACAGAACAAGGTTGTATAAGATCCCAGAGTTGGATTTAAAGATGGTACAGAAAAGCACACTTTATAATATTGATCCTGTCGGTATATCTGTATAGATCAAACATAGTAGGATGAACATCCCTACTGATCCATTGTTATACAGTACATTGTTGTGACATCAGAGAAACTGCATCAGAATGAGTGGTAAATATACAAGTAGACACATTTAAATAGGACAACTTTGACATTTGACACAAGCTACTTTATCTATCACATAATCCTGGTGTCATTCGGCCAGACATATTTAACTGGTCTGCTTTCAAAATTGTAGCCGTTTTAAAAAAATACCGAGTACAGTTATAATCCCATTGAGTTTAAGGAGTTGCTGCTTGCAATTGTAAAGGATGCAGTGAGAGAGATGACATGTGTTCCCGCTGTCTTCCTTAGTCCTCACACCCAGGGGCACATGTGGACTGTAGGCCACTGGAGCTCAAACAGCTGGTGAATTATAACACTAACAGCCTGACTGTTGTTCACTCACTCAATTTAGGTTACACTTCGTTTAAATTCGCAGTTAGATAATTCAATATAGGCAGGCTTAAGTAAGGTGAGCACTTAATTTAGATTCTGGATAAGCCTGTTCATCAATTGTAAAACCTGGTAACACAAGGTACACTGTCACTCAGTTATGTAACATTCACTTTCACCACAGTAGTATAGGACTGGATTTTTAATCAGAGTGACTGGTAATCCACAAACAATGGGTAGTTTAAACTTTCATTAAATAAACCCTTCATAATTTCGATGATCGGTAAAAGTTGAAATAATTATAAATACATCCTTGTGTTGGATTTGCATGTAGGCCTTCATGTACTATCCTGACAAAACATTGAGACGATAATTCAAAGTTCTCCGTTTGTTCAATGAACAAAAACAACAAATTATTGGTACAGATCCAGGTTTTTCCCCGTTTTCTTTCTGCATCAAATATGAAAGTTCATCCTTGATAATAAAAATAAAATATTATTTGATGATCAGGACAGGATTAAGAAACACCTGCATTTATCTGGCTTAATAAGTCTTCAGGTAAATACTTCTGCAACAATAACCTGGGTCACCTTTGAAGTTCACAGCAGGACATTAGCCAGAAATTCGAAGTAGCCCGTCCAAAACTCTAGAGCCACGGGCGCTTGACCCCCCCCCCCCCTTCCCTCAAACAAAAAATAAAAAAAAAAAAAATTCTCATTTTTTTTTTTTTTTTTTTTTTTTTTTTAATTTATTATTTGAAGAAATAACAAACAACAAATTACGTCGCGAGCAAACATGATAAATTTATTTTTTATATCTGTACACGTAGAGCTGTACTGTAGGCTATACGATTAATCCTACTGATTGTTTATGCTACCGTACCGTACGGCGTACCGTAGTAAGTTCAAACACTCGTTAACGCATTGATTTAGTACAATCTTCTAAGTGTATCACTATCATATATTCAAAGTTCCGACTTTGACTAAATGTACAACAAACAGAGAATAAAAAAGAAAAGGATGCTTGAACAAATCACTCCTACATACGGTCGTCTGTCGGTCAACCCACTAAATCACCATTCCAAAGCAAAAACAGACGTGCGCTGCCGCAGTCCCAATAGCAATACGTCAATATGTAGCCCCTACGGGTATCCGTTCAGTTATCGTACGCTTTCGCCGGGTTTTCAATGCTAAAATTTACATCAGTGTTTGCACTGACAAGAAATTTCACTTTTCGACTTTTGTTGAAATAGTTTAATTTCTATCAAGACTCTGAAATAGGGACCGCTCGTCTGCATGCTTTTGTAGAGTGACGGGAACCAGTTGATGTGACGTCATTTCTCGTGTTCGAAAAAGTCCCCGACACGGCAGAAGGCGACTATTCTTGGGTCGGCTGACAAATGTAACTCAATAAAAAGTTTTATTTATATTTGGAGGTTGAATTTTTGAAAGGAGATGCCTCGATACGTAAGCCTGTTGTCATCGGCGGGAAAGCCTGATCGCTTGGGTTAAACACGCATAAGTGTTGGGTGTATACTATAGGTTACGGATCGGATAACTGATCGGATACCCGTACGGTGTAAACTCTATCAAAAAATTCCAAGGAAAATGACATTTCACTCCAATCACTCGCGTAAACACTTGCATGAGTGGCACTGTTGTTAATTAAAAGATATTCGTAGCCAAGACACTACGCCGTAAGTGTGAATAAAAAGCTTCCTAACCTGGCTAAAGGTCAAACAAGGAAGGCCATTACGTCACGAAGATCACGTGGTCGCATTGTGAACTTGCGATGTGGCACCGTCTTTCACTTTGCGAAATCCCATTTTATTAGAAAGTATAAGGATCATAAACAGTAAATAAAAGCCTTTCAAGATTAAAGCTGCTTTACAACAAACATTAAAACTAGGCTACAGATTACAGAAGGCGTTAAACCGAGCGCGAGGCCTGATAGCTGGCCGGCTGTTACGGGCACCATCCCACTACTGCACGCAGATTTTTGCTATTTGAGCTCCAAGCGGTCCTTCCGACGGCAGTATAAGTATAACATCGACAAGTACTTTGATAAACGAAATAATTGAGTCCTGATTTCTAATTTACCGACATAACAGTTGATACAGACGACATGAAGTCTGTCGTGTCATTTTTTTTACGCATTTTACGTAATTTTTAGGGTGTTAAAATTTTTTTTATTTTTTATTTTATTTATTTTTTTGCCCGTCCAAAATAGCCCCTGTCGGCCAATTGCCCGTCCACTTGGACGGGTGGACGGGTGTCTGGCTAACCCTATGGTTCACAGTTGTAATCATTATGAAGTTCCCAGTTCAGTTGATTTCCTGGAGAAGATTCTGACAGTAAGAAATTCTTCAACTCTGATCAACCAGGAAATAATTTTGAAAACTCCACAGCCAAAAAGATGACACTTTTTATTTAACCATGCACTGCAAACTCCTCTGACTTGTAACACTTGAGAGTGAGAATGTAATTAACTCAGTAATAGACAGGTGTACTTCTGACCTCCTTTATACACACCTGTCTTAAATCCAGGTAATAAGTGTCAGGTGATATCAGACTAATACAGCCTTGAGTTATTGTACTTGAAGTAAAAAATCTGTGCTAAAGATCCAAACTAATAGATGTTACTGTTTGTTATAACAACAACAACAATGGTCCATTATGTATTCGTCCTGTACCTGTCTCAAATCCAGGTAACAACACCTCAGGTGCTCCCTCCGCTTGGAATTAAATAGAAATACAGGTAGAGAATCTAAATTGATGGCCCAAAGATTTGAACATTAAATAGATGTCACTGTTTGTTATAGCAGTGGCAACAACAACACCACACAGCCTGAAAAGTGTCAAGTTTCTGAATCAAACACTGTCAAACTGTTGGAGATATATCATAACTATCCCAGGTAGATGTATCAAAATACTGGTACAACACTCTGACACTTGCTGGATATGTAGAAATAATCCTCAAGCTTTAAACAAGCCAACACAGAGGCCTATCAGTATAATTTTCAAACTGTGTCTTTGTTTGAGTAATAGACTAATCAACTTCAAGGCACATGGACACAGGGAAAATCCTCTACATACATGTACATATCACATCTTTTGGATCTCCAGGTAGTTCAGTATCATTTTCAAACTGTATCTTTGTTAGAGTAATACACTAATAAACACTAAGGCACATGGACACAGGGAAAATCCTCTATACATGCATCACATCTTGTGAGTTTCAATGCAGTTCAGTATCATTTACACACTGTCTTTGTTTGAGTGACACACTAATAAACACCAAGGTACATGGACACAGGTAAAATCCTCTTGTGATTTTCAATATAGTTCAGTATAATTTCCAAACTGTGTTTTATCTTGAGTTATAGCACTGTCTGTGACAACCCTTCAAGCTTGCTCTCTGTGTCTTTGTATCCCTTGCTGTTTAAACTGATTTAGTCCAGTCTTAAAGATTTCAGTACTCAGTCCACTGATTGATACATTACAATGACTCATAAGTATACCAAGAAAAGCATAGGTAAGCCAATACAATAATTGTTCAGGACTTGTACCAGGATATACTTTAGTCAAATTCTAACTCAGAGGTAAGTGGAAAATGAGCTGAAGGGCTTCGAGGACCGTACAATTATCAAACATATCATCCTGGTTATTTTGGGACAGGTCATACAAGTTTTGGTTACAATTTTATTACCAGGTCAGACTATGTTAACCCTGACTGTGGTAAATATCCAGCATTTAATCTTAGATGTTAACCTTGTGATCACATAGCATGACTTGTAAACTACGACAGGTAGGTTCAGGTGTGTTACAAATCACCTGTATAGTCACTTCAGATCAGTCATCTTTTTGTCTCCTCATAAGTGTTTAGTTAGCGTACAACTAAAACATGTTTGGCCGGAACAAGCCCTGATTGATTAATGTACTACGCCACACTTAAAATTATTTCAATCATCTCACCAGGTTTAGTGGGCGAATAAATTACGCTCTTTGTCCCCAGAAAACACCCAACCTCTGTCGAGTCCCTGACAACAATTCGATAGACCAAAAATAAAAAAGTGTGTTTGTAAACTTTACTGGGAAGGAGCATGTATGTTGATTTTGTTAACTTTTTTCTCAAAACCTGTTTTTTTTTCTCAAAAGACAATTTAAAGGCTTAACTTCAAGAATCTTTATTAATATATTATGAACACTAAAACACACGGGCACAGGGAAAATCTTCTTGTGTAAAATAACCACAGAGACAAGTTTCTAATTGTCTTAAAAAGATGTACCGGTATATCATTTAGACCTTTATACCCCATCATAAATTGTTGTAATAAAGTAAACCTATGATATTTCATTAGGTTGACGACTGACATGAGCTTGGCCTTAGTCAGTAGAATTTTTCTGGAACACTTTGTATTACACTGACAATGCTTACGCATCTTAAGCTATAGTAAGAATATCGTCAAGACTATATATTATGGGGTCATGGGAAAAGACAGTGAAAATTTGCCCCCCCCCCCCCCCAAATACCGCTTTCCCGGAAAACCTAGGTAGAAGGCAGACAGGGGAGTTTAGCACTGACCAGTATGTCTTTCAAACTCTTGTTCTTTTTATATGCAATGACTGGCCTTTGGGTCAGAGGTCGAGCAAGTTTACTTAAGAAATAATGGATTGATTCCGGCCCTCGTCCAAAAACAATGGACACTTCCTTTTTTCTTGCAATTATCACAGCGTATACGCAGAGAATCAATCCATTATTTCTATTCTAACACATTAACTTTAATGTAAAGAAAAACTTAATTTTAGTAGTTTGCTTTATTTTCTACTTCAAACTAAAAAAATGGCAACCCCTACGTTATAGATGAATAGTTTTACCCTGATTGGCGCATGGACGAATCTATATCTAAACAAGAGTTTCGGGAAACCCAAAATACGCCCGGAAAGGCACAGTCACTGCAGCCATACCAAAACAAATCCTTTCATATATATATTTTTGAATATATGCAACGGGTCCTTCAAATATTAAATCTCATCTGGTGTTAAATGTCCAAGTCTTCAGCTTGGAGTCCAGCTAATTCTGACTGGTCAGTGGGTTCAATCACTTGCTCAAGACATCACTGGTCAGGATGTTTGCTACATTTTATATAGGTATATTTGAACAGAGCCTAATCTCTGAGATGTCAATGGTGTGTAAATATACAAGTCTTATCTGTTTACACTTACAACCAGGTTTATGAATATTGTCAAAGCAGCTATATTTGCTTTACCATATGGGTAATAAAACTGAATTGAAGAGCCTTTAGAACAGAGAAATAATTATAATTCTTAACTTTTTAGGTTTTGGCCACCATACATGTAGCTATCACTAAATTATCCAAGGACACACCTTCTGCCCATAAGGTATATACTCAGAAAAAATTGTGCAGATGGAATCAAAACTTTAGAAGTTATGGAGCAGAAGGGAATATTACATAATCCAATATAACTCCCATATTATGTAACCAGTGATGTTAAAAATAGTTCGCGACACACCTTCTACCCATAAGGTATATCCTCAGAAAAAATTGTCCAGATGGAATCAAAACTTTGAAAGTTATGGAGCAGAAGGGAATATTACATAATCCAATATAACTCCCATATTATGTAACCAGTGATGTTAAAAATAGTTCGCGACAAACCTTCTACCCATAAGGTATATACTCAGTAAAAATTGTGCAGATGGGATCAAAACTTTAGAAGTTATGGAGCAGAAGGGAATATTACATAATCCAATATAACTCCCATATTATGTAACCAGTGATGTTAAAAATAGTTCGCGACATACCTTCTTCCCATAAGGTATATCCTCAGAAAAAATTGTCCAGATGGAATCAAAACTTTGAAAGTTATGGAGCAGAAGGGAATATTACATAATCCAATATAACTCCCATATTATGTAACCAGTGATGTTAAAAATAGTTCGCGACAAACCTTCTACCCATAAGGTATATACTCAGTAAAAATTGTGCAGATGGGATCAAAACTTTAGAAGTTATGGAGCAGAAGGGAATATTACATAATCCAATATAGCTCCCATATTATGTAACCAGTGATGTTAAAAATAGTTGGCGACATACCTTCTTCCCATAAGGTATATCCTCAGAAAAAATTGTCCAGATGGAATCAAAACTTTGAAAGTTATGGAGCGGAAGGGAATATTACATAATCCAATATAACTCCCATATTATGTAACCAGTGATGTTAAAAATAGTTTGCGACACACCTTCTACCCATAAGGTATATACTCAGAAAAAATTGTGCAGATGGAATCAAAACTTTAGAAGTTATGGAGCGGAAGGGAATATTACATAATCCAATATAACTCCCATATTATGTAACCAGTGATGTTAAAAATAGTTCGCGACACACCTTCTACCCATAAGGTATATACTCAGAAAAAATTGTGCAGATGGAATCAAAACTTTAAAAGTTATGGAGCGGAAGGGAAAGCGGACGCCGGACAGCCGGACTGCCGGACAGCCGGACTGCCGGACAGCCGGACTGCCGGACAGCCGGACTGCCGGACGGACGGAGATGATACCATAATACAGCCCGCTTTTCAAGCCGGGCGTATAAAAATGATAGGGGTGCTAGCTTCAAACAACTGTTTTATGTGTTACCATTTTTTAGTCTACTAACAGACCTGATAACTTTTTAAAGATATAATTATACTTTTAGCTTATGTAAGTTCCTTTTCAAGTCTTGCCATCGCTTATTAGCAGCCTCCTGCGCTCATGATTTAGTTTTAAAGGCGAAATGCTTGGCATACACAACAGTCTGGCATCCCCACTCGCGTTTAGGTGATGACGTCATCCGGTGACGTCGTGTTCCATCACGTCACCAAAATTTAAAAATGATGACGTCGTTTAGTGTCTGGGCTTTTGACGTCACAATAAAAACGTTCTCTGCATATATGCTAGTTTATACGCCAGCTTTGTCCTATCTCACAACATGTAGGGAAATCACGCATGTGTTAGAATTTGAAGTAGTTTGTATTCTTCTACTATAATCTTGGCCATAGCGATGCTAGCTTTGTTATACTGAAACACAAATGGTATTATAGTTTTTTCACGACATCTTCCGGGGTCCAAGTTCAAACCCAAAGGATAAATAGTTTGTAATGTTTGAATCCAAAAACTTTCCCATTCCAAACGTTTGTGCTTGGTATCTTTATTAATATGTGTAGAACAGTTAGCTAGGAAGACTTAATAAGTCCAATCTATCCCATGTGTATTTATTGAGCCAAAGCCATCATGTGTTTATAAGCAGCCTTGGATAAGTTTTAACATTGAATGCCTAGAATAAAAAAAAATTAAATATAAAAGATTATTATAACTGTTTAAAACTCACTTTAAACCTAGGTTCCATTCTAACGAGAAATAATTAAGGCATCAACACAAAGAAAGTTTTTTGGGGAACAACACGAGCATTCAACACCTGTACCTGTGTCGTCATGGAGTGCAATTGAAATTTATATTTCAAAACATAGATATAAATACTATGTTAAAAAATAAATTTAAGACTGTTGAAAAAAAAAAAAGCTATGTTATTGAAAGTGCTACCATATATGTAGGGCAACAAAGTGATAAACTCATTAGGAGGAATTTCGAAAGAGAAAATCAAACATTGAAGTTACCAACTTACCACAGACATGTTAAAACAAAAGAAAATATTAATCTTTACCACAAAGCAAGATACACATACATGATTCCTTACAGATTTTTTTTGTTGACATTGTGTATTATTCTTATAAACTCCTACAAAGGGAACTTAACTCAAGTCAATTGACAATTTCTGCACTAAAAATTGCACAATAAGAAGACAATCAAATAGTTCAGCGAACGATAAGACAATCGGCTCAGGTCATAACGACCATAAAGTGTCATAACTCTAATTAACCTTTTTATTCACCTGTCAGGTGATAACATACAACTTCAGGTCATTGAGAGAGGGGAAGCTATATATTCATAGATAACCCAAAGTCAAGTCCTACAAACTTTCCAAAATAACATGCTATATAGTAATTAATGGAGTGGTACAGGAGGTATAGGACTCAATCACCCCATACATATATATATACAGAATTGTCTCCATGGCTGATTTTTTGCCCTGTGTCCGTGTGTTTTAGTCTTCATAAATATATAGACAATGATAAACCCTGTTATTCCCTTCTGACAGTTCGCTTTTCTGGGAGTAAATTGAATATTGAGTATTTTTATTCACCTTAAAATAACAGAAATTTGGATGACAAAAAATACTTTAATACAGGCAGGAATAAAACTCCATGGAGCTTGTTCTATCCCATAACAAATGTTTTTTAATGTATGGTATTAAAATATGATAAAAACAAAAACACTTAACAGACTTTCAAACTTATCATAAATAACAAAATTTTCAATATAAGACACAACAGAATTCAATCCCCCATTAAGTTTTTTAACAGTATCATATGGTCATTGTGAATGCACACCTGTGTGACCCGAGGGATTATCCCCGCTCACCTGCCCATCAACTTAAGAAGAACACCTCTGTGTTCAGATCAATCAAAGAGATAAGAGGCCAGTTATTGACTGGATTCATGTCAGAATTAATTGGATACCCAATACCTCTGTTGTCTTGCAATAGAAAGAATTTGCAAGTGAAAATGTTTCAATGGAAAAGTTAGTAGAAATAATTTGTACTTAAAGTATTGATTTATTAAACTTAAATTATTTTTGGTTGCTAACACAAGGCTCTTACCGTTTCAGGCTTAAAAACCATTCGTATTCAGTCATATTGGGAATTTCAATTTTTAATATCTTATCGATTGATTGATGTTTTACGCCGCACTCAAGATTATTTCATTTATATGGCAGCGATGCCAGGTTTTAGTGGTGGGAGGAAACCTGGCTCATTACCGAGAGGAAACCCCGATCTTTGAGGAGTACAGCTGTACCTGGCTACTCTTCCACGAAGGCAGCCCTCTCAATTCAGAAATTTACGTCGGCAAAAAAAATTGCCGTGGCAGAATAATTTTGCCTCGGCAGAAAGTTGTTTGCCTCGGCAAATTCAACTGATGATAAAAAAAACAGAAACTGTTTGTCTTGTGACCTTTATTTGGCCTTTCTATGATTAAATAACATACTTTATTGACACTTTGAGTGTCCCGCTTGCATTTCCAATGGTAAAAATCTAAACAAAAGTATAAATACTCTTTCTACGGTCCATTTTGACCGACGATACCCGTAAACACATGAGGAAAACAAAATGGCGATCGATCCCTCTGTATGACGTACTGTCGTTTCGTATCTAATTTGACACAATACCCATGCGCACGCATGCGCGCCACTGTTAAGTTTCAGTTTGAGATACGAAACGGTGACATTCTCCAAAAAATAACGGTTGCCATATTTCGTTTGACAAAACTGTTTTAATCGATATTGTGGGTCAAAATGGATCGTAGAGAGTATTTAGACCTTTTATTTTTATTAAATTGAAAAGGAGAATGCAGTGACGAATGTACATTTTTAATAAACATTAGCCAATCACTATAATCAGTCTACGAATTTAACCGCTTCTGAAGACCTGCCACGGCATTTTTTTTTGCCGTGGCGAACCGGCTGTGCTACGACAATCACCTCGGCAATTGCCGATTGCCGAGGCGAATTGAGAGGGCTGGAAGGGGTTAATATTTGAACTGTCTAGCCTAGCAAATGGACAGAGGGAAGATCACTAGGATCAGTACTACACAATTTATTTTATGGGCATATTATACCTTTTTTTGAATGCCAACTGTTTGAATTTAAGACTGAAAACAATTTTAGATGTACAATGAGAACAGGTTAGGTAGATGAGATCTGAAAGATGGCTGTGGTTTCGTCTACATGCAAAATGATTCCTGTCGTATGTTTTTGGTGGTAGCTAAAAATTGCTCCCCTGTTGCTATGTCAAAATTCGGGCCAAAGAACACCCACCAAATAATTTTATTCAACAAAAATTAGTGAAGGTGTGGTGAGTCAAAAGAGTAACATTAACACAAATAGGAAATAGAATTGTGTAGGGACCTACTATATCTCCAAATGATTAGCACAGCCCTACTAATACAGTTATACCTGACCCCATTAAGACTGACCAGCCTGTCTTAGTGGCCTAAACTGACCATATGCTTTCACTAGCCAGTCTTGGTCTGTCAGCAGAACAGGGTATCAGGTTCATAATTGATAAGGGATCAAGTTCAATTAGGATAAACCCCATTCCTATAAACCTCCACAGTGTCAAATTTCACACCATCTGTCAAAAGAACAGGAAAATTCTATATTTCAAAAATCCACTATTTGTTTTGGTTTATTCATGGTCTTTTCTCTACAGCTGGAAGTCATGTGCATAAGAAAACCCCCCAAAAAACCCCAAAAACTTGCTGCTTTCTTCCAGGGTTGAGGTTATTTCACACTGCATGTACGAGGAAAGGGTGATATCTTGGGGTGTGCCAGTGTGTCAAGGCGGTAGGTGGGAGATGAGAGCTTTATTCTTCCTTTAGTTGTTAATTCTATGCTATGTCAACATGTATTTATGATCACTAAAACACACGGGCACAGGGACAATCTTCTTGTCTAAAATAACCATGGAGACAAGTTTCTAATCAATATGTATCTAATCAACAAATTTACTTGGGTTGACAATGATTTAATGATATAACTTGATTAAGTTTGAGTTAAAAAATATGAAATTTCTCTTGAATTAGAGTTACGGTTTAAGGTACGCTGCATATAGGTCAAAGCACCCAGTTTCTGTTTTTCAACCAATGGAAATTGATCTCGGTTATGCAAGAGCTAGGAAGTGGCTTACATAGCAATAGTTTTGTATCTGAGTTATTTGAATATCGGATTGAAACTAATGCAGATCTACCGTACATACTTTAAGCTTTCAATCAATGCATGATTGAAGATTTTTTAGTGTGTTTTCAAATTTTTAACCAATTTTGAAAATACCACAGTTTGGCTGAGAATAAATAACCTAAAAATGGCGACTCCCATGTTGAATTGTGTGTAGAGTGAAACCGGCATGCATTACATGTATGTCAACTTTATTTGGTTGTAAAGGATGTCTCATGTGTGGATCTAATTAAAAATGGAAAGGAAAAGCCTTAACAAAAGTTAGGTAATTAGCCACAAAACGTTAACATTACCACAAATGGGAAACTGTATCCTCTAACCTATAGTGAGTATGTTTCACTCATTAAGGTGCATAAATTGCTTTTTCTGTTAAAATTTATAAACTATTTATTGGATGAAGTTTTCTTGGTATAGCAATAAAACCTGTCGTACATGATGGATATGCCAGATTATTTACAGAAAAAGATGTTCTACAACTAACTCATTTCACTGTGGGGAGATTAAGAACTAACTCTAGTTCAGCATCTGTGGTCAATCTCTGAAAGATACCCTGGGCGGAGGTACATTACACTTCAGTTTAACATCTTGTAAATACATTACTACAGAGAGAAAACACAGGAGGGGCACCTGCCACCCTGACCCTCTAACCTTCTCTAGCATATGCACAGGTACCAGAAAACAATAAAACACCTACATGAACATGTAGAAGTTTGAAACAATAGGATTCAAAGAAATATGATTTGTTCAACTAACGAGTATGAAAAATAAGTCAAATGTGTTACCCTTTATAAAATAACAAGCCATAAGACAAACAAAAATCCATTATAATTTCTGCATTTAATGGTACTATATATAATACAGTAATCAAAAACACTAATATCAACTACTTTGTATCTGTATAGCTTTAATTGATTGATTGATTGTTTTACGTCGCACTCCAGATTATTTCACTTATATGACGGAGCTGCCAGGTTTAACGGGGGAGCAAACCGGGCTCATTCCTCCCCGGGCTCATTCCCCGGGGGAAACCCCCCGCCTTCGGCGACTACCTAGGAAACTCTTCCACATACGGCAACCGAGTAAAAATCCAAGTACTCAGAAATTTTTAATTTTTATTTGGTCTGATGGAAGGTCTGTGTGGGACTGAGGGACGATCACTCTAACCCATTGGACCACCGAGGTCTGTGTGGGACTGAGGGACGATCATTCTAACCCACTGGACCACCGAGGTCTGTGTAGGACGGAGGGACGATCACTCTAACCCACTGGACCATCGAGGTCTGTGTGGGACTGAGAGACGATCACTCTAACCCACTGGACCATCAAGGTCTGTGTGGGACTGAGGGACGATCACTCTAACCCACTGGACCACTGAGGTCTGTGTAGGACTGAGAGACGATCACTCTAACTCAATGGACCACCGAGGTCTGTGTAGGACTGAGGGACGATCACTCTAACCCACTGGACCACCGAGGTCTGTGTAGGACTGAGGGACGATCACTCTAGCCCACTGGACCACCGAGGTCTGTAGGACTGAGGGACGATCACTCTAACCCACTGGACCACCGAGATCTGTGTAGGACTGATGGACGATCACTCTAACCCACTGGACCATCGAGGTCTGTGTGGGACTGAGGGACGATCACTCTAACTCAATGGACCACCAAGGTCTATGTAGGACTGAGGGACGATCACTCTTACCCACTGGACCACCGAGGTCTGTGTAGGACTGAGGGACGATCACTCTAGCCCACTGGACCACCGAGGTCTGTAGGACTGAGGGACGATCACTCTAACCCACTGGATCACCGAGGTCTGTGTAGGACTGATGGACGATCACTCTAGCCCACTGGACCACCGAGGTCTGTGTAGGACTGAGGGACGATCACTCTAACCCACTGGACCATCGAGGCCCCCAGCTTTAATTGAAGAATTTTGTTATATTCATCAGATAGCTGCCCGCAAAAAGGGTAATACAATAATGGCATTTCCAATGCAGGAAATTGAAACAATTATAATTAACCCCCCCCCCCCCAAAAAAAAATCACAGTTATCTGAACTTTTCCCAAAAGTAATAATAATATTGTTTGCTTCACTTTTTTTTCTTCTAGGACAGGAAATTTAAATGTTTTTTTTCCAATTTTTTCAACAACTATTGTATATTACATGTTTCATCGTCTCCCCCCACCTGTCTATTGCAGCAATACATCAGACAGGATCAGTGTTATTTGGATCATTGCCCTAGATGATAATGACAACCTGATTGAGTATCAACAGGAGGGGAAAAAGATAAAGGTTAAAGGGTTCCGACTCCCATCCCTTAACGCAGGTAATTCAGCCATTGCCATGGTAACGGGTGGTTCTAAATTTTGGCAGAAATAAAAACCAGTCTAACTGATGTGTCGTGTTAACACAATAACCCTAATGCAAACAATAAACAGTTTTTGTTTTTTTGTACAGAAAAACAAATCAAATATTTGAAAACAAAGTTTCAATAGTAATATAACACATTGTATTTTACATTTCAATTGTAAATACTAACCACAATATGGCAGATCAAAATCATGTATTCGAAATAATTTTGTACAATTTGATATTTTTGGGAAATTTTTTAAATGCGTTGGCACATTATCAAAGAGCTAGCCACAAACTTTGTTTTTCTTTTTATCATCAACTTTGATTTTTTATTTATTGACGAAAAGAAAACATCTATGAATGGCGAACATGTTACAACAAAGCCTACTTTATTTTTATGAACACTAAAACACACGGGCACAGGGAAAATCTACTTGTCTAAAATAACCACAGAGACAAGTTTCTAATTGTGTTAAAAAGAGGTATATCATTTAGACCTTTATACCCCATAATAAATTGTTGTAATAAAGTAAACCTATGATATTTCATTAGGTTGACGACTGACAGGTGCTTGGCCTTAGTCAGCAAAATTTTCTGGAATACTTTGTATTACATTGACAATGCTTACGCATCTTAAGCTATAGTAAGAATATCGTCAGACTATATATTATGGGGTCATGGGAAAAGACATTGAAAATTTGCCCCCCCCCCCCCCTCAATACCCCTTTCCCAGAAAACCTAGGTAGAAGGCAGACAGGGGAGTTTAGCCCTGACCAGTATGTCTTTCAAACTCTTGTTCTTTTTATAAGCAATGACTGGCCTTTGGGTCAGAGGTCGAGCAAGTTTACTTTGAAGTAGTTTGTATTCTTCTACTATAATCTTGGCCATAGCGATGCTAGCTTTGTTATACTGAAACACAAATGGTATTATAGTTTTTTCACGACATCTTCCGGGGTCCAAGTTCAAACCCAAAGGATAAATAGTTTGTAGTGTTTGAATCCAAAAACTTTCCCTTTCCAAACGTTTGTGCTTGGTATCTGCAGCGGAAGTGAGAAATGGGATTTTCTCAATAGGCATGATTTCAAAATGGTCCTTGGCCATGACCTTGAGTATTGAAATGTTGTGCCACGGGTACATCATGTATAAGTCTTATACTAGATAAATGGTTGGCTGCTCTTTGTCGTAGACTTTATTGATGGTCATGGAGGAAATTAGTAGAGATGTATTAAATCCAGGAAACCCCCTTTCACGCCTTTGATTGGTACACTTGATCCCACATAATGATTACTAGGCAAAACCTCTACAGATCCAACCCTTTTCTTTTCACCATGCCTACTTAACTGGGTTAGTAGTCAAAGATTTCTGTGAAAATTGCTGACATAGTATATCCTATAAACCTTGTATGTTTCTTGTTATAATAAATATTTGCATTACTTATAAATCTAGAATAGTTACAGTTGATCTGTTTGACATCTGTTGTAAAAGACAACACCCATCTAACTCCCAACATTTATTGTTAAATGTGTTCACAACCTTTCACCAAACATTTAATAAAAAGCAAAAACAGAAGATCATGGATGAATTATTTGACAAAGTTATTTTCAAAATATGTTTTTATTTTAGAAATAGAAAATCTACTATTTGTCATTTATATTATGTTATGGCCCAGCTGAAAAGATTATAACAGGACTTTCTAAACATGGGGCAGTTCAGAAAATTTAAAAGAACATGGGCAGACAACTCTAATTTGCTTATGTAGAAAGTTGTCCATGAGGGATTGTCTCCCTTTAATCAAAGTCTCTCATAGTACAATTTTGTCTATAAAAGCAGAGATTTTTTATTCAGTTCATTCCTGGATTTGTTGTGAGCAGAATTCCATATTAGCGGTTAAGTAAAAAGATCAGCTTAAAACCTTTCAAATTTAGTGACTAGGTAATTTATAACTATTTTTCAGTGATTCTAAAGTGATTTTGAAATCCAGCATAGCTGGTTGTGTTATTTTACTGAAAATAATTTTAAAACTAAGACGGTGGAAAATATAATATAACGCGGATTCAAGCACACACAGACATTTAAGATGAAAACTCATATATATTATATTTCATTTCAAAGAAAATGAAGAGGTCTTACAGGACACACCCCCTTAGTTTGTTGTGATTTTTCATTGACTCTCAAATTAGTAATAATATAAGAAGTAAGCAATTTCTGATGAAGGACCGCAAGTCGATTTTCCCCCAAATAAGTATATTTAAAGAATTATTAATGAAATTCTCTGGAGCTAATGTTTTCTGTCTGACAGTCAGTAAACAAAAAGCCAAGAATGCAGCAGAAGAGGCTATAGCAGCAAAGCCCAGTCAATTTGCATAACCAAAACAAAGACAAATAAATTTCAAAATAAAACTCGCTACCCAGCGATCCATGGGAGCTGGGCAAGTTACAAATGGTCACCTGGAAACCTCATCTTTATATAAACAACTAACGAAAAGCAAACAGCTTAACAATCTTCTTTTCAGTCTCTCTGGACTTAATGACATCATACATGAGGTATCTCGTTTAAAGTGACTGCTTCATTACAAGTCCTTGTGGCGACCTCCATTACTTCACGCCTTTAAACTTTTCTACATCGGTCATGTTTATCCCTAAGTATGCCCAGATTGATGACATCATTAGGCAATGGGTCTATTATCAGTGATTATTCCTAGACTAGAGGTCCAGTGAGTTGATGTCAGTGCTCAACTGGAATACCCTGTGCATTCCTGTTAGTGTATTTATGTCACATAATCAGGATCCTTGATTGATTGATTGATGTTTAGATTATTTCAATTATATGACAGGTTAACCAAGTTTATTCATGATGTCATTAAGCAATCGTTCTATTATCATTGATTATTCCTAGACTAGAGGTCAAGTGAGTTGATGTCAGTGCTCAACTGGAATACCCTGCGCATTCCTGTTAGTGTATTTATGTCACATAATCAGGATCCTTGATTGATTGATTGATTGATTGATGTTTACGCAGCACTCAAGATCATTTCAATTATATGACAGGGTAACCAAGTTTATTCATGATGCCATTAGGCAATGGTTCTATTAAATTTATCAGTGATTATTCCTAGACTAGAGGTCCAGTGAGTGGATGTCACAGTGACCATGCGCATTCCTGTTAGTGTATTTATGTCACATAATCAGGATCCTTGATTGATTGATGTTTACGCTGCACTCAAGATTATTTGAATTATATGACAGACAGGGTAACCAAGTTTATTAGGGGATGAAATCAGGCTCTTGGGACACGCATAGTTTTCCAGTTCAGCTCCGGAAACTAAATGGAGACGGACGGAAGGACAGAGCCCATTTCAGTATCCCCCCTCCCCTATATTGAGTGCTCAAAAACATCAATTAATCAAATAATACTTTTCTTTCAATAAATTGTTCCAAAAAAATTAGGTCCCTTACCTTCTACTTGTGGGGAAAACATGTCCAAGAGGTAAATAAGGTAACAGTTATATCTGAAGGCACTTTATATTGACGCTGATAGAAAAACATGTATGTAAAGAGAGGTCAGAAGCCTACACTAAATTACAGTAATGTCATGATAATTAAAGAAATTAGAATAATCTTCATAATCCTGTCATGAGTACTTCCATTGATAAAATACGGTCCAATAATGTGAGACGTCACACAGCTGTACTTATCACGGCATCTAATGTGAACGACATCAAGACAGAAATTACGCTATGCAGGATTTTGGTTATATGTAAGATTTTGTGTTTGTATGAAGAGGGTCATCCCAGGGAGCCATCAATCAAAATGGATGGTTTAGTGAAAAGTTACAAATTCAAATAGTACCGAAACAAATTATTAAATTTGTTCGAATTTTAGGGTAATTACAGTTTTAGCCAATCAACACTACTGTGACAGGTAATCAGGGACTAAATTCAATTATCACATATAACACCTTTAATCAGAGAATCAATAGGAATACTGTTTGATGTTAATTATCATAATAACATATTGGATAGACTGATATTGTAATACTATCAGCATCTACTTAGAGTGAGACACATGCTCTATTCACTACTTCAACTAGATTTTAATTACCGGGTTAATCTGACTTCAAAATGTGGCCGCTTTTAACGAGAATATCGCAAATTGAATATAACATGTAAATACATGTATGCATGGAATAGTTTTAGCAAAGTAGTGAATGACAGATTCAATCAGCGTCTACAGGATTTCCCAATATAAATAGTGCTGCATTTATTATTTCCAGGTAAATGATTAATCTTAAATTTATCCATTCCTAAGAATTTATTTAATTTGCTCAGCGTAAAATTCAGCATTTTACTCGATGAATTCAAAATTGAGAATATTCTAAATAATAAATATCAGGAACATTTCTTTGTAGGAACCATAAATCAGAAGGTGGAAATCGATAGCAGTGACAAAAAGATACATGTATGTAACATTGATTGATTGTTTTACAGCGCACTCAAGATTATTTCACTTATATGGCGGCGTTGCCAGGTTTAGTGGGGGGGAAACTAGGCTCTTTACCCAGATAAAGCCCCCCACTTTCGTCGAGTACCTGGCAACTCTTCCACATACTGCGATGAACCAAAAAATCCACCAAGAAATTTTCAGTTTTATTTATTAGTCGGATTCGAACGCACATCAAACAGATGGAAGGCCTGTGTCTGACTGAGGGATAATGACTCTAACCAACTGAGCCACCGAGGCCACTGTACATGTATATAAGAAGAACACTCTAAAGCTTCTGTACTCGAAATTTCCATGTTCTGTTTTAACATGCATTAAGCCATTTTAGGATTTTTGTTAAACAATTACCTAATTCTGTTTGAACAAAATGTTCCCTTATTTTGGCAGCTCATGCCTATTTAATTCAAACATCCTTCTAATATTATAAAGGATGTACACAGAACCAGACACTATCCCTGGTATCCTGTCTGACAGATAAACCAGTTCTTTATTACACTAACCCAAACAGACAACATCTACAATGACCTCCTTGACCCCCAAGCAACAAGGGTGGAACTCTACTAAACCAGAAGTTAAAAATAACACAGTATAACCCGCCTTCAACCCTAAATAAAAAAGAGCACAAAATTTATTTTTTTTCTTGATCATAAAATTAGTAACCAGCCTTGAACTTTAAAAAAGTAACCTATTGACTGGAGACCTCATTTTGTAGAAAAATTATTTCCTCTGTTAAAATCAATATCAATATGTGCAAATAATCTATGTAAGAGGCATTACAACTTATCATTTACTCAGCATTTTACATATTTTGAAGATCTTAATCCAATGAAAACATTTTTTTATTCTATTTCCAGAGCAGGCAAACTATGCAACAAAAAATATATATGAATTTCTGAACCTTCACCTGGAGCACGCACAGCAACGTAGCGTAAGTTTTTACATAACTGCCATAGCAACCCATACTTTAGAGATACGTTGCTATGGTAGTTACGCAAAAAAATATATCTGCATGTATGCCGTTTTGTGAAACAGGCTCCTGATCAAACTACAATAGTTGAGCTAGCTTCAACGTAGTCTAAGTTGTGCCATAAATGAAATATTAAAAGTAGAAAACATTAAACTTGTTGACTTGTTCAAACTTTTTGAGGGCTATCGTGGCTCAGTGGGTTAGAGTGAAAGTTCATCAGTCTGATACAGGTCTTCCATCAATGTGGTGCCTGATCAAAACACCCACAGACCAAATTAAAACTGCAAAATGTTTGAAACGTCAAACATCAATCAATCAAACGTTTTAGTCACATCTACAACTAATTAGCGTCTCATATTATTTGAATTCTTGTCCAACTCTTTTCTGAATTTAAAGATTACTGAACATCCAAGCAATTGTCATGTATGAAAAAAGGAATTTGGGAAACAATTGAATATTTGACATTAAAAATAATAAAAAAAGACAAATTGATGAAAGACCAAACAATGAAATGAAAGGTCAAACAATGAAATGAAAGGTCAAACAATGAAATGAAAGATCAAACCATCAAAGTAAAAGATCAAACCATGAAATGAAAGATCAAACCATGAAATGTTAGATCAAACAATGAAATGAAAGATCAAACAATGAAATGAAAGATCAAACAATGAAATGAAAGATCAAACAATGAAATGAAAGATCAAATCATCCATAAAATGAAAGACCAAATAATGAAATAAAAGAACAAACAATTTAAATGAAAGATCAAATCAAGAAATGAAAGATCTGGCTGGTGAGTGGATTACAAGCGGAAGTGAGTGGAGACAGCTGATCACTCCACTTTAACCTCTGTAGACAATCCAGGTCATATTATAGCCGAGACTCCACAGTGTTTGTAAACTTACAGGCGTTATAATGTGCACATGATACAGTTTAATAGCAGGAAAAGGAGGTTGAAGTGCAGAGGCTGTCATATTTTGCACATAGTATATAAATGTACATATTTAACACAGAACACTAAAAGACACGGGCACAAGGAAAATCTTCTTGTCTAAAATAACTATGGAGACAGGTTTCTCGTTGTGAACCAATATATATTTATGAACATTAAACACACGGGCACAGGGAAAATCTTCTTGTCTAAAATAACCATGGAGACAAGTTTCTAATCGTGTTAACAAGAGGTACATGTATATCATTTAGACCATTTAGCCCATCATACATGTAAGTTGTTGTAATAAACTAAACCAGTTACCTATGATATTTCATTAGGTTGACGACTGAGCTTGGCCTTAGTAGAATTTTCTGGGACACTTTGTAATACATTACCAATGCTTAGCATCTAAAGCTATCCCAAAAATATCGGTATACTTAGATTGAACCCCATAGGATCATGGGAAAAGAAAAGGAAAACTCAAAAGATAAATAGTTTGTAACGTTTGAATCCAAAAACTTTCCCCTTGCAAACGTTTGTGCTTTATAGACTAGTATCTGCAGCGGAAGTGAGAAAAGGGATTTTTTTCAATGGGCATGATTTCAAAATGGTCCTTGATCGAATGACCTAAAGTGTTGAAATGTTGTGCCACGGCACATCATGTTTAAGTCTAATACTAGATAAATGGTTGACTGCTCTCTGTTGTGACATGTTTTGCATGTGATAACATACATGTAGTACTAAACAGTCAATTTCTCTTCCTGAATTCATAAGATCTGTTAAAATGTCACAATTGTAAGACCTGTTCTCACGGTGAGATTTGCAGTATTAACTTGTACATTGTACGAGCCAGATAATTCCGGTGTGTTGGTCAGAAACAATGAATCGTATCCGAATATTGGAATGCTGGGAACCAACCAGTACCAATGCTAGTTTAACTATTATGCATTATACCATATACTGGCTTTTATGATGGATATCAGATTTTTGTTTTAGAACAACAGTAACAACAGGTTACCATGAAATCCTATGGCCTGCAGTATGTATACTAAAAAAACACTTTTAAAATTTGTATGTGACTTATTTCGGAGATTGCAGTAGCACACATCAATTTGTTGCAAAGGAATGGTGCTGCATTGAAGTGTAATCATGACGTCTTTATGTGATACAGATTTCCTTTACTTGTCAGAGATAAGTTATGTGTCGTTGGTAAATTAAATCTCAACGATCTATCAAAAACAGATTCTTGTTATCAAGTGAGTCTAGTTCTAGATAATGGAAATTTGTTTTCTGCTCATTTAGATACATGTATGGCACCAAAGACAGAGATCAGTACAAAGGGTAGTAATGCTATAATATTTAGTAAACAGTAACTCCTGTTTAGCATTTAATATGAAAACGGACTATGACTCGCTAACAACTAAAAAGCGCAATGTGAGAACGGGTCACTAGGGGAGAGAAATTCGGCTCAATTGCATGCCCTGGCATGAGAGAGACTGATTGATTGAAATTTTAAAAACGTTTTAAGCGTGGAATTCTTATTCTAGCAATGTTTTCCCAGATTATAGGGTGACAAAACAGGGCTGCATACCATATGAGTTCCATTTTTACTTATAGCAACAAAATTTCTTAAGCAGGATTTAAACGAGAAACTGAATATCGCTTTACATGTTCATTTTGATTGATGTTGCTTGAAGTTGTATTTCCGTTTTATGTACTGTACATGGCTGCGTTGAAATGCATAATATTGGCTAGGACCCACCCCACCCCCCACCCCTTTCCGTCACACTCACACGCCTGATCAAGTAAAAACACACCCAGAACATTTTAAACTTAATTTGGATTGAGTGGGATTTAAACTCTCTACCCATTGAATTGATAGATCTCTCAAGGAAAGGATTAATGATTTAGTCTTCACAAGCCAACTTAGTCACTCTATTCATAAACGACCTTTTGATAAAACATAGAAAATCTATTTACAATATATGGATTAAATGGTAAAGCTTTGGCCACCTTGAACCATATGTGGCCACTTTGTCCTGCTTAAAAATCCAGGTAAAATTGACCTCTAGGAACACCTGTTTTCATATGACTAACAACCACAATCCCTTGAGTCAAAATCAAACTCAGGCAGGTATCCAAAGGATCAGACATTATGAAGGTTGTATAGCCTTGTCTTGGGTAAATGCAGCTGAAAATGAACTTTTCAAAGCTTAAGGAAATATCCCATAATTTCATAAACAACGAAAGACCGACCACGATGAGTCTGCAGCAATTTATTATTAAATATTCTTTGGAATAATTATAACCTGTTGTGTTGAGTAAAATACAGTCCCTGCATTATTGTACTTTTAAATATCAAGCCTAAGCCCTAAATACAACCTTGCCCAGACTTTTTTTTTCCACAACTGTACATACAATGTTGTTCAGTTACAGCACAAAAACAACACAAATTCATGCGAACGGTCACAGTTCACACAATGTGCATTTATTATTTTCCGACTTTATATGGAGAAATACAGACAAAAGATCTGATTTGAGGGACACGAAAAGCCTGCCGATAAACTACATGCGAAAACATGTGAAAGCGGGTACATGTAGTCAGAATCAATGAAATTTACTAGTTACTGTTGTATTCGGCTACAATTCAACCAATGATTATATAACTCCCATTTGTGATCTATCTCATAAATGTGTACAAATTTTGTTTTGCTAACAGTACTGAAATATAATTTTTGTCTACGTCCTCTTCAATTTATTTTTGTTGACCAAATGCAACTAAAACATGTGGAAGCTGACCACTTAAACAGAAAAACAAACACCTGTCAGCCTCTGTACCAACTAAAACCTGCAGAAAAATGACAAGCCTTTGAGGAAGGTGTTGGAATGCCATTAACAGTAAGAGGAGCTGAGGGGGTAATGACTGAAGACTCAACAGCCACTGACCTTAAGTCTACTGTGCAAGTTGCATCTTGCTTCTTCAAAGTACATCAGCATATATCATATTTTTTTTCTCTCTCATTTAAAAAAAAAAATGAATTCCAGTACTGAGATAGCACAGTTTTTGACACTACCAGTTTTAAACCTAATGTTATATACATGTAAGGAATAAATTTCTTTTGATTTTTGCCTTACTTTTGTTCTTTATACATGTACATGTATCACAAATGTGCAATCAGCTGTTAAGCAAAGATTAAGATTGAGCAGATACCTGGATATTGCATGTTGAAAGCTTGTACACAAAACTAAACAGAAATAATAGGTTTGAATGTCCAACTGACATGAATTACTATATTTTTTACAAAATTAATAAAATGAGTTTGACAATTGACATCGTTCACTGATGTGAAACTCACTGAACTTAACACTTGACTACCTGCCTGTCTTGTCAAATAAGTTTGAATTTAATATTTAAATATATATATAAATATGGTCAATAAATTTTGAGTTGGTCACTTGGTCCCATCAGCCTTCTTTGATTCAATGGTACCACTGTCCTACAGTAGCTGACATGATAGAGTCCTAAATGAATAGCGATTGGACCCTGAACAAAATGGTACCAGAAAGGATGCAGGACCATGTTAGCCAATTTTCTTGGAAGAGAATCTTAAATTGCTCTGGTTAGGTACAGTATAAACTATAAGGCTATAAAATTGAAACTATAGGAAGTACATATAACTAAAAGTACTTACGTTGGCATCTCAGACACTGTTTTAAAACTCCCCAAATAAAATCCCCACATTTGTCACACCATGTGGGATTGTTCAGTTGCTGAGGTACAAAGTCGTGGCCCTTTCCTATTTCTCGTTTTTCTCGGAAATCTCCATGTCCCAAATGGGCCATTTCTATCGTCTCTCCGGAAAGGAGATTTTCACTTTCACCGTTCTCAGACGGCTTTCTCTTCACTGGTCCCGGATTGGGTAAACCAAAATTATTGTAGACAACGCTTCGATAATGCTGTTCCAAATTTGATTGAACTCTGTGGAATTTTCTTTTGAGAACATCAATGACATCTATGACGTTGTTTAAGTTACTAGATTTGTCCTCAGTCTGCACCAAAGATGGGGCACTGCTGCTGGAGGGAATACCCCTCTCCATATCAATTCTTCCAGGTACATGGACGTCACCGTTTCACGATTTGATTCAACATGAGGCCAGGCCGATATCTCATTGTTGATACCAATTACCTAAAAAATAAACCCAAAAATATATCTTTAGAGTTCCCCAAGACTTAATTATTGGAAAGTTGCTTAAAGGTATACATGTATTGCTAGTTGAAAGAAACATTACTGTTAAAGTCCAGTTAAGATAATAACTACAGTAAGATTTAAAGTTCAAAATTATTCAATTCAAATATAATACTGATTCTGAACTTTCTTGATTAATTATTGATACATAACTAAACTTCATACCCTCACTTGAATAAAATGTATGAGTAAACTTACAAGTTTTAAACTTAAAAGAAAGATTGTGGTTGAATACTAAAAACAGGATGTAAATTAAACGTATAAAATAGACTATTACCGCAGATGCACTTTCCACCATGGGACCATGCTTTACTCCCATTTAAATAACTTTGTAGATACAATGAATGGTGTTACTTATAATAAGAAAGCAATCTACAGCTTTAAAATTAATTTCACTCAGAGTCAAAATGTAAGGTAAATTGGCATCCTATTGAAAATAAATTATTACTAGTATCAAATAATTCAAAAATGATAAAAGGATGTAGCCTAGTTTTAATTTATATTCAGGAAAAGGGAAATGTGGACTAAAAGCAACAGGTGTGGTCAGTCTCCATGAATTCATTGAATTGACATAACAATAACCAAGCATCAATACTGAACCCACTGTATTTTACTTATGAACACTAACTTGTCTAAAATAACCATGTAGACAAGTTTTTAATTGTGCTACTTTTTTTAAACATGCTGGCACTACGTATTATACTTACTAGCCAACAAAAAACTATGTATGAAATAGCTGAGCAGCCAAGTTTGTAACATTTAATCATAGAAATAGAGCATGAAATACAGTTGTCTGCTGTTATTGCTGATTTTGTACTACTGTATAGTCTATAGATGTAGTCAGGGAAGAGTAAACAATAGCTGGTATTGTGGGGGTCACTCTTCTATATTGCGACCCCCCCCCCCCCCCCCCCCCCCCGCCACCCCTCCGTGGAATTAGGCTGAGCCTATCGTTTGCCAACTGACCTCTAACCTGCTATTCTTTACCGTTTCCTCAGGCAAATCTATTTTTATACAAAAATTTTATTGTTAATTCCAATTGTCCTCACCACTTGAGGTCTTAGTTTATATTAAAATTTGTAATACTTTATCTGTAGAAATGTTAGTGTTAAGCCTATTTAAACATCCAATGTTATTTATTCCTTTATCAATCTCTTGTCTCAAAATTAACAAAAAGTCTTGGTGAACAGTTAAAAATAAACTATTTGTTTTGTAAAAAATGACAAGCATCACGTTTGCTTCACAGTGGTTCAAATGACAATCAGTTATTTCCGTGGCTGCAGTTGGTACCGACGTAAGCCAGGACACGAAAACAAAACAAACATTTCGGTAGATTTTGAACAACAGGTTAGACTAAAGGCATATACACACTGGTTGCATCACACGCGCCATCCTTTACTGAACACGCTGTCCGGGAGATGAGTCATCTGAAGGACCGGTAAAATCAAATTTCTGGTCAAGATAGATACGACAGTTTTCCATGTCGTGGAAAAAATACCATGTGGCACAAACTCAGTTTGACAGCCAAAATGAACCGTAGGTCGACGCCTACAAAACAATATTACAGGCTTTCAGAACCTAAATAAGTCGATACAAAAAATCCTCCACTTCGATACCTACCATGTGATCAAATAAAACAATAAAATGTCGTTTAACAGATGTCAAAATCCTACTTCTCTGTCACTAAAACTCGCCTTTGTATTAACGATCGCGTATAGCTTCCGCCAGTATAGGCCTTTTCTTCCTCCTTCGTAACTTGTAATGGAGAGCTCCATGAAGCGCGCTAAGTCAAGCCGTCAAGGTACCACAGAAAAGCGCTACATGTACAAGAACTTAAATTTAACTGGATTGGTTACAAAGATATCGATACAAAGATTTGTACTCTGTATAAGGCATAAGTTAGTGTTAGTTATACAGGCTTTGATTTTCTAAAGTTAAGGTCTATGTTGAAAAGTTTTGTTATAGGGAAATAGTCTAGCCTATATTTTCAAAATGTTTTAGGGAACAGGCAAAATTTACAATGTAACGAGGCCGATGTATTTACATTAATAACCTCAAAAAAGTCTACATCCCCGCAAAAAATCAAGAAAAAATATATGTCCCGTGAATAAAGTGTCCCGTCACAGTGTAAAAATAATTTTTGAGAAGTTCATGAAAAAATTCAAGTTTTTTCCTGTTTTAAAAACAAGCAGGCCTACAACTAGGCTACAAGACCAGAACTTGAATTTAACTCGATTAGTTCGAAAGATATCCATATAAATATTTGTACACTTTATCAGACATTAGTTAGTATTAGTTATATTACTTATAATTATAAAGGCTTTGAATTTCTAAAGTTTTAGCCTATGTTGAAAAGTTTTGCTATAGAGAAATATAGTCTATATTTTTTAAATAACTTGGTCAAAATGTTTAATGCCAGCCACTCACGACGTCCATTATAGATGTCCCATATGAAAAGCTTTGTCGGACCGAATGTTTTCCAACCAAACCACTATTTTGGGTTCAATGAGATATAGTAAAAGTTTGGCCCAACATCATTTTGTACACGTGTCTAATATTGGGTTACCATATGCCGTAGCTAGTCTATTGGCCTGCCTACACGAGACTCTCGACCGTTTAATCCAGATTCTCAAATTCAAAACAAAGTATGATGTCTACGTACATGTATAGGCCTACGCTGTTTTGTATAGGTCTAGGTCTACTTATTTTAGAACCAACTGGCCAATACACTGCAGTCGACATGTTGGTCCTCTTTCAGAGTAGCAATAGATGCAAGGAACTATACTGGATCAATATTGCATAATAGGGTAAAAATGATGCTGGGCCAACCTCTGTTGATAGCATATTGGCCCAAGAGTAGGCCTATATTTGTAGAGCCCTCATTGGAGAAAAATAACTACTACTAGTATAAAGCTAGCTTACGTCAGGGCCACTGAAAGTTCTAGTCAAACCTAGGCCTATAACGTAACCTTCAGAAATTTCAATTGTTTAAAGTTTATATAATAATTATTATAAATGTAACGTTCAAAACACATGTGAAAAATAACCAGACGTCAAACGAAGCTCTTGTCGAACATGTAAATCATCCACCTTTGAAAAGTTAAAGTAGATGTACTTGACCCAAATGGTATTTTGTTATAGCTTCTTATACTGTCCATTAGGATACGTTACTTATCTGTTTGGGAACCCATTGTTAACATCCATAAAGGTAAAGTATAATAGAGTCTCCAACTCAATAGTATTTAAGAACACTAAAACACACCGGCACAGGGAACATCTTCTTGTCTAAAATAACCATGGAGACAAGTTTCTAATTGTGTTAAAAAGAGGTATATCATTTAGACCTGTATACCCCATCATAAATTGTTGTAATAAACTAGACCTATGATTTTTCATTAGGTTGACGACTGGCAGGAGCTTGGCCTTAGTCAGTAGAATTTTCTGGAACACTTTGTAATACATTGGCAATGCTTGTGCATCCTAAGCCATGGCAAGAACATCGGCAGACTGAGATTGAGCCCCATAGGATCATGCGAAAAGACCCCCCACCCCCCCCCCCCCCCGCCCCCTCCAAAAAAAAAACCTAGGTAGAAGACAGACAAGGGAGTCCAGCCCTGACCAGTATATCTTTCAAACACTTGTCCTTTTTATAAGCAATGACTGGCCTTCTGGTCAGATGTCGAGCAATTTCACCCCGAAGCAGCCTGCATTCTTCTACTATAATCTTGGCCATAGTGATGCTGGCCCTGTTATACTGAAACCCAAATGGCACTAAATTTTCTTCACAACATCCTCCAAACCGAAACCCAAAGGACAAATAGCCTGCAACGCTTGAATCCAAAAACGTTTCCTTTCCAAACGCCTATGCTTGGTATCTGCAGCGGAGGTGAGAAAAGGGATCCTCTCAATAGGCTCGAATTCAAAATGGTCCTTGACCGAATGACACAGTGTTGAAATGTTGTGCCATGGGCACATCTATTTCAAGTCCAACACAAGATAAATGGTTGGCTGCCCCTGTCGCAGGGAACTCGGAGTTTCTCCGACGTATTGTTTGTGGCATTTTCTGCATGTGACAACATACGCGATATCAGAGGAGTCGCAACCAAGATCCTCCGCCACCTGATATTTGTCGCGAGACTGCTCTCCGGAAAAGGTGCCGCGATCTGGCACGCATACATCGAGCCTGCATTTCATCCTCGGGCATTTCACCGATGTACCTGAGAAAAATGTTGGGCGGTAATGGTACACTCGTGAAGGACAAGCAAGCGTGATTTGTCTTAATGTGTCAGATTTGATCCTTCGGAGCAACCCTTGAATACCCGCCAAGGAGAAGAGCCTTAAAAAGAACCGAACAAGCCCGATCAAAAAAACACAAAGAACCACAGTCTCCACAGAACCCAAAAACCTGAGACCCAATAGTATTGATATGGACTTTGGGTATTCGTATCAACCTTCAAGGGCCAAGCTTATCGCCAACAATATCATGCAAGCTTAATTAGAGACGTGTTCAAAGTGCATTCTCTTTGATATATCTTTTAATATTTAAAGTGGTTTGAACTACCTAACGATTGCTGACGGGAGAGAGGATATAATGGCGGGTGTCAGTAAATATACTTTTTATAAACAGCAAATTTCTGTCCATTTCTGGCACACATTTTTGTTGTTCGTAGGCGTTAGTGACTTTGCTGATATGGTCTACAATTTATTATTTGGCCGCCCTGACTTATTTCAAACGTTCAACACTTGACAATCAGAATTTAGGAAAAAAATTCCGAATTTTGGGAGCCTATGCCATTTTAGAAAGCTCATTGGCGACTGTAACCAAGATCTAATTTGGCACTACAAAACTTCATTAAATCAATCGATCAATCAGATCATGCCCGTTGTTTAATCGTAAGATGCATCTGACTATTGTTTCTTGAACGTCGCACGTCTAGCAATGAATTGTTTGCAGATACGGGTTTACTTTTCGGTTGCCATCCCGTTTCCCAACGCTTGTGTCCGGCGAGGGTAATCTATCATAATCCCTAATACTACTTACACATCTCGTGTTTGTGCTGGTCAGTAGACTGCCCAACAATTTCCAAACTATCTCTATCAGAAGGCCTTAGGGTACGTAATTCATTATGGAAATGATATTGGATTGTGCCAATATAGCTCCAGCAATTAACCGGCAAGTAAGTAAAACAGGATGAGACACATGTGTGCGGCTACAGCAATATACATTTCGAAGTTTTCAAGCATAGTTGCAAACAGTATCTACCATAACATCGCTCGAACCCGCGATTAAAACGTACTCACGTTCAGTTTTACGAGCATCTTGCGATTTTTAATACCGATGGGGACAGAGGAGGCAACAATAATGCATTCAGGATCAACCAATTGATAACCCTATAGTTGCGCTATGAATGCGAATTACAGTCAAAACTCCGGATACCAAAACGTCCAAAACAAAAGCCAAAAGTCAAGACAGGGCCCAGGGGCTCGTTTCACAACGCAGTCGCATCGCAAACGAGGCGTAGTTACCAATGGATACCCTAGTGAGGAGATAAGACGTCATGTAAACTGCGATCGATCGCACTTTGCGACGGCTTCGTGAAACATGCGTTTTAGTCCACTCACGGAAGTTATTGTATTTGTCGTATTTACCTGGCCAACTTATTCCATCCATGTTCTTTGTCCAGTTTTCTGGCTTTAAAGTGACTAGTTTTTTTTATACCGACGGTCGTAATTTCCAAAATATATACGACAGTCAGTAGTCAGAAACCCGGACTACCATGTTCTGGGAGCTTAGTATCAAGTGATTGATTGTTTGGTGCTCAAGATTATTTCACTTATATGGCGGCGTTGCCAGTTTTATTGTGGGAGGAAACCGGGCTCTATGCCCGGAGGAAGCCCACGACCTTCTGTTGGTAACTGGCAACCATCCCACATAGGTCGTTCGAGTGAAAACCCAGTCAGAAAATTTTCCATTTTTTTTGTGGACTGATTGGGATTCGAATCCGCGACGGATGTTCGGATTGAGCGTCCAATGCTCTACCTACTGAGCCATGGAGGCCCCTGTGAGGCCTCAAGTGAGCAGGTCCAGAGCTACCAGGCCCAAACTGCAGTTTTACTTTAATCTCTGGAAGCCGAATTTTCCCATCTGTAGATGCAATCTGACTAAATTTGAGATGCTCATTGAAAGCTTTTTACAATGAGCATCTCAATTTTAGTCAGATTGCTGTAGATGTGGCTATCGTTAGATGGCTGACTGAAGCGGACACAAAGAAGAACCACAAGAGGAACTCAGTGAATGTCTTTTTTTTTCTTTAACTTTGGTGGTTATGTTTTGACTTTGATCTCAGTGCTATACTTGTGTTACTTGTATGAGATAACCAAAGATGAGGACAGTAAATTACTCCGTATCAGAATTTATCCTTCAATCCACTCAACATATTGCGGACTAAGTGATATGAACCTATGAAAAAGCCTAACTGTAAGTCACACCCTTGAACTCATGTCATTTTATCAAGGGATCAACTCAGTCGGCAGTCCGAGCATACTTCGGCTACCTTCGCTCCGTACCGGTCGGCTTTGACACGCACGTATATCCCCGAAGATATAAGACTGGAGTTCAACCGTCAAGTCACTGTTGGTTATTAAGCGACTATCTCTAAGACAAAATTAATTGTTCAGAGTATTGGATTCTGTGCTATTTATTTCTCCTGTAAACATTATGGATCTGCTAGATTAGAATCATTTTGACGGCACATCAAAGTCAATTGGTGAAATGGATGTCCTTTGTCAAATTATTTGTAATGTGCGCTATTTCCCTAATAAAAGTCACACCATATACTTATGAAACATGTAGACTTAATTACTTATTGGGATGGTTTTTTGGATCATCGACCAGATCTGTACATGTAGGCCTACATCTGCATGGTCACATCTGTACATGTACATCTGGTCCGTCGCTAGTTGGAAATATCTACTAGCCAGCACAATATCGATATAGGATTTGAAATTTATTTCACCACACATATATCGCAGTCTGCAGCATTGTTGAACTTTCTTGATATATAATCTACTATTACCGTTTATCTTTAAACACTTGACTAGTTTTCGCATAAAAATTATTTCTTTCATTTGAATTCTGTATTTTAACAGTTTTATCTCATTCAATATAGAATAGGCTATGTGTTTCTACCCTAGATTACCTTATATTGTTACTCTTCAGTTATTGTAATTTCCTTTTGATTTAAGCTCTTTTATTCCAAAACCACAGGATATTAATACCCCAGCTCTATCTAACCATATGTCCTTTTGATAGCTTAATCTCCCCTTGTTTACAAAAACTACCCTTTAATTACCCAAGCCCTTTTTATTTCCAGTCTTTCTCCCATATAAACTCAAGAAATTCATCATACCTTTAGACTTGTTTCTTAGGCTACTGAGGAAGGAAATTTACCCGAAAAGCTTCTAGCCAACCGTGTGCAATTCCGTTTTATGCGATGTATTCTTTGCTTACTGTAAAACTTTGTATATATATTTCTTTCTTTTATATGTTTTTATTGTTTTTGTCCTCTTAACTGTGTAGTGAGATGGAGTTTATAACCTTGTTGTTTGTAGGTTATGAGACGTAGTTTATAACCATGTTGTTTGTTTTAACTGTGCTATTTTGTCATAACCTTGTTGTTTGCTGGTTGTAGGTTGTGAGATGGAGTTTATAACCTTGTTGTTTGCTGGTTGTAAGATGTTGTTTGCTGGTTGTAGGTTGTGAGATGGAGTTTATAACCCTGTTGTTTGCTGGTTGTGAGATGGCGTTTATAACCTTGTTGTTTACTGGCTGTAGGTTGTGATATGGAGTTTATAACCTTGTTGTTTGCTAGAAGTAGGTTATGAGATGGAGTTTATAACCTTGTTGTTTGTAGGATATGAGATGGAGTTTATAACATTGTTGTTTGCTAGAAGTAGGCTGTGAGATGGAGTTTATAACCTTGTTGTTTGCTAGAAGTAGGTTATGAGATGGAGTTTATAACCTTGTTGTTTGTAGGATATGAGATGGAGTTTATAACATTGTTGTTTGCTAGAAGTAGGCTGTGAGATGGAGTTTATAACCTTGTTGTTTGCTAGAAGTAGGTTATGAGATGGAGTTTATAACCTTGTTGTTTGTGGGATATGAGATGGAGTTCATAACCTTGTTGTTTGCTAGTTGTAGGGTGTAAGATGGAGTTTATAACCTTGTTATTTGCTGGTTGTAGGTTATGAGATGGAATTTATATCCTTGTTGTTTGCAGGTTATGAGATGGAGTTTATAACCTTGTTGTTTACTGGCTGTAGGTTGTGATATGGAGTTTATAACCGTGTTGTTTGCTAGAAGTAGGTTATGAGATGGAGTTTATAACCTTGTTGTTTGTAGGTTATGAGATGGAGTTTATAACCTTGTTGTTTGTAGGTTATGAGATGGAGTTTATAACCCTGTTGTTTGTTGGTTATGAGATGGAGTTTATAACCTTGTTGTTTGCTGGTTGTGAGATGGAGTTTATGGCTGTTTTGTTTGTTGTTTATTACATAGTTTTGTCTGTGCCAGGGGGGGGGGGGGGGCAAAATTTATGGGGTTCAGTCTCAGTCCATCGAAGTTCTTGTCATAGTTATAATGCGTAACCATTGTCAATGTATTACAAAAGGATTCCAGAAAATTTCTACTGACCGAGGCTAAGCTCCTGTCAGTCGTCAACCTAATGAAATATCATAGGTTTGGTTTGTTACAACAATTTATGGGGCATAAAGGTCTAAATGATCGTACCTCTTTTTAACACAATTAGAAACTTGTCTTCATGGTTATTTTAGACAAGAAGATTTTCCCTGTGCCCGTGTGTTTTGGTGATCATAAATATATATTTTTTCTCATTATGTGTTACAAAGAAAATAGGTAGCTTAATAGGGAATACAGTTATTAGACTTATTATATACTTTGGCCATAGAGTTTGTATATTTCCAACTAGTGTGTAGCGCCTGAATCCAACAAGCCTGTCTCTCCCAACCCAATCTTGAGACTTTTTTAATGGGCATAAACAAGAAGTGTTCAACGACTAGCACTGACAAAAGGTTAAGACAGCTATTTGCCAAGAGAGGTTTTTCCTTTAAACATCTTGTCACAGGATACAGCGCATTTTCTTTGATCTTTCACTGTCGTTTGGTTCGATACGGATCGGCTAGTATAGCTCGATCGTGTGATATCTTAAATAACACATACATGGGTGTGTTCTTTAGAACCTTCGAGGGCAAACATTGGGAAAACAGAACAACAAAAGACACAAATAATCAGTATAAAAGGAAATGAAATAGATTTCATGAATTGCAGTTGAAGACTTCAGTTCAGAAGGAAAAACAAAGAGGTAGGCCTACCATCAGTCTGTCTGACGAAATCAGACAAGATGGTAACTCTACTTGTTGACTCGCTTCACCTTCAACTAACCATTGTATAAGCTCCACGAGGTGTCATCAAGAGTAACTATTGTCAGAAATGTTGGATGTCAATAACGACATTTCTAGCTATTAAGTGTACGAGATGAATAAGTAAGTGGGTAAATCCAAACAAAACATGCGTTTGTATTTCATGATGGTGTTGTTATGTTGAATGATTAAAATCAAATGATCAGTTGATCTCAAGGGTGAAATCTCTAACCCCATTCCAAAGGATTAAAATGGCCACTGTTGGCCTCAGGGGTTACAACTGGATTAGGCCATGGGTTACATCTAAATCTAATAATTTTAGATTGATGCCACATGCCGCATGGATTTTCCTTATTCCATGGACTATCTTCTAGTTTTCTATGAAATTTCAACTCTTTTTAATGTCCTGACAATCACAATTTCTTGAATTTTGGCAACTCCTGTAACTTAAGCACAAGGCCAACCGGCTGGATATGTGTAGGCAGATTTAACACATCAAGTCTGCCTCTAGATCATCAAACAATAAAAACACACACAAGGAAATAAAAGGAAAATATAAAAAAAAAATATCTTTTCAATAAAAATATACAATTTCTTTAGAATCAGTTGTCAATGTTGTGTATTAAAATATTTGTGTCTTTCGAATGTCATTTGTGTTCTGAGATCCGTCTTTTGTTGCTGTAACTCTTTTTCTTGACGATGTTGTAGTAATGTACTTCCTTCGGCTTTTCACATGCTGTATCACCGGAGTTTTAGGCTCAAATACAAAAAGGAATGGTAGCCGTAGTCTATAACGACAAGTCATTAGAATACACAGGATCATAATGATGACAAGGAATACCATGATGACCGGCTGCCATTGAGTAGGAATATGAGAGAAGAAGAGCTTCAAGCTTCTGCCCAGAGAATCACTTACGATCTCCAGCGGGTGTAACACACATCTAACAAACAATGAAGACAGCACCTGGATAAAAACAAAGCATTAGTTTAAATAATTACATCACAACAATGACAATATGTAACTTGCAAGTTTGCTTGGATTTTTTACAGCTGCATTTCTACATTTTTAAACGGGGGAAACAATCAATCAATCATCATTCCTTTTAGGAAAGTCGCAAGAAATAATCAAAACTTTTGACGTCAAATGAAAATTGTCTGTAGCACGCAGCATAATATATGTTTGCTAAAGTACTCACTTTAAGCTAATTTCATTTACAAGTTACATGAAATGTAATTCCATTTACTTGTAGATGAAAATACTGTTAGGGTTTTAGGGTATATGTGTGGAGCTAATCAGCTCTTGCATCTGGGAAACAGAGACATTCGTTTGGCACAAGTTTGCAGGAAGACTATTTCGGAACTATGTGGAACTATGATAAAGACCAGCAAATGTGTTGTAAGCTTGTGCGGTTCACAAACAACTTACTGCGTGGTGACGCCTTACTCATTTCTTATTGGTATGGAACCCTTGTTTAAAGTGGCATGAGCTGCCAAAATGTTGATATTTTGATGTAAAAACAGAAGGTTGAAATTATCGGCTATTTTTCTCAATACCTATAATTCAGATGCTTTTTAGTGCTTCTAGTCTCGAGAATGTACGATAAAGTATTGTTTTGAACTAACTTTGGCTTAGAATAAATGAATGGTCATCCCGGTTATTTAAATTTTGTTTACTTTTCGAACACTATTCCAGTCCGTATAGACCAAATACTGTATGGATTTTTCTCATTCCAACGCCAATCATTTAGTTTTTCGATGGCCTTCAAAGCTTCTTAATGTCGTGGCGATCAGAAATTATGAAAAAAGTGTGATTTTTGGCAGCTCATGCCACTTTAAAAAGAGTTTCATACATTTCTTATGTTTTACACAGTTATGAAAAAGAGTTTTTAGGCGCCTGCAGAAAAAACAAATCTGAGGACACAACCCCTGTCAACTCTCACCATAACGGGTGTGACCTCCCACAAAGGGTCAACAAGTACAGCATGATAATACTCTTCACAAGGCGTATGACTCTTCCAAGAGAAGTACCAGAGAAATCCGGCTTTGATTGTCTGTAAAGTGGTCAGTTTATCACGGTCACATTCAGGGGGAAGACCCTAAGGACAAAAACAAGAAAATAACGAGAAGAATTACTTATGGATAACAACTTCTTTGTTTATTGAGTGAAGACGTTTTGATGTAGTTCTTACATCTTTATCATCGTAAAATTGTAAGAAGCGATTTCCCTACATGTTGTGAGATAGGACAAAGCTGGCGTATAAACTAGTCTATGACATACACAGAGAACATATCCAGAGTGACGTCGAAAGCAAGAGAAAAGTAAGAGAAAAATTAATTATAAGGCACAATCAATCAGTCTGATGGGACAGCCTGCAACTAAAAGTTCTGATTAATGAGAAACAAAAATAAAGTGGAATGAGCTGGGTTTGATGCTTATAAAACTACCTTATTAAACATACACCTGTAAGATTGGTATCAGCGGAAAGCTCTTATTTTGTACTTTTTGATATTTCTGCATTAATGTATTTTTTTCTTACATTTAGCAGCTCATGCCACTTTAATATAGAACAGTTCTACACAACTTACCAAGTAGATTTTTGCTGCTTTTTTTGCCTGTTGTCGCTGATAAAGCCGAATGAATTCCCAGGGAATACTTATGATGACTGCTAGAATAGCCACCCAGAAAAGGCCTTTGAATAGCCAGTAATATTTGCCAACCCTTGAGCTAGTCCTTCTTCTGCCACTTGAAGTCGCAACACTGAGAGCATTCTTTAGTCTTATATTTAAGTTTTTTTGATGATAGAGCCAAATGCTACTGACACTGACGGTGATGGCAGTTATTATCGTCAGCAAAATGATATATGAAATATTCCAGGATAAAATAAATGTTGTAAATGCCATAGCTGATTGTGAGATTAGAATGACCAGGCTGTAAAGTGACTGGAGAATAAACATGATGCATGATGTTAAAAACAGGAGAGTTCCCTGGAAAAGATCTACCATCAAATCCACCCACTGGAGAACGAGATTTTTTTCCTCAATCGGGGGTGGTTCTTCCGTAAAAAAGCTGTAAAATGGAATCCATTGGGTCCATCCTCTTGATTGAGAAGTAGCTGACTCTTCACTTCCCAAAGATGTCTCTAAATTGAAACAAAAAAACAAATTTAACAAAATTGAAGTGACATAAACTCATTGCGAATATGTTGATTGATGTTTTACATCACACTCAAGATTAATTTACTTATATGGCGCCTTTGCCAGGTTAAGTGTAGGGAAGAAACCGGGTTCTTTGCTGGGAGGAAACCCCTGACCTTCGGAGAGTACTTAGCAACTCTTCCACATTCGCCGATCGAGAGGAAAATTCACTTAGAAATTTTCAATATTTGTTTAGGGAAGAAACCGTAAAACAGATCAGTAAGTTTTAATTGTGATGATGAAGGTATCCCTGTTATAATAAGATGTAAATGAACTGCCTACTGCTTTGTACAGGTATGTGGAAACCTTTGTTGGGACGGTGACTCTGAACATGCAAATGTTTTAGTTGTACAACTATTGGGTGTGCTTGTTAATTAAATAAACTGTTAAAGTGGCATGAGCTGCCAAAATTCACACTTTTTTCAAAATTTCTGATCGTCACAACAGTAAGAGGCTGTGAAGGCCATCGAAAAACTAAATGATTGGCGTTGGAATGAGGAACATCCATACAGTATGTGGCCTGTACGGACCAAAAACGTGTTCGACAGTAAACAAAATTTAAATAACCAGGACGACCATTCATTCATTCTTAGCCAAAGTTAGTTCAAAACAATACGTTATCTTACATTTTCGAGACTAGAAGCACTAAAAACCTTCTGAGTTATACGTCTTGAGAAAAATAGGCAATAATTTCAACATTCTGTTTCAACGTCAAGATATCGAAATTTTTGGCAGCTCATGCCCCTTTAAGGATTGGTTTTTCTCGTTATACATGGTGGTTTACATTGGAACACTGAATACTAAATGTCGATCTTGAATGCATGTGTGCGTAATGTGTGCAAGGTTGGGTACATGGTTCCGGTTTTACTATGTTATACAGAGGGTGGATGGTTCATGATAGATCTTGGGAAGCTCGTAGCCGTGTCACTGGACTTGATCTGCAGCAGCAGGGAAAGTTGGCTTTGGACAGAAGAGGAGTCGTCAAACTGAGATCATTTGCCCTACACTATATGTCCATTACTCAGTAAAAAAAAACGAAATACATGTATCTACTCACATGTTTTACCTATCGACCAGCGTGTAGCCCACCCTTTGCTGTTTTTAAAAATGACCATGATGCAAAAATGTCCAAATGAGGCGGAAAATTGAAGCCACCTCCACCAAACATAGAGGAGCAAAGGTCAACTGTGGTGACGGCTGGGCAATCAGAGTGATAGGAAGTTCAATGCTGGAGTTTGTCTCTTCAAGTTCTTCAACAATTTTAGCCTCACTTGGGGATAGATTTATGCCTTTCGGTCATTTTTAAAAACTACAGAGTGTGCGCCACATGCGGATAAATAACACGTGTGAGTTAACATTTTGGTTCATTTTAAAACACATGCTTGAAATGGTGCAATTTGTTTGACACTTTTAAGAAACAAATGACAACCCCTTCAGCGCATGCCAGCAGTTAACTTTGAGCCAATTGAGGGTGGGCCTGCCACCTAGATTAGAAGTAGCCATTCGCAACAAGCATGAGACTTCCTTAGCTCAAAAACTTTAAGCTATGGGGAGATATATAATATGCTGGTCTGGTTCCCCATAGCTCAAATAACGTGTGTGATCCAAAAGACCCACGCCAAGTCACCGTTACAAACAGACACTGTTAACTCAATAAAACACGAAATTTACACAAAAACCACGGTACCTATATACAGTTGGGATATTCCTGCCACTTTCTATACCGTTGGTTAAAAAACAGGGTTAACAATCCAGATTTCCAAGCATTATTTGCCAGACTTACACATTTTCAAGACAAGTTTTCGTGTTGACATATTGGAGTGTTTCGCTATGAGCATGCGCTAAACTGTGAACTTCCGTTTTAGCCAATGTTTATCATTTTCCGATCGTGTTCGGAATTTTCCACGGAATGTAATCGGAATAACCCTGCAAAGCCTCTGAAATACCGATCACATGTGTTGATATCCCGATGAGCTATATAACATCGAATTATTGACAAATATTTGCCAAGAGTGCGAGAGCAATACCAAACAAAATATGAGATACGATGAGAAACTTCCAAGAGAAACAACTTCCAACAATGAAGAATGCAGCTGAGGTATAAGGTCGGCGTATGATCATTCGTTTTTTCCCGGAATAGTAACGACTAAAACGGAATAGAGGAACCCCCATATAGACTCCGCCCAGCAGCAAACATACGTCAGAGGATTCCCCATTTCCAGCATGGCTGCTCTGTTGACAAGTCATTTTGTTTAAGTGATCTGTAGAAATTCGCTGATTTCTCTTAAACCAGTTATCTTTCATCTCTGATATTTGGCAGAACGACAAACGGTATGTTTATTGTTATTGTTATGTGCTTAACTTTGTCCCATACTGCTTATTTTTTCATATTTAACGCCAAAAAGTTCCGCTGCAAAAATGTTTCGCGACCCAATTTCCACGTAAGGCATTTGAGCAATAGACGTTTCCATGGCGGTGTGGAAGACATCTTCAGTATACTTTTTTTTTAATATTCCACAGCGACATGGGTTCCAGGGCTAGAGACTTCCTCTGTTCCTGACCGACAAAGTTAGTAAAATGTTCATTTTCTGATCTGTTAGTGTCTAGGCAGTGAAGGAGATGTAGAAATGTATCTAAAAATCCTACACAACCCAAATTACTCTGGTAGGCTACATTGTATCAATTGACGTGTATAAATTATCATTTAAATTCCTCTCCGGGTTAAGTCTTTGAGATGGCTCAGTTTTCGTAACAAGACAAACTTTGAATTCTGTATTCCCATGGATTAATAAGATGGCAATAAAGGAAAACTCACCAGACCAACTAAAAAAAGACTCCGCTACAGCCTTGTTTGTAAAATTACAAAAACACACAAAAGGAATAAGCTGAAAGAGTCGAGCAATTCCGAAAAGTGATTTGAGTGATTTCCAAATCGAAAGTACTGCCGCCATTTTTCACTTGAAGAGACAGCCTTTCTAATTGGTCAGTTTCTCTAGTAAAACTATAAGGTTACATATCATTGGTTCAAGTCATAAGTTTTAATCATGTGACGAGCAGTTCACTTTCTCAGCATGACAGGAGACTGACCGTAACTATTTTATTTACTTTCTAAATCACGCGTATTATTCTTCTTTTGTCCGGGCTGTCAGTTGTAGAGTATATGTTACATATATGTCCCTCAAAGCTACATCTGTATTTTATGAGGAAATTTACAGCCTGTCCATGTCAGCAACGAATACTTGCACTTCACTGTCTTCACTCTGTTTCACAAAGTTTCAGTTTCATTATAAATTTATAAACAGTGATATTAAATATTATCACTGATAGTGATAAATATAATATTATTAGTATTACTACCAGGCAGTAGAACTTGTAGCCAGTCTTCTCAGTTCTAACTCCTGTATGTACATGTACTAGCATTAATGTGAGCTCCTAGCTTATTAGAGGATTGTTAAACAGTCTTCATGTTTTTTTAATTAAATTCTTAATTTTTCCTTTATTTAATGTATTTTTTCTCTTCATATTTAAAGTAGGCATAGGCTATACTGTACTGCTTATACATGTATGCATAAAGGTAAGGCTAAAAAAGAACTTGATTGTGAGATTTCTATAAAAAAAATTAAAGACGCCGATTTTAGATTACATTTATATTATAATAACTCTCTTTAAATGAAATGAAATTAATTAAGAGAGGCATGAGCTGTCAAAATTCTCAATTTTAGGCCATCGAAAAACTAAATGACTGGCGTTGGAATGAGGAAAATCCATGCTGTATGTGGCCTGTACGAACCGAAAACGTGTTCGAAAAGTAAACAAAATTTAAATAACCGGGACCCACCATTCATTCATCCTAAGCCGAAGTTAGTTCAAAACAATACTTTATCGTACATTTTTGAGAATAGGAGCAATAAAAAGCGTCTGAACTATACGTCTTGAGAAATATAGCCAATAATTTCAACATTCTGTTTTAACGCCAAAAAATCAACATTTTGGCAGCTGCCAATATTCATAGTTTTTTTTATAAGTGTGCCCGAAACTAACAAAATTCAAACAACTGCGACGTTTGAGTACATTTTCGGGGGTTTGCTGCCTGTAAAAATAAAACAATCCTGGGTTTAGTTTATTACAACAACTTTTGATGGGGTATAAGGGTCTCAATGATATACCTCTTTTTAACACAATTAGAAACTTGTCTCCATGGTTATTTTAGACAAGAATATTTTCCCTGTGCATGCTCCTAAATATTTATAGGCCCTATACATGTACATCCAAGATTGGTATCAGCAGAAATTTTAAAAGGCTATTATTTTGTACTTCTTGATAGAAATGATAAAAACAATGAAATTGTCCTTATTTGGCATGTGGATTTATGAATTAGTATGATTTCATCTGTTATATTTTATTTCCAAAACTGTCTTTATAGGCTAGTGGGGTTTCTATGGAGATGGATTCAATGTCCTCCTACTTCAATGGCCTGGTTGATATGTTACTGATTGTTGGTATTGATGAACACACAGGCCTGGTCGTAGCAGGATCATCAGAAGACACGGTGAGTGTGGCATAAAAATCAATCAATCAATCCGAAGACATGATGAGGGTGGTATAAAAAATCAATCAATCAATCAGAAGACACGGTTAGTGTGGCGTAAAAATCAATCAATCAATCAGAAGACATGGTGAGTGTGGCATAAAAAATCAATCAATCAAGCAGAAGACATCGTGAGTGTGGCGTAAAAAAATCAATCAATCAAACAGAAGACATGTTGAGTGTGGCATAAAAAATCAATCAATCAAACAGAAGACATGGTGAGTGTGGCGTAAAAAAATCAATCAATCAATCAGAAAACATGGTGAGTGTGGCGTAAAAAAAATCAATCAATCAAACAGAGAACACGGTGAGTGTGGCATAAAAAACCAATCAATCAATCAGAAGACATGATGAGGGTGGTATAAAAAATCAATCAATCAATCAGAAGACACGGTGAGTGTGGCATAAAAAAATCAATTAATCAGAAGATATGGTGAGTGTGGCATAAAAATCACTCAAACAGAAGACATGGTTAGTGTGGCATAAAAAAAATCAATCAATCAAACAGAAGACATGGTGAGTGTGGTGTAAAAATCAATCAATCAATCAATCAGAATACATGGTTAGTGTGGCATAAAAAAATCAATTAATCAGAAGATATGGTGAGTGGGGTATAAAAATCACTCAAACAGAAAACATGGTTAGTGTGGCATAAAAAAATCAATCAATCAAACAGAAGACATGGTGAGTGTGGTGTAAAAATCAATCAATCAATCAGAATACATGGTGAGTGTGGCATAAAAAAATCAATTAATCAGAAGATATGGTGAGTGTGGTATAAAAATCACTCAAACAGAAAACATGGTTAGTGTGGCATAAAAAAATCAATCAATCAAACAGAATACATGGTTAGTGTGGCATAAAAAAATCAATCAATCAGTTAGAACATGTGACGAGTGTGGTGTGGTGTAATAACATAAATCAATCAGAAGACATGGTGAGTGTGGCATATCAATCCATCAGTCAAACAGAAGACATGGTGAGTGTGGCGTAAAAAATCAATCAATCAAACAGAAGACATGGTGAGTGTGGTATAAAAATAATGAATCAATCAGAAGACGAGGTAAACATCATATGTGGAAGACCTGTACTCGACGAAAGTCAGGGGTTTCTTCTGGACAAAGAGCCCTGCTTCCTCACCCACTAAACCTGGCAAACCTGCGATATAAGTGAAATAATCTTGAGTTGGACACAAAACATTAATAAATCATTTAATCAATCAAGTGAAGAATTACTCATAAATAATGCGTTCTAGGTTTATTGGGTGACATTGTTTCAATGTAGATCTTACATCATTATCAAAGCCTATTATTTCCATCAGGCCTTCAAAATATATTGGGGCCTCCGTGGCTCAGTAGCTAGAGCGTTGGACGCTCAATCCGAACAGCCTTCCACCAATGGGTCGTGGGATTGAATCTTTTCTGATTGAAATTGAAAATTTTCTGACTGGGTTTTAACTCGAACGACCTATGTGGGATGGTTGCCAGTTACCACCAGGAGGTCCAATTTCCTCTGGGCATAGAGCCAGGTTTCCACCCACGATAAAACTCACAACGCCGACATATTAGTGAAATAATCTTGAGCGTGTCGTAAAACATCAATCAATCAATCAAAAGATATGGAAACAAAGAAATTATTAGAACTACGTAGTTTGTATTCCTGTGTAGTTCAATATGAACAAGGCTGTCCCAATCACATCGCTAAATGCATTCGTAGTATTCCCTACTCTTAGAATCTCATATTAGCTTATTCAAAATAGAGCATATCACAACATCATGATTTTTAAAAATGTTGGTAGTTATTTTAATCAACCCTGATGAGGCCTCTGACCCTGTCCATTGGTGTATACCCAGACAGATTTAATAATCTTGGCTTACATTTTATGACCCGTCGTTTTCAAAGCCTTTGAGTCACCTTTGCAGATTTATCCAGTCCTAGTATGCACCATACTTTTATGTAAATTTTACGACCAGCTCTCAGTATGGACGACCTGATCAATGTTTTTTGACAGCAGCAAGTCTTGCCCCCTTTGCTTAAAGGCACACTTGCCGCGAAAATCAGGAATATTGTTTACATTAAAAAAGAAAGTCCGTTTTCTGTATTTTTCCCAGACAATATAAGTTAGGAACTTTCTATTTTTACCAAAATTTAAAAGTTTGGACGTCACTTTGTATTTTTAATTTGAATTTGAAAATTTGAATTGTTACGTACCCGGAACGTAGACAAACCACACTGCCCCCTATTGGCGATTTTATGTTTCAGTCGAGTGAGTGAACTAACGACACAGTGTAATTTTACGTAGGCCTATTTATCTGAGAAATACAGACTGACGATCGGGTAACAGCGACTGGAAAAGCCTGCTGATTATTGTTTGAGTGTAAACCACAGATAAAAAGGCCTGAAATGAGGGTAATCCAACACGCAAATTGACCAACACTGATCGTTGTTGTTGTAATCAGGCTTCGATTCTTCATTTGTTTTTCACCTCATTTTCTACATTCTAAAGCTAACTAGACATGTTTTATGTGTCCTATGTTTAAGTTTAGTTGTATTAGTCGTAGTGTGCTCATGTAAATTGGTTTTCTTAGGAAATTTAAACAGGCTACGACGGCAAGTGGGCCTTCAACAGAGTGAGGATTGGTAAGATTCTAAATTCTGTGGTAAGAGTGTAATAAAGAACCTCTGGATTTGGGAATTTATCGAATTGTATAGTTTAAAGTTGAACTTTCACTGCCTATCAGAGATGTAATATCTAGATAGATGATGTACATTTCTGGTACTTGCTATTCGGAAGTCTATACCTACATGTATATTTCTAGACAAGAAGATTTTCCCTGTGCCCATATGTTTTAGTGTTCATAAATATATATCAACAAAATAACAAACTTTAAGAATTTTCTTGATCATTTCTTAAATTATTTCGTTTAAATGAGCTCCTAAGTGAGTTTGTCAGTCAAATCAAAATCGTTCAGATCACAAGATCGCAATAATTTAATTGAATGCCAATGCCAGTCTTTTGTACCATGATGCAATCTCTTTGTTGATTGTCTCCCTTTATTATGGAAGACATTTTGAGAGACGTCTGCTCTCCTGCCAAAGCTCTCACCCTCCCTCATATTCTCGAGAAGCTATTCAACAAATTTTTATTCCAAAGTTTTGTTTTAATATTCTGTTTCATTTTTCTGTTGATTTCCACCTCAGAGACATGAAGATGTTCTGGAAGATGGTTTCTTTGATTGGAACTACGAGCCCCATGTTATTGCTGCAATATCCCAAACCAAAGCTCTACAATTTCACACCGGGATTGGAACAGACACCTCATATCCTCCTGTTGGGGAGAAAAAAGAAGTCCCTAATTTAATGTCGAGAGGCAGTGTGCCTGACGGGGGCATGAAGATACGCTCTATGACTGCCAAGAGTCATCGAAGAGGCTCTATGTATCCTGTGAATACGGGTCATGCAAACGTAAATCATCGGGCACCTAGTCGACGTACCATTAATCTCCATCAGAGTATGCCGGTACCAGATGAGAATATACGATCATTGCCATACTTTTGTTTTCCAGGTACTATTTTCTTTTTTTGGAATTTTAGAAAATGCAGCTTTAAATACAACTTATAACTTACATTTCCGATTGGTGATGGAAGATATGCATATTTTCAATCACTGTTTCTTTGACATCCTGGGACCTTACAGGAAGTTCGTTTTGTTTCAACATTATGTTTTTAGACACATGTTTACAAAAGCAAATCATCGCTAGGTGTTCAGAAAGAACTTGGCATTTATCCTTTATTAAGGGGAACAGGCTGCCCACATTCAAACCTTCTATACCAATCCAGTCAGAGAAATAACACAGATGACTCTTTAAATTCTTCTGTGCAATAAAATTCAATGTGAATCAATCACCCAGAAATTACAGCTGCACATTAAAATGCCTTTGATTATCAATAACATGAATTTCTAAGAGTAGTATTAAAGCAAAACTCTTGGTTTGTACTCCAAAATATTGGTTAAAATGTTGATATTGACTGTTCAAGAGAGTGCCCGAATCTATCCAGACCATCAGGATTCTAAAGTTCATTTCCTCGTCTTAACTGACGTCAACGGGGTGAAAACATACGCAGTTTGTCTGACTTTCTACAAAGAATTCGCCATTGACAAGGTATTTGGCCCTTCCAGGTCTGTTCATTTTGCCAGTGACTGAGTGAAGTTCCCTTATTCCAATACCAATCATTTAGTTTTTGGATTGACTTTAAACCCTCTTTTTTGACAATAAGAAGTTAGGAAAAAAAATGTTTCTACAGTTCATTCCATTTGAAATGGATGTAAACTGATCCCAACATAAATTAGTTTATTTTTTTTTTGTACATTTTTTTCCAATTCTGTAAAAAGCAGTATTTTTTTTATCTTTATAAATTTGATTTATTGCTTTGAACCTATTGTTGCCTAATTTTATCAATCATGACTGGGTCAATAGATATGTTTATGAATTACGAGAGTGCTGCATCCGTTTTAGATTCGTCAATACATTATTTTGTAGACTGCCTGTTTGAGTACGTGTTTAATACCTCACGGTGTCCCAAACACATCTGATCAGCCGTGGACCAATGGATTTATACCGACCTGTTATGTACTGATATCTAAGCATCCGTATTTCACAGTTCTCAAGGAATGCCTCTCACAGTTAGTATCACAACCCAATCTTTTATAAACTTTCCTCTGCAATAATTAATAAACTTGTCAGCTAATATAGTTAAAATATGGCTGACTTGTATGTGGGTCAACCCACACGGAACAGTCAACCATAGCCAACTAAAGGTAGAGGTCATCTCCATTCAAAAAGCTCTGTTGCAGCCATAACTAGGGGTGGTGGCGGGCTCCTTGTCTTAGCCAGCAATGTAAGTCTCTCAGTCCAACTCAGACATCTTATAAATGGGTTTCATTGAGTCCAAATCCTATTCCATCCTAAGAAGAAAAAAATGCTGAGTGGAGTTTTCACTCTATCGCTCTCAGTGGAAAGGTTGTCAGGTACCCTCCCCAGGTCAGGGTCATCCCCCACCTCTGGGGAAAGCTGGGAATGTTGTCATATTAGTGAAATCCTATTTCCTATTAGTGTAACTTAAAAAATCAATCTAGTCACTATAATCCCACTAAAACCACCTTGTAACCTTCTAGGATTTTTATATTAAAAAAAAAATGTAATCTTGAATGTGTTACCCTATACTATTTTTCCCCCTCTTTTTATTTAGTATTTTGCATGATATTACTGCCGACCCAGATATGGAGTATGATATTATAAAGGAGAGGGCGTTTCAGTTGATAATGACCCCTGTACCACCCGCTGGGAATGTGTGTATTGTAAGTCATCTCTCTTAACTTGGTGGCTCAGTCAGCAAATCGATGTTCGTAACATAAATGACATAAAATTGAGGGATCTGTAAAACATAAATCAATCCATCAGTCAGTCAATGATAGTCTCTCAGTCCCACACAAGCTTTCGATCGATGGCTTGCGGGTTCCAATCCCACTCATTTGAAAGAATTCTGAATCAATTAATCAATCGTTATCCTAGGTTCTTTTATGATCTTTGAATGGTTATGCGTTCCTTAAGGTGCGTTCCTTGTGGGTTGGGCGCTGGTCGAACCTGGCAATGCCATCATAGAAGGAATCATCTTGAGTATGTGGCTAAACGTCAATCAATTATCCGGTCTGTAATGCTCACATTTCTTATGACTTTCCGATAAGGCCATAGCTAGTCACACAGAGAGTAGCTTCCTGACATTAGTTTGACATTCATCAATCTCATACTTGTTTGTTCACTCAATCTCCCTTTGTGGGTGAGTTACCAGGTACGCGCTCAAGGTCGTCTGTTTCCTCTGGACAAAGAGTCCATTTCCTCTGGACAAAGAGTCCATTTCCTCCCCAACTAAACTTGGTTATGTAACCATATAAGGGAGTGTCCCCATTAATCGTCTTTTACTAGTGCATAAAAGACGCCCGAAAAAGACGAAGCCAAAGACGCAGGGTGTAGAAGACGCTACAAAAGACGATAATTTGAAACGGGAATTCACAGCATGTAACCGTCTCGGATTAAAAGTAGTCCGCTGTGCTGTGACTGCAGTCTATATTTGTGACTAGCGGTCTGAGGTTGGACTGGCTATTGTTTTGTCGAACTGGCTATAGTTCAATTTTCCACGGCAAGTGATTTCACCACGGCATTTTTATGCAAACTGCCATTTTAACTAAATTAAAAGCGGCCAATAGCAAAACTTGACATTTAATAAAAACTGTCAAACACTGTTTACCAAACATATTTTCTTTGATTATCATAGAAACCAGGAAAGAGAGAATGCTAAGTTTGTCTTACTCTTACGTCTGACTCTGAAAGGCCGTAATCAACTTCAAGTGGATTCATCTTCAAGTTCACGTTTTTTTTCCTTATAAAATCCACATGAAATATCTTGTATTTGGAAATAACTGGTTGCTAAATGTATATTCCTGGTGATTAGTTACTTCACTCGGCAAACCCTTTTTTTTAAATCAATCTATAAAATATAACCTAAACTAAAGGTTATAGCCACTGTTTGTGTAATACTGCTTAGTTAAAGTCCATACAGACACATGCACAGTTGATCAACAAAGCCTGGTTGAGTCCATCTCTAACCTTTCTGTGGGGGGAAAGTTTTGAAGGTTTGTATTTAGAAGTATGATCAACAGGAAATTTATTATTGGGCTAGAACCTCTTTAAATTGTTTTGCTCTTCAAATTAAAATACTCAATTTCTTGAACAACAGTAAAGATGTACATGAAGTTGTCACCCCTAAAAAAATTATTAAATGGGATTTACTCAAGGAGACATAACTGACAATCCTGGCGCCACCTTGCTCAGCTGTGGAGAATCTAGACCAATGAAAAGTCAGAGTACTAATTGGAGAATAAAAATTTGTTTCCAAGTTGTCTTGAAAGAGCTAGGCTACATGTAGAGTCCTTGGCTACATTGTGGCCAGATTAAATACAATGGAATGAGGGGTTTATATATTAAATACACGTTGTATAACGATCGAAGTAAAGGCAAAACTATTACTTGTAAAACTCACTGAACTTCCTTATTGACATATTAATATACTGTACGAAGAAAGGACATATTAGCAGTAACTAATTTCCTAGTCCGGGTTTCTGACTCCAAAATTACTATTTTTTTTTATACTGACTGCCGTATTTTGGATACGACCATCAGTACAAAAAAGTCATTTGGAGTCAGAAACCCGGACTACTAATTTCCTAGTTAGTACAAATTACAATTATTTGCCAGAAATCTCTGCAATTTATTATTTCTCCACATTTTTGCCATGAAATCACAAACATTATTATTTATAAAGGGATCAACAATTTAACTCGCACAAAAGCTTAATTTAGCCTAACAGCTTGATATCAAGCTTATGACATGCCCCTTACACAAATATCCGTTCTTTCATAACAAGGGCAATTAACCCTAATAGTCAAGTATGGCTCGACTTTGCGTGACTTCCAGGGATTAACAACACAACACTCTGTGAGGAAACCTGAAGCTGGTCTGTTCAAAATGCTTTACGATACTACATGTTACAACATGTTAAAGTTTCTCCCGTGATAGTATATAAATCAATCGACGATTTTTTTTTACTGCACTTTATTTTCAACGTAATCACAACGTTGTTTTACTTTACCGAATATATTTGTATTAATACGCGTAAGGAAAACACCCGTCGCGATTATATCAGTCAAGCATAAAGACAAAAGACGCCGGCTGTCGGTAGACTGCGTTTTTTTTCTGGCGTCTTTTATGCACTCTCAAAAGACAATTAATGGGGACGCTCCCTAAGTGGAATAATCTTGAGTGTGGCGAAAAATATCAATCAATCAAATCTATATTGATAGCATATTTTATGAACATTAGCTTCACATTAGACAATCATTTCATCTTAATTTCATGCTGGGCTAAATGTTTTTAGAATTTCAGCCTTGAAGACCGTATGTTGACATTATGGCCGCCTGACTATCCAGACAAACCCGTGGTGGATTTTCCTTTACATCTTCTCTTCCAGTGTTTTGATATTGACCAAATACTCTCTGTCATTGCATATATTCTGGTAGAAGAACGAATGGTCTTCATATCCAAAGACTATTCGTTGTTGACCTTTGTTATGGAGGTCAGTATTAAAGGTTATATTATACTAGTTACTACATATAACGTCGGTTCTGGAGAGGTCATAAAGAGATAATAGCCCTAGAGTCTTTGTATCCAGGGGTGAATTATCGGATCCTGAAAGTCAACAAAGCAGATGGTACCATATAGTTATCATGCCAATAATGTATTCGTTTCGCTGCTGTTCTCTGTCTCTGTGTGAGCAGATGGTGAATTGTTAATCTTTTGGGTGTTAGTGTACATTGAAATTACTAGGAGATCCACTATATAGGAGATACTTTGACATCACATGATGCTTATTGTATCCGTATACAAACTTTTAATTTGTTACATCTGATATTGTGTCGATTATGTTTTGGGTCCATATATTTCCCACCCTTCCGCACCCCCCCCCCCCCCCCCCCCCTCCACACCACCCTCAGTTAACTTTGGTGTCCTTGTTTTGTGCCAGGGATGACACTGACCCTTGCTGTGATTTCCATCTGAGTTCAGAATTAATAATTAAAACTCTTTACTCTATGACATGAGCTGCCACAATTTGGAATACTTTGGAATCTATGAAAAGACATTCATTAAATTAATTGAAAAAATAAATAGGTCACCTTAAAAGTAAACAATAAATGATATTGAGCCTTTAGCTGCAATGAATCAGAACTTTCACTCAATTAACAGAAAATATTAAATTGACTGGGAGGACTACTCAATTGTTTGTTCTTAAATCCATAATTCACATTTGTAACAACAGAAAGGGCCTCAGTCAATGGAGCGATTGTCTCCCATGGCAACACTTACTTTCTATTGATGAGCCGCGAGTTCAAATCTCAATCAGTTGACTGGAAAAATAAAAAAATTTTGAGTGGGAGCATCTACCCTGTCGAGGGTTGAGTGCAGTTTCCCCCCCCCCCCCCCCCCCCTCCCCTTTTACTTAAGCTGACAATGCTGTTATGTAAGTGAAATAATCTACATGTATGTTTCGTCAAACATCAAACAATCAGTCATGTAAGGCTGTACGAGTGCATAGAGTAACTCTTCTATGAAGCCATTCTCAAGAAAAGTGCCCCAAAATTTGATAAAAATTAAGTATGAAAATATAAAAAAGCCACATAAATCAATATGTTACGGTAATCGTGTTTATACCAGGATTGTTATCTCCTCTTCAGAGTTTTCTCCATCTAATCCTCCCGTTCCGATGGCGTTATTCCTACGTACCTTTGTTATCCAGTCGAAGTTTGGAATTTCTGGAAGCCCCGGGAACATTTATGATGGGCTGCCATTCCCAATTTAAAGATGATGTTAAAGAGGTAAACATTGTATTCTCTACTTCGAATTTTGTTCAATCTGACTTGCTTTTGAAAAGGGAAATAAAATTTAAATACCCTATACGAACATTCATTGATTCTTGGCATAAGTTAACTCCAAACCTTACTTCAAGTCTCAAGACTGCATCCTTGAGAAGTTTCTTACTTGAATTTCTTTAGAAAAATTTCTTTGATAAGAAAAATAAGTTTTAAATCTTGTTTTTAAGGCACATTTGAGGCCAACATCTTTTGGACATTTGTGGAAAAAAACTGAATTTACATGAGCTTACCAGATGTAAAATCACTAAAATTAAACATGTGCCATGCCATGTTATGTTAATTTTCTAAATAGTAACATAAAAGCATACGTAAATACAATCAACCAGAAAGAGCATAACTTTAACGGTGGATTTATGTTTTTCGTTTAATGTTTACAATCTCAATTTGACCAACAGGCCCTCAAACCAAATTCCTCGTCTGTATTTCTCACATTTAGTGCCTATAATAGGTAAATCATTAATACGCTTAATAGACATTAATGTGTTTCAAATCAATAATTGTGCACTTCCCAGGCTATAGTGGTTTGTTGGGCAGTGCAGTACCTCGTAACTAATAATTACATTTTTCACTATACAAAATGACATCAAAACTTTTGGATTCTGTCCAAAAGGGAATTTTTGTATCTACTGTGTGGGAAGTGTCTTCTTTTGGTAATGTAAACAATTACATGCATTTGTGGCAATTGTGACTTTAACAAAAAAATATCTACGTTTTTGGTATTCCTAGCGCTTTGATTTTATGATTTGCTTGTTTCGATCAGATTGATGGACTAGTTGTTGTGGACATTGATAAACAGACAGTTACTGTCAACCAAACCAAGCCAGAGGATGATGGGGAGGAAACGGAAGCCAAGGAAATCAAATTGCCAAAATCTGCCACCAGCCCTTTTCAAAGTGCCTGTGAAAGAAGCAAATTCACCTTTGACCTTTTGGAAATGTCAAGGTTATTCCTCCATCTTTTATTTTCAAGTGTATTTGTGATCGTTTTGAATAAAGCATAACAAATTACGTGATAAAGCCTATAAAATCCAGTAGGACTGTTATTTGTAGAAAATTGACTGCTAGAATAAAATAAAAAAAATAAATGTCCGGTAAAACTCTGCTGATAGTTAGTCAGTATATGCTGTGCTCAAAAGTAATACCAGTGATTGTTTTTAAAAAAAAATGCTCCCTTATGTTGTTTCACCCCTCTAATCCTGGCAACGCCGCCATATAAGTGAAATAATCTTGAGTGCTACATAAATCAATCAATCAATAAAAACTTATTGCATCCATTTCTTTCAAATTCTTGTTTTCTGTTTTAGGCCATCCTATTGCAATATTCGTGAATATCAGAGATTTCGAGAAGCAAAAATCCGAGAGTTTAATAGAGAAGTAACTTTCAATGCTTTGGCTTTGATGGTCAGTTTATTTAGGTGAGTAGTTTAATATTGTTTCTCTATCATGACTGTGTAGAGCATCTTAATTAGTTCTAACGGCCACTGCTGGGTACAGGGGTCGGTTTCACAGTGTGATCAATTGCAGTTGCCATGACGACGTATCTCTTCGCTATGGTATCCAGTGGCAACTAGGCTTCGTTTGTGATGCAACTGCTTTGTGAAACGAGCCCCTGGAACGTTAGATCCTCGATACAAAGTCTTGCACCAATATTTTGCATGTTTGTCCCAGAAAACAAAACGTACATTTAAAAATATCTTGCTGAATGTGATTTCATCCTGTTGACCAGACCAGGGCCTGATGCAGGCCGATTTTGAACCCGTTGCAACGCGTTTGGGCGTCAGCAGTTTGGGCGCATAAACGACGAAACGTAGGGAAGAAAAAAAAATAAAGAAAGCAAATTTAGTTGAAAATATCTCTTTAATAGTGACTGCAACGCTAAGTAGGCCTAGGCGCAGGACGTAACGAAACTATATTCAAGACATTATCGTATTAAGATTGTGCGTCTGTTACCTAAGAGCTTCCAAGAGCACGGAATGTCTTTGAGCAGTGTTGACCGGTAACTCAAAACTCGCTTGGCGGCTAGGCTACTGCCTGCGCAGAGAGTGGTACTCTTCACACAATGGAGGCTAAATAGGCCTAGCAAAGCTAAAAACAAATCATTTGAAGGCAAGCATGCTTGCTTTGACCGAAAACTAGTCGAACAAATATGCGCCAATGTGATGAGAACCAATTTCTAGATTAAAATGATCTGCCAGACACAGAGAAGTGTTCATCGGCAGACTAAGCTGACATCACCTGACTGACACAGTGACAGCGACTGAAGCCCTACTGCCCGTACCGCTGCCGCTGGTGCAGCCGTAGTGCTACGAAGACTGGAGCACTGGCGCTCTGTGTGTACATTTGGCAAAGCTCATTTCACTTCCTGTTGATGATGGTACCTGAGAAATCAAGTTTTTTTTCATTCTTCTAACATACTGTTATTTTGAAAAAACGAGGTAACTATTTGCCCATAAAATTGCAACAACAACAAGAGGAAAAGGTACAATTGTAAAACACCTCTCTGTAGCACGCAAAACCTGTCACAAAAACTTACTTCAGCAATCGGCAGGCACGTTCTGATAGCCTATCGTTGTATATTGTAATGAAGATTGCTATTACATTATAATGTTACCTTCGGCCTCGGACCAATACGACTATCCTCGGACCTGTAACAATGCCAATAGGGAATATCCTGATTAATGAAAATTTTATTAATTGGTTTCAATGTTTTTTTTCAGAAAATATTTATATGATTTAAAATTACTAGTGTTTTAATAGACGCATTCGCAAGGAAAGTTTTTTTCTTAAAAATTTCTTTAAAAAAAATCAAGGTGTAGTGTACCAAGAGTTGTTCCCCTTTTGTACATAAAACATAGGAACATATTTCTTTACTTTTACAAATTATTATTTATGCAATATTTAATTTATCTAATGAAATAGACGGAATATTTTTTTTTCTTTAGCTGTACATATACTTTTTTTTTTTTCTGTTGATGATTTCAAGAAAAATGGCTTTGGGATTTTGAAGTGATAGCAATGAAACGGTCGCCATGTTTGATCTCGTATTGGCCCAGTCCGTATTGGCCCTGTTTGTTCGTATTAGCCTAGTTTGTTCGTATTGGCCCTGGCAAGCCCTGTATGAGCGTGACCGTTTCTCCGTATTTTGCCAATAACATTGAAAGTCAATTAATAATAGGTATTATTAATACGTTGGTTAAAAATACAGCCTTGATCTAGTTTAGCATTGTATTTTTACAAACAACAATCAATACAAATGCCAATTGATGATTCTACTACTTTAACTACTAGAATTTACATTTATTCACTGTAACTTGTAAGTCTGTACAAAAAGTATAAAAGGCATACAAACAATAAGGAAAATTGTGTTTTTCCTTTCAGATTTAAACGTAGAATTTGACCCTCTAAAATGGACACAATGCACCTACGGCGTTCTAGTCCCCACTAGCATCCAGGCTGCAGCCATATTGGCTGGGATAGTAGACCCCCTTCTATGGGTGCCCAAACTTTGACCCTAGAATAGGCCCTGCAGACCGTATGGTTTTTTTTTTTGGGGTGGGGGGAAGGTCTTGTTTTTTTTACCCCAATAAACCCTACAATGCAGGCTATACATTAAATCTTCACTTATTATTTCATGGTAATATATGTCTAATAGCGTATGAAGGTTGGTGGATGCAAGCACCTGCTCTCCCCCTTAAAAAAAAATATTAATATTCACCGGTAAGACTTGATCGTTTTTCGATTTTCTTGCAGGGGTGTTATCACGGAGATGAGAGTTGATTTGAAGAAGTTCAACCGCCATCATTTTCTTCAGGTTCAAACAGCAGCCGATAGACCATTTTATGAGCGGGTAAATTTTCATTTTATTTTGAAATTTTATTTATAAGTTATATTCTGAAATAAAAAAAGCCAACCTTTTGTCACAAGTTGGTTTTATAGAATGGTCTTAATCCTTGTGATGTAAGTGCCTTCACATTATAGCAAGGGGAGTATGGTGGGAATTACACAAATTTCCTGTCACCAGCGCTGTTGCAGATATATGGAGCCTTGATCAATCGAACGTGTAGAATAAAAAAACGTTAATCGGACTGACGTCATTTAAAAACATTATCTGTCACCCGATATCTCGAAATCTCTCGAGACACTCCCAGGCCCTTTTATGTTCAGATTTGTCTTATGAACGATGATTTAAAATTCACTCTAAAATCTCACTGGATATATCTTGTTAAAGGCTAGAAGTGGCATGAGCTGCCAACATTTATGGAAAAATTAACAGAATTAGCTGATGATTACTTATTTTTATCAAGCAGTACAAAATAAAAACTTTCTACGAATGCCAATCTTTGGGAGGATTAGGATAATTTTAATTAGCTACAAAAAACCTTACAATGCGTCCATACATTCCGACTATTTTGTCTGCTATTAGCACACATCCTCAGTACCACGGATTACTGGCTTAAAGACATTTTTTTTCAACATCAATCATTTAGTTTTCTGAGATACTCCAAATGCTCAGCTTCTCTTGACAATAGGAATTCCTGAAAAAAATCTTTGTGAAGATCGAAAGACAACCTTTTTTAAGCTTCATGTATTTAGCAAAAAGCCTGGTTGATATTAGCTTCCAGTTGTCAGGGTATGATATAAATGATGTGTGTTATTTAACCTGGTATTTAGCCAAAAGCCTGATTGATATTAGCTTCCAGTTGTCAGGGTATGATATAAATGATGTGTGTTTAATATTTAACCTGGTATTTAGTCATAAGCCTGATTGATATTAGCTTCCAGTAGTCAGGGTATGATATAAATGATGTGTGTTATTTAACCTGGTATTTAGCCAAAAGCCTGATTGATATTAGCTTCCAGTAGTCAGGGTATGATATAAATGATGTGTGTTATTTAACCTGGTATTTAGCCAAAAGCCTGATTGATATTAGCTTCCAGTTGTCAGGGTATGATATAAATGATGTGTGTTATTTAACCTGGTATTTAGCCAAAAGCCTGATTGATATTAGCTTCCAGTGGTCAGGGTATGATATAAATGATGTGTGTTATTTAACCTGGTATTTAGCCAAAAGCCTGATTGATATTGGCTTCCAGTTGTCAGGGTATGATATAAATGATGTGTGTTATTTAACCTGGTATTTAACCAAAAGCCTGATTGATATTAGCTTCCAGTTGTCAGGGTATGATATAAATGATGTGTGTTATTTAACCTGGTATTTAGCCAAAAGCCTGATTGATATTAGCTTCCAGTTGTCAGGGTATGATATAAATGATGTGTGTTATTTAACCTGGTATTTAGCCAAAAGCCTGATTGATATTAGCTTCCAGTTGTCAGGGTATGATATAAATGATGTGTGTTATTTAACCTGGTATTTAGCCAAAAGCCTGATTGATATTAGCTTCCAGTAGTCAGGGTATGATATAAATGATGTGTGTTATTTAACCTGGTATTTAGCCAAAAGCCTGATTGATATTAGCTTCCAGTTGTCAGGGTATGATATAAATGATGTGTGTTATTTAACCTGGTATTTAGCCAAAAGCCTGATTGATATTAGCTTCCAGTGGTCAGGGTATGATATAAATGATGTGTGTTATTTAACCTGGTATTTAGCCAAAAGCCTGATTGATATTGGCTTCCAGTTGTCAGGGTATGATATAAATGATGTGTGTTATTTAACCTGGTATTTAACCAAAAGCCTGATTGATATTAGCTTCCAGTTGTCAGGGTATGATATAAATGATGTGTGTTATTTAACCTGGTATTTAGCCAAAAGCCTGATTGATATTGGCTTCCAGTTGTCAGGGTATGATATAAATGATGTGTGTTATTTAACCTGGTATTTAACCAAAAGCCTGATTGATATTAGCTTCCAGTAGTCAGGGTATGATATAAATGATGTGTGTTATTTAACCTGGTATTTAGCCAAAAGCCTGATTGATATTGGCTTCCAGTTGTCAGGGTATGATATAAATGATGTGTGTTATTTAACCTGGTATTTAACCAAAAGCCTGATTGATATTAGCTTCCAGTTGTCAGGGTATGATATAAATGATGTGTGTTATTTAACCTGGTATTTAGCCAAAAGCCTGATTGATATTGGCTTCCAGTTGTCAGGGTATGATATAAATGATGTGTGTTATTTAACCTGGTATTTAACCAAAAGCCTGATTGATCTCAGAATCTAGTTGTCAAGATACAAAAGAAGTCATGATTGGTATAAAATCTATTTTACAACTAATTATTGCTTGTTTTGTTTCCTTTGAATAAGATTATTCAGTGGCAATCTGATAATTTTGATTGAAAAATTATTTGTGACAAATGGCCCTTCTTGTCTTCCATCAGGTGGTGAAAACAGATATGTTTAAGAAGTTTGTTCAGGAACGTTTAGCAGAAAAGCGAGACTATTGGTCAGAGTTGGAAAACGCTACACGAGTCTCCACACGACCAGGACAGTAGGTCTTAAAAGAAAATGTTTTATAATCATTAGGTCGATTGTTTAATGATGTCATCATGGTATATTTAGGTATCAACATGGCCGACGAGAAATGTAAATAGCCGTGCAGTCATGCATGCTGCTTCCAGGGCTTGTAACAAAGAGGTCACTTCAAACAAGATCCCTTTAACATCCCATAATTTTTCTTCGCAGTAAAAACTCTTAGAAAGGAGGATATGAGACCACTCATAGATTGGGTCACTTTACCTGTGAGATGAAATCTAGAACTAAGTTGGTGCAGTTTAACATGTAGGATAGTAGGCCCCTAATGTCCCCAGTGTTTAGTCAGGAAATAGTGATGGGGCATGTTATCATTGAAAATATATTGACGATGTTTTTTTTTCTTTCTTGTGCTCTTCATCATATAAGATTTTGTTGCATCTAGCTTTCCTAGAAACTTAAACCGATACCCAGAGCTACTTTCAATAAGGCATGCTCAGTCGGTTAGAGTGATTGTCCCTCAGTCTGACATAGGCCTTCCATCAATGTGGCGCAGGTTCAAATCCCACTCAGACTGAATAAAAGTGAAAAATTTATTAGTGAATTTTTCACTCGTTCGTCATATGTGGAAGAGTTGCCAGGTACTTGCGGAAGGTCAGGGATTGTCTGTGGGCAAAGAGCTTGGTTTCCTCCCCCACTAAACCTGGCAATGCTGCCATATAAGGGAAATAATCTTGAGTGCGGATTAAAACTTAAATCAATAAGGCTCCTGCAAATTACAATAAATTTATATCTTAATTGGCTTATGTTCACTTTCATTATTTAGAATAAGCGCAATAATCTTGAGTAGCGTAAAACTCCAATCAATAGATTAATCAATCATTATTTATTAATAGGGCTCAACTTTCAACATTTCGTTATTTTCAGACGTAGAAGAGGTTCGATTCCTGTGGGTCTTCGTCCAATCAAAAGGGCCTCGACCCCAGCTATCCTGACGCCTCATTCTACAGTGGAATACGTCCCTTTCTTCTTGCCCACCCTCACTGAATTCAGTACTTATCTTCAGATGTGTTTACATCAGCTTAACAGGACTGTCCAGGTAAAGAAATATACTTACCTGTTTCCTTTAGTTTACAGAAGATATCAACACTTGAAAAGTACATCATTCAAAGACCAAAATAAAAGAAGTTATTTTGTTGTCATATACTTAACAATATCATATGGTCTTCGGATGGACGATCATTCGAAACTTTTTTTTTTTATACATATTATACTTGGCATTTAGGCAGAATGGCAAAACAAGGGCGTGGTAACAGAAGCAGGCAATTTTCAGTTAACAATAGGCATGGAAATTCAAAATCTAAAAGTCCCCAATATTCAGAATTCTCGGCTCTGGTGAAAGCCCTTTTCAAAATTTTACAATGTCTTCACCACATTGGCATCCTTGAGGGACATTTACGTGACCAAACCCTCCCAAATTCCTTAAATAATAAAATTAAAGAGCTTAATTCTTTTCTTAAACCGGCTCAACGCAATCGGGAAGTTGATATTGCGTTTGACCATGTACACAAAAATTGGGCCCATAGGATCATACAAGAGATGATTTCACATTATGCGGCTTGTTTAAATAGATTAAAAGCACAGGTGACTTCTGCCAGGTCATCCAATGGTCTAAACTTTGACAGTGCTTTCAATAATGCTTTAAAATGGGGCAAACAGAATTATAAAGGTAAATTACAACTTTCGACCATTCAAAATTTTTATTCTTTTCTTTCCATCACTAAATCTGTCACTTCTGCTGCTACTACTCAGTTTAGTCCACCATCGTCTCCCCAACCCCATCCGCCTGTCAGTCCGTCGACATCTGTTATCTCACCTCCAACTCTGCAGTCACAGACTCCTAGGTCTGTAACTTTACCTTCTGTTTCCCCTTCGCCTTTCCCTACTGGTACTCCCCCCCTTAGACCTACTACCTCTGCCCCCTCTTTTTCTTCCCCTCAGCCCCCCTCCCCTAGACCTAGTAGAACATCTGTCCCCTTCCGTCCTCCGTCCTCTCCAGTTTCTACTAGGGTCTCTTCTCCTAGACCTAGTACATCTAGTCCCTCTGCTCCTCCCCCATCCCCAGTTTTGTCTGTCCATTCTCCTATGAGATATTCAGATGCAGTGAGATCCCCTCCGAGGGGTCAGCGCAACCCTCGGAATAAATTAGCTAATTCTAAATTTTGGAAATTTCGGCACACTTCCTCTAATTGGCACCTTCCTAATGTAACTAAGAAAGTTCTTTTACTTGGGGATTCTAATCTTTCTAGAATTAACCTTGACCCCCACCCTGATATGCAGGTAGAATGTTTTCCTGGTGCCAATTTCAATTCATTTCGGACTCTAATTCAAAAGTATCAAGGTCCCAAACCTGAGAAAGTTATCTTGAATATTGGTATCAATAACAAGACAACTACTGAGCCAAACACTTCGTTAACTCAAATGCGCAACATGATGACAGCGGTTAGGAAGACTTTTTCCAACTCGCTCATCTACTTTGTAGAGATCCAGTCATCCACTAAACTGCCGGCCAGTGAAGTTTCGAACCTGAACCTATATAACTCTTCTGCTTCCAAGATGAAGAGAGTTATGGTCATACCAAAAATCCCCAATTCAAAATTTAGAGTATCCACGGACAAAATTCACTGGACCGAAGATACAGCAAATTGCTTGTATACCCACTGGCTTCAGACACTAGATTTAAACTAAATTTGGGACAGGGCATGTGCCACCCTACTTTCGGCTTAGGAAGTAATATTGTTAATCTTAGTAACGAGGAACTCACTGCTGATGATATATCTCTACTCAATAGAGGACTCTCATTTGTGCCTTGCCCTAAAGCATTATCTGATAGGGACTTTTCTATTAGTAAATTAGTGCATGTTATGGAGTTCTCCAGAAATCTTAGTCTGGCTGATATCTACCGAGATTCTAGTGGGGTACGCAAGCCGTTTACATCTAAAAGCGGCTATACACCTCCTTCTCACATGTATGATCCAGAAATAAACATTAGTCGTGACTCTGTATCAAGGAAGTTTGATGCTTTAACTAATCAGAAAAACCAACATAACCTTACTCATTCAGAATGTCTTGCCTTAAGTAAGCTAAGGAGAAATCCAAACATAGTTATTAAACCTGCTGATAAAGGTTCGGCAACAGTTATTATGTCAAAACAGGATTATATTGAAGAGATAGAACGGCAGCTAAGCAACCCTCTTCATTACAAAAAACTTGATAAGGAAATTTGGCCTGAAAATGTTAGGAAGTTTAATAAAATTCTTGTTTCTCTTCAAGATAAAGGCTTACTTAATGAAAAACAGTATCGCTATTTGGAATCTGATCATAACTCTAAAAACAGGGTCTTCTATATTCTTCCAAAAATTCACAAACCCATTGAAAAATGGCCGAAGCCTACAATGCCCCCTGGGCGTCCTATTATCTCAGATTGTGGCAGTGAAAGTTATAGAATATCAGAGCTAATTGATTACTATCTAAAACCTATAGCGAATCGGCATCCTAGCTTTATAAAGAATACGGATGATTTATTGGCTAAATTGTCTGAGAAATCCATCCCACAAGATGTGATTTTGGTTACTCTGGATGTGGAGTCTATGTATACAAACATTGACATAGATTTGGGTCTTAAATCCATAAAATCAGCATTCCAAAGATATCCTGACCACCGTCGTCCGGATAAAGACATTTTAGAATTGCTGGAACTTAGCTTAAAAGGTAACGATTTTGAATTCAATGGGGAGATCTTTCAGCAAATTAAAGGGTGTGCTATGGGGAAACGTTTTAGTCCTAACTTTGCCTCTATTTTTATGGCTGAGTGGGAGAGTGATATTCTTCACAAATGTCACCTACAACCTTTTATTTACCTTCGGTATCTGGATGACATTTTTATCATTTGGCAACATACGTTGGAAGACCTTCATATTTTCATCGATACTCTTAATTCTCACGACTCAAGCATTAAATTACAGCCTACTATTGATCACACTTCTGTGGATTTTTTGGATGTAACTATTTACAAGGGTCATACATATCATACTACTGGGTATTTAGATTACAAAGTATTCTTCAAACCTACTGACACGCATCAGCTACTACATGCTGGGTCATACCATCCTCCTCACACTTTCAAGGGGGTCATTAAATCTCAGATTTTTAGATTCTATAGAAACTGTAGTTCTTTAGATTTTTTTAACCAGGCTTGTTCTGTTCTTTTTAAAGCTCTCCTCCCTAGGAAGTATTCTATTAGATTACTCCGAAGGATGAAATCTAACACAGTAAGACAAATCATGTTTCCCCCTTCATCCCCCGATACGCTTACCTCCCCTTCACGAGTGTACCACTACCGTCCAACATTTCTCTCAGGTACATCAATGAAATGCCTTAAGACGCGATGCAAACTCGATATATACGTACCCGATCGCGGAACCTTTTTCGGTGAACAAACTCGCAACAAATATCAAATGGCAGAGAACCTTAATTGTGACTCCTCTAATATCGTGTATGTAATCACGTGCAAAAAATGTCGCAAACAGTACGTCGGAGAAACTCAGAATTCTCTACGACAAAGAGCAGCCAACCATTTATCTAGCATAAGACTTAAACATGATGTACCCGTGGCACAACATTTCAATACTCAAGGTCATTCGGTCAAGGACCATTTTGAAATCATGCCTATTGAGAAAATCCCATTTCTCACTTCCGCTGCAGATACGAAGCACAAACGTTTGGAAAGGGAAAGTTTTTGGATTCAAACATTACAAACTATTTATCCTTTGGGTTTGAACTTGGACCCCGGAAGATGTCGTGAAAAAACTATAATACCATTTGTGTTTCAGTATAACAAAGCTAGCATCGCTATGGCCAAGATTATAGTAGAAGAATACAAACTACTTCAAAGTAAACTTGCTCGACCTCTGACCCAAAGGCCAGTCATTGCTTATAAAAAGAACAAGAGTTTGAAAGACATACTAGTCAGGGCTAAACTCCCCTGTCTGCCTTCTACCTAGGTTTTCTGGGAAAGGGTATGGGGGGGGGGGGGGGGGGCATACTATATAGTCTGACGATATTCTTACTATAGCTTAAGATGCGTAAGCATTGTCAATGTAATACAAAGTGTTCCAGAAAATTCTACTGACTAAGGCCAAGCTCCTGTCAGTGGTCAACCTAATGAAATATCATAGGTTTACTTTATTACAACAATTTATGATGGGGTATAAAGGTCTAAATGATATACCTCTTTTTAACACAATTAGAAACTTGTCTCCGTGGTTTTTTTAGACAAGAAGATTTTCCCTGTGCCCGTGTGTTTTAGTGTCCATAAATACAACATGTATGTGGATTTGTTCATAGTGGACTTCCATAGCTTTGTTTAAACATTACATCAGTTTTAAGGTTGAATCTGTATGCTGAGGACCCAGAGCAGGCTGTTAAGTTCATAGTCCTATGGAACATTTAAACAAGAATCGCATGTCACACTTTGTCATTGAAATAAACCCCAATAGCCTTTACAATCCCAAGATTCTAAGACACTAAATAATATTTATAGGTATTGTTCAAAGCATTTGATGTTTTGATATTAAAGTTTTTTAAAAGCATTTAAATTGTAAGTTTTCACGGACTAGATTTGCTTACATGTATATGTATTTATCCGAAGAAAGATATATTGACTCAATATGTTTACAAACTTTCGGAGATATGGAGTCAATTCATATCTTACAAGCCTTTCTTCGGATTGTTAACTCTACCATATTAAATCCTAATGTTTATATCATTTGCCTTCACAGTTGTTTAAAGCGGTTTTATTTCTATGCTTAATTTTTTTTTATCAGATCTGCTGATAAGGGATTAATTTCTGATTTCTGATGCATATGATCCATCACGCACCATACCTGCACATGTACCCTCCACCCATGTTCCGGGGCCTTGGTGGCTCAGTCGGTTAGAGTGATAGTCCCTCAGTCCGACACATGCCTCACATCAATGCAGTGCGGATTCAAATCCTACATGTACTCAGACCAAATAAAAAGAATCAGAAAATTTCTGATTGTTTTTTTTTACTTGATTGGCGTATGTGGGAAAATTAATCCCCAAAGTTCAGGGGTTTCCTCCAGGCAATGGGCCCGGTTTCCTCCCCCACTAAACCTGGCAATGGCAGCATATATGTGAAATAATCTTGAGTGCGACGTAAAACATCAACCAATCAATACAGCCATTTTCCAGGTTCTACTTGGCCGTCCTGTTGAAACCGTTGATTAGAGTTGTTTTACTTTCATTCACGTAGGAATGTCGTGATGTGATCCAGCGAGCTCCGTACCTCTATCTGCGAGCAATGTTCAGGGTTCTTGATGGCCGTCCTGTTGATGCAATGGATGACTGTTTTCAGTTGATCTCAAGTACTGCCAGAATATTCCCTAAAGAGTAAGTTCAAACTGAGAGGGGAGACACTCTTCACCTTTAATAGAGATATTATACTAAAATAACCATGGAGACAAGTTTCTAGCTGTGTTAAAAGGGTGGGGTGGAGGGGAGGGGGGGTCATGTAGACCAGCATATGTTTATATATAACCATATTTCATGGTTATTTTAGTCAAGAAGATTTTCGCTGTGCCTGTGTGCTTTAGTGTTAATAAATATATATATTTCTAATTACATTTCGTAATATATTTCTTATGTTTTCAAGTTTCTGAATTAGTTTTATAGCAAATAATGATTATAAAAGTTACATTGAAATTTATTTTTTGAACTGATTGTTCAGTTTAGTGATTGGCCTATACAGTGGACTGAACAAAGAACAGAGGGAGCAGCTTCAAAAGAAGCCATATTTTCGTATGACTGATGTATTTGCTGACGATCTGAGACCAGAACCAACACTGAAAGGCTGGCGGGACATCGGAGAGGTTCAACTTCCGTCAAAACATGTCGGTCAGTTGTGGGGGTGTCACCATTCCTTTCTTTCAAGTAAAAAGGCTGGAGATAGGCTTATTTGCTTATTGATGAATATCCTATTAATGTCATCAGTTTTCTTTGTTCTCTTATTTCTGGTTGTTCAGGATTACACTGGGTGGGATGATTACAATTGTTCAGGATTACACTGGGTGGAAGGATTACACTTGGTGTTCAGGATTACACTGGGTGGAAGGATTACACTTGGTGTTCAGGATTACACTGGGTGGAAGGATTACACTTGTTGTTCAGGATTACACTGGGTGGAAGGATTACAATTGTTGTTCAGGATTACACTGGGTGGAAGGATTACAATTGTTGTTCAGGATAACACTGGGTGGAGGATTATACTCGTTGTTCAGGATAACACTGGGTGGGAAGATTATTATTGTTGTTCAGGATAACACTGGGTGGAAGGATTGACTTGATGTTTAAATTAAATTAACTTGTTTAGATTACATTGGGTGGAAGATTACACTGTGTGGAAGAATGATTACACTGGGTGGGAGAAAGATTACACTGGGTGGGAGAAAGATTACATTGGGTGGGAGAAAGATTACACTGGGTGGGAGAAAGATTTCTCTGGCTGGGAGAAAGATTACACTGGGTGGGAGAAAGATTACACTGGGTGGGAGAAAAATTACACTGGGTGGAAGAAAGATTACACTGGGTGGGAGAAAGATTACACTGGGTGGGAGAAAGATTTCTCTGGCTGGGAGAAAGATTACACTGGGTGGGAGAAAGATTACACTGGGTGGGAGAAAGATTACACTGGGTGGGAGAAAGATTTCTCTGGGTGTGAGAAAGATTACACTGGGTGGGAGAAAGATTACACTGGGTGTGAGAAAGATTACACTTGGTAGGAGAACGATTACACTGGGTGTGAGAAAGATTACACTGGGTGGGAGAAAGATTACACTGGGTGGGAGAAAGATTACACTGGGTGTGAGAAAGGTTACACTGGGTGGGAGAAAGATTACACTGGGTGGGAGAAAGATTACACTGGCTGGGAGAAAGATTACACTGGGTAGGAGAACGATTACACTGGGTGTGAGAACGATTACACTGGGTGGGAGAAAGATTACACTGGGTGGGAGAAAGATTACACTAGGTGGGAGAAAGGTGGGAGAAAGATTACACTGGGTGGGAGAAAGATTTCTCTGGGTGGAAGAAAGATTACATTGGGTGGGAGAAAGATTACACTGGGTGGGAGAAAGATTACACTGGGTGGGAGAAAGATTTCTCTGGGTGGAAGAAAGATTACATTGGGTGGGAGAAAGATTACACTGGGTGGAAGAAATATTACATCGGGTGGGAGAAAGATTACACTGGGTGGGAGAAAGATTACACTGGCTGGGAGAAAGATTACACTGGGTAGGAGAACGATTACACTGGGTGTGAGAACGATTACACTGGGTGGGAGAAAGATTACACTGGTTGGGAGAAAGATTACACTGGGTGGGAGAAAGATTACACTGGGTGGGAGAAAGATTTCTCTGGGTGTGAGAACGATTACACTGGGTGGGAGAAAGATTACACTGGGTGGGAGAAAGATTACGTTGGGTGGGAGAAAGATTACACTGGGTGGGAGAAAGATTACACTTGGTTGGAGAAAGGTGGGAGAAAGATTACACTGGGTGGGAGAAAGATTTCTCTGGGTGGAAGAAAGATTACATTGGGTGGGAGAAAGATTACACTGGGTGGGAGAAAGATTACACTGGGTAGGAGAACGATTACACTGGGTGTGAGAAAGATTACACTGGGTGGGAGAAAGATTACACTGGGTGGGAGAAAGATTACACTAGGTGTGAGAAAGATAACACTGGGTGGGAGAAAGATTACACTTGGTGGGAGAAAGATGGGAGAAAGATTACACTGGGTGGGAGAAAGATTTCTCTGGGTGGAAGAAAGATTACATTGGGTGGGAGAAAGATTACACTGGGTGGGAGAAAGATTTCTCTGGGTGGAATAAAGATTACATTGGGTGGGAGAAAGATTACACTGGGTGGAAGAAAAATTACACTGGGTGGGAGAAATATTACACTGGGTGGGAGAAAGATTACATCAGGTGGGAGAAAGATTACACTGGGTGGAAGAAAGATTACACTGGGTGGGAGAAAGATTTCTCTGGGTGTGAGAAAGATTACTCTGGGTGGGAGAAAGATTACACTGGGTGGGAGAAAGATTACACTGGGTGGAAGAAAGATTACACTGGGTGGAAGAAAGTTTACACTGGGTGGAAGAAAGATTAGACTGGGTGGAAGAAAAAGATTAGACTGGGAGGGAGAAAGATTACACTGGGTGGAAGAACGATTACATTGGGCGGAAGAAAGATTACACTAGGTGGAAGAAAGATTACACTAGGTGGGTGAAAGATTACACTGGGTGGAAGAAAGATTACATTGGGTGGGAGAAAGATTACACTGGGTGGAAGAAAGATTACTCTGGGGGAAGAAAGATTACACTGGGTGGAAGAAAGATTACATTGGGTGGGAGAAAGATTACACTGGGTGGAAGAAAGATTACACTGGGTGGAAGAATGATTACACTGGGTGGAAGAGAGATTACACTGGGTGGAAGAAAGATTACTCTGGTTGGAAGAAAGATTACACTGGGTGGAAGAAAGATTACATTGGGTGGGAGAAAGATTACACTGGGTGGAAGAAAGATTACACTGGGTGGAAGAATGATTACACTGGGTGGAAGAGAGATTACACTGGGTGGAAGAAAGATTACTCTGGTTGGAAGAAAGATTACACTGGGTGGAAGAAAGATTACACTGGGTGGAAGAAAGATTACTCTGGGGGAAGAAAGATTACACTGGGTGGAAGAAAGATTACACCGGGTGGAAGAAAGATTACACCGGGTGGAAGAAAGATCACATCGGGTGGAAGAAAGATTACACTGGGTAGAAGAAAGATTACACTGGGTGGAAGAAAAATTACACTGGGTGGGAGAAAGATTACCCCGGGGACGGAGAAAGATTACACTGGGTGGAAGATAGATTACACTGGGCGGGAGAAAGATTACTCTGGGTGGGAGAAAGATTACACTGGGTGGAAGAAATATTACACCGGGTGTGAGAAAGATTACACTGGGTGGGAAAAAGATTACACTGGGTGGGAGAAAGATTTCTCTGGGTGTGAGAAAGATTACACTGGGTGGGAGAAAGTTTACACTGGGTGGGAGAAAGATTACACTAGGTGGAAGAAAGATTACACTGGGTAGGAGAAAGATTACACTGGGTGGAAGAAAGATTACACTGGGTGGGAGAAAGATTACACTGGGTGGGAGAAAGATTACACTGGGTGGGAGAAAGATTACACTGGTTGGGAGAAAGGTGGGAGAAAGATTACACTGGGTGGGAGAAAGATTACACTGGGTGGGAGAATGATTACACTGGGTGGGAGAAAGATTTCTCTGGGTGGGAGAAAGATTACATTGGGTGGGAGAAAGATTACACTGGGTGGAAGAAAAATTACACTGGGTGGAAGAAAAATTACACTGGGTGGAAGAAAGATTAGGCTGGGTGGAAGAAAGATTAGACTGGGTGGAAGAAAGATTAGACTGGGTGGAAGAAAGATTACACTGGGTAGGAGAACGATTACACTGGGTGAGAGAAAGATTACACTGGGTGCGAGAAAGATTACACTGGGTGGGTAAAAGATTACACTGGGTGGAAGAAATATTACATCGAGTGGGAGAAAGATTACACTGGGTGGAAGAAAGATTACACTGGGTGGGAGAAAGATTTCTCTGGGTGTGAGAAAGATTACACTGGGTGGGAGAAAGATTACACTGGGTGGGAGAAAGATTACACTGGATGGAAGAAAGATTACACTGGGTGGAAGAAAGTTTACACTGGGTGGAAGAAAGATTAGACTGGGTGGAAGAAAAAGATTAGACTGGGAGGGAGAAAGATTACACTGGGTGGAAGAAAGATTTATCTGGGTGGAAGAAAGATTACATTGGGTGGAAGAACGATTACATTGGGCGGAAGAAAGATTACACTAGGTGGAAGAAAGATTACACTAGGTGGGTGAAAGATTACACTGGGTGGAAGAAAGATTACATTGGGTGGGAGAAAGATTACACTGGGTGGAAGAAAGATTACTCTGGGGGAAGAAAGATTACACTGGGTGGAAGAAAGATTACATCGGGTGGAAGAAAGATTACACTGGGTAGAAGAAAGATTACACTGGGTGGAAGAAAGATTACATTGGGTGGGAGAAAGATTACACTGGGTGGAAGAAAGATTACACTGGGTGGAAGAATGATTACACTGGGTGGAAGAGAGATTACACTGGGTGGAAGAAAGATTACTCTGGTTGGAAGAAAGATTACACTGGGTGGAAGAAAGATTACACTGGGTGGAAGAAAGATTACTCTGGGGGAAGAAAGATTACACTGGGTGGAAGAAAGATTACACCGGGTGGAAGAAAGATTACATCGGGTGGAAGAAAAATTACACTGGGTAGAAGAAAGATTACACTGGGTGGAAGAAAGATTACATCGGGTGGAAGAAAGATTACACTGGGTGGAAGAAAGATTACATCGGGTGGAAGAAAGATTACACTGGGTGGAAGAAAGATTACATCGGGTGGAAGAAAGATTACACTGGGTGGAAGAATGATTACATCAGGTGGAAGAAAGATTACACTGGGTGGAAGAAAGATTACATCGGATGGAAGAAAGATTACACTGGGTAGAAGAAAGATTACACTGGGTGGAAGAAAGATTACCCTGGGGTAAGAAAGATTACATCGGGTGGAAGAAAGATAACACTGGGTGGAAGAAAGATTACATCGGGTGGATGAAAGATTACACTGGGTGGAAGAAAGATTACACTGGATGAAAGAAATATTACTCTAGGGGAAGAAAGATTACATCGGGTGGAAGAAAGATAACACTGGGTGGAAGAAAGATTACATCGGGTGGATGAAAGATTACACTGGGTGGAAGAAAGATTACACTGGATGAAAGAAATATTACTCTAGGGGAAGAAAGATTACACTGGGTGAAAGAAAGATTACACTGGGTGAAAGAAAGATTACACTGGGTGGAAGAAAGATTACACTAGGTGGTGTGTGAAGTCACAACTATCGTTGCAAAATAAAACACAAACCAAATCTAGTTTATTCAATATTGTTATGTAAAACCAATTACTGAAGCTTGAATCCATGTTTTGTTTGAACCAGGTAAAGAGGAGTTTGCAGAACGTATCGCCGCTATGGAGATTGCTGTGGACTTTGATATTATTCACCGTTTGTTTGATTCTTTGACACTTTTTGGAGTTCAGCCAAGTGAGTGACTTGTACAGAAGAATTGAAGTGATTGATTTACATATATCCTATTTACAATGTTTTAATTTAAGTTCAATGTTATTCACCAATGTAAGTAATAAAGTTAAAATATTAAAACCGTAAGTATCATCAGGGTTTCGGATTCCAAGTTTTCAAATTAGAAATCCACTGAATGAGTTATATGATAGAATGCCTCAATATGCTATGATTAATTTTCTGATGAGAAATAATTTAGGCACAATATATAAGATTGTCTTGTGAACAGAAGAGCTTTTGTAATCTGTACACTAGTGTAATACAGAGGAAGTTGGTTTCGTGTTTAGACCAATAGGGGTTTTAGTATACAGCTGCTAGATCCAATGATGTTCCCTGGAATGACAGAGGGGAGTGTCTAATCTAGAATGGGATCTGTTTTGAAATCGTCAATGATGTGATAAGACATATCCTTGATAGAGTGGTTAGGTGACCAAAAGTGTATCCGTGTTGGTTTGTCTCAACGTTGGACATTGTCGTAGTAGTTTTCACCAATGCTCTTGCGAATGGTCGGTTTTGTTCCTCCATATTTATTGGAGCATTTTATGCTGATTGAAGAAGAGTGTTTGAAGTACTTTAAAAAACTAAAGGACTGAGGTTTGAATAACAGTCTTAGTTAGGCCAGTAATGTGTACGGACCAAATAATTAATGACAGACATGCCTCACATAGTTGAAATGTTTGCGTGCATTTGAGGGTTTTTGTTACGGAACTACCGTTATGTACATTTCCAAGATTGGTATCAGTGAAGAGCTCTTTTTTGTAATACTTGTGCTTCATAAAAATTTGGTAATTCTGAATGAAGGAAAATCCGCTTTTTTTTTTAGGTATTTCATGTCATTTTAAAGAGATTTTCAAACTGTTCTTATGATTAATGCTGATAACTTGGCTTTCCTTTTAAGCTTGCTTAAACGCTGCATATTGATCGTGGCGAATCCTCTTATACCCATGTCTGATTAGAATGAGATCCAGATGATTTTAAAATTTTATTGTCAGGACTTACTAAGAAAATTTAACTAAGAACATGAAGAGAACAAAAATTTATTTTATCTGTTCCTAAAACTAAGCATGGTCTTTATCGCTATTGTTTCACATCTTTTACATAACTGTCCACAGAATTGTAAAAAGTGTTATCTGTTTGTTTAGGTGTAGACCCGGATACGTTTGCTGTCTTCCACGATTGTTGGCAGGAGAACCGCTCTCAAAACAAAGGCATTAAAGTTGTGGAGGGAAAACTAGACGAGGAAGAGACCGTGTTAAAAGTCTCTCCATTAATCAAAACAGATTATGGAAATGGCAGATTAGCTCTCACATGTAGACGGTAATTTCAGGATTTCAACATCTTTAAAGGCACACTTTTTGACGATTTATGCCAATTTATGGCCACGTTTTCTTGAAACCTACCTAATAGTTATCATACATACCTACCTTCATGATCTTATTTTGTACATTATTTGTTCATTAAGCATTAAAATAAATAAAATTCTCTTTTTTCAGCCTGTTCTTCTTAAAGGATGTTTCCAATAGCTACAAAGATGTGATCAAACTACGAGATATTCAACAAATAGAACAGATTCAAGTTCCAACATTTATTATATCAGATGTTGAGGCTCTCAAAATTACCGGCAAAGGTTTGTTAATTGCACTTTGTAGTTTGTAGTGAAATTGAATCACCAGATTAAATAATGGATGTTTTTAATGATTTTGCTGGTGCAGTTTCTTTCAATGTTTAGGGCCTCAGTCGCTCAGTCAGCATTGCAAAAGTCTCAGTCTGACGCAAGCTTACCGTCGATGAGCCGCTGGTTCAAATCCCGCTCAGTACAAAGATAAAATGTTGAATTAATAGTTCACTCAGTCACGGTTTTCTGGAGGGTTGCCAGGTACTCGTCAACGGTCAGGGTTTTCCTCTAGATGAAATGCCTGGTTTCCTCCCACTAAACATATACGGGAAATAATCGTGAGCGCTGCATAAAACATCAATCAATCAATCCTCAAATGTCAATAAAGCAATCCATGTACAAATTACATTTATGCCTTAATAAAGTCTTGTTTACAAAAGTCACATTTGTAAATAAAAAGATAAATTTCATAAAAAAAGCAATCAGTCAGTAACAGTAAAAAAAAAAAAAAAAAATTAAATAGGAGGAAAAATGGAAATCCATTCAAGTCCTGCAGGCATGTTTTGTTTCAAATCAATTAATTATTGGTTTGGTTCTTTTTCTTATGTCAGGAGACTTTACATTTACTGCCTGTTTAAAAGAAGAGAGAAATTCATGGTATGTACTTCTTGTTGAAATGTGGTCAGGAAAACTCTACGCCGACGGAACTCTAGATTTTGGGGCTATTCAACAGGCAGCTCAAAATGTTCTCCTTATAGATGCAGTGATAAGAAGGTAATTACAACAAATATTAAAGGCTCAAATAAAAAAGTTGCCAGGTTCTCGCCAAAAGGTTGAGCAAAGAATCTGGTTGCCTCCCCCACTAAATCTGGCAATGTTTTTGAGTGCGGTGTAAAACATCATTTGCCTTCTAATTTGTTTGTCAGGGTGACTGAGCTGCCAAAATGTTGACATTTTTCCTGATGTAGACAAACTTTTAGAATTATTGAATTATCAGCAATTTTTCTCAAGAATTCAAGCAGTTAAGTGCTATTTGTTTCAAGATGAAGACTGTACTTCAGATATTTTGGGGGAAATTGTAAAAGACCTGTTTAATGGTTTTGAATGAAAACTTTGGATAATATTTGTATTCAGTTCACCCTATTGTAAATTGTGGTATTTTTCAAAATCTGCATTTATTTATTATTCCTAATAATTATATCCGTTCATGGGTTGATTAGGGATGAATTCTAAAAGGGGCTGTTTCTCAAAACATTTAGCTCAATGTAACTTAGTGACCCATTGTAAGGTATTAAATGTTAGAGGTATAAACTGCCTTGACAATAGGTACAGTTGGTAGCATTCAATTTTGCTGAGAGGCCTGAGGGCCGACCGCTACGGAAACCAGCCATTTCAAGTAGAGACAGGCGAGTATAGACAAAATGACCGCCGTATTCTGGGGAAAATGTCCCAACCACTTAATTGCAATAAGTCTGGCCTATTATTTGAAAATACCTGAATGGATATTGTAATAGAAACGGTTGGGCATTCAGTTTAAAAACTCTTTAAAGTCATTTATCAGTTTTCTGGAGAAAAGGGGTGGCTTGGATATGAAATCCGGAAGCACGCAATTATTTGATCTGGGCTGTTCTACAATGCTCGGTGCAAAGGCGGCTCGTAATTGGATTGGTTACTTAAATTACCATGACAGTTATGTACCAAACGCTTGACTGAAGACCAGCTTAAAACTTTCGAATAACCGTTACCATATTTTACAGCGGTCAAGAAGAGGAGACGTTTCATCACATGGAAGTAGAGAAGGCAGCTGCCAATCTCTGTTTCTTCAGTTCGCTAAGAGCAGAGGGCCGCCATCGTTTACCAAAAATCACCATGGAGACGCTGCAACACTGTATTGACCCAAATACGCGAGAGAAAGAGAAGAAAACTGTGGAGTCCCTGCTTTACATCCCAGGAAGTATGTGTTTCTTTGTAAAAGGGACTGGTAGACCTTTAGTTTAATTAATCAATGCCTTTACATGTAGTTACACAGAACATCAAAGAAAGCTTGGCTCCAGTATTTCGGGGGTTGCATTTCTTTTGTTTTATACAAAATTCGTCATTTTGTCATTGGTACATTTTTGACTGGCATACCTCATTTCAGCTAAATATATGTGAATGTTTTACGCCACACTCAAGATTATTTCACTTTAAGGCGACATTTTCAGGTTTTGTTGGGAGGTAAACCAGGCTCTTTGCCAGGAGGAAAACCCCAACCATCCATGTACCTGGGAACCCATCCTAATGGACGATCAACTGAAAAACCCACTCATCAAACCCACTTTGTAGCAAACTGATTTTACAGATGTACATTAAAGCATGTTTTTAATGTTTTATTGTTTACTGAGTCTCTAATTTTGTATCTTTTACTGCTAAAATTTAAGATTCGGAAGACGCTCGTCCAAAACTCTGGTGTGGTATGGGGAACGGTGTTATCAAAGTTTACGATGCCGGCAATCTACAGCTGGAGACCAGTTTTACTGAATCTCGCACACGAGTGGTGAGCTGGCATATTTATTTTCCTTTAGTTCAACATTTTCTGAGTGGGTTTCTCGCTTGATGGCCCTATGTGGGAGTGTTGCCAGGTACTCGTCGAAGGCCGGTGGGTTTCCCCCGGGCAGTAAGCATGTTTCCTCCCCCACCTCCTTATAAGTGAAATGATCTTGAAAACATTAATAAATCCTTTTTATCAACCCCTCATTCCTTTATCTTAATGCACAGATAAATCACATAAAAGTTGATACTCTGGCAATGTCAACCAATTGACTTGCTTTCATAACTTTTTGTTAATTTTGGGGAATTCATTTGCAAAATTGTAATAACTTATCTGAACTGACATTTTTTCATATTTATTCTCATTCCATATGATTAAGAAATAACATTGTATTTATATAACAGGTGTGTTTATTAGCTGTGGGTGACTGTCAGGTATGGGCGGGGTCATTTGGTATCTACATCATAGACACGTTATCTGTCACCTGTGATAAAACCCTCATGGAACACGGGGATCTCGTCTCCGACCTTATTCTAACTCAGGATGGCAGGTAATAACATACGTCAGTCTTCAGGGGGCTGTTTATCAACACACTTACGCCCGTCGTAACTTTGCGCCTGGTCGTTACGTAATGTTGAGGGTATACATGTATGTTGCCATGGTAGTTACGCCTTGCATTGGACTTACGTCGGTCATAACTTTGTTGAGAAACATTCCCCTGGTCATGTGATTTTCCCCGGTCTCCGCGAAGCAGGGTGTGCCCCAGGTAGAGGTCATCTATCACGCAAATGCAGAAGTGCGTCACCCGATAACCTTGTGATGCACGTGGACGTTTCAGTCAACTTGTAGAGTTCTATTTAGCAGGGATAGAGAAAAGTCTATCATTAGAAGCAGTGTTTAATTAAGGCATCTGATTTTCATAGAGCAATGTAATTGAGTATATATTTATTTAGATCCAAATGAAATAAAAATCTGACTATAAAAATTGATTTAAAAAACATGAACAGCTATATTTTTGTTGTTCTTTTTACTGCATGTTGGATATCTTCAAGTTTTTCAAGGTACTTCAAATGCTCAACTTGTCTTGACAATCCCCCCCAAAAAGTCAAGATTTTGGCAGCTCAAACTTTAAAACGAATATGAATATATTTAATACCCTTTCTTTTCTATACTGTACCGCAGTTTAGGGTGAAACATCTATCAATCAATCAATCAATCTTTTGTATACGTCAAATGTATCAATGTTGATAAGTGGATGTATTTGACGTGACTTTTAACATCTGGTGTTGTAGGTATGTTTACTCCTGCAGTGTGAATGGTGAAATCTGTAAATGGGAGACTGGGAGTTTGAGATTGATACAGAATATAAAACTACCTCAGGTGTCTTCATTAGTTAGTATACATCTCAAAAAGGATACGCTGTGGTGTTGTAAGTAACACTTTTCACATCCATCTGTTTAGCGGGCCTCGGTGGCTCAGTCAGCAGAGCGGTAGTCTCTCAGAACTACGCAGACCTTCCATCGATGGGTCACGAGTTTGAATCCCTCTCATACTAAATAAAATTGACAAATTCTGAATGGGTGTTTTACTCAATCGCCCTATGTGATAGAGCTGCCAGGTACTTGACGCAGGTTAGGGGTTTCTTCAAGGCAAAAATCCAGGTTTCCTCCCAAGCTAAGCCTAGCAACGACGCCATAAGGGTAAAATAATTTTGAGAGCGGCATAAAACATCAATCAATCTATCTATTTAATCTGCTTGATTGATTTGTGATAAATATATATTATATTCAATCTTCTTGCCTGATCCGTGCAATTGTATAAAGCAGGTTATAAATCAACCCATGTGGGTTCCTCTAATTAACGTCAGACACCTGCACCTCAGGTATGCACCTCAGGTAATAATATACCCACACATTTAAAGTCTATGGTTTGACCTCGGTGAAAATTGTTGAAAATCTATTTCGACAGTATGTTTATAGCGGGATGCGTTTTATGAGTATCACATAAAGACTAGCTTTGTTTCTGATAATGCTGTTAGATCAAAAACATGCTATTATGACATATGACACACAATTGTCTTTACACATGACATCACACGGAAGTCACCGAATCCAAACAGCATTTGTCAAATTTGCCATAGCCACAGAGCTATTTTAGAATATGTATTGAATGTTTCAACTTGTTTGACCCATTAATCAAACAAAAAGGAATATGCTATATTTGCACTTCAAGTATTAGATGTGCTTCATAAATCTGAACAAAACTGCCATATAATATGTGATTTGCCAATTACTTTCAAACGACGTAATTTAGCGACGTTACAATTGCGGTTCTTATTTGTAGACCGGACAAAGCATCCGTCTGTTTTTAACTCAATATTTTTAGAATTTTTATACAATATTTTAGAGAAGAAACCCCACAATATAACAGTTTATGTCTGAAATAATCAAGTATCACGAAAAAATCGTGCATTAAACGGGCGCTTGACTGAATATAGTTGAAGTCTAATTGGAAGCTGGGCTTGTACGGTCTAAGATTGGTGCCACAACGTCATATCATTGTTGCGCGAAAAACTGGCAAATGGTCTATTGTACATGTATTATCTTTTGCAGGCACAAAGAAAACAATATGTCAGTTGTCTGAGGATGGGACATTACTGGAGGAACTTGTGTACAGAGATAAAACTGGACATCCCATTGTTCTAGACTGCTTCCTGGTTCAATCATCAGGACATGTAAGTCAGACATCTTGTTTTTTCCACTTCTATCTAAACTTGGTAATGCTGCCCCGTAAGTGAAAATGATTGAGTGTTGCGTCAAACATCAATCAATCATGGTAACAAGGTTGAACGGGGCAAAATAAATAGTAGGTAGCTCCTAAACAACACGTTTCATTAAGAGATCAGTGAAATTGGTGTGTTCTGAGATATCCAGGATCAGTCTATGGTAGAGCTGAGAGCAATTTCAGAGTACAGAATGTTTGGCATACTTCTTTTTGACAAAATTTGTACCGCACAAAAAATTGCTATATTTGTATCAAAACATTTCAACCAAAGTCAGTTAAATTTCAACATCACTTAGAGCTTCTTAAGCTTTCAGCAATGCATTGTCAAAAATTCTTTCATTTTAAATAGCTTCCATTCTAAATTATTTTTGTTGTCTTTCCCTTTATTTTGCCCACGCAATATGTTCTTGTGTTTGTTTTTATATTAGATTATGGCTGGCTGTGGTCGTAGAGGTCAGGTGATTATGTGGGATGCTGACACCTTGACTATCTGTCAGACATTTGAGTTCGAAGATTGCCGTGGAATCAGTAGAATGGTACAGGTTGATAACAAGGTCAGAAAACGACGAAAATATTTTTAGGAACAAATATTTCAAATTGATTGATTGAGTTTTTTTTACTCTGGATTAATACGGCGCTGTTGCCAGGTTTTTGTGAGGGAGGAAACCGAGCACTTTGTCCGTAGGAATCCCCCAACCTTTGTCGAGTACCAGGCAACTGTCCCAGGTTGGGCAATAGATATTTTAAATTTTCCTTGGACTGAGTGAGATTTAAAACGACAACCCATCAATTGAAGGCCTATGTTTGACTCCTTACTACTGTCCTTGGTTGTATCCACTCACCCCAATTGGCTTAAATAATTGTGTGAAACATCAATCATATGGATTTCTGAATGGTTACGCAAAAATGCTTACTAATTCCAAGGAGCTTACACAAAGTTCCTTTTAATTTATCTTGTAAATATACTTTTACTTAATTAAAGTGGCATGAGCTGCCAAAATGTTGATATGTTGAAATTATTGACTATTTTTCTAAAGACGTATATTTCAGAAGCTTTTTAGTGCTTCTAGTGTCGAAAATGTACGATAGAGTATTGTTTTGAACCAACTTTGCCTTAGAATGAATGAATGGTTGTCCCGGTTATTTATATTTTGTTTACTTTTCGAACACGTTTTCGTAAAAGTCACATACTGTATGAATTTTTCTCATTCCAACACCAATCATTTAGTTTTTCGATGGCCGCCTCTTACTGTTGTGACGATCAGAAATTATGAAAACAATTTGCATTTTGGTAGCTCATGCCACTTTAATTGGGAAAAAAAACCTAAATATTTAGAAAAAAAAATTAGCACAAAAATAACGGAAATATTAATTTATTTGGCAGGTGTGGGTTGCGACAAAGAATGGAACGATTGTTATTATTAACTTGGATACAAACCAAATTGAAAAGGTCCTTCAAGGCCACGAAGACGCTGTCAGGTCGATTTGCTGCGCTCAAAGTCGTTACGTCATCACTGGAGCTGGAAGCCGGGACGGAAAAATTGCAATATGGCGTGCATCAGAGGTGGACAAATCCCTTACCCAATCAAATGACTCTATGAATGGACCAACGGAAGAACTGTCCCATCATCCCACATCTCATGCGAGTATAGCAGAGGAAAGTCCCGAAGATTATGACACATCCATAGAATCCGCCATGGATGTTTTGTTAACTAACATGTGATACAAACCCCCTGATAGTTGCTCAGTAATCTCTTATTGGATTTCTACACTAAATATAATACTCTAGTCGCCCATTTTAGAGACCATCAGAATTTCAAATCAAGACAAAACGTTAATTTGAAATAATTTTTCTCTGATCTTTCATGTCGAGAAGAATTAAGTTATAATATAACAACTCCTAGGGTTAATGAAGGGTTTACTCCGCAGAGAAGAGTTTTTTTTTAAATATTTCGGGTTATCTTATGTTCTGGACCAGACGGGAAAACATTCCATACAAGGTGAAGTCTTATAGGCTTATTGTTCAAGATTTACCCATACAAATAGAAATCAGATTTCAGTTATTTTTTTTACTATTTATGATAATTAATTTCATCTACTGTATGAAATACAAATTCTGAAAAGGGATTATTTGGTTATGTTGGATACCATGCCTAAGATGCTAAACTGTTATACATATAGGGTACAGTGTATATGTAAGTACATGTAGTAAAGTACATGCATTAAAACATATTTTATTTTCTTGTTGGAACAATTTATATTTTAAATGAAATGCTGTTTCTAATCTTCATTATGCGTTCAATCCCATTCTACTTCAAATACCCACAAATTATTACTATTTCTAATCTTGTTCTTTTTTGTTTGTATATATTTCTGATCATGAAATGATTATTTCGTTAGTTTTATGCAATATTTGTTATTGTTAAATTTATATACATGTATATATATATTTTTTAACATGTTAATTTACTATAGGCCTCCAATTTTGATATGCCTAATGATAATCTTCACAGTGCTATTGAATTTTTTTTTACATTATATTCTATTGATATTCCAGTTTAAAAATATGTCCTAGTACCAGTTATTTTTAATACTTCTTATAATGAAAATGAAATGAAAACCTGTCATTGAAAATGGTGACTGGTGTTCACCCAATGAACTATATACGTGGAATGGACACGTCTCATTGGTTGGTTACGATCTGCCTTTGTAAAAAGGCCCACCATTGCTGAGTGATGATATTGCACCATCTCCTAGTAATGGCGGTGTTCAATGCAAATCAAATACCACGTGACCTCCATCTCCATTAATATTTATAATCTGAAATTCAAATTCTACCACTTCTATTGCAAGTCACTAACCTGGTTACAACAGGTCTAACGCTTAATGACATAATTCGAAAAATGATGGGATATTTAAGAGAGTCTGGCCTTAAAGTGACCGTTAGATTAACATCCCTTGTACATCTATACTTTTCTGATCAGAAAATTTTACGCCAGCCTTGTTTAAATCCCTTTTATCAGTCTATTGGAACAAAATCAAACAATATCGACATCATAGATATTGATGGCTTCAACGTTAATTTACTTTTATACGTTTAATACATTTTCTCTAGCCAAGCTTGGCTTGCGAAGATGCGTTTAATACTGAACGTTACATAAATCATATTACGGTATACTATCCTCACACCAAAGGAACTTTTTAATATAGGTAATGTTATTAGTCGTTTTATGCATATACTAAATGAGGAATTACCAGTATTGAGGCTTTATGACTCAAATTCTTTTATATATGAAAATTCCAGAACCAAAGATTTATACACTTTTACTCAGAGATGACTTAATAAAAAAACTTTAACGCTACATACTTGCATTTGTATTAATCCAGTTTGAAATTTTTACTTTGTGATGTTCTATTGATTGGGTGGGTCGGAAGAGTAAGCCTAATGATCCCTCAGTCCGACACAAGCCTCCCATCCATGGGTCGTAGGTTCAAATGTCAAGAGTCCAAGAAATAATTTGGTGGGTTTTTCAAACGACCCCCACTTACATAACCTGGCAGCTCCACCATATAAGGGAGATTATCTTTAGAGTGGCGAATAACTTCAATCAATCTATTCATTGGTCGGTTAGAAAAAATATAGCCACGGTTAGCTCCGGTATGTAGCGTTATTGTGAAGCCCGAAGGGCTAGCTCCAGTATGCAGCATTATTGTGAAGCCCGAAGGGCTGAACGCTACGGGAGGAAGCCATTTTTTAAATTTGCGAAATTAACCATGATTCCACAGGCAATATGGCCGCCTTGTTCGCGGGATGTTCCAACCCTCTTTCGATATGGATGTAATGCAATAACTCAAGCCTATAGTTCGACAAAAGGGGAATGGATACTAAGACAGAAAAGATTGGTCATTCATTTTAAGGCATTTATTGCATCAGTTGTTTTGGTGGCATTTAGAAGTTGAATTGTCAATAAACACGGGGTCGGTATGGATAACAAACTTCTTTGTTTATTTTTCTGACGACGTTTCGGTGTAGATACTAACACCGTTTTCAAGTCAATGATTGACATTGACTTGAAAACGGTGATAGTATCCATACCAACCCCGTGTTTATTTATTTATTGCATCGGTGAACAATTTTTATACGCCCGGCTTGAAAAGCGGGCTGTATTATGGTATCATCTCCGGCAGTCCGGCTGTCCGCTTTCCCTTCCGCTCCATAACTTCTAAAGTTTTGATTCCATCTGCACAATTTTTTCTAAGTATATACCTTATGGGTAGAAGGTGTGTCGCGAACTATTTTTGACATCATACATTGCGTAATATGGCAGCCATATTGGGTTATGTAATATTTACTTTTTCTCTCCATAACTTTAACAAATATGATCAGATGTTTTCAAATCTTTCATGTTACATACCATATTAACAGACAGTGTGTAAAAAAATTGTTTATGATATCAACTATTGCAAATTATTGGATTATGTACATTCCCTTTTATTCTTACTTTCATTTTCATGAAAATAACCTTTAAATTATAAAATGGCTTCTACTTTTCTGATTCTCATCAAAAAAGGATTTTTTCAAATTGCAATAATGTTTCTAAATTGATTAAAACTATTCTTAAATCAATATATAACATTTTAATCAAATGAAAAATACATATAAGGATTAAAGTTTTATCTACAGACAAAGAGATAAGTAACCCAGCCTTGTTCTATTTACACAGACACTCTATTTAAACATACTCTAAAGCTCTAAGTCTCTTATCACTACAAGTGTTGACAGTTTTATGGTCTTGACTCTTCTATACCACATGGCCATGCCATGCTCAACTGTTTTTTTTTGTAGCCAAATAATATAGAAAAATGATATTATGAGAAAAATTTTCAAATCTGCAAAATTGCCAATTAATTGCATTTGTTTAAGTATGATTAGTAAATTATTAACTACTCTTCTAAAAAATTGAAACATTTTAGTCCAAACTATATTGACAACAAGCAATGTTTAACATCACGATTTAACAAGCAGCGAGAATTGATGACTTGTACCGAGTACAAATCTTGTTAATAATCTTTGATCCAAATAGCCCATTTTAAATTTGATACAGATGGATTTTAAAGGTTTTAGTGGTAACATTTCATTTTGTTGACATTACATCACCTTTTACCAAACTTCAACTTCCTTCCTCTGAATTTTGAAAATTAAATTTAAATAAATATGGAAGGATTTGTTTTGGTATGGCCGCAGTTACTGTGCCTTTCCGGGCGTATTTTGGGTTTCCCGAAACTCTTGTTTCGAAGGAAAATAAGGGCCGGAGCTGCAAAGGCTTCGTAATGTAACTACGACAAAATGGCGTCTCCACTACAATGGTCACCGCTCCCAGCTGGTTAGACCATTGTTTTCTACAATTAAGCCACGGTAAGCCTTTGGTGCCTCTCAGACCCAAACACAAAGTCGACGGAATATTGATCACACTTCTGTGGGTTTTTGGATGTAACTATTTACAAGGGTCATGAATATTATATTACTGGGTATATAGACAACAAAGTATTCTTCAAACATACTGACACGCAATATTTTCACTTTCTTTTCCCATGGGGTTCAATCTCAGTCTACCGATATTCTTGCCACAGCTGAAGTTGTGTATAAAGTGTTCCAGAAACTTTTGATTTAAGTGTTTCCGAATACATGACGCACATACAAGTCAATGTTCTCCCAACCGTGGGAAAGAGAGACTGAATCAACACGAACTGAAACGGTCGCCATGTTCATCTCCAAAGTTGTACATGTTACTGTGTGTGATGTGTGTGTGTGGTTAACGTCGAACATGGCGGACAACTCTTTTTGGAGTCAGAATCCCAACACAAGCTGACTATCCATGTGCGCGTATTTGCGTATACATATGCGTGTCTGCGTATGCAATTCGTGTGTTTTTTGTATGTTGTTATACATCCATATATGTGTATGTTTCCATCCGTTTTTCTTCTTCCATAATCCAGTTGGAGGCCGTGGCCCTCATGGACTGAGGTTCACATGCATATTGATCTTCATTTTAGTCGGGCTATACTGGAAGGTGTTTTAATTCCAGCTTTCAGTCCTCTTATATCACATAAATATAATGTTGAGATTATGACGAAACGGTATTTTTAAATAAATGTGCATAAGATGGATATGGTCCGTTGTCCGTAAAAATCGCGCAGCGAGCGATTCTATACGCATCCGCAGACGGACACGCATACGCAAACGTACACATGGATATGCCTTCTATTTTTTATATGTGTTTGATTTCATCCGTATACGCACGAATTCACGCACTACGCATACGTAGGCCCTACATACGTTAATACGCGCTCATGGATAGTCAGCTAAAAGACTACCACATACGCATAGTTTTCAACTAAATCAAGTCCCTTCAAACAATATTCCTCTAACTTTTTGTGTGATGTTATTAAGCGTTCGATCGGCCTATTTCAATCACATAAAGGCTTTGACAAACACTCTAACTTCTCGGAAATATACTGACTTGTTTTTTGGGGGAAACGTAACAAACTACATTGATTTTCACGACTAATGGAGGTCGTTATTAATTCTTTAAATTGCAAAAGAGGTGGTTTTGCGGTTGATATTGCTGGTTAGCCTATAAAAGACATGATAAAGGGAAGTATTTCACTTAAACTTTTCCCTCTCAATTTCTACTTGTAAATGTCGCGATCGAATAAGACTTTGTCTGACAGTCACATATTAATTTTAAATTTTCTTTCACACCGTAACCTACGTGTAAGATTCACATACATAAATATGATATTCTGTTGGAGTTCGATCGAAACTATTGCATGTTGGGTTTTTTGTTTTATTCTACGTTGTTTTTTCTTAGTTCGTTCTGGTCTACTAGCGTCTCGCCCAAAATCTGATTCAAAAGTATAGGCTACGTAGCCTTTATTTGAAGTGATTAGCCAAGAACTGCTGGATTACAATTAATCGAACTTGTAGAATCTAATGTAGATGGAACTGGCATCACCACTTCTCTTGATGGCCGCTGCAAGGTTCTGCCGGATCTGGGGTTAATGTGCCTGGTATAACTGCTTCTGTCACGCATATCTGATTCTGCAGATTATGGGGTAAATGGACCATCTAGCGTCCGTTTCTTCTACAGTAGAGTCTACAGTCTGTAGGATCTATGATAAAGGGACTTTTATCATGTGTCACGTTTTTTTCTCTCTGTGGATGACCGTGGTCCGGAAGGTTCTCTAGTAAATGGACGTGGTATCATGGCTTCTACAGTGGATGACTGTGGTTCTGCAGGATCTATGGTAAAGGGACTTTTATCATGTATCATGTTTTTTCTCTCTTTGGATGACCGTGGTCCGGAAGGTTCTATAGTAAATGGACGTGGTATCATGGCCTCTACAGTGAATGACTGGGGTTCTGCAGGATCTATGGTTAAAGGGATAGAAAATCTAAGCTTTAGACTAGTTTAGATGGAAAGAGTAGAGTTCATTTAGTCCAAAACAACTGTCCAATGTATGTTTTATCTCCTCGTTAGTGAATAATTGAAATTTGAAGGTGGCGTTACAATAGAGAATAAGCTCCATAGGCCATTCACAAGGCCGCCACCATTTTTTCATTAGTTTTATCCAATTATTGTTGAATAAAAATTTAAGTGCGTTATAGAGTAGTCATGTGATGCAATTTAGCCAATGGCTGGCTAAGTAATGGCGCGCGGTTGCATACTGACCTATATATTCGGAGACAATCTTCCCACTTCAAGTTTGTCGCCATGTTTTTTTGGACCTAAATCTACCCTTATACATTAGAGAGCGGTAAATTAAAATACGTCATTATTGATCTAAAAATAGCTACACCAACCTCACGTCATCCTAAAACGGAAAAATGGCTACACAGATAAGCCACTGAAAGGACATACTTCTGTCTGTTTTTATTAGCTTGAGGGTCACTGGAGGTAATTGACGTGAAATGTTTTAAGTACTTTGAAGGTTGTTATCGACGATAATCCCTATGTATTTCTAGAGATTTCCCCTCCTTTAAGGGACTTGTATCATATATCATGATTTTTTCTGTGAATGACCCGGTTTAGCAGGGTCTGTGGTAAATGGACCTGGTATCATTGCATCTATTGTGGATGAACGCGTGTTTCTGCAGTGCCTGTGATAAATGTATCTGTATCTGGTTCTGCAGGGCCAGTGGTAAATCGACTTGGTATCATGGCTTCTGCTGTGAATGACTGTGGTTCTGCAGGATCTATGATAAAGGGACTTTTATCATGTATAATGTTTTTTCTGTAAATGACCCAGTTTGGCAGGGTTCGATTTACTGGCGTATTCCGCCAACGTAAAACACCGAATTGGTTTCATGAAGATTTTCGAGAAGACGCTCCTCGTGTGGATGGCGGTGGTTCTGTGGTAAATGAATCTTGTATCGTTGCTTCTGTCGTGGATGGTAAATGGACCTGGTATAATGGATTCTACTGTGGATGGCCGTGGTTCTTGAAATTGTCATTCTTTCTTTGTTTTATGAGGATAACCCACCAACAAATGGTCACTAGGTTCTGCATTGTATATGGTAAATGGACCTGGTATCATTACTTTGAAGTCGGCTAGGTCTTCTTCAAAATGTCTCTTACCAATTCTCGTCTGGTCTCCACTATCCAGGACCCTGTATTATAAAGCTGCCGAAAGTTACGTCTGACGTCAATCTATGTTAAAACCCTAGTCGAAAATGAGCCATGTTGTAGGCCAGTATGTTTCTGTGGGTCAGCTTTATTAGACAGGGTCCAGAGGATATTTGAATCACCTGTCTGTGAATACCAAGAAAACAGTTTGTCCCGTGGGCATGCAGCTGTTCCCCGAAATTGTCCTACACATGTTCCAGGGAATTCAGAACATGACTTATTGCTGGTCATGGAATGTTCTGGATAAAATGGCCCCGGTCAAATTCGGTCAAATCTTTTCAACGATCGGACCAAGCATTACTTTCCATGAATAGTGGTCCTTGATACTGATCGAACGTAGATAGTTTTACTGTGTAGCATTGGCTATGGCGTACTCCTCTTGGAAGATTGTCACTGCCCAGGAAGTCTCGTCAGACAGATTCACATCGTTTGCAGTCCCACTGGTGAACATGGCAAAACGAAAAATTAAATAATGATGTCAATAGTATGCCCAGAAATGGATAAAAAATCAAATGAGTAAAACGTTACTTTGTCGGTTGCCTTCCTCCCAATGACGTGATGCGAGAGAGTTGACTTCAGTCTGAGATATCTGCAAAATTATGCGTGGCATGCAAATAAATCTCATATGTGATTTAAGACCAGGAAAAGTTGTTTTTAATGATTGACTGATTGGTGTTTTACGCCGCACTCAATATTATTTCATTTATATGGCGGCGTTTAGTGAGAGAGGAAACCGTCGACCTTCGGCGAGTACCTGGCAACTCTTCCATATATGGTTTCAATAAAAAAATCCATATTACTTGTTTAAGTGGCATTTAGACGTTGAGCGTAATAATGAAGAAAAGAACACTCTTGCTTATGGATTTTAAACTTCTTGATTTACAACTTCTTGTGTTCCCAAAAAAATCCCAATAAACCAAAAAGTTGTAAATCCATACGCAAGAGTGTTCTTTCCTTCATTATAATCCATATTGTAGCATTTGGGATGCCCTTAAAAGCACGACAAGGTATATCAAATATTTTGTTACTTCCTTTCTGTGTAAAGAATATGTTCATTTCTGACACGCATTGTTAATTTTTTTAGTGTTTTATTTAAACTGACTTTTAATTATCGCCGAAGGGAACGGTGTAGAAAAAATGATTTCAACTTTTGATTAAATTTTGTGCTTTTAACGACTTGGCCATTTGGCTCAAAGAATATATATTACATCAAAAAAATCTTTCTTTGTAAATTTTGTCTACTCTACGTCATTAGCCAGAGGTGAAAACTGTATATTACAAATTAGGCGCTCAAGCGAGAGAAAAACAAGTTTTGTCTGTTTCTACGATCTGTGGGCTGATGAATCAACATCAGCTTATATTTTCATCGTTCGTTGAAGACAATTATTACGGAACCAGTCTGGAATTAGAAGTCTCTCTATTCCCTAAGTCGAGACAATCAGTCTTAATCACATCGAAAGGGGATCTCGCGAGAATACGATTTGAAACATCTCCCGATTTGTTAGAGTTGTTGAATGCGTAAGGCCTGTTCTCACTGTAAGATGCGATTAAAATGTATGCTTTTAATTGGTCGGTACGATTTGTCAACCAATCGAATGTATTCATTTTAATCGCATGCTAGAAATCGTTACGACAAATCGCACAGTGAGAACGGGCCTTTGCATGAATTATATTTCGAGAGGGTAGGCAAGTGTTTTTATCTGCATGCCCAAGATTGGGCCACTAGTACCCTGCATTTAACATTATTAAGACATAAGACCAGCGCGCACCTATAACATTGTTTTCCTGTGTTGGTATACATGCCTACATCCAACGCTGTATTGCCTTCAATAATGTCAAATGAGAGCAACCGCTGACCCAGTAAGAAGAGCACAATGACGCTGGGAAAAACTTTTCTGACAGCATTGGATCAACGATAGCGTGTTAATTGGCAAAGTAACCCATGTAAACGAGAGAACATCAGAAAGACGAAAATTGCAGTCTTGGGCATGCAACCTTTTGACCAGGATTTATGGATTTTCAATTTAAAATATAGTTAATAAGTGTCCAATACTACTTTCAACTGTCTTGATATCTTTCAAGATGATGAAATTATTAAAGTTTTAATTAAGTAGGGTATTTCGGGGGACACCCGATTTCAATTTTTTAAACTATGACATCAAGTATAACCTCTTTAATGGGCTCGTCTGTCAAAAATGGCGCATTCTTCACAAACTGCGACGGTATTTTTAAAAGTCATGTCCTGCTGAAATTCAAACTTTCTTCAGAAAATGGGTTCGTCTCTGAAAATTAAATGATTGGCGTCGAAAGAAAGAAAAATATTTAATAAGCGTATATGACATATACGAAGCGAAGGCAAACTACAATTGAGTGATGCTCCGGCATATATATAGTAGCTCCGGCATGTAGCGTTAATGTGAGGCTGAAGGGCCGAACGCTATGGTGGGTAGCCATGGTTAAAATATGGAGATTTCTGAATGGCTAAGAATACAAAACGTGGCCGCCGTGACAGCGGGGAAATGTTACAATCTGTACTAGATATCGATGTAATAAAGTAATGCAATAGCTCTGGCCTATAATTCGACAAAAGGGAAATGGATATCACGACAGAAAAGGTTGTTCATTCATTTTAAGGCATTTATTGCATCGGTGAAAGATTTTTTCGAAAGAAAAAAGGGGTCGATGTACAATTGAATCGTTACAAAATGGCGACACTTATAGAATATTTCAGCTCCAAGCTCATTAGAATATTGTTTGCTACAATTAAACCGTATAGGTGCCAATTACTTATACTATATAGCTATAGGGATTCAGTGAATGTACGTTAATGTGCGACTTGAGGTTCTAACAAACATGAGTTTATTGGAGTCATTTTACAGTTGAATAAACGTCATTTTCTGTTACAGCCATGGGTAGCTGTTATCGCATATTCCTAACTCATTACAAACGTAACCTGCGGACAGAGAATATAACATGATAGAATTGATACCAGACATGTGATAAAATAAAAACATACACTGATGTTTCTCTATGCCTTAATAAAACTTTGCAGAACATATATATAGGATTATATTAAATTATCAAGAACGTGGTCTAGCAACAGTTAGCAGCAGCAGAAAAGTTTCACACTGGTAATAACGTTAGGCCTATTTCCCATCGCCCAAACAGACGATGATAAATGATCTGGGATAAAATCTTGATGCACGCTCATCTCATAACAAAATGATAGAATGTTGGTAAACAAGTATAACAGTGGTATGAGCTTCCAAAATTCGCAATATTTTCCCGAAAATTCTGATAGTCAAGTTTCACAAAGCGATCTTAGATTAAGGTGATCTTAATTACCAACGGCAACGTATACCTTTAGCATTGGTTGCCATGGTAGTTAAGATCACACTTAGCTAAGATCGCTTTGTGAAACTAGGCCCTAAAAAGTAAAGGATTGACGTTGGAATGTAAATATAGGCCTATTGATTAAGTTAGTAGCCAGTGCAAACTGAAGATAAATGACCAGATGAAACCTTCTATTTTGTAATCAATTTGAACTTGGTCAAACAGAGAATGAGATTTCTGGCACAGAACCTGCAAAATCCAAGGCATTGTTTTTCTTTCTACGGCGTATATATACGGAAATTAATTAGCTTAGTGCCGGGACGTCTTAGTAGATATTAGAAATGTACATTCCCATTGTTGTGACATCATACGCGACGGTGAGTCAGGGCCTCTCCATGATTGGTTGAAATGACCAAGAAAGCGTTCAAATGTCAAGTATGACGTCAAATACGAAAAATACTTTCGATTGGTGACGGAAGATATGCATATTTTCAATTGCCTTTTCTTTGACACCCTGTGATCTTACAGGAAGCTTGTTTTGTTTCAACATTATGATTATAAATTCAAATTATTTCATGGACATCACGTGATTTATCACCATGATGGAAATGTTTCCACCACGGAGAAAAGGTTCATACCGCGGTGGAAATGTTAACACCGTGGAGAAAACTTTTTCTTCGAGGTGGGAACCTTTTCTCCTCGGCGAGATCATTTCACGGTGCAAGGTTTCCACGGCGGTGAAAATGTTTACACCGCGGTGGAAATGTTTTCCTTGTGATTTTACAGAAGCCGAATACGGACATTTTATTCTCGAGCTTCGCGACCCCGCCAGACTCGCCAAAGCAATTGATTCGCGACTTTCTCTACCCCGCCAAACTCGCCAACCACGCTAATCAACTTAATAAAAAAATAGTATTTTTTTTTAACATTTCATTTGCGTCCTTCGCTACCTTTGCGAGGCTGGCGGGGGCGAGAAGGTCGCGATTCTATATCATTCGCGACTTTCTCGACCTTGGCGGGGTCGCGAAACACGCCAAGGTCGCGAAACACGCTAATAAAAAGATAGTATTTTTTTTGCAATCCCGAATCGCGACCTTCTCGACCTTCGCGTGCTTGGCGGGGTCGAGAAGTGCGCGAGGGTCGCGAGGGACGCGAAGGTCGCGAGGGTCGCGAAGGTCGCGAGGGTCGCCAATCACGCCTAAGCTAGGCTATACATCAAGTCCACTCAACAATTCACTAGTTGGCGACCTTCGCGTGGTTGGCGACCTTCGCGTGGTTGGCGACCTTCGCGTGGTTGGCGACCTTCGCGACCTTCTAGACTTTCGCGTGGTTGGCGACCTTCGCGACCCCGCCAAGCACGCGAAGGTCGAGAAGGTCGCGATTCGGGATTGCAAAAAAATACTATTTTTTTTTTTAGCGTGTTTCGCGACCTTGGCGTGTTTGGCGACCCCGCCAAGGTCGAGAAAGTCGCGAATGATATAGAATCGCGACCTTCTCGCCCCCGCCAGCCTCGCAAAGGTAGCGAAGGACGAGAATGAAATGTTTTAAAAAAATACTATTTTTTTTATAAAGTTGATTAGCGTGTTTGGTGAGTTTGGCGGGGTAGAGAAAGTCGCGAATCATTTGCTTTGGCGAGCCTGGCGGGGTCGCCAAGCACGCGAACTAAAATGTCCGTATTCGGCTTCCATAGTTAACGTGCGTTTTTCGACTTTCTCTGAAAATCGTTATCGTTGCAGGTATGATTCTTATAATACACGCTTGGTTTTCTTCGAGATACAAAATCTCTCGTCGAAAAGCCAAATTTCCACTTGTGCAAAATTCTGTTAAAGACGTTAAAAATATAACACTGAATATGTCAAAATTCCACCTATGGCACTGGGATCCGTATAAATCTGTTTCATCGAAATTTTACTTATATAATTCAACTCGTGCCACATTTTAAAATAGAGTAAAAAGCTACATAAATCATTGTTGAGATTTTAACACGAAAAGACTTAATCTCCATGGTTTCTCTATATGGACTTCGCCATAATCACCTTGTACGTTTTAAATCTTCAGATATTTTCCCCTAATTTTTATTAAAACCAACACTCGTAAAAGCTTAAAGTATTTTATGGCAAATTCAACCCTCGCAATTCACCGCGGCAATCGGCAATGCCGCAGTGATTGCGCGAGAATTTGTTATGGGTGAAGTTGGGTCCATCTATACTGATTGGATGAAGTGACCACTCTTGTCAATCTACTCTCTTTGGTTGGATGATGAACGTGGAGATGTATTCTACAGTAGGCCTACTTTAGCATAACAAGCATTACCATATATCACAGGTTAGTTCAATTTACCGAACTTATGGTGATATTACATATACCAACGTTCAGTCTACGAATTCTGAAATGCTGGTCGGTAAAGTCCGACGCACTTTTGTCGGAAATTACAAGCCATGAAAATAATATTGTAACTGCTCTATATGGAAAATTCCTACCCCAGACTTCTTTGGAACCCATAAAAGAGTATTCTTGTCCTCTTTTATTTATTTTTATTTATTTTATTTACTTAGCATGCACCGTTTGACCCAGTTCGAACGTCACGCAAAATGGCGGCAAAGTCTCCAAGAAATGACAGTTTGTTGTTGTTTAAGACCCGGTGTACGCCCTTTAGAATAGCTACATGTAATAAAAGCGGACAAGACTAGTCTTTTATGAGTTTTAAAGAAGCCTGAAGCAGGAATCGTCCATATCGAGGAGTTACAATAATATTTTCATGGCTTGTAATTTAAGCATCATTTCCACCTTGTATTTGAAATTCGTATACTGAACGTTGGTATATGTAATATCACCATAAGTTCGGTAAATTGAACTAATCACAGGTGTATTACTTACCATCGGTTTCTCCACACGTACACGTAATGCAGGCAGGGTCGCACATTCCTCCAAGTGGAATTCCATTAGAGTTAAATTGGCAAGTCCCAGCTCCTAGAAAAACTATCAGAAAGCAAAAAGTTCCTAGAACCGATACCTCTAGTTTAAAAGTTTGACGTAATTTCATACGTGAATTTAATGCGTGGATGAAAATAGACCTACCTGAAATTCTCAACATTTGGGCATCACTGGCTATACTTCATTTGATCCACTGAACAAGTTAACATAATAAAGTTGTAAAGAAACTCCGTAAATATTGAGATCTCTCCATGAATATCAATCTAAACAGAGAAGTTAATCTTCGCATGCGAGACTTAAGCGAAGGGGAGGTAAGCATGTGGGCACGATTGCATAAATATTTACGGGGTTTCTTTACTACTTTAATATTACTGCATGGTTATACTTATAACATATATCAGATTGTCTTAACGCCCAATGATTAGTCTTTGAGCTATTCATGGGGAAATTTACTCATTTTGGTACGGAATATGTGCATAGGCGCATTTCGCTTTTTTTTAATTAACAACTGGCATCGGTCGTGTGAACAGAGGCAGTGTTGTAAAACTAAAAGTAGACACAATACAAACATTTGCTTTGGTCTTTTTTCAAAACACTACCGGTACTTTACGAACATTCTCGAGACTGACATCAATTGAAATCCTTGTAATTAAGGAAGATGTTCTGCCAATTTAATGGCCATCAATAATGTTATTGATTTGCTTTACCTTTTCGAACGTTTTGGCCTGGCCAAAGGCCGGGGACCGGTGGCACATGACAAAGGTGTTTTAAGCTTTAGTCAGGCTTAAATATGTCGCGTCACATAGACATTTAATTGTGACGTTGCCTAGATAATCATGCTTTTTTGTGCAACCGGGCCCAGGTGCCGCTGACGGAGGAGAGGCATATATTACAGGCAAAAGAATAAAATTTGAGCACTCACAATAATTTAACGTAGTGACCAGCATTCCGTTGTCTTTTCTGCAACAATGCTGTAATGGGCAATCACAGGAATTTCTACACCCCTGAAACAAACATATGTAAATGTATCTGATAAATATTCTATTCGTTTATAATAGACCCAAAGCTTAATGACGTCACATGAAAATTTATGGGATATTTTGAGCTATTCTCTAAAGTCAATCAAGACCCAATATATTTTTGAAAATAAAGTCCTATACATTGTCAAAGGGACAATTTTTGTATATATATCAATCAGAGAGATATCAATTACAGGATCTATACACATAGAAAGAAAGTAATGACGATGGAACGGATTATAGTTTAGATCGGGACAAGAACGTTTGATGTTCTCATTTGGCTTTACGGTATTGAATTAATCGATTACCTGGCAAGAGACGACAAGCATCACCACACACACCTGAAAATATTAATTTCAAGAAGAATTTTGATATTTAAAGCAATTTTGTACTTATTCAAGAAGTACCACAAAAACAAATTGACCGGGAGGGACGCTTTAAATGAAAGACAAACTATATATTCAAGAACATATAATGAGAAATTTCTGATTGATGATTTCACTGACATAGAAATCCTGCTTTCTGGATAACGTTAAACCTCTATCTTTTTCATATAATTGGGAAAAAGAGTTTAAGAGGTTAAATTGTTTCTGTGTGGCTGAGTATTCTCGTTATTTTTGGAGATTACACTTTCTTGAAAAATTGCAGAAATTCTTCTACCGATTTTGGATAAAACCCGAAACGGGAATCGAACCCGGGTCCCAGAGTTTATCACCTATCGCCACCACTTTGGGACCCGGGCTCGACTTCCGTTTCGGGTTTCATCCAAAATCGGTAGAAGAATTTCTGCCAATTTTCAAAAAAGTGTAATCCCAAAAAATAACGAGAATTCTGTCATAGGCCTACTCACTTTCTAAATGACTAATTAAACTGTGTGGCTGAGATTTGTCTTCAAACACATTTATCAATTTATTCTAACACTGATCACAACATTTCTAAAAAACAATGGTGGTAAAGTTATAAACTCCATTCTAATCATCGTTGTGTTGTGTTTGTTTTTGGAGAGAATTTTTTGTCATTTAATAATCTCGACGGGTTTGAATATTTCAGATATATTTTTTACTAAATACTTTCAAAAACATAAGAATGTAAGAAAATATAATTTGAGGATATGGAATTTTCATTTAATCAAAAATGTTGCTTAGGCTGAATGAAAAATGCATGCTCCTTGCAGTGAGTTGATTGGCTAAATCAGTTTATTGATGTTTAACGTGTTTGATATTTCTAAACAATTACTTTAAAGTGGCATGAGCTGTCAAAATCCACACTTTTCCATAATTTCTGATCGTCACGACAGTAAGAGGTTTTGAAGCCATCGAAAAACGAAAGGATTGGCGTTGGAATGAGGGAAATCCATATGTAGTATGTGGCCTGTACGAACCGAAAACGTGTTCGAAAAGTAAACAAAATTTAAATAACCGGGACGACCATTCATTCATTCTAAGGCAAAGTTATAGTTCAAAACAATACTTTATCGTACATTTTCGAGACCAGAAGCACTAAAAAACTTCTGAATTATACGTCATGAGAAAAATAGCCACTAATTTCAACATTCTGTTTTAACGTCAAAATATCAACATTTTGGCAGCTCATGCCACTTTAAGTGGCATTTTTAGCCAATTTTATTAACAGCACATTTTATTACAACAGCACAAAATAAGAGCTTTCGGTTGAGGCCAATCTCTATACGATGTCCGTCGAGGTAGTTTTTATTAGCAACAAAGGTCATTCTGAGGATGATGTCAACAAAAAGTGTTTGTATACTGTTTGGGAAAAATAACCATTAATTTTGAAATTCCGTTTTAATGGGAAAATATAACAATTTTGGCAGCTTATGCCACTTTCAGCTTTTCAAAGTAGGCCCACTTAAAACAACTGTGCAGCTGCTGCAGGGGTGATTATCGGAATTTTGAAAAAAAAGTCCTATATTTTCGGCAGCTCATGCCAATTTAACATTTCTTATATATTTTTGGTTGCGATGTAAAATGTTTCATATATAGTATAATATCGATCGCCATATATGTGGAAAACTTGCCAGAGCTCCAGTTTCCTCTCCACTAAACCTGGCAACTCCGCCATATTATAACTGAAATAATCTTTGAGTGCAGCGTAAAACATCTATCAGTCGACCAAATATAGCCGGGATGCCTGAGTATATGTAAGGGTTTTGTTGCTGATAAAACTGGTTTCAACGGAAAGTAACTGAACTCCTTGACAAAGTTGACAAATAGCGAATTTTGTTTCATATTATGGCAGACAAAGCGTTTTACATGAAAAGTATTTCATATATTCAAACACAAGAAGATAAACGAAAACAAACTATACAAACGCAAGCACGCTCACACTTAACGTAGAAAAAAAAGAACGCTCACACTCATACAGAAAACAAAAATGAACTTACTACGGATAGAAGTTTAGAGACCATCTTTTCTCGTCTACAGGTACTTCGTCTATGAGAATGATAAGTTAAACTATCTGAAATTTCTTTTTTCACTATATTAGAAAACCCGTTATAAAGAATATAGTCACGCAGGATGGTTATTGTTTATTATTTGATGCGATTAATTAAAAATGAATTTTAATTATCGCCGAAAGGCACATGGGCCTGTGTGTAAATTAAAAAAAAAATGATGTGCTGGATTTCCGACTTATAGCTTCAAGCAAATTTTTCAAATAGGTTGTTTTATCCTGTATATTAGTGAAGCCAGTTAGAAGACATCTTCTTGAACCAAAGTGGAGGCCTCGGTGGCTCGGGGGGGGGGGGGGGGGGGGCTTAGACGGTTAGAGTGATAATCCCACAGTCCGACAAAGGCCTTCGTTTGAGACGGCACGGGTTCAAATCCCACTCAGACCAAATGAAAACAAATTGAAAAAATATCTGAGTGGATTTTTCACTCGGTCGCCCTATGCGGAAGAGTTGCCAAGTACTCGCGGAGGTCGAGGGATTCCTTCCGGCGAAAAGCCCGGCTTTCTCCCCCCGCTTAACCTGGCCTATATATGGATGCCATTTTTATCATATGGCAGACTGCGTTGGAAGACCTTCATTTTTTCATGGATATATAGATTACTCTTCATTCCCATGATCCCAGCATTAAGCTCCAACCTACTAATTATCACACTTTGTGGATATTAGCCTAAGTATTCTTCAAATCTACTGACACGCATCAGTATGCTGGGTCATACCATCCTCCCCAAGGGATCGAGGCATTAGGTTTTTAGTTTTCCAGGTATGTTATCACGTACCTAAAATGTTGTAAGCAATAGACCTACGTAGGAGAAACTCAACCCTGCATTTATCTGGTAATGGTATCAGACTTGAGTATGCTGTGCCAGGGACACAAACATTTCAATCCTCCGTCTCCAGGGGCCGGTTGTTCAAAAGAAAATTAGCTTAACGGTAGGTTAAATGACGTGACGTAACAAAGAAATTCCTTTGTGACGCGACGTCATCTAACCTGCCGTTAAGCTAACGGCGCTTTGAACAACCCACCCCTGGTCATTTGGTTAAGGAAATTTTCGAAATCAGGTCAAGTGAAGAAATCTCTCTTCTCACTTCCACTGAAGATACTAAACACAAACGTGTATGTTTCAGTAAAAGGCCAGCATGAATATGACCAAAATTATAACAGAAGAATACAAACTGCTTCAGATTGATTGATTTGTGTTTTACGCCGCACTCAAGATTATTTCACTTGTATGGCGGCGTTATCACGTTTAGTGGTGGAGGAAACCGGACTCAATGCCAGGAGGAAACCCCCGACCTTCGGCGAGTACCTGGCAACTCTTCTTCATACGGCGACCGAGTGAGAAATCCGTCCAGAAAGTTGGACTGGAACTTAGCCGAGAAATCTTGGCTCTGCCGAATTTTTTTTTTTCCGTGTTCGTCATAGCCAAGATCACTTCCATAGTAAAAAAGTGATATATGTTAAGGAGGCCCGCCTAAAAAATCGGCGGCGCAAATTTCACAAAAAATAAGCAAAGAATAAAATATTTACCACTGCATTCCGATAGCATAGACCACGAAGAAGGAGTTTGTCAAACTTATGCCGCTGTAAAGTGACTAAAGATATATGATTGAAGTATTTCTACGACGCCCCGCACAGTTTAACTGGTCGTTTAAATGTTTTACAATGGCGGTTACGTCAGGTTGAAAGCCAGTGGACTTCGAAACAAATATTGACTGCATAAGGGAAAGTTTACCACTTTACAGCGGCGTAAGTTTGACAAACTCCTTCTTCGTGGTCTATACTATCGGAATGCAGTGGTAAATATTTTATTCTTTGCTTATTTGTTGTGAAATTTGCGCCGCCGATTTTTTAGGCGGGCCTCCTTAACATATATCACTTTTTTACTATGGAAGTGATCTTGGCTATGACGAACACGGAAAAAAAAAATTCGGCAGAGCCAAGATTTCTCGGCTAGACTGGAACTCCGCTATCGCTTTTAAGGGGAGACAATCCAATAACAAACTGATCATGTGACCAGAACGCAAAATGGCGATAGATGAGTGACATGTCACGAACAAAACGTCGTCAAATATGTGTCCTTTTGGAGCAAACAATAATGACCATCAGCGCAGAAAATTCTCTTATAAAATACATTCATTAGTTGTGTTTATTCTGACATTTTTCAGGTAACTATTATATTCCAGATCTTTTTGGGGCTAGAAATTTGCAAAATCCAACTCAATCTGTCAATCTGAATCTGCACACGCAGCACATAGCTCCGGTATGTAGCGTTATTGACTATTGTGACGCCCGAAGGGGTTAGACCATTGTTTACTACAATTAACGCAGCACAGTGCTGTATAGCCGCACACATGCGTCTCATCCTGGTTTACTTACTTTGCCGGTCAGGAAGTGCTGTAGAGACTAGACACAAATCTTTTGAGAGTCTATAGTCACTAAGTCAGCTGGTCAGGTAGGCCTAGTGTAAGTATAAGTAACTGTCAGTGTCATTGTCAATCACTTTCAAATCAGCAGCTGATCTGGGAGTGCAATTAGTCCGCAATATGTTGAGTGGATAAATTCTGATACGCCCGCACGGGCTTCTTCAATACCACGTCAACATAGGGTACATTTGAAAAATCTAAGAGTTGCTCTCGGAATTTTTAAAAAATGATAACTCGCAATTTTTAAACATTACTCACCTAAAATTTTGTCAGAAAGCTTCTTTGATAATCCCTTCGTAGAGCTAAACCATCATTTGTGATCATACACATCGCCAAACAACGAAATTCGCTAAGTTTAAATTTCCTTTGCGTTATCACCGACTTTCCCTGACAGCCGTTACCGGTTGTAGTGGCGAGCATGATTTGAAAGTTCGCGGTAGATGGCGGTGTGATCGCCCGAGAAAATTTTTAGTCAACAGACGGAATTCAAACTTAGCGAAATTGGCTGCTAACAGATTTTAAGGTCACATATGATGGTTTAGCTCTATGAAGGGATTATCAAAGAAGCTTTCTGACAAAATTTTAGGTGAGTAATGTTTAAAAATTGCGAGTTATCACTTTTTTTTAAATTCCGAGAGCAACTCTTAGATTTTTCAAATGCACCCTATGTTGACGTGGTATTGAAGAAGCCCGTGCGGGCGTATCAGAATTTATCCTTCAATCCACTCAACATATTGCGGACTAAGTGCAATCAGCAGTGGCCGAAAATCAAAATATTGTAACTTGGGCTTGGGTAAAGAATAGTAGGTAACGTAAAAGTTGCGGTCAGTCAACTCATTGATAAAGTGGCCCCACTGTGCGTAAGGCGTGGCTGTGGTCGATGACTGTTGGCCTTTGGCACTATGCCAGCTCTTCAGAGACGGAGGGTCACTACGGTGTGCCCCAATTGTCAACAGCTTTTTTATTGACAGAATAAGGTTAGGTTTTGGAATCTTTTATTGACAACGCTAAAGACGGACTTAGGGTTAGGGACGGGGTTTATTGCCAGAAAAGGGTTAGGTTTAGCCATGTTTATTTACAGAACTGAAGGATCCTCTTGGATTCGTCCAAATACGTCATCGCAGGTCAAAGGGTATATAAATATGAAGTGCGCATGCGTGTATCGCAGTTCAGGTAACACATAAAAATTTAATACCTCTAACGCTGTGTTGGAAGTTAGTCTAATTGAGTGCGCATGTGGTTCTGCGAAGCTTCAGATTGGAAAGGTAGGGGTTCGAGACCCATTGAGTGCGGATTTAAATAGAAAAAAAAATAATCTATTAACTTGGGTGTGTTGCAGTTAAGGGAGTTGTCTACCGTAAGACGTTAGGTGGCGCTGTTGTATACACCAAGAAGATAGGATGCAAGGAACAGTTGACGCTTCCAAACGTCCCCGTATACTACTTTTGTTACTGTCATTATAGACCGTTTTGTCAAGAACCAATGAATGCAAGCCAATTAAAAGGGTGGGATAACTATCTTCTGTCAACAGACTTCTCAAAACCTCGCAATCATGTAATGCGAGAGTTACGTTGAAATCAAATTGTCCAGCTATTGAGGAAATTTTCGGACATTCTGCGGACCATGTGACAGGTTGTCATTGTACGAGGAGAGTTTGAAATCTGTCAGACCAATTTTAAAGTTTTGTTCTTATGAAGAGGGATTTGGTAGATTTACAATCAAATTCGAACAAATTAATTGGTCGAACAAATTAATTGGTCACCCATCATCAATATACTTTGGCCACAGAGTTTGGAAATCTCCAACTATTGTGCTTGCCATCAGAGATCAGATATGTGACACTCGTTGAAAAATCTCATTCACAGGTGCACCCCTATCAGTATCACTCAGATTTGTTATGTTTTTTTATATTGGTTTTTTATTTGGTTGCTATTTTATCTTTCCAGCTATGCATTTTTCCATGCTACCAGAAAGACATTCAGTAACGTGAAGACGACAATCAGCTCAGAATGGACTCCATCTTTTCAAAACTCATCAACTTCACCTCTTCAACCAGACTATGTAAGAGCAACCAACTCTCAAATCTTAGTTTAACTGCTTTGCTAATGGAAATCGAATTCATGCCCCTATGGCTCAACTGAGCATATGGGTCCTCTTTATCAAAAACTCCTATAATTACGGTAAAAATTCCGCTAATTCAAGGACGAGCAATGTGAAGATAACAAATTATTAGACTGCTTTCTGCCATGTTTGGTCTAAAACAACAACATTGAACAATAGCGATTGCTCGATAGGATTATCGGTCTCTCCATGCAGGAGGTAAGACACCCAATGAAATGTCTCAAACTTTTAGAGTGCTTTTCGTAATGTTTTGAGTACTTGAATTAGCAGAATTCTTACCGTATCTTAGAAAATATTAAGAGACTAGAGGAGCTATGTTATACGAATAGACAGTTGACTATGAGTTTAGAGAATTTTCAGATCATTTTATGTTTTTTGTTAATAGATTTGGAACACCCATCATATGTTCAGTACTCAAAGAGATGCGGAGCCGTTCCTGGGTGGGTTAGACACAGCCTTCCTGCTTTCATATGCAGTGGTGAGTTAAGGAAAATGTTTTTCATTTTACAACTACCCCCAAACTCCTATAAGTGGCAGGTATTTTTTCGTACATTCAACCCTCCCTCTCACCTGCTGCTCCAATTCTAAATCACCTTTGATGATCCATCAATACATATGGCTAATTTTGAGATCAACCAATCATAATTGAGAATTCTGCACTTCCACTAAACAAAATGGCTGAATGTACCATGTAGGAAAAGGTTGTGATTTAACAGCTATCACCAATCTCCAAAAAGTAGCAGGTATTTTTCCATTCGTTCAACCCACCCTCTCGGATGCCCTCAGATACTGTTAATGATGAAAGCTACTTTAGCTGAGCCTCTATGAAGAAAGCTCCTCAAATTAAATGAACCTCTTTACACTCTTTATAAATAATAATCGAGGACCAACATACTCTAGAATAACTTAATTTGATGTTCAATTTGGGTTTTGTTCTTTTCTTACAGGGTTTGTACATAAGTGGGATGTTGGGTGACAGGTAAGGCTCTGATGTAATCTTATCAGTGTATGTATAGAATTTCCAAGTGATGATAAAAACAAACTCTAGTTATGACAACACTTTTATTTTAGGCATATACATGTAATCTATGGACCAAACGAGTATATAGTTATTTCTTTGGGAAGAATTTCACGCTCTAATCTTACTGGTGGCCTGATAGATGACTGCAGTGCTAAAAAAGTTGATGCAGACAACCTGAACCTTCCAATATGTCCATTGCAGTGTAGAAGTCTATTAAAGCAGTTTCTTTTCTTCTTCTTAATAAAGGTTTCATTTGTGAGGCAACTCCTCCAGATAGGGCAATCAAATGAAAAACCCATTCAGAAATCTGATTTTGTCATAATGAGATTTGAAATAGGTCCTGTATCGGACTGAGAGAGTATCACTCTACCAACTGAGGCAGAGCTCCCCCCCCCCCCCCCCTCCATCAGGCTATCAACTGACCCCATTAAGCTGAGCACCCTGTTGCACTGGGGTGTTCATCCCAATTTCCAAAATCGTCTTTTATAATTCGATGATTGGAAATCTTTCTTCTTTCAGGTTTAACTTGAGATATGTTTTATCATTTGGAATGTGCTCAACTGCCATAACAGTGAGTATTATACATAGATGGTAAATTCAATAATTCTGAAAAAATGGATTTTAACAACAGCTATATATAACTCTAATGAAAAAGTAAAGAAGGCCTCAGTTGCTAGATCATCATAGTGATTCATCCTGGTTATTTAAATTTTTGTTAGAAATTTTAAGTTATAATGATCTTAAGAATGTATGATAAAAGGTCTTTGCACTGGGTGAGATTCAAACCTGCAACCCATTGATTGAAGGCTTATGTCTCACTTGCTCTGTTGACTGAGCCAACGAGACCTTAGAAAAGTCAAAACTTATGGTAGTAGGCCTATATTTATACACGGATTTGTGCCATCAATAACAATCCTATTCTTGCTGTTTTAAGGTATTTATTTTTGGAGTAGTGACAGAATGGACTCACCTGTACAACCCTTATTTCTACATGATTACCTGGATTTTAAATGGACTCTTCCAATCAATGGGTTGGCCCACTGTTGTAGCTGTAATGGGAAATTGGTTTGGGCGAGCAAGGTAGGCAATTATTCCAACTAACAAAATAATGGTAAATTCATATTTATTACTCTATTCAGGAGATACCGAATATTTCTTTCCATGCTGTCTTAAGCCTGGCACTCATTAGAGGATCTGGCTGAGTTGCTGGCCACGCATGGCTGAGGCGGTCAGGAAAGTATGTAGCATGTTTGATATTTTCTGCCCCACGGGGTATGAATCTCTCCGTCAGCGCACAATGTGAGCTGGCAGCTGAGCAGAGAGGAGGAAAAGGGTTTCCTCAGGGCGAAGAGCTTGTTTTCCTGTACCGCTAAAAAACCTGGCAATGCCACCATATGAGTGAAGTAATCTTGCGAAACATAAATCAAGCAATCAAAGTTTTAAGTTTTTCCTGGCCAGCCTATTTTGCAAGTCTTATTTCTTTAAAGGCACACTTGCCGCCTTGGTCATTCTGAAATCTGTGAAGAAAGCAAATGTACACCACCTACTATACTAGCAACACTAAATTCAACATGGGACACATAAAATAGGTCCAGTTGTGTTTAAACTGTCTAAATGGTCGTAACTAGTATTGAGGTCAGCAGGTCAAAAATCAATCCAACACTGCATAAAATCTTTGTTGGATTACGATTATTTCAGATTTTATTGATTTACGGTCTTCAATTTATTCTGAGCGAAAAGAAAAATACGCAAAAGTTATATTATTTGACAAGATGCCAATTTTATAATTTGTATGTGTTGTTTTTATTTTTTAGTCGAGGATTTGTATTTGGTTTATGGAGTGCTTGTGCATCGGTTGGGAATATACTAGGGACTGTTTTAGCTGCTTCTGTACTTCATAATGGATACGAGGTAAGTAGAATACGGAAATTACTAATTTAGAAAATAACCAACACAAAAAGGTAGAGAAAATAAAATCCAGGCCTGAGTGGGAATCAAATCAAACAAGCTAGCCGTTCCCTGCAGGGCCTTGTAACTGAGGTGTTAGAGCATTGATTACAAGCATCGTCATGGGTTTGATTCTCACCCGGGTGTCACTGTGGAGTCTTCTCGAACCTTCTGTCCCAGTAAAATACACCTTTTACTGTTTTACATATTTCATTTTATTGAATGAATATATTCTTTTTCTCAGCCCTTATTTCATGTTTCTCACATAAAATCCACGATATTTACACTCCTAAGCAGTGTGTTTATTTTGTCTTAAAATCAACTGGGGAAAATATGGCCCAAGTAATGCAATAGAATTACAGAATCACGAAAGAATTGTCAAAACCGATGTCACAAAAGAATTTCATCATCAGGCATTATGAAGGTAAGATGAAACATCCAGCAGCAACCATGTGTTGGAAGTTGTCATTCGTGACGTTATTTCTATTGTTGCAATACGCTCTTGAAAATAGAGCAACCTTAATCATGGAGATTAATACCCTTTTGATCTTTGTGTTAATTACCAGGCTATGATTGTTATGTAATTTAAGTCTTCGTGCTTGGACAGCACAAACCTTCGAAAAACTTAGAAACATCTGACGAAAAGTCTTTGTGACTTAAAGGGAAAGAAAATCTAAGCTTTAGACTAGTTTAGATGGAAAGAGTAGAGTTCATTTAGTCCAAAACAACTGTCCATTTTATGTTTTATCCCCTCGTAAGTGAATAATTGAAACTTGAAGGTGGCGTTACAATAGAGAATAAGCTTCATAGGCCATTCACAAGGCCGCCACCATTTTTTCATTAGTTTTATCCAATTATTGTTGAATAAAAATTTAAGTGCATTATAGAGTAGTCATGTGGTGCAATTTAGCCAATGGCTGGCTAAGTAATGGCGCGCGGTTGCATACTGACCTATATATTCTTCCCACTTCAAGTTTGTCGCCATGTTTTTTTGGACCTAAATCTACCCTTATACATTAGAGAGCGGTAAAAATACGTCATTATTGATCTAAAAATAGCTATACCAACATCACGTCATCCTAAAACGGAAAAATGGCTACACAGATAAGCCACTGAAAGGACCTACTTCTGTCTGTTTTTATTAGCTTGAGGGTCACTGGAGGCAATTGACGTGAAATGTTTTAAGTACTTTGAAGGTTGTTATCAAAGATAATCCCTATGTATTTCTAGAGATTTCCTCTCCTTTAATGACATTTGTATTATGACTATCTGGCCAGGTTGGATTGGTTAGATTCTGAGAGACATTTTTGAGCGTTTATCCTGTCATGTTGCACTGGTGGAGAAGTTGATATCTGTGTTTAATCGTCTGATTTCAGTACACCTTCCTGTTGACCTCATCCGTGCTGTTCTGTGGAGGAATTGTTATCTTCTTTGGTCTTCTCAGTTCACCCAGAGAAATAGGTAAGACTAGTATAACTTATAAAGTAATTGCGTGTTATTTCTGTTAAACTGGCATGAGCTGTCAAAAATGTTGATGTTTTTGATTATTTTTCCCAAGAAGTGCAAATAAGACGTTTTTAGTGCTGCTGGTATTGATAATGTATGTCAAAGTCGTGTTTTGAATGAACTACCTACATGTAACAGGCCTAAAATGAATAATCGTTCGTCAAACATTTCCATTTTTTTGTACTTTTTCAACCTCTATTTCACCTTGTAAGGTTACCCACTGTATGGATTTTTTTTAATTCAGTGTCCAGCATTTAGTTTTTCAATGAACCCTGATATTGCCGTGTCAATCAGAATTTATGTAAAATTTATGAAAAATCCACTCAGAAATTTTAAAACTTTCATTTGGTCTGAGTGTGATTAAAACCTGCGCCACAATGGAAGGTCTGTGTGGAAGGTCCAGTGGGTTAGAGTGACCATCCGTCAGTCGCACACAGACCTCGGTGGTCCAGTGGGTTAGAGTGACCATCCGTCAGACCCACACAGACCTTGGTGGTCCAGTGGGTTAGAGTGACCATCCGTCAGTCCCACACAGACCTCGGTGGTCCAGTGGGTTAGAGTGACCATCCGTCAGTCCCACACAGACCTTGGTGGTCCAGTGGGTTAGAGTGACCATCCGTCAGTCTGACACAGACCTTGGTGGTCCAGTGGGTTAGAGTGACCATCCGTCAATCCCACACAGACGTCGGTGGTCCAGTGGGTTAGAGTGACCGTTCGTCAGTCCCACACAGACCTTGGTGGTCCAGTGGATTAGAGTGACCATCCATCAGACCCACACAGACCTGGACCACCAAGGTCTGTGTGGGACTGACGAACGGTCACTCTAACCCACTGGACCACCGACGTCTGTGTGGGATTGACGGATGGTCACTCTAACCCACTGGACCACCGACGTCTGTGTGGGATTGACGGATGGTCACTCTAACCCACTGGACCACCAAGGTCTGTGTGGGACTGACGGACGGTCACTCTAACCCACTGGACCACCAAGGTCTGTGTGGGACTGACGGATGGTCACTCTTACCCACTGGACCACCGAGGTCTGTGTGGGACTGACGGATGGTCACTCTAACCCACTGGACCACCGAGGTCTGTGTGGGACTGACGGATGGTCACTCTAACCCACTGGACCACCAAGGTCTGTGTGGGTCTGACGGATGGTCACTCTAACCCACTGGACCACCGAGGTCTGTGTGCGACTGACGGATGGTCACTCTAACCCACTGGACCACCGAGGTCTGTGTGGGACTGACGGATGGTCACTCTAACCCACTGGACCACCGAGGTCTGTGTGGGACTGACGGATGGTCACTCTAGCCCACTGGACCACCTAGGTCTGTGTGGGACTGACGGACGGTCACTCTAACCCACTGGACCACTGAGGTCTGTGTGGGACTGACGGACGGTCACTCTAACCCACTGGACCACCGAGGTCTGTGTCAGACTGACGGAAGGTCACTCTAACCCACTGGACCACCAAGGTCTGTGTGAGACTGACGGACGGTCACTCTAACCCACTGGACCACCAAGGTCTGTGTGGGACTGACGGATGGTCACTCTAACCCACTGGACCACCTAGGTCTGTGTGGGTCTGACGGATGGTCACTCTTACCCACTGGACCACCAAGGTCTGTGTCAGACTGACGGACGGTCACTCTATCCAACTGGACCACCAAGGTCTGTGTCAGACTGACGGACGGTCACTCTAACCCACTGGACCACCAAGGTCTGTGTGGGACTGACGGATGGTCACTCTAACCCACTGGACCACCTAGGTCTGTGTGGGTCTGACGGATGGTCACTCTAACCCACTGGACCACCAAGGTCTGTGTCAGACTGACGGACGGTCACTCTTACCCACTGGACCACCGAGGTCTGTGTGAGACTGACGGATGGTCACTCTAACCCACTGGACCACCAAGGTCTGTGTCAGACTGACGGATGGTCACTCTAACCCACTGGACCACCTAGGTCTGTGTGGGACTGATGGACGGTCACTCTATCCAACTGGACCACCGAGGTCTGTGTGGGACTGACGGATGGTCACTCTTACCCACTGGACCACCAAGGTCTGTGTGGGACTGACGGATGGTCACTCTAACCCACTGGACCACCAAGGTCTGTGTGGGTCTGACGGATGGTCACTCTAACTCACTGGACTACCAAGGTCTGTGTGGGACTGATGGACGGTCACTCTATCCAACTGGACCACCGACGTCTGTGTGGGACTGACGGATGGTCACTCTAACCCACTGGACCACCAAGGTCTGTGTCAGACTGACGGATGGTCACTCTAACCCACTGGACCACCGAGGTCTGTGTGGGACTGACGGATGGTCACTCTAACCCACTGGACCACCGAGGTCTGTGTGGGACTGACGGATGGTCACTCTAGCCCACTGGACCACCTAGGTCTGTGTGGGACTGACGGACGGTCACTCTAACCCACTGGACCACTGAGGTCTGTGTGGGACTGACGGACGGTCACTCTAACCCACTGGACCACCGAGGTCTGTGTCAGACTGACGGAAGGTCACTCTAACCCACTGGACCACCAAGGTCTGTGTGAGACTGACGGACGGTCACTCTAACCCACTGGACCACCAAGGTCTGTGTGGGACTGACGAACGGTCACTCTAACCCACTGGACCACCGACGTCTGTGTGGGATTGACGGATGGTCACTCTAACCCACTGGACCACCAAGGTCTGTGTGGGACTGACGGACGGTCACTCTAACCCACTGGACCACCAAGGTCTGTGTGGGACTGACGGATGGTCACTCTAACCCACTGGACCACCGAGGTCTGTGTGGGACTGACGGATGGTCACTCTAACCCACTGGACCACCAAGGTCTGTGTCAGACTGACGGACGGTCACTCTTACCCACTGGACCACCGAGGTCTGTGTGAGACTGACGGATGGTCACTCTTACCCACTGGACCACCTAGGTCTGTGTGGGTCTGACGGATGGTCACTCTAACCCACTGGACCACCTAGGTCTGTGTGGGTCTGACGGATGGTCACTCTAACCCACTGGACCACCTAGGTCTGTGTGGGTCTGACGGATGGTCACTCTTACCCACTGGACCACCAAGGTCTGTGTCAGACTGACGGATGGTCACTCTAACCCACTGGACCACCGAGGTCTGTGTGAGACTGACGGATGGTCACTCTAACCCACTGGACCACCTAGGTCTGTGTGGGACTGACGGATGGTCACTCTTACCCACTGGACCACCAAGGTCTGTGTGGGACTGACGGATGGTCACTCTAACCCACTGGACCACCAAGGTCTGTGTGGGTCTGACGGATGGTCACTCTAACTCACTGGACTACCAAGGTCTGTGTGGGACTGATGGACGGTCACTCTATCCAACTGGACCACCGAGGTCTGTGTGGGACTGATGGACGGTCACTCTAACCCACTGGACCACCTAGGTCTGTGTCGGACTGACGGACGGTCACTCTAACCCACTGGACCACCGAGGTATGTGTGGGACTGACGGACGGTCACTCTAACCCACTGGACCACCAAGGTCTGTGTGGGACCGACGGACGGTCACTCTAACCCACTGGACCACCGAGGTCTGTGTGGGACTGACGGACGGTCACTCTAACCCACTGGACCACCGAGGTCTGTGTGAGACTGACGGACGGTCACTCTAACCCACTGGACCACCGAGGTCTGTGTGCGACTGACGGAAGGTCACTCTAACCCACTGGACCACCGAGGTCTGTGTGAGACTGACGGACGGTCACTCTAACCCACTGGACCACCGAGGTCTGTGTGGGACTGACGGACGGTCACTCTAACCCACTGGACCACCGAGGTCTGTGTGAGACTGACGGAAGGTCACTCTAACCCACTGGATTACCACCGAGGTCTGTGTGAGACTGACGGACGGTCACTCTAACCCACTGGACCACCGAGGTCTGTGTGGGACTGACGGACGGTCATTCTAACCCACTGGACCACCGAGGTCTGTGTGAGACTGACGGACGGTCACTCTAACCCACTGGGGGCCGTTTCACGAAGCCGTCGCAAAGTGCGATCAATCGCAGTTGCCATGACTCCGTATCTCCTCATTATGGTATCCATTGGCAACTACGCTTCGTTTGCGATGCGACTGCTTTGTGAAACGAGCCCCAGGACCACCGAGGTCTGTGTGGTACTAACGGACGGTCACTCTAACCCACTGGACCACCAAGGCCCCTGTGAAGGTCTGGAGTCTCCTCTAGACAAAGAATCTGGTTTCCTCCCCCAACTGTTATCTGGCAAGTGATAGTCTCTCGGTCTGACAGAGACTTTCACCGATGCAGGTCAGATTTGAATCACACTCAGTCCAAAGAAAGATTTATTAGTGGATTTTTCACTCCATTGCCTTATATGGTCTGGGTGCCCTCTCTGTAAATTGTCCGGTTTCTTCCCTCACTAAAACCAAGCAATGAAAAAATCTTGAGTGTGGCGTTAAATATCAATCAATCAATCTGTTAGTGCCTGGCAATGGTCCATCATAGGTTAATATTTACATTTTACAAAATAATATGTGTTGTCCTATGTGTTTTGGATTTAACTACCATGGATTCGAGATAAGTTTGAAATCATGTTAAAAGTGACCTTAGATCCTAACTCACTCACTTACTCATTCACTCACTCACTCACTCATTCACTCACTCACTCACTCATTCACTCATTCTTTCAAACTGATCCAGGTCTACCAGTTGCTGATGAAGATGTGGTGCAATTTGAAAGAGAGATTTTAATTAATGATACAGATTCAGGTTAGTAGATTAATTTACCTTGATTAATTCAAATCAATAGTCCACACTCCATCATTCAGAATATAGAACATACATTTTCCTTTAACTTTTAGACCCTTTAATACAAGAGAGTAGTCAAGGGGAGGAAACTCACATACATGTATCTTCAAGTGGAGCCATTGGATTTTGTGCTGCTATTTGTCTTCCTGGTGTAGCTTTGGTAAGCTTGTATTCCTTTCTCCAGAAAATTACCTGCCAATGATATATTTTTCCCATTCTCTAAGGAGCGGGGGGGGGGGGGGGGGGGGGGGGGGGGTGGGGAGCTCGGTGGCTCAGTCCGTAGAGGGATAGTCTCTCAGTCCAACACCGACCTTCATATGATTAGTCCCCCTCGCCCACCCCCACACCCACACTATAAATATTTCTCCCCCATTTATTAGAAGTTATATGTTCTTGAGCGGGTTTACTGGTTAATATATGGTGTCTGTCAACCATTTTTTTTAGGAAATAGGTCAGAAAAAATGCTCTTGGAAAAGACCAGTTATCAGCCCAAAAAAATGTTATTTGGCAAATTTATCATATCTAACGGTCTAAATGCTCGGAATTTCATTTTTGAAGTGCGCAGAGTAAAATTATAATTTCTTTGACTCCGAGGAGATAGGGTTCTTATTCTCCCAGGAGTCAAGGAAGCACGCTGTTTACAGCAGAATTTGGTTAAAGCAGTTTATCCAAACAGATTTTAGAAAATACTTTAAGCTCTGTTTATGATTGATTAATGTTTTATGCCACACTGAAGATTATTTCACTCATACTGCTCCTCCATTCAAGTGAAAAAATATTAAATACAACGTAAAAAAGTCAGCAACCAACTTATTCATCAATTTCTCTTTCTCTCACAGTATTCATTGTCCTACGCCTGTCTGAAGTTAGTCAACTATTCATTTTTCTTCTGGCTGCCTTTTTACTTGGCCAGTGCCTATCATTGGGATGAAACTAAAGCGGATAAAATCTCTATATGGTATGATGTAGGGGGGATTATAGGTAAGATTAACATGCTTTTGTATTGATTACTTTATCTGACTGGGTTTTCACTCAAACGACCTGTGTGGGATGGTTGCCAGTTACCGCTGGTTTCCTCCAACAATAATACTGGCAACGCTGTCATATAAGTGAAATAATCTAAAACACAAAACAATCAATCAATCAACCGCATTTTTGTGACTGCTCAACTCCCCCCCTTTAAAAGATTTTTTTAGAGTTTGTTGTACAGTTTTAGGTAAACGTGTCTTACTACACCGATCTGTATATACATGTAGACTGGAGGGCGGATACAATCACCAGCTCATTTCGTCTGATACCATGGTGGAATAATAAACTATAAACCTGTGTGAAAAAGCGTTTATACGGGCTCAAATAAACTTTAATGTGCCAAGAGCTCTTGCATATAGGGAATTTTTTTGTTGACTTAAACATTAATTATTTGTCATTTTTATCAAAAAGTACAAATATTTTTTATCTCATCGTCAATCCTAACATTACTTCACAAAACAATATTGCATGATTGCTGATGAACAAATATGCTCGCAAAAAAGCCCAACACGGCAATTTAAAAGTGTAAGACTGCTTTTGTTTATCATTTAGGTATTTTTATATATATATTTTTTAAATTTCGTCTTTCTTTTGTAGGTGGCACTTTAGCTGGACTCATTTCAGTAAGTTTAAATACTAGTTGTATTAGATGTAAGCAAACTGCCTGAATTCTTTATATAATAGAGTTACAGTCACACTCGTCAGTTTCTTTATTTTTCCGCGTTATAAAGAGGTTAGGAACTTTTTTTTTAAAATTAAAAAGTCTTGACAATTAGTATTTTTAATTTGAAAATTTGATCTGTTAGGTACCCCAATGTAAACTAAAAACCAGCCAGACAATGCGCATATATAAGCGCCTTGAAGGGTGAATTTAAACCATCTTTCATTCAGTTCAATGTTTATTCGGATCAATACAACATTTTCAGAATATTTTACTTTGTTTTGAGAAAATGTAACTTTTGTTTTTTGTTGGTTCATCTGTAGGATAAATTAATGAAAAGGGCTGTGATACTGATCCCTATGCTGATATTAGCAATTCCTTCCCTGTTTGTATATAGTTGTAAGTATGATTTTGACATTTTACCTGCAGATTTAAATAATCAGGGGCTCGTTTCACAAAGCAGTCGCGTCACAAACGAGGTGTAGTTGCCAATGGATACCATAGCGAAGAGATACGACGTCATGGCAACTGCAATTGATCGCACTTTGCGACGGTTTCGTGAAACACCCCCAGGACTGTAAAAGTTACATTTTGTTTGTATGAACATTCAAACTCAGTTTCTGGTTAAATCTTCTTGGTTAAAATAAAAACCATGGATATTCCCAAACATTGAGGTGTATATCTATGTAAAAATCGCAAATTTTGAGAGTGCCATTAGCCAAATTTTTTATTAATGAACAGCGAGTGTGAATACAACAACTTATGGTCACTCATTGTGACTATCATTTCTCGACATCGTTCAAATGATTTTTATCTGATTTCCTCCCTCACTAAACCTGGCAACATCGCCTTATAAGTGGAATAAGCTTGTATGTGTCGTGGAATATTAATCAATCAATCAATCAATCAGTCATTAAAAGGATGATAATCAGAAAAAATGTGTTTGCATTCGTTACCAAAAATACTGGGATTCAATCTGACGAAAGTCCAGACATTTTTAGAAATAAAGGAATATTTGGAGTTTAGTTATATTGAACCGGTTCTGATCTCGGTCATTCTAAAAACATTCTGAATTTTTTTATTCCTTTCTGGGTTCTCTTTTATTTGACATTCAGGATATATGGGGAAGGGGTGGTTGTGTTATCTGATAATACACCGGGGATTGAGTGGATTTCTTCTCGCTCAAGGCATTTTTTTTTCAACATGAGGGAGATGATCATTGTGTAGGAGACCAAACAATTGATCAAGCTAAATAAGTGTTCCAGTAAGGAGCAGAAAACATTGTTTAATTCATTTTGTGGTTCCTATAACTTAATTTCTTGTACAGAGTTAGACTTCTTACTAAAGCGTTATTATTATATCCTATCTAGCCCTAATTCCCATGGGTAAATTTTTCTCAATGACGCACTTGTGTTCTTAAAAAGTCAAGTACCTCAGGGATATTTTGATGTGTTATATTGAAAATGAATTTTAACTTCAGTTGCAGGTGATAATGAGGTTACAAATGGGTTTTTAATGGCTGTGGTGGGATTTTTTATTGGTGGTGTGGCCAATTTAATAAGTGCTACAATATCTGCTGACCTGGGTAAGAACATGAATATTGTATTTAACACTTCAGAAAAGTTATTTAAAAAAACTTAAATTCTATAGGCGAATTTAAAGTTTATGGTCTAGTTCACAGTTAAAGGGTGATTCCATGGCTCAGTAGGTAGCTCAATCCGAACAGCCTTCCACCAATGGGTCGCGGGTTTGAATCCCACTCAGACTAAATAGAAATTAAAGAATTTCTGAGTGGATTTTCCACTCGGTCGTCGTATGTGAAAGATTTGCCAGGTATTTGCTGAAGGGCGGGGGTTTCCTCTGGGCAACGAGCCTGGTTTTCTCCCCCACTATAATTGGTGGCGCCGCCACATAAGTGAAATAATCTTGAGTGCGGCGTAAAACATCAATCAATCAATCTGTCTGTATGGGTTATTGGCTTCTCTGTACCAATTTTTTTAGTTTTTCAAGGTATTTGAAAGGCTCAGATTTTCTTTACAATCGGAATAAATGAGAAATGATTTAAAACTGACAACTCGTTTCACTAAAGCTCTAACCTAACGAACCGTCCCAATTACATGTAACATGTTAGCCGAGAAATCTTGGCTCTGCCGAATTTTTTTTTTCCGTGTTCGTCATAGCCAAGATCACTTCCATAGTAAAAAAGTGATATTTCTTAAGGAGACCCGCCGAAAAAATCGGCAGCGCAAATTTCACAACAAATAAGCAAAGAATAAAATATTTACCACTGCATTCCGATAGTATATACCACGAAGAAGGAGTTTGTCAAACTTATGCCGCTGTAAAGTGACTAAAGATATATGATTGAAGTATTTCTACGACGCCCCGCACAGTTTAACTGGTCGTTTAAATGTTTTACTATGGCGGTTACGTCAGGTTGAAAGCCAGTGGACTTCGAAACAAATATTGACTGCATAAGGGAAAGTTTACCACTTTACAGCGGCATAAGTTTGACAAACTCCTTCTTCGTGGTCTATACTATCGGAATGCAGTGGTAAATATTTTATTCTTTGCTTATTTGTTGTGAAATTTGCGCCGCCGATTTTTTTCAGCGGGTCTCCTTAAGAAATATCACTTTTTTACTATGGAAGTGATCTTGGCTATGACGAACACGGAAAAAAAATTCGGCAGAGCCAAGATTTCTCGGCTAGTAACATGTTAGATCCACTAAATTAGTGCTGCGTTTTGTGTGTTTTCAGGTCGTCAAGATGCCCTCAAGGGTAATAGCCAGGGTTTGGCGACTGTCACAGGAATTGTGGATGGGACAGGAAGTTTAGGAGCATCCATTGGTCAGGTAATAAGGATTTGTGTATTTTTCCTATCTAGGGTATTCGACAATTGCTATTCAAAAATGTGTGACCGTGGTGTTTTGAAATAGTAGGAATTAACTTAAAAGACTAAGTTTGTTGTGGTTTTTCGTTGACCTTCAGATAAAGTAGAAAAATGCAATAATCAATCTCAGATGAAAGATTGCAAGTCACTTTCTGGAAAAAAGTGCATTTAAAGATTTATTATGGGAATTCCCTGTTGTTTTTTGTCTGACAGTTGTAATAAACAGCCTAGAAGGCACCACACGTGCAGCTTAAGACTCTGTACCACTAAGCTAACCCAAGTCAATTCTCATCTAATATTACTCATTTCTATAGCTCTGGGCATGCGCACTAAACCCTAGGAAAGTGTATTGTTTTTCCTTTAAGCAAAACATGATTTATTGACTCTCCAGCCTGTCTTTAGTTACATATCTGGTTTATTACCTGCTGTTCTGTGTCATAGTATACATTATTCCAGCTAAAAATCAAACATATCAAACTCTCCGTCACTCAATCAGTTAATAAATCCTGCCGAGACCATAGGGAGAGCGATATTGTCTGTGGGATACAAGTTTTTCATGGATGGGGTGTGGGTTCAAATCCCACTCACAAGAAAATAAAAATAAAAAAAAATTCTGAGTAGGGTCTTTCACTGCCTCCATACAAGTGAAATAATCTTGAGTGTGGTATTATAAATCAATCAATCAATCAGTCTGAGACAACAAGTTTTTCAGCTCATTGCAACACCTGGATGAACAATCTCATCTGTTGGAAATGAGACAAAAACACAAATTACCTGCTAATTGTCTTTTTCAGGTATTAATTCCTGTGATACAGTTGAACCTAGGTTGGCATGCTGTCTTCTATGTATTTATAATCATGGTGAGCATCATTGTGGAAACTTCTTTATTATTGGCAATATCATTTTGTAGTTTTTTTAAAAACCCTATTATTTTTTGTTTTTGTTTTGGATGAGGAGGCAGGGGGGGGTTGGGGGTTAATGCTTTGGATGAGGGGTGGGGGATTTAGTTTTGAAACCTCGTCTAGACTATGGATATTTTTTGTGTTAACCCATTTGGTCTAGAAAGGGTTGTCTCCCTTGTTATTTTTCAAGTTCATTTCCAAATGTTCACTTTTTTTTATCAAAAAACATATTTTACTTCATTAACTGGTCACCTAATTTAAATTCTGTGATTTTGTTTTTATTTTTTAAGTCTATCCTGTCTCATTGACTTGTATTTGGTTTCTTTGTTCTGAATGGGGCTTTCATTGGGTTTCCTTAATGTGTGAACATAGCTGGGCAAAGAGCCTGATTTCCTCCCCTTCTAAACCTGACAGAGCTGCCATATAAGTGAAATAATCATGAGTGTGACCAAAAATTCATCAATCAATCAATAAATCAATCCATTTGTATAATTTTATACTTCATATATTCCTCAGTTATCCCCCCTTTTGAACTCTCCTTGTTTTCAGACATTCCTCACTGGTGTTTGTATATTCCCACTGTTCATTAAGGAGGTGAAATCTCTGTGTGGAGATAGATGCTCATATTCCTGGTATGGGGGACTTAGACTCCTCCCTAAAGAGGCGGGGTTTGTTCCTGTTAACCAATCAGACGTGTCAGATATCGAGGAGGAAGTGGGTTGATTGGGCTCATAAGGACTGACATTTTGGATTGCCTTATTTATATTTGCTTGACTAAAATGGATATAAAACATGGTGCTTTATAAAAAGGCCTGACTGCTCATAACTTCCAATGTAATATTGTATTGGTTCTTGGACAACTTATTTTCATCACTATTTGACATTAAAGGCCCACTTTCCGCCGTAGCCTGTTTGACATTTGTTAAAAAAAAAACAATTTGCACGAGCTTACTACAGCTAAAACCACTAAAATTAAACATGGTTCGTCATATGACGAAGACGTAAAAAAAAATTCGGCAGAGACAAGATTTCGCGGCTAGGATTACCCTAATTCAGGTGTTTTTGTCTGTGGTTTGCACTCGGCAGCCTTTTACAGCCTCTCTTACTCAATCGTTAGTATCTATTTAGTCGATAAAGTTCGTCAAATTATACTGTGTCGTGAGATCGCCCACACGGCTCAAACCATTCAGAAAAATACAGAAAACCGTCAACTTTTTTTATTATTTTAAACAGTCTTCTGGATTTTCGCGGCAAGTGTGCCTTTAAAGTGGCATGGGCTGCCAAAATTCGGACATTTTTTATTAATTTTGATAGCCAAGAAATGTTGAGCCTTTGAAGTACATTAAAAAACCAAAGGATTAATGTTGAAATAGAAAATATCAGCTATATGGTCTGAAAATGAAGCTAGAAACAGTGTTTTAGAATGATGAAAAATACGGATAAAAAGGTATAGCTTATTCTGTAATACATAGACTATCGTTTTTGCTTGTTATTTGTGAATCAACAAGCATTCCATAAATTATCCCAATACTGGTGAATTCTGGGGCAGAGAGATAGTGAATTCACCAGCATTTGTAACTTCATGAAGCAGCTATGCAAAATTTAGGGGATGTTTCAATTACCTTACCAGAGGGGCACTAAATGTCCGCTGTAGTATCTACCAGTCAACTACCTCCTTTTTTAGAGGAGGCCGGTTGGCTGAATGGATAAGGCAGCCGGCATTTAGTGCTGGCGATAGGTGCCATACTCTTGAACCCGGGTTCGATTCCCGATTCGGGCGTCACCCGAAAATCGGTAGAAGAATTTCTACCATATTTTCAAAAAAGTGTCATCCCAAAATAACGAGAATACTGTTATATTCACTTTCTAAAAGACACTAAGAATTTTTTAATGAGTTTTATTAATCGTAATATGGCAAAAAATTACGCAACGCTGCTTTGTAAAACAGGCTTCATGTGTTTCCTCTCAGCAATGGATGGATTGTGCCTTTTCTGATAAGGATTTTATCAGAAAGTAGCTGCCGATCAAAACCATTATCATCCATTCAAAGTTTACGCGTGACACACATATCTCAGATCAAGTTTATGCAAACTCAAATTTCGTTCTTATTTGAACAGATTTCAAAATAATCTCTGTTGTTGGTTGCTTTATTATTTACATAAATGTGATGAAACAAAAATTGAAATCCTCTATATTTTTTAAAAATAAAATATTATATTTAAACACCCCAAAAACCTTTTTTCTATTTTTGTCTCAACTACCGTACTTCACGTGAAACTTCGACACTCTTTTCAATCACGTGATACCTAGTAGTGATTTGTGAAAATGAAATGATAAGCAACACGAACAAGCTGATTAGTAGATCAACGATAATCCCTGTGATGAGGTGACAGTTATCTCCTGGTCTGTCTGAATACAGCCCATCATTTGAGTTTTGGTTAAACTAACTTTGGTTATACCGCAGCCATAGAGCGACGTAATATATACTAAGTCGCTATATGGCAATGTATAAGTCGCTATACGCCTGCAGTATATGGTAATAAAGTCCCTCTTTGTTTGCTGTATATGGCGATGCTTGCAATGCTAGGCACCCAGCTGCTAATGATCGGGGAGTCCATTGTCCCTGTTACCTTCCCGACTAAACTTGCAATATAATTGGTTAATGTTATACGCCGCACTCGATCGAGAGAAAATCCACTTAGAAATGTGTATCTGGTTTAAGTTGTATTCAAACCCGCACTACATCGATGGAACAATATAATTGAAAAAAAAATTGCAAACGTGGCTTAAAAGTAAAGCATCAATCATTGAATCAAATGAATTTTGTACAAAATTTTGGATTTTGTTTGTTGGAGTTGTCTCTTGTCTAAACTTTTTAAGAACAGCGAATGATAAGAAAGCTTGCTTAATAAATATATCTCCGGAGACCATTTAAAGGAAATAAAAAAGCCGTCAAATAAAATGTTTAAAAGCTTCCTAGGTGGCTTTTATCTAGGGTCATGTAACATGATATTGTTTAGTGGCCATATTTCGTTTATTTCCAAAGAGAATATAACTTATAATAGTACTAACTATACAATATTTATTTTTTATTAACCATGTATTCCGGTGTGTATCTCGTGAAACAGCCGTTCGCAGGTGTGCCTTTATTTCCCTGTTCTAAAGGTAGAGAATCCGACATACCTGGGTGACAGGTAAAACTGATTTACGGCGAAATCTAGCTCTTTCAGTGTCCTATTGGATCGCCTGTATGCATCTGACCTGTTGGTTTTAAATTAGCTATAGAACTTGAACTATTGTATGAATAGAGAAACATTAAGTGTTATTCACCTCTTGTATTGATAAAATCAGCAAATTTTTCGATCTTTGGGGACTAAATCATTTGAGGGCTGTTTCCCAAAATCTTTACGACCAACGTAAGTGGAATGCAAGAACTGTCTGACATGGCATCATACATCTTATATAACGTTAAAATTGTCGCAAGTTAGTTCCTCTGTGATTGAGAATACCTCCCGACCTTGGGTGAGTATCTGGGAATTCTTCCACATCAAATAGTCGACTGAAAATCCGCTAAGAAACACATCCCCACTATAACATTTCAAACCTTTCAAAATTTCAGACGTTGGTGCAAAATTTGTGTAACTGGTTTATCACCGACAGCAGTCTCGAAAACCCCTCATATCTTGGGACCAGGGTTATGTCCTAGATGACAACTTTATGTTCCCCACCCCGTCCACTAATGGCCACAGTCTCGAAAACCTCTCATGGCTTGGATCCCGGGTTGTGCATCTCCCATAAGGTAACTTTGTGTTCCCGACACCGTTCTCTGGCAGCCACAGTCTCGGAAACCTCGTGGGACCCGGGTTGTCCATGTCCCAGATGGCAACTTGTGCCCCTCCTCCCCCGCCCCGTCCTCTAACGTCCACAGTTTCGAAGATCTCTCACATTTTGGGCTCAAGTTATCGTGCATGTTCGAGATGACATCCTTTTGTTCCAGATCAAGTTTCTAACAATAACAGCTTTGATAGCCTCTTATAGTTTTCTGAAAACGATATTATTTTTAATGATAAAAAATTAAGACATCACCACGTCGTCAGTTGTTTTTGAACAACACGAGCTTTCGACACCTGTGCCGGTGTCTTCGTCAAGTGTAACTTTGTATTCCCCACCCCGTCAGTTACACTTGACATATAGACACCGGCACAGGTGTCGAAAGCTCGTGTTGTTCAAAAACAACTGACGACGTGGTGATGTCTTAATTTTTCATCATTAGTATGGAACCCACGTTTAAAGAGAGTTTCAAACATTTCTTACATCGAACCTATGGATATTATTGTTCTTGTATAAAAACAACTTAAGTTCTTACGTGGCCTTCTTTAGATTGATATGCAATGGTGTCCCCTCTCCCACTAGATCACTTCATGGGCCTCTTGCTGGTTACCAAACAACTTAGGCTGAGAATATATTTATGGACACTAAAACACACGGGCACAGGGAAAATCTTCTTGTCTAAAATAACCATGTTATGAGTGAATATATATTAGATTTGTGCGAAATAAAGGATACACACGGTGGAATTATGGATATAGACCTACCCGTAAAATAATCTGTCTAAAATATATGTCTATCCCCTTTTTAAACAGATTTAGTTCTATGGCTTAAGACTTAAAGCGATTAGTTGCCAAAATTGGTTTTTTTTCGATCGTCGGTTACCTTGAAAAATTCAAAGATTAACGTATAGATAAAACCTTATCGAAAAGCCAGTTATCCAAAGGAAACAAAATGTGTGCCACAGTGACGGGGGTGTATGTGCCATAGTGGCGGGGTGTATGTGCTATAGTGACGGGGGTGTATGTGCCACAGTGACGGGGGTGTATGAGTATGTTTTCGAGTCATAAAAACTAACTAATAACGTACATATCAAAAATCAATATATGAAGAAAGCTCCTATTTCTTACTTCTTCACAAAAGTGACGAGCAATAGGCTAATTCTGTTACAACGAAATTTTCACTTTATATTTGGCAGCTCATGCGACTTTTAGCGTCCCTAATGATTTGTGATAACCTTTGTTTATTCCGATGGAATCAGTAAACAAGTTGACCCAATGTAGGGATAGGGAAGCTCTGCAGGTATGTCCTTCTCTTGGGCAGGTAGCTTCTGGTTTCTGTTAGATATACGACTCCTTGTGATATGCACAGGTCAATGTTAGCAGACATTCCGTGGTTAATATATGACCAGACAGCCGTTTCTAATGAAGATTAATGCGTTTTTCATAGCTCTCAAATTTCCCCCGTTTTGAAGTTGACACTGAAGTCGGTATACCGATACACCCACTGATTACATCTTTTAGTGTTGTCAGATCTCACACGGGAGATATAATAGCATAATATCTACCTGCTAACATCGAGGGTGGTATTAGAACATTCGCCCTTCTATCTGAGTCGTTTTTCACCCGGTTGCCCTCTACGAAGAAGAGTTGTCAGGTACTCCCGAAAGGTTAGGTTTCCTCCCGACAAAGAGCCCGGTTTCCTCCCTTACTAAGCCTGACAACGCCGTCACATAAGTGATATAATCATGAGTGCCGTGTACAAGCATCTATAAATCAACCTCTTTCTGAACCTACTTAATTTTGCTGAACTTAAAAATTTAGTTTTTTTTTCAGCAACATTTTCCGGAATACCATATGACTAGTCCGGGTTTCTGACTCCAAAATGACTATTTTTTAAATTGCATAATGGCCGTGTTTTGGATACGACCGTCAGTATAAAAAAAAAATAGTCATTTTGTAATGAGAAACCCGGACTAACCATATGAAATGTGGCCAAAACCTAAAATTTGAACAGAAATCCCGATTGTTTTATTAATCGGTTCTCGCAAAGCACGACAAAGAACCAGTGACTATTTTGATTTCAATGTAAAGGATCAAGTTTAATGTGTTGATTGTATTATTTTATGTATATATTTCAGTAAGCCTAATTTGCCTTTTACTTTTCGTGTATAGGGTATACATTATAATATCTATATATGCCAGAAAGCTGCAACCTTTTACTTTGTTGGCTCAAAATAACTTAGAGAAAAAAATGGTTGTGTATTTGTGACCCGAGTAAGAACTTATGTAAACTAAAAGGCGATCACTTCCCATTTCTGCCCGTTTGATTGACGTGACAGATGACAGTTGACACCAGTCTCCTATGTTCCACTGGCCCACTAAATTATAGCCTTTCAAAAAGTTAGACGATTAAAATTCTATGTTTTTGTGTGGATGTCTCGTAGACCTTGGCACGCGGTCATTTAACTCTCAAACGATTCCTATGTATCTTATTGTGTAGGTTTTACAGATATGTTTATATGTATACTGATATTTACACAACTTGTCACCCCTATATATACTGCCTAAGTTGTTCTGGAGGAATAAATTCTAACTATTATGCTGGAAGAGTTCTCCCTCGTGCGCCATATTTCATTTACCCAAGCTGTCAATCGCTATTCAGGATCGGATTGAAGTTTACACATCATCTTTTCTCGACAGAATGTTGGGGGCTCGGTGGCTCAGTTGGCATGCAGAGTGATACGGCCTGACACAGGTCTTCAATCCATGAGGCGCGGGTTCGAATTTCACTCAGTCAAAACTGAAATTGAAAAAAAAATTGAGTGGATTTTTCACCCACTCGCCGTATGTGGAAGTCGGATGGCCGGAGGTTTCCTTCGGACAAAGAGTCATGTTTCCTCTCCATTTAAGTGAAATAATCCTGAGTTCTGCGTAAAACATCAATCAATCAATCAATCAATCAATCAATCAAGAAATGGTATGATGGATAGGCCATTATACGGAATGACCAATGTAGATTTTTACTTAGGGTCAAAAAGATGACACAACATTGGCTTAGAAAACATATATTATTGGTGGTTTTATAATTGCTTGCTCACATTTATAAAGAAGAATATTTCGAATCAATCATTTCCCTGGTGGATTTTAAAATATTTATCCGTCACACACCGGAATACTACCACAGAAAATTCGGGAACTGCAAAGTTGGTTCGATTGGGCCTTCCGTGTGCCTTGTCAGACAGAGAAAGTGGTCCAATATCAAATCGAATGAGACCCTGTGGTACAAGGTGATATATTTTATACCTACAGCAACTTTCTAATGGCATCCGCGGTGTTTCTTTACGGGTGGTAAACAGGTATACGGGTGTTATCAATAGATCCAACTGTTAGGGGTTATATAGGTGTTAACATTAACGGGTACACCATGGGACTGTTTATCTGGGATGAAATGATCGGAAAACTAACCTTTAATCATAGATTGATAAGTGGATTCCAAAGTGATACCGTTTTACCTGAACGGAATGACTTTTCACACCTGTCTGTGTTAAACATAACAATACCTGTCCCCGCCGTAAACACCCTTACAAATAGATAGCATTCGGTCGGGCTTGACTGATTTTTACCTTAATTGTTTGTAAATTATTTACTTTATTCTATATGATCGCCATTAACACCTCCCAAGCGTCGATCAAAATCTTATAATGTATACTTGTCGAGTTGACTCCTGATGACGAAATTAACTGCCGAAATATGGAGTCAAAATAAGTCTTACTTTTTTCGGAGTGACACTATACACAGTGGTAAAAATGGATGCTGATGTGATGGAGCTCACATGTTTAATTTGACATACAAGCGATCAGTATGTATATAATACGCAATGTTATCCCTTCCGTGGCGTTGCAAAATACGCATCATATTCAAAATATGCTAACAGAGAGTAGATGTTGAGTGACCCCCATCCCGTGATGCATATACGACTTTGGGTTTCTCTCCCAAATACAAGATAACTTCTCCCTAATACTAAATTTTGCTTCAAACACGAATAAGTGAATCGGTCAAGCCAGAAATAATTATAAAGGAAATATTTTTGGACGACATAGGCGCCTTTTAAAAGCCAGTTATCTACGTTATATATATACTTCATTAAAATTCAGGCAAGCTCCTTTTTCCTTGTTTTTCTGTCTGACTAACTCTACATTCTACCAGCATAAAATAAATCCGTTGTTGAGATATTTTCTTTACGTTTATATAATAAAGTCTAAAAAGTTGCATTAGCATAACTGCATTGTTACCTTGTTTATAATTACACCACAAAAACTATGTATTTACTTTCATTCTATTTTTCTTTTACGCATTCCTTTATTAGCTGCAACGGGTATAAATTTGCATTGTATTATAAGAAAATATAGACAAGTAAGCAGCTCAAGTTTGAAACATTATTCATTTATATTTAAATTAATTTCCATGGTTATATAAAACACAAATTTCCGCATGCACATAGGCTGTTCTAGGCCAGAACCGATTTCTCTCCGCTTAATTTTCACATTTGTCGTAGTATAGCATGAGCTGCAAAATATATTGAACATTTTGTTGAAACAGAGTAAGCTAATCGTTCGTCATTTTATCAAGAAGTACAAAAGATGAGCTTTCCGTTGATACCGATCTTTGAGATATGTGTTTAGGTAGTTTTATAAGCGACAAAACCCCCATATTTTTTATGTTCCTTAGTTTTGCTAAGAATTTTAAAGGCCCACCCGCCTTCGTAATCTTTCTGACATTTGTTAAAGTGGCATGAGCTGCCAAAATGTTGATATTTTGATGGTAAAACAGAATGTTGATATTATTGGCTATTTTTCTCTAGACGTATAATTCAGAAGCTTTTCAGCGCTTCTAGTCTCGAAAATGTACGATAATGTATTGTTTTGAACTAACTTTGGCTTAGAATGAATGAATGGTCGTCCCGGTTATTAAAATTTTGTTTACTTTTCGAACACGTTTTATGTTTGTATAGGCCACATACTGTATAGATTTTTCTCATTCCAACGCCAATCATTTAGTTTTTCGATGGCCTTCAAAACCTCTTACTGTCGATACGATCAGAACTTATGAAAAAAGTGTGAATTTTGGCAGCTCATGCCACTTTAAGAAAGCCAATTTACACAAGCTTATTAAGACTAAAACCACTAAAATTAAACATAGGACACGTAATATATGCCCATTTAGGGTTATACTGTATAAATATACCCTATCCTTAGTCTCAGGGAAAGTACGTAAAATTATACTATGCCGCCAGATCGCCCACACGGTTCAAAACGCTAGTGTGTTTGCGCGCGTGCTCAGGTTCGGAGTTTGTTTAGATTGCGGGAACCTGGTAAATCTAATTTTCAATTCAAACTTACAATAAATACTGAATGTTGCCAAAACTTTTTTGTTCATATGTTCCTTTTTCTCACAAAATACAGTAAAACCGCCGCCCGGTTTTTATTTATGGTTATAGTATTCTGGATTTTCGCGGCGAGTGTGCCTTTAAACGAAGAACTACTTTTGCAGGAACTATACATTATAGTTCTTTGCTCAATTATATAATAAGACGTTTTATGTTTACAATTAACAGAAATGATTAAAAGACAATTTGACCATAGAGTTTATATTTTCAGTTTGAAAAAAATACATAACTTTTCATAATTGTCTTACTTAAAGTTTATTTCTTTCATGTGTAAAAACTTAAAATAATCAGCCCCATATCAATAAAATCGGTTTGACAGAGGAATTTACCGGTACCCTATACTTGTTCAATATGGGGAAGATATCACCCCCAACCAGTTGTCCAGTTCAGAGTATAAAAGAGGATAAATGGGCTATTAAAGTTCTAAAGGACAAAGCCATCTTTATAGCATAGTTCAAGGGAGAAAAGTTAGACTCTATATCGCCCCCGACCGTGTCACAGACAACCAATCAGATTCGCGTTGTTGTGTTGAGCGGGGCCGATTTCTCCACATCGACCAATCACAGCCACCATTATAAGGCAATAAAATTGCGATGAATTGTATCTGTTTTCACCAAGTTTCATTCTAAACGAGAACGTCTGATACTATGGGTGCATGATTTTTGGACTACGGCTATGGTTATCGACAGGAGATCTATAAGAATGGACCGTTAGGCAAATGTACAGTTTTATTTAAGTAAAGTACCACAACAAAGCGATAAGTATGTGAAAAGGGACAGTGTTTAGCCTCAGTTCTTTTTACCATGGATTTCATTCTGCGGTCTGGAAAACATTGGATTTATTTTACTATGGTCTTTTTCTTGCCTCTTCTTCAGGCAGGATTAGGAAATTGGATGTAAGTATATAGACTAATAACGATCAATTCCAATACAATCGTCAAATGTAATCGTCGTTAATACTCAGAATAGATCTATATGTGTTTGTCGTTGATATTTCTATCATTCATTTTGTATGAGCGAAGATTACTTATAATTCGCCATTAGTATATTACTTTTGTTAAACGTTTGGGAACCTAACCGTAGCCAATAAGTATCACCTTAATGTTCACTGTCCTTTCTAGACGTCTGTCTTTTAGAAGAGATAGATTGAGATTTTAACTCGCGCTTTTTGACATTTAGTTCAATAACTGTAGGTTTATTTCAGTAAACAGTGGTTTCTTTTACTTACAAACTATTTTTTTTATTTACTGTATTCTAAGCATTAAATGTCCTGTCGGCATTTAACGGAGCCGATTGAATGATTAAAAGTAACGATGCCGTTGTATCTATTGTACGTCTAGAAGACAACATATACTGTTGTTATCTATAATTCTGACAGGCCATATAGGACCTCTAGAATAAGATAGTAGGTGAAGACGTTGTACAGATCCCAGTGTACCCTATATTGAGATCTACAGACAAGCGAAAAGATTAAGTAAAAAGTCATCTCTCACGTTGATGGGATCATCTTTTGTTGGGAAACCTAGGAGAGGTAAATGCTTAGCTCAGACATCAAAGGCTGGATATACCCCTGATGTGTCTCATACGTCCTGTATCCAGGGCTATGGGGGCTTCGTCCGTCTTTTCCCCGGCATTAACGATACGGGGCGCCCGGAAACGAACTTATAACCAAACTAACCCTGGCCTTTCGGGGAGATATTAACTTGCTGTATCTGAACGGAGAAATCTTCCGAACGACTTCAACCCGTCGTTCTAATTTTGCAAAGTTTGTCATTCAATTTTCATTCAATTATAGTTTCATTTAAAAAATAGGAACGCGGGTTTAAGAGATGCTATGGTTATCCAGTTTAAAAAAATCCTTCAAGTTAAATTTCACATGACAGAAATTACGGAACTAGTATATAGGGCCTATACTATAAACAATGTTATAGAACGCGAGGAAAGTGTAAGTCCAATAGCTTAGTAGTTGTATTCAGCCATTTGAACTAAGGCCCATGTGCCATTCAGAAAATCCAAGTATCTGTACCTCTCAATGGACTAACGTTTACCCCAGTATTGTTATAGGTTATTTCAAATTATAGCTGGAAATATTCAGAACTTCTTTTACCCTACTGACTCATTAATGGTATGTACTCACAGGGCAATATTTGTACGTTTCTCCAATATCCACTTACAACATTATGTAATGGGAGAGTTATCATAGATTTCACATAGAAAATAAAATCACGGCTAATCAATGTTTTGTGGAGAATTGCGGTAATTCGACCAAGGTTTGATCTATGTTTCGCGTATGATTTGATATCTGCTTTAAAAATAACGTTGTATCGAGTTTGAGTTACATGTATGTATATAGCCTAGTATTTCTCGCTACACCTCTGTTGATAGGGAAGATCTGTCCTATAGTCATTAGTCCCACCCTGTCAGAATGTCCAATGCATTCACACAAATGGCAGTGATCGATTGCGCACGTTTTGTTGAATGCCTTGACTGAGAGGAAAGACTGCAAGAAGAATTGGCGAGGTATTTCCCATTCTATGTAAATGCCTCAAAAGACTCCACGCGTGTACCTCTCCCAATGCGATTAATACGAAGAGCTTGAGACTAACGACTTGCCCCACCCTAGACATTTAATGATTAACCCTTATATACGAACCCATAACGTTCATCTACATTCCCAAATAAGATGGGCCAGTCCGTGTGTTTTTATTTTCATGAATTCTGATTGTAAAGCGGGTTGAAGTCAAACATTTGATTATAATATGAACAATTGTTCATTTTAGTTTTAATAACATATATTTGTACGGAAGCGTATAAGGGCCACGTGAATAGAAAGTTGTTTATAATTCGTAGTGTTATCTCCTAATTTGGAGATACTATCTCTGAATTATCTGCTTATTCCGAGTTTCTAAGTCCGAATTATCTAATACGTTTCTGCATTTTCTAAACTGGTATTACATTAAAGGCTTCGGGAGTGAATATCTTGAGAATAATAGCCCACGTTATGTAAGTTTAGTTTTAATGGGAAAAATCAACATTTGACCTGAATGGATAACAACATATATAGCTAAAGTATTCCATCTTCGTTAAAGTGGCATGAGTTGCCAAAATGTTGATATTTTGACGCAAAAACAGAATGTTGAAATTATCGGCTATTTTTCTCCAGATGTATAATTCAGAAACTGTTTAGTGCTTCTAGTCTACAGAATGTACGATAAAGTATTGTTTTGAACTAACTTTGGCTTAGAATGAATGAATGGTCGTCCCGGTTATTTAAATTTTGTTTACTTTTCGAACACTAGTCCGGTTCGTATGGGCCACATACTGTATGGATTTTCCTCATTCCAACGCTAATCATTTAGTTTTTCGATGACCTTCAAAGCCTCTTACTGTCGTGACGATCAGAAATTATGAAAAAAGTGTGAATTTGGCAGCTCATGCCTCTTTAAGGTACAAGTATTTGAAGATTCACGGTATATGTTTAGATTATAATGTGATGCAAGCTTTTGTATCTCATTCTGAAGCTGATTTAACCAGCTGTAATGGAGAAAGATACAAAAGCTCAGCCGATATGTAGGCCTCTAGAAGCCTTATTTCACCTGTTAAAAACTTGAGATAAGTTATTTATAAATACTACTTTCACATACTAGTATATTCTCGAATTTAGTATGCATATAAATCTTCTAATGTGTACATCTAATGTGTACAAATAGCTGATAAATAAAATAATAAAAAAAAAAAAATGGTTGAAACTCCCTTTATACGTGGGTTCTATTATAATGAGAAATAAATAAGGCATCACCTTGAAGTAAGCGTTGTGGTCACCTGTGCCTGTGTCTTTATCTAGCACAATTGATAGAGTAATGAATTTTACCTGATAAAGACACCGGCACAGGTGTCGAAAGCGCGTGTTGTCCACAACGCTTACTTCAAGGTGATGCCTTATTTATTTTCATACAATAACATTTTTGTCGTTTAACAATTTGGCTACACATGCCACTTAAAAATTTAGTAGGCCTACAACTATATGTCCCAAATGATTATATGATATCAATAAGATTGTAAAAGAAAAATTCTACTATTTTTTCCCTTAAAAAGTTTGATAATCAATTTTTTCCTATGTGATTCTAACTATATGTCACATTAGCCACACCGAAAATAATTGTTTTATCAATCGCATTATCTTATACACATCAACTGTATAATATTTGTGACGGTTTTACAGGTACTTAGGTATAGCATCTCTTGGGTCACTGGGAACAGAACAACAGTCTGGTTGTAACCACGTACCTGGTCTAGTGCTACAACAACTGGAAGTATGTAAAAATAACCCCGAGTCTATTTGGTGTATCAGTGAGGGTGCCAGGAGAGGGATCTGGCAGTGTCAGCAACAGTTCCAATACGAGAGGTGGAACTGTACCACCAGTCAAAACCAGTCGGTATTCGGAGAAATTCTACAACAAGGTAATGATATATTGCAATACTCTTAAATAAATGGTACATCGGTGGCCCGATCGGCGAAAGACAAAGACGTTCACGCAGGTCGACACAAGCCTTCCGTTGTTTGATTTAGGAATGACCTTTTCTGTGGTAATCTTCCATATCCATCATGTACGACAGCTTTTATTTCGTTATACCAAGAAAACTTCATCCAATCCATATTTTATCAATAATAATAGAGAATGCCCTTATTGTACTTATTTATGAACTGAATAGTGATCAATAATAATTTATTATTTTCGTATCTGTAACTTAAGCAAAATGATATTGATTATCACAATGGCGATATTTGCATATGTTTTTGTACTCGCCTTAAATAGTACATGCATGTATACACTGTATATTCTTAATTTCTTCCCATCTGAGCTATGCGGCGTTTACCGTTTATTCCGTTTACTGACCTATCATATTCGTATACTTGGTCTTGAGAAGATATTTGGTAGCCCTACGGTAAACGCAAAGTTTGTTCTGTTATAGAACAACTTTGTCATAACATATATCTTAAAAGTTATTTTAGACAAGACGGTTTTCCCTGTGTCCGTGTGTTTTAGTGTTCATAAATATATATCTTAAAATGATATATTGTGAGAGCTAATAAACCTGTTGTGTATGTCATTTCGGAACCAAATTAAGTATATTTTAAGATAAAAGATAGAACGTGTCGATGATTTGCTCCCAATGGGTATGGAATTGAATATAACTTTGCAAAATGTTATTTCACCTTCAGCTGGCATGGTATTAAATCACTCCGGGAGTATGGCCGGGTTTTGAAACGACATGTGTTTTTTTTCCTGTTAATAACGGGAAATCTGTTCATAGGTTTTAATTTGTCTGACTTAAAAGTAGTTATGTCTAACTCTCTCAATAAACATTGATTTTTATCTAAATTCTTTACATATGAATCTGAGAAAGGCGTCCTTCCAAATATTCCTAGACGTTTTACCAGACGACAGACGAGAGGTGTCACGTGACTTGCCTAGGAAACCAGCATTCCAGTGATTTATTGTGAAGAAATTACGTGGCTGGAAATTTATAAATGCCACTGTTCACATGCTTTATTTTTGCATTTATCACAGAAGCCAGTCAATGTGTGTGATATATCGACTATTTATCACATGGCAAAGTGAATGTCTGAAAGCACTCGCTGACATCCTTAAATCCGATTGGTTAAAATAAATCCCTTTTCGGTCACCCCTTGATTGGGCGGCTGGGTACCGTCAGTTCATGGTTATAACACGGTTCAATACAAAAGGACATAAATCTCCATTGATCGAGCTGTCAGGTGACAGCTCAGTGTGTTATATTGTTTACATGAATCTGTCTGTAATACCACCGCTGACACCGATAGATTACTACTGGAATTATTGAGGCACTTACAAGTGAAGCACACTTGTAAATCCTCTTCATTGACTTGAAGTTTGTCCCAGGCATCCAGAGCACCTCTTAGACGTTGTTAATGTGTTATGTACATCACAGTCATGTTTAAGTAACAGTTATTTGTTCACGCCTAGTTGGTAGGCCGATAGCGTCCACGTTCACGTCATAAAACAATAAAGTAACGCGTTTTGGTGTCAATTCTGTACTCTTATATTGTTTTAATGAGAAATAAAGAGGTATTTCGCTGTTACGTATTCCATCTATAGAAAAAGCCAGAAGATGACCTTGAACTTTAAGATTGCATTGGAAGTTTTCACGTTTGTCTGAAGAGGGATAACTTTCTTTGTTAGTGGAAAATGAATCAAATATTCTATGTCAAATTATCAAGTTTTGAGTCCAGTTCCAATAAGCTTATTTAACTTGTTAATTCCTACTAAATGTGTTGATTCAAATTTTTAATCATGGAATGGAAAGCGATTAATTTCGTTTTAATTCTTGCCCAAATATTTTATTTTTCATCACACGCATGTCTTGCCAAAACTTATAAATCCCAAAAAAACAGACAATCAAAAAGTCCAAAGCATAGAATTATTCGCTTATACTTTTCAGACAGTCGTCTCAATTCAGTTTTTGTCCAAACCATCAATTATTATTTGAAAAGCCCAGTTGGTCAGGTCAACGAGCTGATCGGTAGGGGGCGTGTCGGTGTGAATTGGCCTGGGGTTTTAAATGTACCTCACGGACATAGCTAGATACATCTGATTGCTTTGCCATCTGTCTTCTTTCAAACTGCTTACATTGTGTGTTTTGTTGCATAAACGGGATTCTTGGTTATCGATACGAAGATGCCATTTGCGCCTATACAGTTCAAAGGATCTGAGAGCCCTGGCTCCTTGAGCCACCAGAAGTGACATGAGCTGCCAAATATAGGAAAAATATCGTTGAAACAGAATTTGCTAATTGTTTGTCATTTTTATCAAGAGGTGCAAAATACGGGCTATTCACGAATACCCATCTTGGAGATGTATCTTTATGTAGTTTCGTATTCAACAGAAACCCCTAAAATGTACCCATGCATTCTGGGTATTTGAATTTTATCCGTTATTAGCACACATCTTAGGTTCCTAAGGGTTTCTGGTTTTACCAATAGTTTTTGCTTCAACGCCAATCCTTCAAGTTTTTCAAGGTACTTCAAACGCTGAACTTCTCTTGCCAATCAGAATTTACGAAAGTCAGAATTTTGGCAGCTTATGCCACTTGAATTCCACCCGGGTATAACCTCTTACATTATCGAGGGGAAAAATCCAAGCAGGCACCAGTTTTCTTTTAGAAACTCAGTCCGACATAGGCCTGTAATTGGTTCTAAATGTTGTATGTTATTGTCGATCGATTACCCTATGTGAAACACTTGCCCCATGCGCATTTGCGCACTTAAACTCGAGGTTTCCTTTATGCAAAAAGAGACACCAATTTTGGCCGCCATATATATAAGTGAAATAATTTTGAGTGTGGCGATATATATCAATCAACTAGCCAACAAACATTGAAATATGTTGATTTAATTTAAAATGTAATAGCATTAGAATTGAGTTATATTCTTGATAAATTGTTCTTGTTGTTTTGCAGCTACTCGTGAAACAGCGTTTATATATGCAGTGTTAAGTGCTGGCGTTGTTCATGCTGTCACCGAGTCGTGCAGCGCGGGGAATTTAACAGACTGCTCCTGTGATATTTCTCGGAAAGGTCGACACCCTGAAGAAGGGTGGTCTTGGGGTGGATGCAGTGATAATGTGAATTATGGACTGTGGTTTGGTAAAAACTTTGTAGACGCACCCGAAACCACGCGGCATACAAATAGTCGGAATATACAGAATCGCATGAATCTACATAACAATGAAGTGGGACGAAAGGTGAGTTGATATATACGCTATACGAAATGCATGCAGAATCTATTCAATTTGTTTCTTTGTTCTTTGACGCATTATGGTTTAAATTGTTTAGGATCAACTTTCTTGAGAAATCGAAAAAAATACTATCGATTTCGGGTTATGGTGAATATTTGGATCTGCAATTCCAAGAATCACCAAATCAATATCTTTTTTGTTGATTTTCAACTATTATTAATTACATGTACTAATATAGTGAATTGACGAAGTCTTCTTAATACCACAAATATCCTTGTTTGAAAGATCCACCACGTGGTCCTTGTTAAAGTCTTGTGTAGCGTACGATCAGATCATATATGGGATGTTGGTACGTACCACATCTGTAACAATCTTCTTCTTCTTCAAGGGGATGACCCTAGTTGCATCGGATGGATTTTCGCTTTAAGCAGGGCGGGGTCACGCCTCCGACAGCGATTGAATGTTTGTTAAAGCCTTTTTTGTCGCTAGAATTTGCTCACGTACGCCCTTGTCGTGAGAATAGCGGTCTTAATTATGTAAGACAGGCGAGGAATAAGAAACAGGGATTAGGTCACTAAGATATAAACATCGTTTCCCCTTAAGCTTCAGCATTGTTGACGGAAGCGTAAAAGTTTATCTCCTAGTTTGTTTAGTTCTCCATAAATATTAGCAGTTTTTGTCAGTATCGTAGCAATAGCTCTTAGTTTAAAGAAGATGAGATATGTGTATTTAATGCTCAAAGTCAGATCTCATTAGTCTCCTAAAGAATGGGTCAATTCCAAATAGCCTTTCATTAAGACCAATTCTGCTTACATATTCGACCAAGGACATGTACTTACCGAGAATATCCAACTAGAAAAACATAAAATACATTACAGCTTGGTTTAAGCTTTGCGTGTATAAGAAAAAACATTATATTTGAACGAATGCAGCCTTTCTGGAACATTTAGAATAAAATAGCAAGTAATTAAAAGCGTCTACAGTGAAGTTAATTGGAAGAGATTTATAATAGCCTTGGACTTTCGGCACGAACTAAATGACCGTAGAAACGTTTATTAAAACTTCACGTTATCGGAAAACTTTAATTCGTCTCGGTATACGGATAATTGTAAAGAAAAGAAAACCAGGCATGACTTTGGCACCTTTTGCTGTGAAGTAGACTAGAAGCGAGTTCAGACCTTTATGAAGTCATAAAACGCCTGCCTCTTCTCGCTTCGCTTGCTCCATGTTTCATAGATGACAGGCGCAGTGATTTGTGAGTTTGACCTTTGGATAAGGTCAACTCAAGCATGGAATCTAGAATACTTGGTAAACAGTTCTGCAAAACTCGTTCTTACGAAACACTACACTTTTTCCACGTACATTTTTATTTGATGCCTGAGAAAATATGATCCTAGGAAATATTAATCTTCATATGAAATTCTTTCAGAAGATTCGATGAATTGATAATTTGTTAGTTGCATCACGAAGATTCTATTTTTATGAAGCTATATCACTATGATGCTGGTCTTTTTTTTTTAATGATGCATTTTCGAGTTTATTTTGTGTCTTTATACGAGGGCTAAGGATTGTTCGCTTATAGATACATTCATCGAAGGAAGGGGAGTAGTCCGAGATTCACTGGATTACCTTCTCACGCTCAGCGCCACAAACCGCTACCGCGTAACAATAAATGATACTTGACGTACACTTTTCCATATTAGACTTATAACACTCGCGGGTCATCGCTCGATGTGTTTGTTTGAGGAAGTGTTAGGGGCGGGTTTTCTGTCTTGTTTACACTAATCCAACACCCACTTTTACATAGTCAATACTCCAAATACACCGGTTTCTATGATCCTAGGGCATTTCATGGAATGCTAGGTCGGACATAGCACGGGCGCGTACCTGTACCAATCTACAGCGACCTTTATTAACAAAGCTTATGTAGTCAACTGTGAGTAGAACGAAAGATATCCACCCGACTCGAGTCAATTTCGAAATAAATCCTGAACTTACGGAAGAGATAATATTCTTAATATATTCTATTTAAAAGTCCACTCGCCTGCTATTTGTGAAGAAAGCCAATTTATATATATTTATATGTTTAATTTTAGGAGTTTTACTAATAGTAATATTAGTAAAACTCCTAAAATTAAACATGGTAAAAATAAAATATACAGTGTCCACTTATGTTTAAAATGGCATAATGGTGATGTTAAGGCATAACTTCAAGTGACGTCAGAAGTCAACCCATCGATCTGAAACCTTCAGTGTTGGATAACATTTAATTCAAGCCTTTACCGTCCCAAACTTAACGGAGGGCCGTTTTTGTCATCTGAATTTCTAATGTTAGGCCATACTCTGAGTCAACCACTAAGTGGTCAAAATGCATCATTATGATCCTAGTCCTTTACCGCGTCTATGCGCATTATGGTCGCCATTGGACGTTGAGGGTACCTAACAAATCAAATGTTCATATTTAAATTAAAAATACACAGCGCTGTTAAAACTTTTGAATTTGTGATTTCTTTAACTTCTTTTAACTGGGAAAAATACAGAAAATGGTCTTACTTTTTGAGCGTTAACATTTGTCTGCATTTTCGCGGCGAATAAGCTTTAAAGACACGAGATATCTAAGCAGTATTATGAATCGCATTACTATCGCATTGTTTTTCCCTTGAATGTTAAAGCATGTATATCCCTATTCAGTTGGGCAGGTTTTGTTCTGACTGTCCCGAGGGATACTTCTCTCGTGACTTCTCGTCGATTCAAACTATCCCCATCCTTTTCTCGTTAAACCTTAGGAGTTATAGGCTTATATCGGTTGGCAGAAAAAAATTGGCCACGAGTTTCATCTTGAAAATATCAACAACTAAACATCGTAATTTGATCAAATTTGGCATGCGCACATTATGAGTAATCGGTTTTACTCAGATGGCCTTGTGTTGTATCTCTTACTGACCCCAGTGGTAAAGGTCATGCTATCATGGTGGCGATATTCCAAAGAACTGTAAAGATTGCATATATATGTTTGTTTTGAGCAGATCTAAGAAGGAGACATACTGGGAGTGTAGACTCGTATAAAGAGCACCTGTAAGTCATTCTCTCCCAAGATTTGTTTTCATATGGCGGGTTGTCTCCGCAGTAGTCGGTAGCTTCACAGTTTGAAATGTAACAAACCCGACACGTGCTTGTCTGCTAAACTCCCTCAAAATGGCGGTCAAGTTTCCTTCAGATACAGACGGACACGCGTCGAAAGTCTTCTCGCTGCCACAGGCATGAGTAACTCTATGACGCTTCTTCAGCAAGAAAAAACAACTCTTTGTTAAAGTTGTGATCTTTGTAATTCAATAGACCGAAAGCCTAATGAGGTCACTCGGTCTTCTTCGAAGTGACCGCTCTGTTAAGCCATTTGAATTAGTACGCATACCTGCATACCTATACTTTTCTGTGAAAATTAATTTCCACCCGCGGTTTTATCTCTACTGTGACGTCATTAGGCAATCAGTCTATTGTGGAGTTATTTTCCTTGATTTGACCGTATACTTTTCTGTTTATATATATATATGAGGCTTTTGTTTTTTATGTAGCCTATATAAACCAACGCCTCAAGAAAAGCTCGCGTTTTTTGTACGTCATCTTATTATTATTTGCGCGCGCAGTAGGTCTATGTATTTTGGCAGCTCATACCACTTTGCCTTAACTTCTGGTTTTAAATGTTGTGTTAAAACAAAGGATCGAAGACCCTGGTCTGTAAATATTTACCAGTTAACTTCAGAGGAAACAAAAGTGTGTGTGATGAAGTCGGCAAAGGTTGCCTGGCGTGACCTCAAACCTTCACCAGCGACAATTGTAGTAAGGTTGCACACTCCAGAACCTTCGTTTAGACCTGATTTTAGATCAAAAGGAGACAAAAAACAGAAATGCTCAAACTAAGTGTATTGACCCTAGAGGGTTTAATCTGACCAACACATCCCAAACATATAAACGTAAAGAAAAAAAGTGGGATAAAATCCCAACAAGAAATAGTGCAACCGTTTTCACGTTCAGGTTGCTGTATATCTTTCCAAATACGTATAAAGGAGAAAAATATCAGGAAGGTTCGAGCTATAACACAAATATTTCCCGACGAACATAAGGTGTATTTTTTTGTTCCTCGATCCACCTTGCCGTGTTTATTTTTACAGTTATCGTCTCGAACTAGCCACTGTGTTACACAAAAAACTCTGCCATTGGTAACGCGATATTCGCGGTCTCTACTCGCACAAGGAATCGCGGTTACGTTACACCACTACCCACTGTTGATTATCAACGCGCATCAAGGGGGTTTTGTTACAAATCGCACATACACATTTTATTGGACTGAAAGGGCAAAGGGGAATCTTTGCGCGTGATTTAGGGCTGTAATAGATGGTTTCGTCGGGCTAAATTATTCAATTATCTCCCTGATGAGTGAGGCTTGCTTCAGGTTATTTCGGATAATGTTCTCTCATCCAGGCACTGTCCCATTGAATAACCCAGTCAAGCAGGTGATTCTATCAGGTATAATCGGGCCATACATAGACACCTGAGCCCTAATTACAGGTGTTAGGTAGATACTTCACAAGTTGTAGACAGAGGAACCCATTGGCTAATACCCACATAATGAGGTCATTAGGTAATTGTAGTTGACGGCAAGTGATATATGGACAAGTCTCCTGGCTCGAGTTTTGTCAACATTCTTTAAATCTTTGACTTAGTTTCCCAAGCGCTTTAGAGTGTTATGAACCGACTTTTCTCATACATTCCGACTGTTACGAGAAGTCAACCATTTGAAGCACATTGTAAACTGAAAGACTGACGTTGAAATGAAAAATATTGGTAAAGTCAGTGACCAGCGCGAACCGAAGATGTGTGCGAATAAAGGACAACATTCAAACAGCCGGGACGTATGAGTACAAATTGGATTAGTGTTCCTTATAAAAATACCCGAACGTACATCTCCAAGATTGATATCAACAGAAAGCTTATCTTGTACTTTAATATATAATATGACGAGTAATTAGGTAATGCCCTAAGTTTCCCTATATTTGGCTCGATCGTGCCACACATTGCCCGAGAGATGTTAAACATTAAAGTAAAAATATGCTATCTGCTTTTGCCAGTTATAGAACGGAAACTAAAGTATAAGAATGTTGTATATGCAGGTGTGTGTTCCTTGCAATATAAAGGTCTTCCGGTAAATTTAACACGAATTTTGCTTTAAGTTTGACCAGTCTTTGAAGATTTGCGCTGGCCAGTGTCCACCTTGTTCCACAAGAGAATAAACACTTAAAATCTTTTATGAAGTTGGCTGTAAATATAACTTCTGTTGCTCAGTTAAACAAGGCCTTATTTGAAGACACAGTATCAAAGTAGATTTGTATTGAGCCTTGGACCTTTTGACCAGTCATAAAATCTCGCGAAAAATTGGATTCTCGACCTTAGTCATACTTCACCATGGAAAGCCCAGGAAATTGGGCGGAGAGAACGAGCAAGGGGTGTCTCAGTCGACGGTAGTCACAGATAGAGAGCCATAAAACTCCGATTGCATTTTCCCCACAGACAAAGACACCGCATAAGCAATATAGTAAACAGGTCATAAACTATGCACAATTTACAGCCCCATAGAAGGGATCGGTTTTATTGGTTGGCCAAGCTCTTTACAATCTACCAGCTCGCAAAACTTTATTACCCTATACGGGAGGCCATAAACAGAATAACTTCGCTTCGATTCAATAGACTCACAACTTATTTAGGCGCCATATGAGCATGGCCGAGGTCTTATCCGCTACGCTGACTTCGGTATTTATTGCCAAAGAAAATCTATGTAAATTCATCAAAACCAATGGAACCATGCATTCTGTTCAGAAAGTTTTATCGTCTTCTTAAACACATGGAATGTTAAAGTTCACCCGGTAAATGAAGTGCGGTCGAGGGCTATTCACAGTTAACATTTTAAGTTCCACCTTGATTCAGCCTTACTCCAGCCTCACATTTAATCGTTTGCCATGGATAAAAGTGACATTATGTTAACAAGATGTTTTAAACAATAAATCGTACGTTGAAATATGTTAAGACTACTGAAGATAATCCGTCACTGTAATCCAGTGATGTTGGAATAACACAGATCACTGAGTGGACAGCTTCAGTGTCCTCTTCGAAGTGATTACGTCACTGTTTATAACAACTCAATAGACCGGTTGCCTATTTGACGTCATCGGGTTTACTAGAGAGGCAAATATGATGGACAGAAAGTATTGTACACTGTAAAAATATAGGCGTGAAGCCATGATGTCATTAGTCTTCAAGTCTATTGGTTGATTTCAGACCCTCCCGTGGTAAAAGCCTACCATTATTGTTATTTTAGACAAGAAGATTTTCCCTGTGCCCGTGTGTTTAAGTGTTCTTAAATATAATATTGGAACTAAAGAAATCTTTACCCTAGATCTTTTTAAGTAAATTTTTGAATTACCGCATGTAAGTATTTGTCAACCACAGACTGTAATATATTGACCATAATTTAATCTAAAAATAAAATGATAGCCCATCGTAGTACCCAATAATCTGTTTAGCTTCTTGGTCGACACAAAAAAGTCTTAAAACAGTATTAATTAAGTATTTATGTCATTTTTCTTTGTAAACCATGTTATAACCTCCCTTCACCTTAACTAGTTAACACCAAGATGGCGTTGCTATACTTGCATTGATGTCGGGGGTGGGGCGCACTACAGAACACAAAATTGAATTGCTTGATTGAGTGATGCGATAACAAGTTTTTTGTTAGAATATTTCAAACCACCCAAAGCAGTCCAAGGGCAACATATCTAGTTCAATTTAGAGCATTTATACTCGAATCCCTCTCCGATTTAAGTGAAATGAGCTGCCAAAGTTCACAAGATCCTTATTGTCAATGTAGTTTGAAGTTCATAAAAAATGAACACTTGGTGTTAAAATGAGAACAATCCATACAGTCTGTGAGATTCGAAAGAGTGTTCGAAATGGGAAAAATATAATGAATGGGGAAAACATTTTCATTGTAGGTTTAAATTACTTCTACAGTTTATAAAAGTTTTCGACAGCATTGAAATAACTGATTATTGAAAAATTTGTTTTAACGGAAGATTTCAACATTTTGTCAACTCTTGTCATTTTAATTTCTCCACAATTGCATCAACCAGTCATTGTGTTGTGAGTCCCATTCACTCTTGAAAGGGCGATGATCTTTTTACTTTACCGATTGCAGTTGTGGATATTTCTCCGAATGGTATATTACTTAAGTCCTGTCATTTAAGTAAGGACCAATTAAGCATGTGTTATAATGAAGTGAAGTGACTCAATGGCTTACAATTACATCCGGCTCATCTATCAACGTCATTTCATGTAAACAACTTGATGGTCCAAGTCCGTCTTTGCCACTTCCATCAATGACAGTCTCCAATCGTCTACCCTATAGTAGGTCTACATGAGTCGTTTTATATAGCACAACGCTTAAAATGGCATGCGCTGCCAAAATGTTGTTACTTCTCAGTTAAAACAGAATGTGGAAATTATCAGCCATTTTTCTCAAGACGTTTAGTGCTACTCGCCTCGAGAATTTATACGTCGATGTAATGTTTTGAACTAATTTAGATTTAATGAAGGCTCGTCCTAATTATTTGAATTTTGTTTACTTTTTATGCGCTCGGCTTAAAAGCCGCCCGGCTGTCCGGCGTCTGCTCTCCCTCCCGCTCTATAACTTTCAAAGTTTCTATTCCATCTTGACACTTATTGGTAGACGGTGTATCGCGAACTATTTTTGACATAACTGGTCACATTATATTAATATGGCAGCTAAATTGGTCCCATCATTTTTACAGTTTTGATGCGAGTATCACAAGCATCGTAAAGGAAACATGGGTATGTGGGAAATCTTTGGTCTTCAACTTCGGTCCCTATAGGTCTACTTTTGGTCCCCCAACGGCCTGTATAGGTTTGGTCCCCAGTGGTCTCCCAACGGCGACCACTTCAATTTTTGTTGGAATTTTAAGTCTTAAAATGAGTACCCTTATACCGTATCTTTGATAGTTTTCATATATTTGGTAGCTCTTGCCACAAAATCCCCCAGCAATTCATACCATTCAGTACCCACTCTGAGTTGATACCATTCAGCTGTTGGGTTATTGTAACTGGTCGAGGATGATACTAGCATGTTGTTATTCACTTGTTTTTCACGCGTGAAGATGATTTCCAAATGATAATCACATACAGACACCCCTTTGATATTCCCCGTGAACAACGTATACAAACAAATTATACGTGGTTTGATTTCGCTTAGCCTATTTTTACTAACTTGTTAACGAGAAGATTATGTTTCGATGTCTCAGTAGATGTTACAAGTCACCTTTGGTTAAATATAGTCGGTACTTACCTGGGATTTAACTACCCACCCCCGACTCAAGTGCCTCAGACCAGCCTAGTCCCACGAGATCTACCGTGTACATTATAGCTACCAGATTGTATTGCGTTGGTGGGTAATCAGAAAGTACATGTTATATGTACAAGAATGGTTAAAGACCATAGACTTGTACATGTATTTGGTTGTCTAAGTATTCAATGCTGTGTTCTATAAAGGGAACACATAAAAACCATGTTCTCCAAAGGAAACGCATAAAATTGTGTTCTCTAAAGGAAACACATAAAGCTGTGTTCTCTAAAGGAAACACATAAAACTGTGTTCTCTAAAGGAAACACATAAAGCTGTGTTCTTTAAAGGAAACGCATAAAGCTGTGTCCTCTAAAGGAAACACATAAAACTGCGTTCTCTAAAGGAAACACATAAAACTGTGTTCTCTAAAGGAAACACATAACGCTATGTTCTCTATTGGAAACACATTAAGCTGTGTTCTCTAAATGAAACACATTAAGCTGTGTTCTCTAAAGGAAACACATTAAGCTGTGTTCTCTAAATGAAACACATTAAGCTGTGTTCTCTAAATGAAACACACTAAGCTGTGTTCTCTAAATGAAACACATTAAGCTGTGTTCTCTAAAGGAAACACATTAAGCTGTGTTCTCTAAAGGAAACACATTAAGCTGTGTTCTCTAAAGGAAACACATAAAGCTGTGTTCTCTAAAGGAAATACATTAAGCTGTATTCTCTAAAGGAAACACATAAAACTGTGTTCTCTAAAGGAAACACATAAAGCTTTGTTCTCTAAAGGAAACATATAAAGCTGCGTTCTCTAAAGGAAACATATAAAGCTGCGTTCTCTAAAGGAAACACATAAAGCTGTGTTCTCTAAAGGAAACACATTAAGCTGTGTTCTATAAAGGGAACACATAAAACTGTGTTCTCTAACGGAGACACATAAAGCTGTTTTATCTAGAGAAAACACAAATACTGCCATGGTCTCTAAAGGAAACACATAATACCAGTTTCTCTAAAAGAAACACTTAATACTGTGTCATCTATAGAAAACACATAAGATGTGTTATCTAAAGGAAACACATAAAGCTGTGTTATCCAGAGAAAGCACAAATACTACCATGTTCTCTAAGGAAAACACCTTATGCTGTGTTCTTTAAAGGAAACACATAAAGCTGTGTTCCGACCTGAAAAGTCTTGAGGCTATTGACCGACTTGAAAAGGGGGTTCACATTTATTAGAGAATTATTTTTCAGAAATATTATTTTCAGGTGTAATGTCAATACTTTGACATCTTGAAGTAGTTTGTCTCATTTTAATAAGTCAGACAAAATACACTCGACCTTTAAAATGATTATGTTCAAAGTACCCCATGTACAACACGTAAACTGCCAAACGCTGACACGTTCAAGTGAGTAATTCATGTTCGAAAATTGACACCTTGTCATTTACAAGGGTAGTCATAAGTAGATGGTATATCTCGTTACACGTGACTCGAAAATGACAAGTAATCCTTAAGATGCAATTCTAATATACCTGTCAATATACTTGTCAGTGTCATTTCTCGACATTCTTAAATGTACTTTCTATTTTGTCTTATTTGTTTGCCTTTTAATTCCAATTATTTTTTAAAAAGTTCAAATATTTATATATTTATGTTTTTACTTTTACAATAGGTTATCGAAACGAACATGCGCCAACAGTGTCGATGTCACGGAGTTTCCGGATCCTGTGCTGTCAAGACGTGTTGGATGAAAATGCCGAATTTTCACGACATTGGCCGAATTTTGAAAGAAAAATATGATTCTTCTGTGGAAATAGCACCTCGTTCCAGGAAGCGACTGCGGGCACGAGATCGACGGAGGAGGAAGAAAAGAGTTGCCACGGATCAATTAGTGCATCTAAATCGGTCACCGAATTACTGTCGACCGGATCCTGAAAGGGGTATACTTGGCACCCGCGGAAGGATATGCAATCGAACTTCTAATGGCGCAGACAGCTGTGATTTATTGTGCTGTGGCAGAGGTTACAACACCCAAGTAGTGCGTTATGTCGAGAGATGCCACTGCAAATTCCACTGGTGTTGTTATGTGACGTGTAAAACGTGTGAAACTATGGTAGATAAACACACGTGCAAGTAAGCAAGGATCTGTCGACTCCTGCTGTGGGCTATTTCATAAAACTCATTAAATGTTAACCCATTGGAATATTAGTTGACAAAGTTCGTTTTGTTGTCTAAACTCCTTTACGAAATAGGCCACAGAAAGCGTTTTGCAAATCAGACAATTCACCTCCGGATCTTTGGAGAACCTTGCAAACAGATCTCGATACTTGGAATATCCAAACAAAAACTCCCTGTTTTACTGGCCTGAACAGTGTGCTTTTATTTTGTATATACGTATTTATGAAAGTAGACGAGAACGGTATATAATGGAGGATAACTGTTAGAAGTCCTCACTTGGTTAGCTTATATATGGCGCTTATCAAGGCTGGATAATGACAAGTGGCGTATTCTAATTTACTCTAACTGGTGTTTTTTAAAGAATAAATTATGGTATTTTTCTTCGATAATGGGTTAGATGAAGCCAGTAGAAAAAGCCATTGTTTGTTATTCTTGAATATCGGTAAAATTACAGTTTTTTTTGTAAAACAAAATGTTCAATTATTTATTAGATCATTATGCGAGACACGCCATTTCTACCGAAAAGCGTTGTTTGGAACCGCTCCATTCTGCTTGCATCTGGTCATACAGTTACCTCTGGACATTAATACACTGCCCTAGAGCTGGAGTCGCTAAGTAGATACATACAAATGACATTCTGTATTGCTTGATTGATTAATGTTTTACGCCACACTCAAGATTATTTCACGTATATGGCGGTGTTGCCACGTTTAGGTGGGGGGGGGGGGGGGGGTGGCTTTTTGCCCAGAGAAAACCCACTGCCCTTAGGTGAGTACCTGAATCGAATATAATGTATTGGAGGGGTATTTTTATATCTCTATTCATCAAAGTGGAATTCATTATTTTTGTTTACTTTCCTGAAAGAGCGTAATTATAAAGGACAAGTTAGACATGAGTCTCCTGTGTGTGTATCACGGAACACGATATTGTGCTACACCTACTATTGTGATAACGGTTCCTGGACTCCTTTCACAAAGCAGTCAGGGGCCGTTTCACGAAGCCGTCACAAAGTGCGATCAATCGCAGTTGCCACGACTCCGTATCTATTCACTATGGTATCCATTGGTAACTACGCGTTGTTAGAGAGGCGAGTGCTTTGTGAAACGAGCCCCAGCATCGCAAAAATGGCGTAGTTGCCAATGGATACCAAGAGATGCGACGTTATGGCAACAGAGAGTGATCGCACTTTGCGACGGCTTCATGAAACGGCCCCATATTCCAAAAACGTTTTCCCTTTCAATTCTTTTCAAAATAAGAAAATATTATATTGGAATTTTCTTCCCGGTTATATTGTCTAAAATTCAACACCTCCGTCGATAATTATTTTTAATGTCTATTCCCTGATTTAGTTTTGCAATGGAGACCATATTTTGTTTTCTCTCGACAATCAGAAAACGTCTCTATTTTTGGCAACTCAAGTTAACCTCGATACACCAAACAAATTACATCAGAGGATGTTTTTGGTATCATTTAAGAAGCAAGTCAACAATTGGAAAGATCGGTAGGGGGGGGGGGGGGGGGGATAAATGTGGCATTGCTCATCAACTTTTTACATTTTTCTCAAAGTCGAAAACATTTTGGTTGAAAACAACAAACAATAAATCTATGTTTCACTCCATCATGCTATGTTGGATAATTGCTACGCCGACGGTTGGGTGTTTCTTCTTGCCAAAGAGCCCGAATCACTCTACCACATATAAGTGAAATAACTGAATTTGGTATTTTGTCTAGTTCTGTGCTACAGTATATATGCCAACATGTATAAAAGGTTTTAAATAATTTATCATATCAGTTTGATAAGAAAGGTAATTATAGTACTAGTATTCTATACCAGTATTGTGTAAATAAATCTCTTTCATGTTTTTGTTACATGTGTTTTTGACTTACTCGAATAAACCTAATTTATGTCGTTCATCCCTGTATTACAACAATCAATACGGTTAAATAAACAGAGTGAAGGTTTCAATTAAAACCCTAATACCCTGGTTCCATTCTCTTACTGGGCGTTAAATACCCAGTACCCTGGTTCCATTCTCTTACTGGGCGTTAAATACCCAGTACCCTGGTTCCATTCTCTGTCTGGGCGTTAAATACCCACTACCCTGGTTCCATTCTCTCACTGGGCGTTAAATACCCAGTAGCCTGGTTCCATTCTCTCACTGGGCGTTAAATACCCACTACCCTGGTTCCATTCTCTCACTGGGCGTTAAATACCCAGTACCCTTGTTCGATTATCTCACTGGGCGTTAAATACCCAGTACCCTGGTTCCAGTCTCTCACTGAGCGTTAAATGCCCAGTACCCTTGTTCCATTATCTAACTGAGCGTTAAATGCCCAGTACCCTTGTTCGATTATCTCACTGGGCGTTAAATGCCCAGTACCCTTGTTCCATTATCTGACTGAGCGTTAAATGCCCAGTACCCTTGTTCCATTATCTGACTGAGCGTTAAATACCCAGTACGGTTAAATAAACAGAGTGAAGGTTTCAATTAAAACCCTAATACCCTGGTTCCATTCTCTTACTGGGCGTTAAATACCCAGTACCCTGGTTCCATTCTCTTACTGGGCGTTAAATACCCAGTACCCTGGTTCCATTCTCTGTCTGGGCGTTAAATACCCACTACCCTGGTTCCATTCTCTCACTGGGCGTTAAATACCCAGTAGCCTGGTTCCATTCTCTCACTGGGCGTTAAATACCCACTACCCTGGTTCCATTCTCTCACTGGGCGTTAAATACCCAGTACCCTTGTTCGATTATCTCACTGAGCGTTAAATACCCAGTACCCTTGTTCCATTATCTAACTGAGCGTTAAATGCCCAGTACCCTTGTTCGATTATCTCACTGAGCGTTAAATACCCAGTACCCTTGTTCGATTATCTCACTGGGCGTTAAATACCCAGTACCCTTGTTCCATTATCTCACTGAGCGTTAAATACCCACTACCCTGGTTCCATTCTCTCACTGGGCGTTAAATACCCAGTAGCCTGGTTCCATTCTCTCACTGGGCGTTAAATACCCACTACCCTGGTTCCATTCTCTCACTGGGCGTTAAATACCCAGTAGCCTGGTTCCATTCTCTCACTGGGCGTTAAATACCCACTACCCTGGTTCCATTCTCTTACTGGGCGTTAAATACCCAGTACCCTGGTTCCATTCTCTGTCTGGGCGTTAAATACCCACTACCCTGGTTCCATTCTCTCACTGGGCGTTAAATACCCCCTACCCTGGTTCCATTCTCTCACTGGGCGTTAAATACCCAGTACCCTGGTTCCATTATCTGACTGAGCGTTAAATACCCAGTACCCTTGTTCGATTATCTCACTGAGCGTTAAATACCCAGTACCCTGGTTCCATTCTCTCACTCGTCATTAAATACCCAGTACCCTGGTTCCATTCTCTCACTCGTCATTAAATACCCAGTACCCTGGTTCCATTATCTGACTGAGCGTTAAATACCCAGTACCCTTGTTCCATTATCTGACTGAGCGTTAAATACCCAGTACCCTGGTTCCATTATCTGACTGAGCGTTAAATACCCAGTACCCTGGTTCCATTATCTCACTGAGCGTTAAATACCCAGTACCCTTGTTCCAGTCTGCCAATGGGCGTTAAATACCCAGTACCCTGGTTCCATTATCTGACTAAGCGTTAAATGCCCAGTACCCTTGTTCCATTATCTCACTGAGCGTTAAATGCCCAGTACCCTTGTTCCATTCTCTTACTGGGCGTTAAATACCCAGTAGGCCTACCCTGGTTCCATTATCTCACTTGGCGTTAAACACCCAGTACCCTTGTTCCATTCTCTTAGTGGGCGTTAAATACCCAGTACCCTTGTTCCATTATCTCACTGGGCGTTAAATACCCAGTACCCTGGTTGCAGTCTCTCACTGGTCATCAAATACCCAGTACCCCCGTTCTATACCTTAGCTGATCATCAAATACCCAGTACCCCCGTTCTATACCTTAGCTGGTCATTAAATACCTAGTACCTTGGTTCCATTTCCACAATGATCATTACCCAGTATTAAGAATCGAATTCCGGGGTTCCTCTGAGTTATTTGCCTGTCCAAGTCGGAAGAGCTCTAGCCTTTCAGTCCGATGAAGGCCTTCCATTGATAGGTCACAGATTCGAATCCCACTATAATCTCCCCAAAATTTCGATTACCCTACGTGGGAGAGTTGTCAGCTAATCGCCAAGGATGGATATTTCCCGGTTTCCTCCCCAACTAAACCTGGAATCGCCGCCGTATATGTGCAAGGAAAACATCAGTCAATGGTATTCACACTTGAGTGTAAATGGTCAACTGGCCTTAAGGCCCGTTCACACTGTGCGATTTGTCGTATCGACTTGTAGGATGCGATTAAAATGGATGCTTTTGATTGGTTGTTAAATCTTATTCACCAATTAAAGCTGCTAAAGCAGTTTCCGGGGTCCAAGCGGAAGTCGTTTAGTTGTTTGCTTACATCTGCAGACAATGACGGTCATATATGTCAAGATTTGGTTTAATCCGATTTGTACTTTTTGAGATAATGCCCGAAAAAGAAACATCACAAAATCATAATAATATATTAAGGGGAGTTAATTCTATCGTCTTGACACACTGGATCATCTCCCTTGTGTTTGGCCATAGATAATGCACCAAACCGACATCAAAGGACATCTCTATACAGCTTATCAGTTAATGTAATCAATAGCCTCAACTGTGGCCAGCTGGTCTTGACGGGCCATAAATCTTGAGGCAATAACTGCCTGACTGAAAAACTGATAGCATAAAAAAACATAGGATCGGTTAAGAAATCTGTTTTATTTATTACATATTCGAACAAGTTAAGCGATTTAGCATATTGTGATATATTTTTCATTTCTGTAAGTGCATTAGAAGTAAAGATACAAATAAATTAGCTAAAAGCCTAATTAACGAACTAATGAACTTTAAAATAAGTACACATGTTCTTTTAGTATAGCACTACTTATATATCAAGTTTCAAGTAGATATGTTTAAGCATTACAGAGTAAGAGACATTTATACGTTTTTTGAATTTATGCTAATTTTGACCTATGACGAGCTCCCTAGATATTGATCTCATCAAAATAGTTTCCAAATTAGATTTTAGATCCATACCCACACTACATAAAAATCCAAGTTTGACATATGTAGGTCCAGTGGTTTCAGAGAAGAAGTCGTTCAAATATTGCATGTTTTTTGGACGAAAATCCAAGATGGCCGCCATACCATGTGACCTATGACGTCAAACTTGTTTCGTTTGCATCCCTAGTCCATAGCAGTCTTACATGTAAAGTTTGAGTTTTATCTGACGAATACTTTTTGAGATATTGTCCGGCAAAGACCATCAGAAAATAATAATAATAATAATTAAAGCTGCAAAGCAGCTGTTTCCGGGGTCCAAGCGGAAGTCGTTTAGTTGTTTGCTTACATCTGCAGACAATGACGGTCCTATATGTCAAGATTTGGTTTAATCCGATTACTTTCTGAGATAATGCCCGAAAAAGAAACATCAGAAAATCACAATAATATATTAAGGGGAGTTAATTCTTTCGTCTTCCAGTCTTGAGACACTGGATCATCTCCCTTGTGTTTGGCCATAGATAATGCACCAAACAGACATCAAAAGACATCTCTATACAGCTTATCAGTTAATGATATCAATAGCCTCAACTGTGGCCAGCTGGTCTTGACGGGCCATAAATCTTGAGGCAATAACTGCCTGACTGAAGAACTAATAGCCTAAAAAAACATAAGATCGGTTAAGAAATATTTTTTATTTATTACATATTCGAACAAGTAAAGCGATTTAGCATATTGTGATATATTTTTCATTTCTGTAAGTGCATTAGAAGTAAAGATACAAATAAATTAGCTAAAAGCCTAATTAACGAACTCATGAACTTGAAAATAAGTACACACGTTCTTTTAATATAGCACTACTTATATATCAAGTTTCAAGTAGATATGTCTAAGCATTACATAGTAAGAGACATTTATACGTTTTTTGACCGTATGTTAATTTTGACCTATGGCGAGCTCCCTAGATATTGATCTCATCAAAATCGTTTCCGAATTAGATTTCAGGCCCATACCCGCACTACATAAAAATCCAAGTTTGACATTTGTAGGTCCAGCGGTTTAAGAGAAGAAGTCGTTCAAATATTGCATTTTTTTGGACGAAAATCCAAGATGGCCGCCATACCATGTGAACTATGACGTCATACTTGTTTCGTTTGCATCCCTAGTCCATAGCAGTCTTACTTGTAAAGTTTGAGTTTTATCTGACGAATACTTTTTGAGATTTTGTCCAGCAAAACCATCAGAAAATAATAATAATAATTAAAGCTGCTAAAGCAGTTTCCGGGGTCCAAGCGGAAGTCGTTCAGTTGTTTGCTTACATCTGCAGACAATGACGGTCATATATGTCAAGATTTGGTTTAATCCGATTTGTACTTTTTGAGATAATGCCCGAAAAAGAAACATCACAAAATCATAATAATATATTAAGGGGAGTTAATTCTATCGTCTTGACACACAGGATCATCTCCCTTGTGTTTGGCCATAGATAATACACCAAACAGACATCAAAGGACATCTCTATACAGCTTATCAGTTAATGATATCAATAGCCTCAACTGTGGCCAGCTGGTCTTGACCGGCCATAAATCTTGAGGCAATAACTGCATGACTGAAAAACTATAGCCTAAAAAAACATAAGATCGGTTAAGAAATCTGTTTTATTTATTACATATTCGAACAAGTAAAGCGATTTAGCATATTGTGATATATTTTTCATTTCTGTAAGTGCATTAGAAGTAAAGATACAAATAAATTAGCTAAAAGCCTAATTAACGAACTAATGAACTTTAAAATAAGTACACACGTTCTTTTAATATAGCACTACTTATATATCAAGTTTCAAGTAGATATGTCTAAGCATTACATAGTAAGAGACATTTATACTTTTTTTGACCTTATGTTAATTTTGACCTATGGCGAGCTCCCTAGATATTGATCTAATCAAAATCGTTTCCGAATTAGATTTCAGGCCCATACCCGCACTACATAAAAATCCAAGTTTGACATTTGTAGGTCCAGCGGTTTAAGAGAAGAAGTCGTTTAAATATTGCATTTTTTTGGACGAAAATCCAAGATGGCCGCCATACCATGTGACCTATGACGTCATACTTGTTTCGTTTGCATCCCTAGTCCATAGCAGTCTCACTTGTAAAGTTTGAGTTTTATCTGACGAATACTTTTTGAGGTATTGTCCGGCAAAAACCATCAGAAAATAATAATAATAATAATAATAATAATAATTAAAGCTGCAAAGCAGCTGTTTCCGGGGTCCAAGCGGAAGTCGATTAGTTGTTTGCTTGCTTCTGCAGACGGTGACTGTCCTATATGTCAAGATTTGGTTTTATTCCATTTGTACTTTTTGAGATAATGCCCGAAAAAGAAACATCAGAAAATCACAATAATATATTCAGGGGAGTTAATTATTTCGTCTTCCAGTCCTGACACACTGGATCATTGCCCTTGTGTTTGACCATAGATAAGGCATCAAAGGTAACAGATCTATGTCAGCAGACATCTCCATACAGCGTATCAGTTAAAGGCCCTCTTGCCCCCGTAGCCTGTTTAAATTGGCTAAGAAAACCAATTTACATGAGCTTACTACGACTAATACCACTAAACTTAAACATAGGACACATAAAACATGTCTAGTTAGCTTTAGAATGTAGAAATGGGGTGAAAAACAAACGAAGAATCGAAGCCTGATTACAACAACATCGATCAGTGTCGGTCAACTTTCGTGTTGGTTTACCCTCCTTCAGGCCTTTGTATCTCTGGTTTACACTTAAACAATTATCAGCAGGCTTTTCCAGTCGCTGTTAACCGATCGTCAGTCTGTATTTCTCAGATAAATAGGCCTACGTAAAATTACACTGTGCCGTTAGTTCACTCACTCGACTGAAACATAACATTCGCTTGTGCGAGCAGTTCGGTTTGTTTACGTTCCGGGTACCTAACAATTCAAATTTTCAAATTCAAATTAAAAATACAAAGTGACGTCCAAACTATTAAATTTTGGTAAAAATGGAAAGTTCCTAACTATTGTCTGGGAAAATACAGAAAACGGTCTTTCTTTTTTAATGTAAACAATATTCCTGATTTTCGGGGCAAGTGTGCCTTTAATGTAATCACTGACCAGCTTGTCTGGTGCGGCCATAAATCTTGAGGCAGTAAATGGTTATACAAAGCCTGACTCAAAAACTAATAGCCTAAAAAAACATAACATCGGTTAAGAAATCTGTTTAATTTATTACGTATTCGAACAAGTAAAGCGATTTAGCATATTGTGATATATTTTGCATTTCTGTAAGTGCATTAGAAGTAAAGATACAAATAAATTAGCTAACCGCATCAGTTAAGAAATCTGTTTTATTTATTACATATTCGAACAAGTAAAGCAATTTAGCATATTGTGATATATTTTGCATTTCTGTAAGTGCATTGGAAGTAAAGATACAAATAAATTAGCTAACCGCATATATTAAATATATGATTTTAATTAATGCGGTTGATTGAAAAATTCTATTATTATTTTTTCCTGTCTCTTTGTTCTTTTTGCTCATTACAGATATATATTTGATATACTTACAAGCATGTATTTTATTTTTCTCAAACTTTACAAATTATTACTGTGAATGTATGCATATGACCTAGCAAGGATTTCAGTGACAAATGTTTACTTAATTTATTAGCCTGGCTAGGTATTATGACTGCCCTTTAGAACCCTGCTCTATTGTGTCACAATTTTAATCTCCCGTGCCTTCTTAGTGTCAACCATCGTATTCTGTTTTTCTATATAAATGCACACTGTCTTTTGATGTACACATAATTCTCCTGACGATGACTTAATTAAAGTCGAAACTTTCTCAATCAGTTCTTATTTTAATTACAAAGATCGCGAAGAAGTAATGTTATTTACAAGGTTACATGTGGTGATTGTCCTGCATCTTATGTATGACTTACTTCCAGACATATTAATCACAGGTTCTCCGAGCATCACATTATGCACCAAAACAGTGGCTCCTGTACAGTTGCAAGTCACTGTTACAACAACAATCACAGTCCCAACACACTGTCATGTGAGGTAATTGACCAGGCTAAGAACAAGCTTAACTTAGCATACAAAGAGTCCCTTATTATTTCAAAATTAAATCCTATATTAAATGTTTAAATTTCATCCGTTCCTCTCCGCTTATTCAATGTGTAACAAACAGTACACAAGTAGTGTTATTCCGCAAAACGAAAACTTCATATTGACTCAATATTTCGACTTTTGTTCAGTCATCATCAGGAGTAAGGTACATTACCAACAACATTGGTATATATACAGGTAACAAACAAACGGATTAAGCAGTGATATAACAGTATTAGGAATGGCCTTACAGATTTCACAAACTTATTATCATTATTACATATGCACGTTGACAAAACAGATAAAGAAAACAGATTAGGGAGATCGTTGATTTATAGAGCCTTCAGAATTTGTTTCGATGAATTATCTTTTAATACTGAATGTAAGGACATTCTAAAGTTTTTATCATGGAATGGATATCGTAAGTTTTCTGCCCAACAATTGTTACGAAAATGCATGCCTAAATTTGGTCAGTTATTTATAAATTTACGTGCCTAGCATGTGGCTCAGACTACATTGGTAAAACTGACCGATGTCTTATTACAAGAATTAAAGAACATGGCAGTACAAATAAAAACAGTGAAATTTTCAACCATGTTTCTATTTGTGAAGCATTTATTTTTTTGGAAAACTTACAACCATTACCAGGCAATTTAAATGATCTTAGTCCACCTGCACTTTGCGACTTTATTCTTAATTAAAGCTGCTAAAGCAGTTTCCGGGGTCCAAGCGGAAGTCGTTTAGTTATTTGCTTACATCTGCAGACAATGACGGTCATATATGTCAAGCTTTGGTTTAATCCGATTTGTACTTTTTGAGATAATGCCCGAAAAAGAAACATCACAAAATCATAATAATATATTAAGGGGAGTTAATTCTATCGTCTTGACACACTGGATCATCTCCCTTGTGTTTGGCCATAAATAATGCACCAAACAGACATCAAAGGACATCTCTATAGAGCTTATCAGTTAATGATATCAATAGCCTCAACTGTGGCCAGCTGGTCTTGACGGGCCATAAATCTTGAGGCAATAACTGCCTGACTGAAGAACTAATAGCCTAAAAAAAGATAAGATCGGTTAAGAAATCTGTTTTATTTATTACATATTCGAACAAGTAAAGCGATTTAGCATATTGTGATATATTTTTCATTTCTGTAAGTGCATTAGAAGTAAAGATACAAATAAATTAGCTAAAAGCCTAATTAACGAACTAATGAACTTTAAAATAAGTACACACGTTCTTTTAATATAGCACTACTTATATATCAAGTTTCAAGTAGATATGTCTAAGCATTACATAGTAAGAAACATTTATACGTTTTTTGACCTTATGTTAATTTTGACCTATGGCGAGCTCCCTAGATATTGATCTCATCAAAATCGTTTCCAAATTAGATTTCAGGCCCATACTCGCACTACATAAAAATCCAAGTTTGACATTTGTAGGTTCAGCGGTTTAAGAGAAGAAGTCGTTTAAATATTGCATTTTTTGGACGAAAATCCAAGATGGCCGCCATACCATGTGACCTATGACGTCATACTTGTTTCGTTTGCATCCCTAGTCCATAGCAGTCTTACTTGTAAAGTTTGAGTTTTATCTGACGAATACTTTTTGAGGTATTGTCCGGCAAAAACCATCAGAAAATAATAATAATAATAATAATAATAATAATAATAACCCTTACAAAAATAATAGGGTTCCAAGCCATTGCTTGGACCCCTAATAACACTGTAATTATTGATAAATCGTATAACTGGTCAGACATCCTGTTCAGAGAAGCTCTGTGTATCAGAAGAAATAGCCCGGTCTTAAACAGTGGATTAATAGCATCTAAAGTACTTCCTAATATCCTGATGTTACAGCACACCTGCTGATTCCATGTCTTTCATATTTTAATACATGTAGTTAACTCTTGACCTGTAATAAGATTGCCCCCCCCCCCACCTTAGATTGTAGTGATTTCAACTGCAGTGTAGGAATCACACCTTATCAACGATAATAACTTTTGTGTTTGTTTTGTTGATTCTTACTGTGTATATAATGCATTTTTTAACATGCCGACGTTGTGTTGCTGTAATTTCTGATGATGAGAGTAGTTTCTCTGGAAAGCTCATATTAAACTTGACCATGTACAAATTATAGTACAAGTTGTCCTATGTGTTTTGGTTTTAGTAAAACCGCCCCATAGAAGAATCTATTAGTGGTCATCTACCTATTGTTACTTTTGAACTTGTGAATTTCAGTCAACCAGCTTTGCAGCTCCTTAAACTAATAAACCAGATAGATCAGGCCTATGTCAATAAACAACTCCATGCTGCTTTATTGCTTATTGTAAACATGAGCCTAGCGCGACAGCTCTTATCTTGACAGGCCATAAAACTTGAGGCAGTACAAAGCCTGACTGAAAAACTGATAGCCTAAAAAACACAACATCGGTTAAGAAATCTGTTTTATCTATTACATATTCGAACAAGTAAAGCGATTTGGAATATTGTGATATATTTTTCATTTCTGTAAGTGCATTAGAAGTAAAGATACAAATAAATTAGCTAAAAGCCTAATTAACGAACTAATGAACTTTAAATTACTTGCACGGCTTTTTTTAATATAGCATTGCTTATATATCAAGTTTCAAGTATATATGTCTAAGCATTACAGACTTAGAGACATTTATAGGTTTTATGACTTTATGTTAATTTTGACCTATGGCGAGCTCCCTAGATATTGATCTGACCGAAGATATTTTCAACCATTATTTTAGTTCCATACACACCCTACATAAAAAGCCAAGTTTGACAAATGTAGGCCGATTGGTTTAAGAGAAGAAGACGTTTTGTTTTTTGGCCGAAAATCCAAGATAGCAGCCATACCATGTGACCTATCACGTCATACTTGTTTCGTTTGCATCTCTAGTCCATAGCAGTCCTACATGTAAAGTTTGAGTATTATCCGACAAATACTTTTTGAGATAGTGTCCGGCAAAGAACATCAGAAAATAATAATAATAATAAGAACCCTTACAAAAATAAGAGGGTTCCAAGCCATTGCTTGGACCCCTAATAATAACCCTTACAAAAATAATAGGGTTCCAAGCCATTGCTTGGACCCCTAATAATAATAATAACCCTTACAAAAATAATAGGGTTCCAAGCCATTGCTTGGACCCCTAATAATAACCCTTACAAAAATAATAGGGTTCCAAGCCATTGCTTTGTACTCGCGATTTGTACTTTTTGAGATAATGCCCGAAAAAGAAACATCACAAAATCACAATAATATATTAAGGGGAGTTAATTCTTTCGTCTTCCAGTCTTGACACACTGGATCATCTCCCTTGTGTTTGGCCATAGATAATGCACCAAACAGACATCAAAGGACATCTCTATATAGCTTATCAGTTAATGTACTCAATAGCCTCAACTGTGGCCAGCTGGTCTTGACGGGCCATAAATCTTGAGGCAATAACTGCCTGACTGAAGAACTAATAGCCTAAAAAAACATAAGATCGGTTAAGAAATCTGTTTTATTTATTACATATTCGAATAAGTAAAGCGATTTAGCATATTGTGATATATTTTTCATTTCTGTAACTGCATTAGAAGTAAAGATACAAATAAATTAGCTAAAAGCCTAATTATCGAACTAATGAACTTTAAAATAAGTACACACGTTCTTTTAATATAACACTACTTATATATCAAGTTTCAAGTAGATATGTCTTAGCATTACATAGTAAGAGACATTTATACGTTTTTTGACCTTATGTTAATTTTGACCTATGGCGAGCTCCCTAGATTTTGATCTCATCAAGATCGTTTCTGAATTAGAATTTAGTTCCATACCCGCACTACATAAAAATCCAAGTTTGACATATGTAGGTCCAGTGGTTTTAGCGAAGAAGTCCTTCAAATATTTCATTTTTTTGGACGAAAATCCAAGATGGCCGCCATACCATGTGACCTATGACGTCATACTTGTTTCGTTTGCATCCCTAGTCCATAGCAGTCTTACATGTAAAGTTTGAGTTTTATCTGACGAATACTTTTTGAGATATTGTCCGGCAAAGACCATCAGAAAATAATAATAATAATTAAAGCTGCAAAGCAGCTGTTTCCGGGGTCCAAGCGGAAGTCGTTTAGTTGTTTGCTTACATCTGCAGACAATGACGGTCCTATATGTCAAGATTTGGTTTAATCCGATTTGTACTTTCTGAGATAATGCCCGAAAAAGAAACATCAGAAAATCACAATAATATATTAAGGGGAGTTAATTCTTTCGTCTTCCAGTCTTGAGACACTGGATAATCTCCCTTGTGTTTGGCCATAGATAATGCACCAAACAGACATCAAAAGACATCTCTATAGAGCTTATCAGTTAATGTACTCAATAGCCTCAACTGTGGCCAGCTGGTCTTGACGGGCCATAAATCTTGAGGCAATAACTGCCTGACTGAAGAACTAATAGCCTAAAAAAACATAAGATCGGTTAAGAAATCTGTTTTATTTATTACATATTCGAATAAGTAAAGCGATTTAGCATATTGTGATATATTTTTCATTTCTGTAAGTGCATTAGAAGTAAAGATACAAATAAATTAGCTAAAAGCCTAATTATCGAACTAATGAACTTTAAAATAAGTACACACGTTCTTTTAATATAACACTACTCATATATCAAGTTTCAAGTAGATATGTCTTAGCATTACATAGTAAGAGACATTTATACGTTTTTTGACCTTATGTTAATTTTGACCTATGGCGAGCTCCCTAGATTTTGATCTCATCAAAATCGTTTCCGAATTAGAATTTAGTTCCATACCCGCACTACATAAAAATCCAAGTTTGACATATGTAGGTCCAGGGGTTTTAGAGAAGAAGTCGTTCAAATATTTCATTTTTTTGGACGAAAATCCAAGATGGCCGCCATACCATGGGACATATGACGTCATACTTGTTTCGTTTGCATCCCTAGTCCATAGCAGTCTTACATGTAAAGTTTGAGTTTTATCTGATGAATACTTTTTTAGATATTGTCCGGCAAAGACCATCAGAAAATAATAATAATAATAATAATAATAATAATAATTAAAGCTGCTAAAGCAGCTGTTTCCGGGGTCCAAGCGGAAGTCGTTTAGTTGTTTGCTTACATCTGCAGACAATGACGGTCCTGTATGTCAAGATTTGGTTTAATCCGATTTGTACTTTTTGAGATAATGCCCGAAAAAAAACATCAGAAAATCACAATAATATATTAAGGGGAGTTAATTCTTTCGTCTTGACACACTGGATCATCTCCCTTGTGTTTGGCCATAGATAATGCATCAAAGAGACATCAAAAGACATCTCTATACAGCTTATCAGTTAATAGCCTACAGCGGCCAGCTGGTCTTGACGGGCCATAAATCTTGAGGCAATAATGGCCTGACTGAAAATCTAATAGCCTAAAAAAACATGAGATCGGTTAAGAAATCTGTTTTATTTATTACATATTCGATCAAGTAAAGCGATTTAGCATATTGTGATATATTTTTCATTTCTGTAAGTGCATTAGAAGTAAAGATACACATAAATTAGCTAAAAGCCTAATTAACGAACTCATGAACTTTAAATTAAGTACACATGTTCTTTAAATAAAGAACTACTTATATATCGAGTTTCAAGTAGATATGTCTAAGCATTGCAGAATAAGAGACATTTATACGTTTTTTGACTTTATGCTAATTTTGACCTATGGCGAGCTCTCTAGAAATTGATCTCATCAAAATCGATTCCGAATTAGATTTTAGCTCCATACCCGCACTACATAAAAATCCAAGTTTGACATATGTAGGTCCAGTGGTTTCAGAGAAGAAGACGTTTTGGTTTTTGGCCGAAAATCCAAGATGGCCGCCATACCATGTGACGTATGACGTCATACTTGTTTCGTTTACATCCCTAGTCCATAGCAGTCTTACTTGTAAAATTTGAGTTTTATCAGACGAATACTTTTTGAGATATTGTCCGGCAAAGACCATCAGAAAATAATAATAATAATAATTAAAGCTGCTAAAGCAGCTGTTTCCGGGGTCCAAGCGGAAGTCGTTTAGTTGTTTGTTTACATCTGCAGACGGTGACGGTCATATATTTCAAGATTTGGTTTAATCCGATGTGTACTTTTTGAGATAATACCTGTAAAAGAAACATTAGCGAATAACAATAATATATTCAGGGGAGTTAACTCTTTCGTCTTCCAGTCTTGACACACTGGATCATCTCCCTTGTGTTTGGCCATAGATAATGCACCAAAGAGACATCAACAGATATCTCTATACAGCTTATCAGTTAATGTAATCAATAGCCTTAACGGTGGCCAGCTGGTCTTGACGGGCCATAAATCTTGAGGCAATAAATGCCTGACTGAAATACTAATAGCCTAAAAAAACATAAGGTCGGTTAAGAAATCTGTTTTATTTATTACATATTCGAACAAGTAAAGCGATTTAGCATATTGTGATATATTTTTCATTTCTGTAAGTGCATTAGAAGTAAAGATACAAATAAATTAGCTAAAAGCCTAACTAACGAACTAATGAACTTTAAAATGAGTACACACGTTCTTTTAATGTAGCACTACTTATATATCAAGTTTCAAGTAGATATGTCTAAGCATTACATAGTTATACGTTTTTTGACTTTATGTTAATTTTGACCTTTGGCGGGCTCCCTAGATATTAATCTCACCAAAGATATTTCCGACCAATAGTTAAGTTTCATACACACCCTACAAAAAGCCTAGTTTGACATATGTAGGTCCACTGGTTCGAGAAGAAGACGTTTTGTTTTTTGGCCGAAAATCCAAGATGGTTGCCATACCATGTGACCTATGACGTCATACTTGTTTCGTTTGCATCTCTTAGCAGTCCTACATGTAAAGTTTGAGTTTTATCCCACTACTGCTTTTATACGCCTGACTTAAAAAAAGTCGGTCGTATTATGGTATCACCAGTGCCGTCTGTCCGTCCCGGATTCCCTTTCGCCCCATAACTTGAAGAGTTTTGATCTAATCTTTACAATTCTTTCACAACATATACCTTGTGGGTAGAAGGTGTGTCATGAATCATTTAGGACATCGTCGATTGCATAATGTGGCTTCTACATTGGATTATATAGTATTCTGTCTTTAATAGTCTATATCTTCGTTCCCTTCCGCTCTATAACTTGAAGAGTTTTGATCCGATCTTGACAATTCTTTCAGAGTATATACCTTATGGGCAGACGGTGTGTCGTGTGCCATTTCTGACTTCACCCGTTGCGTAATATGACAGCCATATAGGATTATGTAATATTCCCTTCCGCTCCATAACTTCTTTCGTTTTGATATAATCTCTCCAATTCTTTTAGAGTATATATACCTTATAGGTAGATGATGTGTCGCATACCAAATTTGATTTAAGTACAAATATTTTTTGTCGGTTTTCAAGAGTGTTTTTTTTATCAGAAATGTGTATCTGATGTTTAATATATATATATTAATATATATCAATGCTTTTTTTAGTACACTTGGTCCAGAGTAATACTGGAAGCCAATTAATTTATACATTCTGAGACTGTTTTCTGGGATAGTTTAATGTGCACTATAATAACAAAACAGACCATTTTCCCCCTCTATTACCAATCTGGTATTTATCAGAGTGGCTGTTTAAATAGAGATAAGGGGACAATGACATCCATTGAAGGTTTGTATATTTACACACCATTATATCCGTGGTCAGTCTGAAGATTGTTTGCTTTGTAATAAAACTATTACAGCCAAGTCCAATAGAACAGTGCCCCAGTCAAAACTATTAAAATTCAAGGATTGTAAGCTATTGTATTGATTACTGCTTCACAATTATGGAACATAACAGCACTGTCAAAACAGCCACAATATTTCAGTTTTTGCAATTAAAATGTGATTGAAATTACCTGAACAGATAACATATGTGTACTAAAGCCAAAACACATAGGACAACTTGTACTATATTGTACATGATGGTGTATATTTATGAGCTTTCGAGAGTAGCTACTCTCATCATCAGATATTACAACACACAATAGACAATTTTCTACAGGTATTATATATATAGAAAAATATAACACAGTTAATACTTTAAAATGATAGAATAAGTAGGATAAGCAAAATTAGGCTTCCAAAGTACAAATGAACAGGATCTGTACAGATTAAAACCATGGGGGGGGGGGGGGGGTGTTGTTATATTGGGACAACAACACAGACTTATAATCCTTAATGGAGACATACAGTTAAACATTAAATAAACGGAGAGGAATTGATGAAATTTGTACATTTAAACCAGGGTTTAATTTAGAAATATGAAGTGACTCTTTAAAAGCTAAGCTAAGTTTGTTATTGGCTTGATCAATGATTTCATAAGTCAATTTGTTAGGGTTATGGCTTTTGCTGAGACAGTGGTCAGCTACTGCAGAAGATTTGCTGTTAGGGTTGTTGATATTATGTTCAGAGAACCGTTGTCCTACATGCCTAGATGTAAGGCCTATATAAGAGGCAGGACAGTTACCACAAGTTATCTGGTAAACAACGTTACTTCTAAAATTTTCATCTTCGTGATCTCTATAATTAAAATATTTTCCAATGGTAAAAGTCTGGTTGATAAGAATAATTTGAACATGAGGAACAAGATTTCCAAGGGATTTTAATTCTTTTGAAAGTTTGATAGATGCCGGTCCAAGATATGGAACTCTAATAAAAAGTTTAAATTTTTCTGGACCAAAAGGCTTTAAAATCTCACCACTGTTGAACTTATTATTGAGGAATTTCTTGATAATGTTGTCAACAATATCTGACGGGTACTGGTTTAGAGACAACATTTCCTTTATCTTTTCAATTTCTTTGCTGAACAGTTTGTAATTATTGCGTATACCCCACGCCCTGTTAAGGAGAGTACGAATGAGATTAAGTTTATATTTCATAGGTACAAAACTAGTCCATTTCGTATATAGTCCAGTATAGGTTTTCTTTCGGTAGATCGTGGTTGTAATTCATTCAGGTGATCGAGAGATGAGAATGTCAAGGAAGGGTAAACATCCATTGGTTTCGTGTTCACATGTCAATTTTATGGCAGGGTTATATGTGACAAAGTTATATGTGTACTATAACGTACTGGTACATGTATTTAGTTGTAGCTTCATCAAATTCAGAAAAGAAAAACTTCTAATGTGAACAAGAAATTCGAATTGATGAAATTAAAACAAATGTTATATTAAATGTAGCTAACCGCATTAATTAAAATGCCCGTGTGTTTTAGTGTTCATAATATAGTTAAAATCATATATTTATTATACATAATAAATATATGATTATAATTAATGCGGTTGTTTGAAAAATTATATTATTATTTTTTCCTGTCTCTTTGTTCTTTTTGCTCATTACAGATATACATTTGATATACTTACAAGCGTGTATTTTATTTTTCTCAAACTTTACCAATTATTACTGTGAATGTATGCATATGACCTAGCAAGGATTTCAGTGACAGATGTTTACTTAATTTATTAGCCTGGCTAGGTATTATGACTGCCCTTTAGAACCCTGCTCTATTGTATCACAATTTTAATCTCCCATGCCTTCTTAGTGTCAACCATAATTGTATTCTGTTTTTCTATATAAATGCACACTGTCTTTTGATGTACACATAATTCTCCTGACGATGCCTTAATTAAAGTCGAAACTTTCTCAATCAGTTCTTATTTTAATTACAAAGATCGCGAAGAAGTAATGTTATTTACAAGGTTACATGTGGTGATTGTCCTGCATCTTATGTATGACTTACATCCAGACATATTAATCAGAGGTTCTCCGAACATCACATTATGCACCAAAACAGTGGCTCCTCTACAGTTGCAAGTCACTGGTACAACAACAATCACAGTCCCAACACACTGTCATGTGAGGTAATTGACCAGGCTAAGAACAAGCTTAACTTAGCATACAAAGAGTCCCTTCATATTTCAAAATTAAATCCTATATTAAATGTTTAAATTTCATCCGTTCCTCTCCGCTTATTCAATGTGTAACCAACAGCACACAAGTAGTGTTATTCCGCAAAACGAAAACTTCATATTGACTCAATATTTCGACTTTTATTCAGTCATCATCAGGAGTAAGGTACATTAGCAACAACATTGGTATATATACAGGTAACAAACACACGGATTAAGCAGTGATATAGCAATATTAGGAATGGCCTTACAGATTTCACAAACTTATTATCATTATTACATATGCACGTTGACAAAACAGATAAAGAAAACTGATTAGGGAGATCGTTGATTTATAGAGCCTTCAGAATTTGTTCTGATGAATTATCTTTTAATACTGAATATAAGGACATTCTAAAGTTTTTATCATGGAATGGATATCGTAAGTCTACTGCCCAACAATTGCTAAAAATAAAGAATCTAATGAGAAACTTGATAAAATTTGGATGAGACTCCCATACATTGGGAAAAGAAAAGAATTTATTGTTAAAAAATCTATATCTAAAATTCGTAAATTATTAATCGAACCCATCAACTTTGTTTTCCAAGGGCAGACCACCAAAATTAACTTTTTTACTTTTTTACAAACCCTAAAGATCCGACCCCTAAACATTACAAAAGCTCGCTTATTTCTAAATTTACGTGCCCAGCATGTGGCTCAGACTACATTGGTAAAACTGACCGATGTCTTATTACAAGAATTAAAGAACATGGCAGTACAAATAAAAACAGTGAAATTTTCAATCGTGTTTCTATTTGTGAAGCATTTATTTTTTTGGAAAACTTACAATCATTACCAGGCAATTTAAATGATCTTAGTCCACCTACACTTTGCGACTTTATTCTTAATAACACTGTAATTATTGATAAATCGTATCACTGGTCAGACATCCTGTTCAGAGAAGCTCTGTGTATTAGAAGAAATAGCCCGGTCTTAAACAGTGGATTAATAGCATCTAAAGTACTTACTAATATCCGGATGTTACAGCACACCTGCTGATTCAATTTCCTTCATATCTTAATACATGTAGTTAACTCTTGACCCCCCACCCCCCCCCCCCCCCGCCTTAGATTGTAGTGATTTCACTTTTGTATTTGTTTTGTTGATTCTGACTGTGTATATAAGTTGTCCTATGTGTTTTGGTTTTAATAAAACCGCTCCGTAGAAGAATCTAATCTGTAATAGGATTGCCTCCCCCCCGGCTCCCCTCCCTTACCTTAGATTGTGGTGATTTCAACTACAGTGTAGGAATCACAACTTATCAGTGATTATAACTTTTGTATTTGTTTTGCTCATTCTTGCTGTGTATATAATGCCTGTTTAACCATGTCGACGTTGTGTTGCTGTAAGTTCTGATGATGAGAGTAGTTTCTCTCGAAAGCTCATATTAAAACATCACCATGTACAAAGTAGTACAAGTTGTCCTATGTGTTTTGGTTATAGAAGAATCTATTATGGTCAATCTACCTATTGTTACTATTGGCCATCTGGATTTCAGTCTGCCAGCTTTGTGGTGATCAGGCCAGAGAGATCAGGCCTAAGTCAATAAACATCTCCATGCTGCTTTATTGCTTACTGTAAACATTAGCTTAGACCTACCGCTCTTATCTTGAGAGGCCATAAAACTTGAGACAGTACAAAGCCTGACTGAAAAACTCATAGCCTAAAAAAACATAAGATCGGTTAAGAAATCTGTTTTATTTATTACATATTCGAACAAGTAAAGCGATTTAGCATATTGTGATATATTTTTCATTTCTGTAAGTGCATTAGAACTAAAGATACAGTTAAATTAGCTAAAAGCCTAATTAACAAACTAATGAACTTTAAATTAAGTACACACGTTCTTCTAATATAGCACTACTTATATATCAAATTTCAAGTAGATATGTCTAAGCATTACAGAGTAAGAGACATTTATACGTTTTTTGACTTTATGTTAATTTTGACCTATGGTGAGCTCCCTAGATATTGATCTCATCAAAATCGTTTCCAAATTAGATTTTAGTTCCATACCCGCACTACATAAAATTCCAAGTTTGACATATGTAGGTCCAGTGGTTTAAGAGAAGAAGACGTTTTGTTTTTTGGCCGAAAATCCAAGATGGCCGCAATACCATGTGACCTATGACGTCATGCTTGTTTCGTTTGCATCCCTAGTCCATAGCAGTCCTACATGGAAAGTTTGAGTTTTATCTGACGAATACTTTTTGAGGTATTGTCCGGCACAGAACATCAGAAAATAATAATAATAATAATAATAATAATAATTAAAGCTGCTAAAGCAGCTGTTTCCGGGGTCCAAGCGGAAGTCGTTTAGTTGTTTGCTTACATCTGCAGACAATGACGGTCCTATATGTCGAGATTTGGTTTAATCCGATTTGTACTTTTTGAGATAATGCCCGAAAAAGAAACATCAGAAAATCACAATAATATATTAAGGGGAGTTAATTCTTTCGTCTTCCAGTCTTGACACACTGGGTCATCTCTCTTGTGTTTGGCCATAGATAATGCACCAAACAGACATCAAAGGACATCTCTATACAGCTGATCAGTTAATGTAATCAATAGCTTTAACAGTGGCCAGATGGTCTTGACGGGCCAGAAATCTTAAGGCAATAAATGCCTGACTGAAAAAGTAATGGCCTTAAAAAACATAAGATTGGTTAAGAAATCTGTTTTATTTATAACATATTCGAACAAGTAAAGCGATTTAGCATATTGTGATATATTTTTCATTTCTGTAAGTGCATTAGTAGTAAAGATACAAATAAATTAGCTAACCGCATCGGTTAAGAAATCTGTTTTATTTATTACATATTCGAACAAGTAAAGCAATTTAGCATATTGTGATATATTTTGCATTTCTGTAAGTGCATTAGAAGTAAAGATACAAATATATTAGCTATCACATTAATTAAAATCATATATTTATTATACATATTAAATATATGATTTTAATTAATGCGGTTGATTGAAAAATTCTATAATTATTTTTTCCTGTCTCTTTGTTCTTTTTGATCATTACAGATATATATTTGATATACTTTCAAGCGTGTATTTTATTTTTCTCAAACTTTACCAATTATTACTGTGAATGTATGCATATGACCTAGCAAGGATTTCAGTGACAGATGTTTACTTAATTTATTAGCCTGGCTAGGTATTATGACTGTCCTTTAGAACCCTGCTCTATTGTATCACAATTTTAATCTCCCATGCCTTCTTAGTGTCAACCATAATTGTATTCTGTTTTTCTATATAAATGCACACTGTCTTTTGATGTACACATAATTCTCCTGACGATGCCTTAATTAAAGTCGAAACTTTCTCAATCAGTTCTTATTTTAATTACAAAGATCGCGAAGAAGTAATGTTATTTACAAGGTTACATGTGGTGATTGTCCTGCATCTTATGTATGACTTACATCCAGACATATTAATCAGAGGTTCTCCGAGCATCACATTATGCACCAAAACAGTGGCTCCTCTACAGTTGCAAGTCACTGTTACAACAACAATCACAGTCCCAACACACTGTCATGTGAGGTAATTGACCAGGCTAAGAACAAGCTTAACTTAGCATACAAAGAGTCCCTTCATATTTCAAAATTAAATCCTATATTAAATGTTCAAATTTTATCCGTTACTCTCCGCTTATTCAATGTGTAACCAACAGCACACAAGTAGTGTTATTCCGCAAGACGAAAACTTCATATTGACTCAATATTTCGACTTTTATTCAGTCATCATCAGGAGTAAGGTACATTAGCAACAACATTGGTATATATACAGGTAACAAACAAACGGATTAAGCACTTACAGATTTCACAAACTTATTATCATTATTACATATGCACGTTGACAAAACAGATAAAGAAAACTGATTAGGGAGATCGTTGATTTATAGAGCCTTCAGAATTTGTTCTGATGAATTATCTTTTAATACTGAATATAAGGCCATTCTAAAGTTTTTATCATGGAATGGATATCGTAAGTCTACTGCCCAACAATTGCTAAGAAAATGCATGCCTAAATTTGGTTCTAAAAATAAAGAATCTAATGAGAAACTTGATAAAATTTGGATGAGACTCCCATACATTGGGAAAAGAAAAGAATTTATTGTTAAAAAATCTATATCTAAAATTCGTAAATTATTAATCAAACCCATCAACTTTGTTTTCCAATGGCAGACCACCAAAATTAACTTTTTTACTTTTTTACAAACCCTAAAGATCCGACCCCTAAACATTACAAAAGCTCACTTATTTCTAAATTTACGTGCCCAGCATGTGGCTCAGACTACATTGGTAAAACTGACCGATGTCTTATTACAAGAATTAAAGAACATGGCAGTACAAATAAAAACAGTGAAATTTTCAATCGTGTTTCTATTTGTGAAGCATTTATTTTTTGGAAAACTTACAATCATTACCAGGCAATTTAAATGATCTTAGTCCACCTACACTTTGCGACTTTATTCTTAATAACACTGTAATTATTGATAAATCGTATCACTGGTCAGACATCCTGTTCAGAGAACCTCTGTGTATTAGAAGAAATAGCCCGGTCTTAAACAGTGGATTAATAGCATCTAAAGTACTTACTAATATCCGGATGTTACAGCACACCTGCTGATTCAATTTCCTTCATATCTTAATACATGTAGTTAACTCTTGACCCCCCCCCCCCCCCCCCCCCGCCTTAGATTGTAGTGATTTCACTTTTGTATTTGTTTTGTTGATTCTGACTGTGTATATAAGTTGTCCTATGTGTTTTGGTTTTAATAAAACCGCTCCGTAGAAGAATCTAATCTGTAATAGGATTGCCTCCCCCCCGGCTCCCCTCCCTTACCTTAGATTGTGGTGATTTCAACTACAGTGTAGGAATCACAACTTATCAGTGATTATAACTTTTGTATTTGTTTTGCTCATTCTTGCTGTGTATAAAATGCCTGTTTAACCATGCCGACGTTGTGTTGCTGTAAGTTCTGATGATGAGAGTAGTTTCTCTGGAAAGCTTATATTAAAACATCACCATGTACAAAGTAGTACAAGTTGTCCTACAGTATGTGTTTTGGTTATAGAAGAATCTATTATGGTCAATCTACCTATTGTTACTGTTGGCCATCTGGATTTCAGTCTGCCAGCTTTGTGGTGATCAGGCCAGAGAGATCAGGCCTAAGTCAATAAACATCTCCATGCTGCTTTATTGCTTACTGTAAACATTAGCCTAGACCTACCGCTCTTATCTTGAGGGGCCATAAAACTTGAGACAGTACAAAGCCTGACTGAAAAACTCATAGCCTAAAAAAACATAACATCGGTTAAGAAATCTGTTTTATTTATTACATATTTGAACAAGTAAAGCGATTTAGCATATTGTGATATATTTTGCATTTCTGTAAGTGCATTAGAACTAAAGATACAATTAAATTAGCTAAAAGCCTAATTAACAAACTAATGAATTTTAAATTAAGTACACACGTTCTTCTAATATAGCACTACTTATATATCAAGTTTCAAGTAGATATGTCTAAGCATTACAGAGTAAGAGACATTTATACGTTTTTTTACTTTATGTTAATTTTGACCTATGGTGAGCTCCCTAGATATTGATCTCATCAAAATCGTTTCCAAATTAGATTTTAGTTCCATACCCGCACTACATAAAATTCCAAGTTTGACATATGTAGGTCCAGTGGTTTAAGAGAAGAAGACGTTTTGTTTTTTGGCCGAAAATCCAAGATGGCCGCCATACCATGTGGCCTATGACGTCATACTTGTTTCGTTTGCATCCCTAGTTCATAGCAGTCTTACATGTAAAGTTTGAGTTATATCTGACGAATAATTTTTGAGGTATTGTCCGGCAAAGAACATCAGAAAATAATAATAATAATAATAATAATAATAATAATAACCCTTACAAAAATAAGAGGGTTCCAAGCCATTGCTTGGCCCCCTAATAATAACCCTTACAAAAATAAGAGGGTTCCAAGCCATTGCTTGGCCCCCTAATAATAATAATAATAATAACCCTTACAAAAATAATAGGGTTCCAAGCCATTGCTTGGACCCCTAATAACCCTTACAAAAATAATAGGGTTCCAAGCCATTGCTTGGCCCCCTAATAATTAAAGCTGCTAAAGCAGTTTCCGGGGTCCAAGCGGAAGTCGTTTAGTTGTTTGCTTACATCTGCAGACAATGACGGTCATATATGTCAAGATTTGGTTTAATCCGTTTTGTACTTTTTGAGATAATGCCCGAAAAAGAAACATCACAATAATGTATTAAGGGGAGTTAATTCTTTCGTCTTGACACACTGGATCATCTCCCTTGTGTTTGCCCATAGATAATGCACCAAACAGACATCAAAGGACATCTCTATACAGCTTATCAGTTAATGTACTCAATAGCCTCAACTGTGGCCAGCTGGTCTTGACGGGCCATAAATCTTGAGGCAATAACTGCCTGACTGAAGAACTAATAACCTAAAAAAACATAAGATCGGTTAAGAAATCTGTTTTATTTATTACATATTCGAATAAGTAAAGCGATTTAGCATATTGTGATATATTTTTCATTTCTGTAAGTGCATTAGAAGTAAAGATACAAATAAATTAGCTAAAAGCCTAATTATCGAACTAATGAACTTTAAAATAAGTACACACGTTCTTTTAATATAACACTACTTATATATCAAGTTTCAAGTAGATATGTCTTAGCATTACATAGTAAGAGACATTTATACGTTTTTTGACCTTATGTTAATTTTGACCTATGGCGAGCTCCCTAGATTTTGATCTCATTAAAATCGTTTCCAAATTAGAATTTAGTTCCATACCCGCACTACATAAAAATCCAAGTTTGACATATGTAGGTCCAGTGGTTTCAGAGTAGAAGTCGTTCAAATATTTCATTTTTTTGGACGAAAATCCAAGATGGCCGCCTTACCATGTGACCTATGACGTCATACTTGTTTCGTTTGCATCCCTAGTCTAAAGCAGTCCTACATGTAAAGTTTGAGTTTTATCAGACGAATACTTTTTGAGATATTGTCCGGCAAAATCCATCAGAAAATAATAATAATAATAATAATAATAATAATAATAATAACCCTTACAAAAATAATAGGGTTCCAAGCCATTGCTTGGACCCCTAATAATAACCCTTACAAAAATAATAGGGTTCCAAGCCATTGCTTGGCCCCCTAATTAGAAGCATTTATTTTCTTCGCATCCTACAAGTCGATACGACAAATCGCACAGTGTGAACGGGCCTTTAAGGGAACTGACACATATTGCGACATGGTTTCGTCCCTTTGACGAAGGACAAACAACAAATACGATACCAAGACAAGGCAGAATTGGCCAAGGTAGTTCATTACCATGGTACAATTTAGACATTCCATGGTTTTACGACAATCATTCGCCGGGTAATAGATTGATGTTTTACGCCACACTCAAGGTTATATCATTAATAAGGCGGCGTTGCCAGATTTAGTGGCAAAGGAAACCGGATTCTTTGCCCGGATGGAACCCCCGACGTTCGGCGAGAACCAGGCGACCATCCCACACACGGGGATCGAGTAAAAAAAACAACTCAGAGATATTTCAATTTTTATTTGGCCAGAGTTGGCCTGAATCTACCCCGTGCCGCATCGATGGTAGGTCTGTGTCGCATTGAGGGATTGTCACTCTAACCGTCTGAGTCACCGCGTTGACCAAATGAGTCGCGGAGCACCTTCCTTCTTTTTTTAAATCCGTAATTAAAGGAAATTGCTGTTGCCCAATAATATATATAGTATGCCTTTTTGTAGTATAGACACTTGTGCGAGTAGCTTTGGTGACAACAGATGCCCGTCTGCTTGTCTGTATCAATTAGGTAGCTTATAGGTAGACGATGTGTCGCTTTCTAAAATTAAATAAAAATAAGATAGTGTGCTACAATGAATTTACCCTTGCGGGCGTATTATGAGTTTCTTAAACTCTTGTTTATAAATGCAAGGATGGATAACGAAAGGAAACAAAATAGTTTTATTAAATAGGCAATTAGTATATATACAAGTTTGCCAGAAGACGCTTGAAAACATATAAATACATGTTAATGAAAAATGATAAAAAAGTGTCCTTTCGCAGCTCTGGCCGCTGGTCTAAAAAAGAGGACGATGGAAATTTTGATGGTATAATTCTGAAGACTAATAGTGCAGCACCGGCTCTAATAAGCGAAACTCGCGTTTTTTCACGATAATAACGCACACAGAAGAATACAAATACCCCCCAGTGTTATTGTCAGGCTGACATAAAATGAATATTTGTCTATTTTCCGAACCACATCAAAAGTTTGACGAGACATTCCATATTCATGTACATAGTTATGGTTGTAAGGGTTATGTGTAAGTGGTTCAGATGTACGGCTCCTTGAATTGTTCTCCGGTTCACCATCAATGAAAGGTTCAGCTTTCTCTGTGAAACTTGTATTGGAAGGGCGGGTTACTCCCAATAACGACGGTCTTTTTCTTGAACAGGATCGACGGAGTGCTCGCCCTTGACTGTTAACGATCCACAAGCTTATTCCAGAAATAACTGCACTGACCATTCCCATGAAGAGGATCGCGGTGAGAAAGACAGCTGGAAATGAAAAGGAAGATCACAGTAGACTCAGTCTTGTTCACATATAAGGTTATGGGTCTGTGTACACTGCCCCAGTGTTGGTCTAACTGAGGATACTTTAAAGTGGCATGAGCTGCCAAAAATCACACTTTTTCATAATTTCTGATCGCCACGACAGTATTAGGCTTTGAAGGCCATCGAAAAACTAAATGATTAGCGTTGGAATGAGAAAAATCCATACAGTATGTGGTCTATATGGACCGGAATAGTGTTCGAAAAGTAAACGAAATTTAAATAACCGGGACGACCATTCATTCATTATTAGCCAAAGTTAGTTCAAAACAATACTTTATGGTACATTCTCGAGACTAGAAGCACTAAAAAACTTCTGAATTATACGTCTTGATAAAAATAGCCGACAATTTCAACCTTCTGTTTTTACGTCAAAATATCAACGTTTTGGCAGCTCATGCCCCTTTAAGTATAAATAAAACAGTTGAATCGAAGTAAATTTATTTAATTATCCCAATAAAATTTACTCCAGATGAATATAAACGTAATGATGAACCTCGTCCATAGCTAATATATACATGAAACTCTGGATACTTGTGGTGCCCATAGCCTGAAGTAAAACCGCGGATAGTTAAAATTACTATAAATAAATAGCAACGGACTTATCTTGCCCATTCAACGAGGAAACATACGCGAGTAGGCATATCTGGCCCATTCAATAACACGAGGAAACATACGCGAGTAGGCATATCTGGCCCATTCAATAACACGAGGAAACATACGCGAGTAGGCATATCTGGCAAGATTACGCCTGTCTTTATTTGGTTACATGTGAGGTGAAACTTCTATTTAGCGAGGACGAGTTAAAGATGAAATGGACAATGTCAACTGGACTCGCTCAGGATTGTGCTCCTTTATGTCCGTATTTGACATACCGATAGAGTGACTTATAGCTTAAAGTGGCATGAGCTGCCAAAATTCACACTTTTTTTTATAATTGCTGATCGTCACGACAGTAATAGGCATTAAAGGCCATCGAAAAACTAAAAGATTGCCGTTCGAATGAGGAAAATTCATACAGCATGTGGCCTGTGCGAATCGAAAACGTGTTCGAAAAGTAAACAAAATTTAAATAACCGGGACGACCGTTCATTCATTCTAAGCCAAAGTTAGCTCAAAACAATACTTGATCGCACATTTTCGAGACTAGAAACACTTCTGAATTATACGTCTTGAGAAAAATAGCCAATAATTTTAACATTCTGTCTTAATGTCAAAATATCAACACTTTGGCAGCTCATGCCACTTTAAAAAAATATTTTGTCACGTCACTTGACTAATATAGGCTTACCTAATATCGAAACACTACTGGATATTCCGGGCATGTTATCACTGACCATGGAGAGGAATACGGAATAAGCCAAGAGAGCTGTAATGGACAGTGACATCTTCTCGCCGGATTCCACAGGGATAAAAAATACCAAAACGTTTAGAAAGGAGAGACATATCATGGGTACGATGATAGTTATCACATAATAGAGTCGCCGCCTTTTTAACAGAAGGGAAATATGAACAATTTTATAATGGTCGCCGTTAAATTCCACATAGCTCTCTTGAACGGCCGATCCGACCAGGAACCATTCTCCGCTTGCCCAAAGACGATTCACATCTACAGCGACACTAGCTTCTTTAATCGCGATCTTCTTACTAGAGTGCATCCAACTTCCCAAGAATATTGTACAGGTTTGGTTATCGAATGGATATTTGGTGACATCTATTGGACAAGCTGTGTGATAGACGCCCCCTGGTGACCAATCAGCCTCTCCCGTATAACGTACATTCACCATAAAATCCGTCCCACCTAAAATGTACCCATCAGCCCTGTGAAGTAAATATATAATAGACAGATTGCTTAATGATGTCATAGGAGGATAATAATAGCGCATGAAAATTAATCTGCATAGAAAAGTATAGGTTTGAGTCATTCGTTTAATAAATATTATCACCAGCCAGAGAAGTTTCAAGGCATCTGATTGGGAGTCTGTATCCCAATGCTTTCCGAGTGGATATTTCATTTTCTCACACTACACCCCCGATAATTCAACTCCCAGACAGTGTGTTATTTTTTGCATAATCAACGTGTGAAATTATCGCCCAAGTAACGTTATGACATCACGAGAGAACTGTCAAAAGTGACGTCACAAATGAATTACGCCATCAGTCATTATGACGTTATAATAAGGCGTCCAGCATCAACCCAACATTGAAGGGACTGTGATGCTGTCGTGGGTGACGTCATTTCTGACGTCACAATGCCTTATCGAGTCTTTCTTGAGACAGCCATTCTTAAAAATAGAGCGACGTAACCAAACATTTTCTTAAGTAGAGTCGTGTTTTTTGATAAATAGAGGATATTTGTTGTTTATCGGTAAATACCATTTATATTTCATCGAGTGGATTAAAAAATATGTATTTTCACGATTGGCGAAGCCAAGAGTGAAAATTCAAGATTTTTTAATCCACGAGATGAAATATAAATGATATTTACCGATAAAACATCAAATATTCTATTTATTATATAATTATTAGTGATATTTTCGTGTATTTTCTGCAACAAACGGAATGATTCGCGGTCGTCACTTGACCTAGAAAATGACCCATCACTCATAGGCCTGTACGGCGTAGGAAAAAATAGCGCGTTATTTGGGGGTTCAACACAACAAAAACATATAAATTTGCATCGAAAATTCTTATTTTCACGTTGCAATTCATACATGTAATTAATGAAACAAGTTACAGTTAGAACAAAATACTTATTTCGTGAGAACAACCTGCGTTTGCCTGCGCGGAAGGACCCACAGTGCACGTGCGACAACAAACATCGAGGTTCGCTGCCATCGACGGTGAAGTTGAACATTTTCTATACTTCAGTTTCTAATTAAAACCTTTAAGTGGCGAAGTCTTGTTATTTTAAAATGAAGATTTACTAGATTAAGTGTGTTGAAATGTGCTAGGATAAATTAGATCTTTAATTTCTCGTTACCAGAATCAATCGAGTCGCTTCTTTCACACTGGAATTTTCGCCCAGAGCGAGCGTGACGATCAGGCGGCACTCAGACCACATCCCATTGTCTTCGGTTGCAATGATTTGCGTCGGTTCTCCATACATTTTCTATAGGCCCTATTCTTGAAAATAATCAATTTCAATGTTCCAGGTGTACCACATTGTTTTGCATGAGGCCCTATAAAGTGGGGTAGCCTTGCAACACGTTTTCATATAATTTAGCGAATCTTGCTGGCCCAGGCCTAAGACTAAGTAATACTGATAGTGATACTGATAGGCCTAGTACCCAGGCGAGCACCACAGAAAGGCCAAAGCGAAAAAATTGTTCGGTTTGTGTAAAATTGTTTAACACCCAATTTATAATGCTAAGAAGTGTTCGATAATATATAAAAGGAGACTTGATTACAAATTTTAGCAATTTTCACAAATTAAAGATTCGATCATGAGAATTCCAATGAAAATAGTTCCGGCACTGGCAGTGATGATATAAATGTTATCGGTAAAAGTGGTGATATGACTTGTATCAGAGCTGTATAACTCAATATCTCACTACTAATTATATAATAAAACGCTGTATATTTTGTGTAGTGTGAGAAAAAGATTATCCAACTCGAACCAGTGTGTTACAATGAATATCACTCTCGTTTATTAATTTCCAAAGTCACTCGCCAGAGGCTCGTGGCTTTGAAAATTAATAGACTTGAGTGATATTCATCGTAACACACTGGCTCTCGTTAGATAACCTCTATCTGTATCATTCTATCTGTATCATTCCGGTGTCAAGCGCTGATATTATCACAGACTGAAGGCTTCTTTGCGTCACAGAATTCTTTAGTCAGGACGAAACCCTATCTTGACGTCAGTTTAGAATGTTGTTTCGTAAGCAAAGATGCTGTCGAGGAACTCGTTAGGTGATCTTGTAATATAAAGTCAAGTCTTAGTGCACACGGGAAGATCCGGTTCAGCTGCCGCCCATGCGTGGCTGAGAGCTAGCCTGATTGTACAGAATTTTTAGTAAACAAGCTGGATGGTGATAAATACATTACTTGACGCCCTTCCGTGGGTGTACCGGTAGACCAAGACCCTGTTTCACAAAGCGGTGTAGATGTATTTTTTGCGTAACTTTCACGCAGTCACGTGAAAACTTACGCTACGCCGCTTTGTGAAACGCCAATGTTATTTAACTGCATTCAATTGTCATATATTCTTTCTACCATACACATATATAGTTCCTTATATTTGGCGAATGAAGAATCAAATAATCAATCAATTTTAGCAGCTCGTGCTACTTTAAAGGCTGGTATAATTTGCATTATCCACAAGCATCAAGATGTTGAACTTACCCATTTAAAATAATAATATCTGGAATCCACATTTGGTTTGTTCTCACGAGAATGTCTTCCAATCCTCCAAAGTCCTCTGGATTCCAAACAAGCATCTCGTCTCGCCATCTCTACAAAATCACAAAGAACATATTGGAGTTGCAAATAGGACTTGTTCCAAACACATTGCCAATAAAAAAGGCCTACACATAGGTTTAGAAGAAGGATCTTAAACTATATATCGTGTTTATTTTAAAGAAAAGGTTGTATCCTCCAGGAGTCTCAAAGCGGCGTAGCGTAAGTTTTTACGTAAATGCCATGTAGCAAACCATACTGTAGAGATACGTTGCTATGGCAGTTACGTTACTCCGCTTTGTGAAACAGGACGCAGGACTATAGTCCCTTTTTAGAAAGTTAAAAAAATAACAGACCTCTTGGACTAGTAAAGCCTCTTGGACTAGTAAAGCCTTTTATGCTAGACTTTGCAATTCTTTCACATAGTAAATGCTACTTTATATACAGCGTATGAGCTTGCAAAATTCAGACATAAAATCAGATTTTCAAGAGAAGTTCATCGTTTGCGGTACCTTGAAAACTAAACGATCGATGTTGAAATATAAAATATTGGTAAAGTCAGTTATCGTTACGAATAAAAAAAGTGTGTAATCAACGGAAAGCTCTTATTTTGTAATTTTTGATAAAAATAACGAACTAGCTAAATTTGCTTCAACGAAATTTCCTTAATATTTATGTCATAGAGAGGCTATACTCACGACATACAGGTAGCCAGATGTATGCAGCGTTTGCTTTTTTTCGTCCTGAAAGTTGAGCAAATATTATTCTAAGAAAACTACTACGGAGTGCAAAATACAAAAACATGCATTGATATAATCACTGGGCTATATGAAGCACACTTTACTTCTGGTAATTATGCATTGCTTTTTGTGTAGTATAAAACAGCTCTTAGAGACAATGTTGTTACACAGTAAAATATAACATTTATTTAGCATCAGCTGCGAAAATGTTTAGTTTTTTTACTGGACTCTGTGCAAATATAGTTTATATTTTGTTGTATTGTATATTGATTGGATACGGGGTTTCTATATAAGTTGTTAAGGGCAAGTCTCCAATCCTGGTTCTCACATGGTTATCAAAGTCAATGATCACTACATGGAAACGTTGTCACCCAATAAGCTTCTTTCGAGTTTGGCAAAAACCCCGCGAGATCACGCGAGAAATGAGTTTAGGGGTATAACTTTCACTGAGTAGCCGTTCATTTAACATTAGCGTCAATGGTGACCGACGGTTATTGTGTGGTTTTGTCTTTGATTCTTTATTTCTAAATCATTTCTTTAATCCAAATGTGTTTGTGAAGCACAGGGGCGGATACAGGATTTTGTCCAAGTTCTAACAGATCGAGTCAGTATTTTCAAATGTGTCTGGAGGTGGTTTGAGGATTGGGAAGGGGGGGGGGGGAGTGCAATCGAAAACATAGTCACGGGTAAATCAAATTAATTTGCACGAATTTCACTTTGTTAGACCCTACCCGAATTCTTAATGGTCAATGGTTACAGGCCCTCTGATTACAGAAACAACAGATTCGAGAGAGGCCTGTAAACCCCCTTTTCCCGTTCTACCTACACATACCCTGGTGACTATCCCTGCGCCCCCCCCCCCCCCTAAATCCGCCACTGAAGCACACCAGAAGCTATCAGTTGCGTTTTTGTCAGTTGACTTCCAAGAAGTTATTATCTATACGTAACTCTTCACCTTATTGTAACAGTCCAGCTTCTAAATGCCATTGAATGAGTCTATCCTGGTAATCATTGATATTATAAATAAAGTTACTTATAAGCAATAGTTATTATTTGTCTATCACATTTTGTGTTGATCAAACGACACAGATTTCAGTTACCCTTTTGCTGAGCAATTATATACTGGTGATAAATGACTGTTCAACAAAATACAAACGGTCGATGATGCGGGAATTTATCCTCATTAGATAATTAAACAGAAAATTGTCGCGTATACATTAATGACAGCAATATATATATACAATATACATGTACTCCAGTCCACCCATCCTTCTACCAACACAATTATACACACAATCGTTGCGTACTGCCAAAGACTTTACCACCATAGGCTCCAGTAAAAAAGTATACATAGAAACGGCTTTTGTGACAAATATATCAAGTACATTAAACGCCTAATTCAACATGAAAATAAACCAAATGAACATACCAGCTCATGGATGGCGTGGAGATTGTACGTGCAATTCAAATCTAGAGTCTTCGATAAGTTAAACATTGGACGTATATTGGTAGAATAGTTGGAGAAGAGAAAAGTCCGTAATCGAATCTCGTCATTTCTTGTTGTTCCAAGAGATCGATGGAGAAGTATAAACGCTACAAATAAAATAAAAATTCTTTAAATCAAATTTTCACTGATATATATCGTTTACGGACACAATGGCTCCTCCAGTCATCAGAAAATGTTCCATGACGTCATTAACAGCTTCAATAGATCAAATATCTGCAATCGGATTTATCACCTTTTTTACCGAAACACTTCAGTGTACCAGAAAATAAACTCATCGCTAACTATATAACATTATCTCAATCGAGATCTCGTGCCATTCTACGAGATCTTCAACTCGAGACATGGCTCGAGAGCCGTCGCACTCTATTTTGCGCATAGTTAACTGCAAGAAATCTACTGAGAATTTTTAATCTATATACTATTTATTTATCTGTTCTATTCTGTTGCAAACATGTAACCCTATTATAATATGTTGCATTGCAGGTTCTTAGGGCAGAAATACTTGTTAAAAATCAAAAATATATTCGGCACTACATTAGCTCTTAAATACATTCTAAAACAAGATGGCAGCGCCCATGGATGTCAAGGCAAAATATGATATGGACTTCAAGGTATTTCCAGGTATATTATATGTATTAGGAGAGTAGCAATCAATATAACAAAACAGGTTGTCGGCGGCTTAAACGTTACCTACCAGAATTATATCAAATATCTCTCTACACAACCGAGTCAACTATCAGTGTCACGTGTCGTTGTTTACAATTTTAAGGACGTGGACAGCAGTGGTCTCCCTTTGTGTTAAAACAACATGTCACTCAATCGTTTTAGAGTTGATATCTCAACGAATGGCAGTAGGATCAATCTCTATTTTAGATTGAACATTATCTGTGTGAAGTCGTTTGAACTACACACAAAGAAAACAGTTAAGCACCCCCTGGAAAGTCTGCATCGACCGATAAAATCATTGGTGTAGGGAGATTATTGGCAAACTGATGTTGCAGAAACAATTGTGATCATAAAGGGCAACATTCTGGCGATAAGAAATCACCATTAATGGCAATAACCTATACAATTTATTCAGGATATCGTCAGCCAAATCAAAAGTGTATTTTAACAAAATAAAAGTATGAAACATAAGAGTCAATCTGGCTTCACATGGCGAACATATTGAAGTAAAAATGTCACTTTGAGAGTGTAGAACACATCCCTAGAGCAGAAGGTCAATTGCGCGTATAGCCTCCATTAGCTTCCAACCTGCGTCTCACCCCTCCAGTAAGACGTCGGATCTGTTGAAGGGGTTACTGCCGCCATTACCGATGTAATGCGGCTTCCAATTCCTGCAGATTTTGTACAGGAGGCTCTAGGGCTTGAATGTTTCTGCCCATCCTATCCCAAATGTGCTCTAAAGGATTCAAATCCACGCAGTTACCCCTTCAACAGATCCGACTCAGGTTAAAAGCTAATGGAGGCTATACACCTTTCTTCATCCTGAAACACAAATGGTATAATACTTTTTTGACGACACCTTCCCGGGTCTAAGTTCAAATCCAAAGGGGAAACAGATTGTAACGTTTGAATCCAAAAAAACGTCCCCTTTCCTAACGTCTGTGGTATCTTCAGCGGAAGTAAGAACAGTGATTTGTTTCAATAGGCATGATTTCGAAATGGTTTAACCTGGGTATTGAAATGCTGTGCCATGGGCACGGTTGGCGGCTGTTTTTGTTTTAATTACGATAAATATAGGTTACATTATCATTAAACTTCAATACGTCCATCATGGTAGAAAAGATGCAAATACAGGATCGTTATCACGCCTATAACTATATGTCCAACTTACCAAAAGCAGTACCAAACAGATGTATTCCAGGAAGCATCTTCAAGACACAGTTATCATCATAGTCTGTTCTAGTCCTCTGATCTCACCGGAGACGAAAATTCAAAACAGGTTTCTTTTCCTACATCCAGTTTTGGCAAAGCATTGCTCCTAAATGGAATCAATGAGTATACTCGCGAAAGAAAAATAGAGAAGCCAGGCTTGCCCAAACGTCACCCGACTCAGGTACAATAAAATCCCCAGAGCAATATACAGATGTATCCTGGAATTGTCATGAACTCTTCGCTTGCACGAGTCTCCCTATGCTTAATTCACATTAAAACAGGAAAGTCGCTATTACATCCTAAATAATATAAAAACGGTAAAACTCCTCATACCGGTGCTGATAACTATGAACTGATCCAGTCTACAAGGCCCGTCGCTGTTTCATCTGGAACTCACGTATTAGTTTAAAACACTGTCCAAACAAAAATGAAGTTTTGAAAATTAAACGTTCACACAAAAGCGGGCGTTTTAAACACTAAACGCTCACACACAAGGGACATTTGAAGCCATTGCGTTCCACAATAAAGATACATTCATACACATTCCAGCTCTCTATCATAGACTGGCCTTAAATAAGAAAGAAACCAGACTGAAGCGTTTTAACAGACAAACAGTTTGTGCTACGGTGTTAACATATTTAGGTATATTAATTCCCAGACTTTTTAAAGTTTACGGACACATTCAGTCATCAGAAAATGTTCCATGACGTCAACAGCCTCAATAGATCAAATATCTGCAATTGGTTTCCCGGCATGAGTCTGAAAAAAAGCAGCAGGCGTACACCTTTTTATCGGAACACATCAGTGGACCAGAAATAAACTCATCGCTAACTTTATAACATGATGTGTGTGAAGATCGTCGGTGTATTCAATCACAAGTTCTCTCCCTGCTGATCTGCGATTAGATTCTTCAAAACCAACGGATGCTTCCTTTAGACATTGGAGATGGAACCCTAAATTTATCTTTACAACCCAGCTGACGAGAGCTCGCTTAACCGCTAGTCTTTGATGCTATATTTAAAAACATGTAATTGCCCATAATATATAGGTTATATATACATTGGCACCAAGCTTGTCGGGTAATATAGGTCATTGGATTTGTTTGGTATAGATAGTTAATACAGAATGGCGAAAATAACTAAAGAGCTTGCTAATTTTATAGAACACAAATATATTCCACATCGAAAACCTCTGGCTTTGGGAATTATGAGCTATCCATTATCACTGTAACGTTGCCTGAGTAGTTTCATCACATTGGCGATTCTCTCGAGAGGTGACATGGTTATAGAGCCGTCTTTTAGTTGCCGATTGGTTGGATAGAATTACCCACTGTATGATCACACCAGCAAACCTCCAGATACATTTTCATATCCCAGGAACAAGGTTAACAATAATAGCAAAATAACAATGTAGAGAATTATCATTGTCTGCAAAAATACAGAAAACCTAATTAGTTTTATGGTGTTATTATCCCGGAAAGCAGAAAGTCGGGAATGTGTTGAAGTCGAGACTATATAACAACTGTACATTGGTTGTTATTCTGACCAGTAGAGTTGGGAAGTGCATGTACATCACTGAAAAACGTAACACATAGAATCTCCTCATGTTTCTCTCATTTTCTCCTAGCGCAACGTAGGCCTACCAACGATCGAAATTCTCTGTGCATATCTCTTCATTTCTCGTTATTCCGAGAGATCGATGGGAAGCATAAAAGCTACAAATAAAATAAAAACTCCTTAAATATATATATCTTGAAGAGTCGTCTGAACTATTAGACAGTTTACATTTTAGGTTATTTACGCCAGTTTTGATATTTCAGGAACAATGTTAACAATAGTAAAATGACAATAGAAAGAATAATCAGAAAATCCTCCTAGCGTAGTCCGGATTATCGGTCTTACGGCGACTGGTATAATATGGCTGCTAATGTGCCTTGTCGCCTTAAGGCGGGCTCAGGTTCAATTCATGTTTTTTCGCCAAAATGTCGAAAACTGTTTACATATACCAAAGCAAAACACGTGTTTTTGTACTTTTCAAAACTTAAATATGTTAAACGTTCTCATGTTTGGGGAAAATCGAAGGTTCATAACTTCTTGTTTCTGAAGAAAACAACACAGAAACCCATGGATGTTTTGGGCTAAATGTAACCAGTTTTCGACAGTTTGGCGGCGAACGTGCCTTTAATTTCTTTAAATGTATTATATAGGGCTGTTTGCTTACCAGGACTGATTTCATATTTCTATTCGCCGCCATATAAGTGAAATAGTCTTGAGCGCGGCGCAAAACACCATCAATCAGATTTCTAAAAATATTCTAAAATTGAAAATGACTCTATTTACCAGTTGCTAAAACCCGTAAGGTGACTGCTACTGGTGTAATGGCCATATGGAAATTGGTGTCTTCTTTTTGAATGATTGGTGTAACTCTTTGAACGACCTCATGGAAATTTTCTGGACTCACGCGATAAAAGTTACAGAATGATGCTGTGTCCTGCGACTCTAGCTCCTTAACAAGATTCATATAGCAGCCTTGGTCATCATGCTGGTATAACCATGGTTTTTTCCATTCTTTTCTGTACTTTATTTTTTCCTTTCGTTCAATATATGAGCTACAGCGGCTGCTGCTAACCTTTTCCTCCACATGGCGGTTCGATGTAATCCGAATTGTTAGTGATTTTTCATCTGTTTCAAATTGAAGAATAAATTTATAGCATTGAATTGCCGTATTGTGTCTTCTGAATGAAAGATCGTTTAAGTAAACATTGATTTGATTGAATCGACAGATAAACTAGATGCTATTGAGATGCAAGAAAGTGTGGGTTGACTAGAAAATATGCAAACCTACACTGGCGCCAAAATCTGATCAAACGTTATATTATCAGAAGTCTATGAACAGGGAAGTGTGAAATGTCGCATTACCCCATATTCAGGGCACTGGCGCTTTCAGCCTGCTTATACTACATTATGTGACGTTTATGCGCGGTAGATTTTGAAATTGTCAACGGTTGCGCATTTTCAAATCAGAAAATAAATTCACTCTCCACTTACTGCATCTATCGGCAATTCCAGTAACCGCAGTTCGGAGAATGCATTGGTTTTTATAAAAGCTTTACCAAACATGCGACTCTGATATCTCCATTTGGACTCAAATCGTTCCAAACAAGTCTTCTTGTCTCATTTTCAACTTTATGAAGTTCTTCGGAAACTTTAACTTTTGCTCCATCAAGTACTGTTATCATAAATAAAATGTTCGCCATGTTTTTTCTTATGCATCCCATAATAGTTCATATGAGAAAGTGAAGAAAAGCCACGCTTTCTGACTAACCGAGAGAGGGCTCTGTGTATGGTGACCTCTGGGTCAAACGGCGCCAATGCCCTCAATACTATGTAATGGAACGCTTCACACTTCCACATTCATAGACTTCTGATATTATCTAGAAAGCTCATTTATAGACTTGTCTCCATAGTTATTTTAGTCAAGAAGATATTCCCTGTGTCAGTGTGTTTTATCTTTAAAATATATTATCTATAAATATCCGTACGTCGGCTTTATACGGCACAATGAACCAAAAATGATTAAAAGGAATACATGTGTTACCGTGTGTCTGGGCGCCGCCATTGTTCATCAGCCACGTGTTATGTGTATGCCGACGAGCAATCTCAGTGACATATGCTATCGGTTCTTTCCAGAGGCGGCAAATCTTTCCGAGTCGAGCGATTGGTCCCGGTAACCGACCTATGCACTCGAAAAACTAGTTGAGTCGAGTCGAGTCGTCGAATCGCGGCGACCTGACACGGCCTTTACATGACGAACACGGAGAGAAAAAAAATTCGGCCGACCCCAGATTTCTCGGCTACTCCTAGCTCAACCTACTAAACCGATGGAAGTTCTCTGGGCATACCTGTTCATCCCTTTGTTCAACGCTCACACCAAAAAGAAAAACGTCATGGAAATTCTCACATTTGTCCAGTATCGGGAAGTAACACTTGGCCCGGAAAGATATCCGAATTCTGAAGTCGATGAAGAACAGCGAGAATACAGGCCAAATGTGAGCATTTGTATGGGAGATTTGGGACCCAATAGTTTGGAGAGTCGTAGCCTACACGACCAGATAAAATAGAAGATTTAATTCTTTCAAATGGACTAAACTAAATTAAAGTTAAACCCAAAGATATCGTCATTATATGTAGGCCGAATGGATGTTAGTGAAAAATTCCCAGGATTGCTTCTGGTCGAATAGAATACATATGTTTTGTTTATGCATTTACATTGAACTTACCAGGCTTAATTTGGAAGTTTACGAAGTGTATAATATTGCCAGTGAAGTCACTGCATAAAGACTCACATTCTGGGCATTTCGACCAATGAAGTGCCCAGAAATTTCTTCTGCTGGTGATGATAGTCTTACCACGATGTCAAATATTTGATGCGATGTCGCTGATGAGAAATACCTTCACTGCTATGGATATCGACAAGTATTTAGTTTGAATTCACTGGTAAGAAGTATTATACTTGGTATTAAGTCGCGGATAAGAAGTGTTGTACTTTGTATTAAGTCGCTGATACGATGTACTGTACTTGGTATTAAGTCGCGGATAAGAAGTGTTGTACTTTGTATTAAGTCGCTGATACGATGTACTGTACTTTGTATTAAGTCGCTGATACGATGTACTGTACTTTGTATTAAGTCGCTGATACGATGTACACATGTACTGTACTTTGTATTAAGTCGCTGATACGATGTACTGTACTTGGTATTAAGTCGCTGATACGATGTACTGTAATTGGTATTAAGTCGCTGATAAGAGGTACTGTACTTGGTATTAAGTCTCTTATACGATGCACTGTACTTGGTATTAAGTCGCTGATACGATGTACTGTACTTTGTATTAAGTCGCTGATACGATGTACTGTACTTTGTATTAAGTCGCTGATACGATGTACTGTACTTTGTATTAAGTCGCTGATACGATGTACTGTACTTTGTATTAAGTCGCTGATACGATGTACTGTACTTGGTATTAAGTCGCTGATACGATGTACTGTACTTGGTATTAAGTCGCTGATACGATGTACTGTACTTTGTATTAAGTCGCTGATACGATGTACTGTACTTTGTATTAAGTCGCTGATACGATGTACTGTACTTGGTATTAAGTCGCTGATACGATGTACTGTAATTGGTATTAAGTCGCTGATAAGAGGTACTGTACTTGGTATTAAGTCTCTTATACGATGCACTGTACTTGGTATTAAGTCGCTGATACGATGTACTGTACTTTGTATTAAGTCGCTGATACGATGTACTGTACTTTGTATTAAGTCGCTGATACGATGTACTGTACTTTGTATTAAGTCGCTGATACGATGTACTGTACTTTGTATTAAGTCGCTGATACGATGTACTGTACTTGGTATTAAGTCGCTGATACGATGTACTGTACTTGGTATTAAGTCGCTGATACGATGTACTGTACTTTGTATTAAGTCGCTGATACGATGTACTGTACTTTGTATTAAGTCGCTGATACGATGCACTGTACTTGGTATTAAGTCGCTGATACGATGTACTGTACTTTGTATTAAGTCGCTGATAAGAAGTGTTGTACTTTGTATTAAGTCGCTGATACGATGCACTGTACTTTGTATTAAGTCGCTGATACGATGTACTGTACTTTGTATTAAGTCGCTGATACGATGTACTGTACTTGGTATTAAGTCGCTGATACGATGTACTGTACTTGGTATTAAGTCGCTGATACGATGTACTGTACTTGGTATTAAGTCGCTGATACGATGTACTGTACTTGGTATTAAGTCGCTGATACGATGTACTGTACTTGGTATTAAGTCGCTGATACGATGTACTGTACTTGGTATTAAGTCGCTGATACGATGTACTGTACTTTGTATTAAGTCGCTGATAAGAAGTGTTGTACTTTGTATTAAGTCGCTGATACGATGCACTGTACTTTGTATTAAGTCGCTGATACGATGTACTGTACTTTGTATTAAGTCGCTGATAAGAAGTGTTGTACTTTGTATTAAGTCGCTGATACGATGCACTGTACTTTGTATTAAGTCGCTGATACGATGTACTGTACTTTGTATTAAGTCGCTGATACGATGTACTGTACTTGGTATTAAGTCGCTGATACGATGTACTGTACTTGGTATTAAGTCGCTGATACGATGTACTGTACTTTGTATTAAGTCGCTGATACGATGTACTGTACTTGGTATTAAGTCGCTGATACGATGTACTGTACTTGGTATTAAGTCGCTGATACGATGTACTGTACTTGGTATTAAGTCGCTGATACGATGTACTTATACTTTGTATTAAGTCGCTGATACGAAGTGTTATACTTGGTATTAAGTCGCCGAAAAGAAGTGTTATACTTGGTATTAAGTCGCCGAAAAGAAGTGTTATACTTGGTATTAAGTCGCTTATAAGAGGCACTGTACTTGGTATTAAGTCTCTTATACGATGCACTGTACTTGGTATTAAGTCGCTGAAAAGAAGTGTTGTACTTGGTATTAAGTCGTTGATACGATGTACTATACTTGGTATTAAGTCGCCGATAAGAAGTGTTGGGCTTGGTATTAAGTCGCCGATACTATGTACTGGCTTGGTATTAAGTCGCTGATACGATGTACTGTACTTGGTATCAAGTCGCTGTTAAGAAGTGTTGGGCTTGGTATTAAGTCGCCGATACTATGTACTGTACTTGGTATTAAGTCACTGATAAGAAGTGTTATACTTGGTATTAAGTCACTGATAAGAAGTGTTATACTTGGTATTAAGTCACTGATAAGAAGTGCTCTACTTGCACGGATAAGAAGTGCTGTACTTTGTGTTAATCGCTGATAAGAAGTACTGATACGTTAAAGGCACACTTGCCGCGAAAATCAGGAATATTGTTTACATTAAAAAAGAAAGACCGTATTCTGTATTTTTCCCAGACAATATAAGTTAGGAACTTTCTATTTTTACCAAAATTTAAAAGTTTGGACGTCACTTTGTATTTTTAATTTGAATTTGAAAATTTGAATTGTTACGTACCCGGAACGTAAACAAACCGATCTGCCCCCTATTGGCGATTTTATGTTTCAGTCGAGTGAGTGAACTAACGGCACAGTGTAATTTTACGTAGGCCTATTTATCTGAGAAATACAGACTGACGATCGGTTTACAGCGACTGGAAAAGCCTGCTGATAATTATTTGAATGTAAACCACAGATACAAAGGCCTGAAAGGAGGGAAACCAACACGAAAGTTGACCGACACTGATCGTTGTTGTTGTAATCAGGCTTCGATTCTTCGTTTGTTTTTCATCCCATTTTTACAGTCTAAAGCTAACTAGACATGTTTTATGTGTCCTATGTTTAAGTTTAGTGGTATTAGTCGTAGTAAGCTCATGTAAATTGGTTTTCTTAGCAAATTTAAACAGGCTACGGCGGCAAGTGTGCCTTTAAGTTGAATTTTTAACCTCTATTTTGATTGTTCACATATCTTTATCGATCTCGGTTGTCATTTCACCTATTGTTTGTTCGCTGGCTCACCCCGAGGCTGTTTACAATAACCCTTTGTAATGCGAAAGTTGAGGAATTTTTGGGAAAGCTTGGATATAAACAACTTTCTATGGATATGCACATTTATTCTAATGTATTTCAGCCAGAGTGTTCCAGAATTTCTAAGAATCTATTTAAAGACGTTTTTTGGTGTTTCGTCAGTCAGTTTCGAACTGCACCGTTGGATACTATAAATCGGTTCATAATTTGGAATGCTGCTTATTCGTCAGTAATATCTGATTTGTGAGCTCTATTAAGATTTTATTCTGTGGAATAGCCAGCGTGTTTTCAAGAATTCATTCTGTGGGCGTTTACATTCGTGATCATCTTTGTGAACTTAATGTTCTCGATCGGATTTCGATCGGATTTTTTATATCGGAATTGTAACTTCTTAACTTGTAAAAGTAAGTCTTTTTGATATATGCTTTATTTCCAATGTTTGTATAATATTTGCTTGTAAAAACGTTGCTCTGTTTTTTTAAATATAAATACAAATGAGGAAATAAAATATGTTGGTCTGTTGTTACTAATTTTGTCTCTTAACAATAACAAGTACTGTACTTGGTATTAAGTCGCTGATAAGAGCTGGCTGCATTCGATTGGGTTGACAAGAAACCCGAGTAGAGTTGGCAACGCTTGTGCAGAAACACCCATGAATAAAACGCGTCGAGCTTGAACTCGTTTAACATCGATATAACGTAATGTATTTTGCGAGGGGGAAAAGTGACGATAATGAGTTTTAAAAAAAATTGACGATAATCTCCGAGTGAGCCCAGTTTTGAAATAGAAATTATATCACAGACAAGGACAACATATATCGTCCAAATATGATAAGTTACAACACGGTATAGGTAAAATGCATGCATTGTCTCTCAATGACAGATAATCAGCGCTAATCAGCAAAATTGTAAGAATGTTTTGCAAAATCAAAACAAACAAAGGATTGGGATGGAAACGGAATGGTTTTACAAAAGTATTTATCAGAATTGTAACTGATTTTCGTTTCGATAAGCATGTCAAAAAAGTCACGTGATAGCAACACGGGTCCCATTCCCCACTGGACCGGGAGGGAGAACTTTACCTATTTAGGTTGATGCGTGTTGCAACACTGTACGTTCGATTGAGGTCGAGCTACGACTCGGGTCAATTTCTTGTCCCAATCGAACGCAGCCTCACCAACGAATTGTCTTATTTGACCTGAGGTCACTGATAGTCACATCACGAAGTGTCTTATTTGGCATCAAGTCACGGATATTCACACCAAGACATGCTATTTTTGGTCTGAAGTCACTGATATTCACATCACGAAGTGTCTTATTTGGTCTGAAATAATGATATTCACATCACGAAGTGTCTTATTTGGTCTGAAGTCACTGTTATCAGCATCACGATGTGTCTTTAATTTGCTCTTAATCTAAGAAAGAAATGACGGCTGGGCCTGTCTTACAAAGCTGGAGTAAGTTCCGCCTGTCGCAAACGTGGGTTAAATATACTTGCGCATGGTCGAAAGTGCTGTGAGCCTATGGGCAACTTAAGGCCAGTTTAAAGTGGCATGAGCTGCCAAAATGATGATATTTTGACGCAAAAACAGAATGTTGAAATTATCGGTTATTTTTCTCAAGACGTATAATTCAGAAGCTTTTTAGTGCTTCTAGTCTGGAGAATGTACGAACAAAGTATTGTTTTGAGCTAACTTTGGCTTAGAATGAATGAATGGTCGTCCCGGTTATTTAAATTTTGTTTACTTTTCGAACACTATTTCGGTTCATATAGGCCACATACTGTATGGATTTTCCTCATTCCAACGCTAATCATTTAGTTTTTCGATGACCTTCAAAGCCTCTTACTGTTGTGACGATCAGAAATTATTAACTTTGCTTAGATGAAGTGGTGGGACGATAAAGCCCTAACTTTTTTCCGAGTTAATCATTGTCGGCTATTTACTAATTCAACTTGTAAATACATTCGGTTTATAAATTTTCAGCTGTGTATTCAGTCGGTGGTCCATTATGTGGGCGTTTTAGAGACATATTGCTATCATTCAATTCTGTCCAAAAACCTACGTTTTATTGGAAATTATTTCAACGAATGTCATATACTAGTCTGAGTTTCTGACTCCAAAATGACTAGATTTCGGCTGAGAATATGTCCATATCTCGCACTGTTTACCCTTGGGGACTGTTTCTCAAAATGTTTACGCCTTATGTAACACTGCGACATGTGGTAGGCGTAACCAGGCTTTTACTTCGGATGATGTTAACATTTTGACTAAGGACCTCTTTGGTTAGGATTTTAATGAATGTATTGTAGCTTTGACAACCTAAGTTAAGACAAATTGTTCATGATTCTTAAGACAATTCTGTGTAGAGGGTTGAGCGCAGACCGTTTTAGATACAAAGAAAAAACAGGGCTGGTTTACCTGTAGTGTGCCAATGTTTTAACCAACATTCACTATAAACGGTTTCTCCGGTAAAGTGTTACCAGTGAAACACATTGGGTGGGCTGATTCGGAACTCTTACTATTTGATAAGATATAAAATAGATCTCTTCCATGGCTTATTGCTGTGAACTTTAATTACAGATAAATTCATTGGAACTAATTACTATTCATATGCAGGTATATCCTTTTATAATTGATTGTAGTGGCTGTCCACGAAATATGGAAATCATAACCGGCACATATTTACTTGCGTGACAGTTTATTCCACAAGAGACAAAAGCAACTCCAACCGATATCAAACAGTGTATACCACCAGCCGATAACAAATTCTTCGGTTCAGCGAATACAGTAAGATTCTATCAATGTGGCTTGCTGATGAACGATGGCTGATGTGACGTTTGACAAACAATTGCTTACTCATTAAGCTTTGTAAATGCTCTGCGACGTCGTATTGACTTTGGGTAGGCAGAATTTATAACAAGCACATCTAGCCTGAAATCCATCGATTTAGTTGGACGTATTTCACTGGGTAGGTACATTGAATAATTGTTTACACGTCATTATTTCACGTAAATTCTTTTTTGACTTATTTTGGAAATCTACAAATCATATGTATGCCTTCAATAGCTCTATGTAATTCATTTCGAGCCTTTCACGCCTTGAGTTTGAGTATTTGTCACTTTGCTTTAATTCCACGCTCAGTAATGTATTTGAAGGTAATATATAAAATTGTTAAATACACAACGGTCGGAAAATTAATTCAGTGGTTTGCTCTGTTTGTTAATCAATGGATTTACCTTAATGTTGTTCTTTGAGAGATGTGCATGTGCATGATTTATTGGATTGTCTCCGATAAGCTTTCTTGATAAGCATATATCTATTGAACAGCTACAACCCCTTTGAAGCCATTCACCACAGCTTTACTTCTAGAGGAATCACACGCCTTGATTTTGGCTTCCAGTATCGAGTAAGGTCTAGATGATGAACACAATAAAACCCAGATGGTCAACCAGAGCCTCTATAGTTTGTTTCATTTGTCTTCTTAAAGGTAAGGTATAATTTTGGATATGAAAATAGATGTCTCATAAAGTGCACGTAAAGGGCAAATTTCAATATAAAAAAACTCCCTAAATCAACATTTATAAATCATTGAAATAAATTATGACGCAAAACTAGAAACTTATTCATATGTTCAGTTATTAGGTATACCGGTAATTTAAGCTTGTGGTTTGACACATGAGCGAAATCACGAAAAACTTTCCCATCACACGGAGAAATAGCATTTGTCAAATTTTGAGATGTTACGTTTTTGAGTTAAGTTACAATTTGTAAGCTATAAAAACGTTTTAACAAGTTCGATCCGTAAAGCGAATTAAAAAGGACATATTAGACAAAAACTGATTAAACCTTACACTTGCAATTTAAGTTGTATAAGCTGATAAAGTTGAACAAATTGTCGTTGAATGGCGCCATTGAAATACCATTGGATACACCCATATAATTAAGATCGTACGGTAAATGCAATTCTTAACAAATGGAAATGTTAAAGTTTCGTCAATATTCAGACTGGTTCAGACTTGTGGATTCTAATCTATCAAGAATTAACCTTGACCCCCACTCTAATATGCAGTAGAATGTTTTCCTGCTGCCAACTTCAATTCCTTTCGGACGCTAATTCAAAAGTATCAAGGTCTCAAACCTGAACAAGTTATCTTGAATATTGGTATCGATAACAAGGCAACTACTGAGCGAACTATTTCCTTACATCAGATGCGCAACATGATGAAAGCGGTTAGGAAGACTTTTTCCAACTCGCTCATCTACTTCAGTTTATAGAGATACAGTCATCTGCAAAATTACCTGCCAGTGAAGTTTCGAACCTGAACCTAAATAACTCTGCTGCTTCCAAGATGAAGGGAGTTATGGTCAAACCAAAATACCCCATTCAAAATTTATAGTATCAATGGACAAAATTAACTGGACAGAAGTTACATTAAATTGCTATTATACCTCTGGCTTCAGACACTAGATTTCAACTAAGTTTGGGACAGGGCATGTGCTACCGTACTGTCGGCTTAGGAAGTAATATGTTTAATCTTAGTAACGAGAAACTCACTGCTGGTGATATATCTCTACTCAATAGGGGGCTTTCACGTGTGCCATGCCCTAAATCATTATCTGATAGCGACTTTTGTATTAGCAAATTAGAGCATGTTATGAACTTCTCCAAAATTATGGGTCTGGCTGACATCTATCGATATCTTCGTAGGGTACAAAAGGCATTTTATTAGGTTACTCGGAAGGATCAAATCTAACACATTAAGACAAACGGTTTCTTCCCTTACAAAGTGTTCCAGAAAACTCTACTGACTAAGGCCAAGGTCCTGTTTGTCCTCAACCTAATGAAATGTTATGGGTTTTACTTTATTATAACAACTTATGATTTGGTCTATTATGTTATTAATCAGGATATTCCCTATTGGCATTGTTACAGGTCCGAGGATAGTCGTATTGGTCCGAGGCCGAAGGCCGAGGGCTAATACGGCTGTCCGAGGACCTGTGACAATGGCAATAGGGAATATCCTGATTAATGAACATGTTATTAATTGGCTTTCAATGTTGTTTTTTTTTTATAAAATATTTATATAATTAAAAAATAATAGTGTTTTAATAGAAATCCAGATGTAATGTACCAAGAGACCCCTTTTGTACATAAAACCTAGGAACATATTTCTTTATTTTTACAAATTATTATTAATGCAACTTTTAATTTATATAATGAAATAGACGAAATATTTGTTTTTCTTTAACTGTAAATTGGCTATTTTCTTTTTTCTGTTGATGATTTCAAGAAAAATGGGTTGGATTTTGAAGTGATAGCAATGAAACGGTCGCCATGTTCGATCTCGTATTGGCCCAGTCCGTATTGGCCTTGTTTGTTCGTATTAGCCTAGTTTGCATTGGCCCTGGTAAGCCCTGTATGAGTGTGACAGTTTCTCCGTATTTTGCCAATAACATTGAAAGTCAATTAATAATAAATGATATACCTCTTTTTAACACAAGTAGAAACTCCATGGTCACTTAAGACAAGAAGATTTTTCCTGAGCTCGTGTGTTTTAATGTTTATAAATATTACAACATTATAATTCGGTCGGATTTAACTAAATCATTTATATTTATGAACACTAAAACATATTTTCTGACATTTATGATTAAACTTATACAGTATTTCTTGAGAAAAATAGCCGATAATTTAAAAATCTGTGTTTAACGGAAAAATATCAACATTTTGGCAGTTTATGCTACTTTAATCATATAGCTTGAAAGAGCAACAATTAAGCAAAACCTATTAATCAAACCAAAACTTAATCAATATCCTTCATTGATGAATGATGCCTTCAATATAATTATGGTTAGTTAATATGCTGATCTATTTCAAATCCGCTGGCCAGGTATATATGAGTTGTTGTACAGGTATATTTAATCAAAACATCTATCGGTGTGGATACATTGGACCATTAGTATGTGTACACTACCTCATGATTTTAGCTTTTCTCTTATTTATGTACACAGCGAGAATGCCATCTCTTTTGGTGTAGTCCTCTACATTGATTTAATAATTGTATTCATTCGTTGAGACAAAAGAAATGACTTTCAGCATGTAATAGTCGCGTGCTGCAGGCCTTACCAAATAAATTATTTCTCGTCATTTGTCTTTATTGTTTAGAATAAAGGACTGTTTTTAAAAAAAGATACGAGAAAATATGCATCCGGTTCTTTTTTTAGACCACAAGGTTTAATGTGTATAGGAAATACAGCTTTGGCGTTGTTTTATTTACAGTTTTATGGTTAAGGAAAGAAGCGGATGCTGTAACCTTTCCTGACGAGATCTCGCTTAGGTCTGCGTTATTTCAGAATTACAGCAAATCGATTCGTCCAGTCGTAAACCAATCAGATGTCTTGTATATCACTGTGAATATGTCTCTATACTCTATACAAGAATTAGTAAGTTTTCCCACCTAATTAATATGATTCCTTAAAATGCATATTAATCTGAAGTCAATATTTGCTGATACACATATAGTTGTATTGACTTCAATTTGGTTTTTAAATAAAAATTAAATAAAGTATCCAGTTTGTTGAAAGTCCCCTAGAATTTTTCACTCAAACAAATCCTCAATAAGAAATATTTAAAACATGCAATTTATAGTAGAAAACTATTTCCACTCTCTGTTCCCCAGGACAAAACTGATTTTTGTCAAACTAGCCCAATACAATCCGTGATGCCAGCAAAAGGACGAAAAACATAAAATCCATTTTTTTTTTAAAACTCCTGTCTGTCGTCAACCTAATGAAATATCATGGGTTTGGATTTATTACAACAACTTTATTATAATATGATAGAGTAAAATGATATACTTCTTTTTAACACAATTAGAAACTTGTCTCCATGGTTAATATTAGACACGCAGATTTTCCCTGTACACGTGTGTTTTAGTGTTCAAAAATGTACATCTTGTACGTCTGGAATGGGATTATATAATCTATAATCGAGAAATACTAGTTACGGATCAAAAGCTTCAACTTATGAGACATAATAAATATTATACAAGATACCGCTTAATAGGTCCCTGTTCAAAGATGTCAAACCACCAAACCACTGACCAATTATCATTTTAGGCGTGTGAGGGGATTTTAGTGAACATTGCATGAAAATTCCAATGCACATAAGAATTAAATTTCTGTTTGTTCGCATTTTTAAGTACACAAATTATTCGTTTATGAAAAGATACCCGTTAACATGTTGATAGTATTTGTTTCAGAATGCCAAGACCCAGACTCTGAAGCTCTCCAGTACGCTTGGCATGGTAAGTCATTTTAATAACATATTTTCCCGCCATACTTCTTATGGCGTACATCATTCATACGAATGGACGCGCCAATAAGCTAAAATAACCAACTAACCAACCGCCATACTTCTACATCCATCTGTTTTCCTGTTTAGATTTTTTTTATTTTTACCGTCCCTCAAATAGTGGACATCACTCCAGCACACCATTTTCCACAACTCTGTTCGCGGCACGTTCCAGAAGCACACCTTGCGCCATTCGGTTGGTTCTATTCACGCCACTGTCCATATTCTAATCATTAGACCTCATTTTGAAGGAAATCATTTGACCTCATTTTGAAACAAACACTGATCGCATCAGTCTTCTCAACATTTTAAGAAAGTTGCGAGGAAAGAAGTGAGCAAAAGCAGGATTACCATGCAGATTGTTTAAAAAGCAATGTCTGTGCTTTTAGCAATCTGACTAAAGTCGGGATGTTCATTGTTCGTTTCAATGAACATCGCGACTTTAGTCTGACTGTGCTTTTAGTAGCGAGCCAGATTCTGAATTTATTTTATTTATACAATCTGGGGACAGAATCACAAACTTAGGCTACCCTTTTTTTTAATCAATCGTAGTTGCCCCCCCCCCCCCCCCAACACACACCCTCACCCTGTTCCGAATCCCGGGTACAGCCCTGGTATCAATCAATCAATCAATCATTGGGATACCTGTCAAATACACAGTGCAAGCCAGCGTTTACCTCGTCATTCCAAAGAACGTTCCATAGACAGCCATTGCTTCAGTTCAGCAACCCCTCTGACTTCAAACCCCTCCGAGCAGTACTGGAGTAACTCGGATTCGATCAAGATTTGTGAATCTCAAAAACTTCAAAGAAAGTTTTTCATGATTTTTTGGGTTTATTGGTACGTCAAAATTTCGAACTGTTAAACAGAAGAAAACAATTATTCTACCTTGGCACTAACCGGCTTCCGTATGTTCCGTAGATACAATATTCAGAGAAGTTATCTTACTCTATGGTACAGTTTAATACACCACGTTATCATGATCTTGTACAGGTCTAAATAGTACCCCCCCCCCCCCCCCCCCGCAAAAAAAAAAAATAATAATTACCATTAAAAGTAGACCGTCACTGTATTGGGTTAGTATTGTTTCACACTTTGAAATACAAAATAATAATTTATTTTGGTAGGCAAAATTGGTCAGTATCAGATATTTGATTTTAAAAGTATGTTTCTTGCATTTCGGATATTTTTGCCTATTGAACAAGCAAAACAAAACAGAGTTTACTAATATTAAGTGCCCTATATAAATATCTCCTCCTTATCTTAGAAATGCTCGTCAGCACCTTACACATTCTAGTACAGGCTTGTTTGGGTTCCAAGATAATTCTAAAACATAGGGGACCCTGTTTGTCCTTTGGACCCCGTATCATCCAGTGACATGGGTATCACCTAGCCCGGATTATCGGTCTTACGGCGACTGGTATTATATGGCTTGTCGCACGGAGAGAAAAAAAAATTCGCCCAGATTTCTCGGCTAGGGTATCACCCAAAACCGTATTCCAAAAATGGTTATCAGAACCTGAAACATATCCCCATATGCGGTCTTTCTGTTAATAGCTGGCATGCTCTTCAAACTGACCATGTAATTATAATTCCTAAGTGACTATCTCTGCCCCCCCCCCCCCCGCCCCCCAACCCACGCATACACAAACCAAGCACACTCCGGTGTCTGACCTGAGGCACTCTCCAACCTAGATGTACCTTACTCTCAGCTTTCGACGTGATCCACTTCTGAACAACGCTAACCAATTGTTTAGTCCAAATAACTTCACCACCCACTTTGTCCACTGCCCGCATCCTCGTTGAATCAATTTATCTAATTTTGTACTTTTTGTGCAATAAATGCAATGTTTTGAATTTAATTAGATGTGGGAGAACCAAATGTTAAAATGGGACAAGGAAAAGTATGGTGGATTAGAGCAAATCCTTATAAAGCCTAGTGAAGTCTGGATACCGGATGTCACCGTCTATAACGGGTGAGTTTCTCTTCATAGACAAATCGGACCTGGATTCACAACAAATATTACGGGCATTTTAGAGGGAGTACCATCGTCTATATATTTATGTACACTAAAACACACGGGTACAGGGAAATCTTCTTGTCTAAAATAACTATGGAGACAAGTTCTTGTTGTGTTAAAGAGGGGTATATCATTTCGACTGTTATACCCAATCATGAGTTGTTGTAATAAATGTGTGGATAATTTTTGCCGTCTATATAAGTAGGTAAGTGGTGAGCAGTTCAGTAGAGGACACAAGGCAGTGAAATGACACATCACTGCTTGGAGTTTTGAAATTATTCTTTCCGGCCAAGCCTCCATGTTGCGATTTATCTTACTAGAATCCACTCCATATGTCCTCTCTATGATGGCCTGATAAACGTCACATAATGTATTATAAGCAGGATCACAGGGTCAGTGCCCTGAATATGGGGTTATGTGACCTTTCATACTTCCCCGCTCAAAGACTTCTGGTAGGCCTACCAGTAATAAACATACCATTACACGTCCAAATAAGTTGGCATGTTACCATAATCCACCCACATATGCCCGTACTATTTTTTTTGGTGGAGATGTTACTTGGTTATAAATATGCAGTAGCAAGTCCAAATAAAATGGTATGTTACCAGAATCCGCCGCATTTGTCCTTTCTGTTTTATATGGGTTGTCTTTATATGGGTTGTCTTTTGTTGATTAAAATTAAGACCATTAATTAAAGAAAAAAAATCTCGACGTTTAAAAAAGTCAAATTTTAAACTTTAGGCATCAAAATGTCAAAATTTTCGAAAGATACTTGTGAGCCTTTCTGTTTTTGGTAGGGTGTTGAATTTTAAACCATACTCCATTTTGTTTAGGAAGTGTGTTTAATATTTATACAACTTTTCTGTTCCAGGGCTACCGGACATAATTTTCTCGCTTCTGATGATTTCTTGATACGTCTGTATCATGATGGTTTCATGTCCTGGTTTCCTGTGACGATTCTGGAAACCAAATGTTCCATTGCAATAGCAAAATACCCGTTCGATACGCAGGTGTGTGAGGTCCAGTTTTCGTTATGGATGAACCCTGCCAGCGATGTACAACTTTTATCTGCCCAGCACTTCGCTGCCACTGATCTATTTGCCGAAAATGGCGAATGGGATCTAATAAGAAATTCGGTGGAGAATACAACGATAATGTACGAGACCTTGTACAGCTTCTTTACCTTAAAGCTGGAAATAAAGCGAAGAGCAGCCTATCACGTGATCAACACTGTTCTACCAATCCTGCTTCTCTCCATCCTGAACGTCTTGGTGTTTGTACTTCCGCCGGAAGCTGGTGAGAAGATGTCACTCTCCATCACTGTGTTGTTAGCCTATGCTGTATTCCTGTCTATAATCAACGAAAATATGCCACAGATTTCAACCAGCGTTTCCATTTTAGGTAACCGTTTTAACATAAAAGTAAAGTAATCATGCTTTCGTAGAAATGCTCGATGAAAATGTTTACAATAAATCCTATTGGTTTGAGGTCTAAAGTTTAGCGCAACATACGATTAAAATTAGAAGTTACCCTAGTCTTAAAGGCCAGATTTAACCTCTAAGGCAAATGGTTGACATTTTTATCAGAAATATCCATTGAAATGGGGTTGGAGAGTTCACACAGGAGGTCAATTGATCATGTGACATTCAAACACTAGCAGCTATTGTAAACGCCCCGTGGAACCAGTTCAAAGTGGCCAGTTCAAAGTGAATCGGATAGACAGGGAACGTCTGCCCGTTTTTGTCAAAATGGGACTATTTCGTGAAATTGACTCGTTACTATTTTAACGTTTTCTTAAATTCAAAATATATATTCACGTACAGCGTGATGTCAGGATTTTTATATTTATCCGATAGCTTCTAAAAAGGTTACCCTAGATCGCACGCGAAACTCCCTGCGCTATGTCCGGTAAAGGCGTACGAGGTCTGTCTTGGCCACGTCTAAAGGAGATCTAGCGAGAATACGATTGAGAAGTCATTCTGTCGTTTGGCAGCCTTTTGCTTTAAAGTTAGTTAAGCAAATTATATGTCAATTTCAATAATTTATCCGTTGATTAACCCAAACATAAATTAGTTCGATATGTTTTTTTCTTTCTAACAGCAATATATGTGGTGTTGATTCTTGGACTGGGCACGGCTTCTACCTTCCTCTCAGCGGTCACTCTTCATTTCGCTTACAGCGAACCGGGACGCCATAGACGATTCTTCTCTCTCGACTGCATCAGGACATTTCGGCTCTCCAACAACAATTCATCCCACGAGAACACAGGTGGCTTAGCTGTGACAACGGCGAATGATCCTACACCAAAGGGGAATGTTGACCGAGAAGAAGCTAAGAGTCACCTACCCAAACTTGAAAAGCAGCATACCCGGATGGACTTTTTCTCCCCTGCTATCTCCAAAGAAGCCCGTGATGTTGTTGATGTAATCGACATAGTCTCGTTTTGGGTGTTTCTCGGATTAACCATCGCCATCTTTATCGTGATAATCTGTATCCTGACTTTATCTGAACTCTGAATTTGAGTGAGACGAAATAACACTTGCTGAAACGAAAGAATAGACAAAACGTGACGTCATAGTTTTCTGTGTACTTTTAATTGCAGCGAATTGGTGTTTAAAAGTTGACAGACTAAGGATAGATTAGATAAATTGCCGAAGAAGGTTGAGATCCCAGTCTGTACAACCGTGACACTAGATTTCAGTTCACTGGATAACTATAGTCCATAATTTCTACCGCTTTGATCCTCAACCTCAGAGCAATTGTTTCAGAGAATATACCTTATATAGACTGAGGGCGTCTCCCAGGTTTACCAGTCAACTTAAAACATCGATAAATCAATCGAGTGAATGGCGAAATTGTAAATACTCATTCTGAAACAATTGCGAATATAACATCAATCAGTAAAGAAAATCTGACCCTGGTGACTTTCTTGGACATGTTCATTGGACATTTTTATCTAACTCGGTTGATCTTTTACCCTTCTTATTCACATCAAAATAGTTAAATAAGCAAGTGTAAAAATAATCAAATCCCTAATTTTAGTTTTAAAATGAGTTGAGTGCAATCTATAACTTTATTTGAGATGATTTATAATTGATTAAACTGCGGGTTAAACTATGCACAGGTCGAATAAAACGTGTGAATGATGATAAGTTTAGTAAAGTTTGAATACCCAAAATTGTGTATTCATACTTTGACACTTAAGCTTATTTTGGCTGAAAATCTTGACAAGATCGGTATTTGGGGGCTTGTCCGGGAAATATGTTTTAGGCCTAATTAGTAAATATTTGACTGTTTTAGATGAGTCTATATGTGTAGATAAACTGAGCTTTTTCTATACCGTATAACCAAGATGTCAACAACGTACCGTAGAAAAGAAAATGAGACGTATTTTTAGAAAACAAGTACGTAAAGTAAGTCTCTGTTTTTCTTACACTTTGACACACAGGGGATTTATTTACGTTTAGATGAGATGCTTTAGAATTTATTGTTATGTACGCTTTTCTGTTAATAACGTTCACAGTATAGCTCGAATTCGATCCTGGCTCCGGACCAATTTTGATGCAAAAGGATTTTTTAATGATAACCAATGCATTCATGCGCATTAGCTAGTATCGAATTCCGTTCGGGCACCGATTGGGACCTCACGAATTTACGTTCCGGGATTAATAAGGATCGGCCAGTGAAAACATCGGAAAGCTGTAATGACTATGTGATTGCGAAACAATCGAGCGATTTCGTGTAGAAATTGACCACAAATGTCTTTTTCTTAAACAAATTAAGAACCTTCGCCAAGGCTTTCAACTATAGCTTGGGTAACATGTGAGGGTGCGGGTTACGGAAGAGAAATTATTCAGTTGCTTTATCATACACCCAGAGACAAAAACCTTCGAAAAGTCTTGACTGAACAATATTTACTACAAAACCCAAGAGAAGGTAATGAGGGATATATCAAGTCGAGCTGTGGGGTGTAGTATTATAGGCGAAACACAATTCAGCCATTTACGCTTCCTGTAAGGTAATAAGCAAATTGTCTAAAGTACGATTATATCTCGAGGTCTAAATTGGGGTTTATAAGGGGTCGAATGGATTTTTCTTATTCCATACAACTTACATAATGCCTGTATTACTCTAGCATCAAGACCCCTTCCCTGGTCATTTTGAATTCCTTGAGGAACTCCATACCTTGTAAACCAGTCTGGTACAAGAACTGGTCAACGAGAAACTTAGTAAACCAGTTCGTAATAATCAAAACATTCCCCACGCCACTTGAAGACGTGCCTTAAAGAGTAAAATAGACAGAAATTACTTCCAGTGGGCGATTTGCTTCTAGCCTTTCAAAGGGAACGTGTGTGTTTATAGAATCCATTGCCCCGAAGACAACGCGGTTACATTTTCCAATGTAATCTTTAACGCACTTGCCTATTCTTGGGAACCAACTTTGACTTGGAACAAGTGCTTTTGTCCTCTCTGCTGCTTGGTGAGCACGGGTATCATGCAGGTCTCGGATCTCTGCTGCTTGGTGAGCACGGGGATCATGCAGGTCTCGGGTCTCTGTTGCTTGGTGAGCACGATGATCATGCAGGTCTCGGGTCTCTGCTGCTTGGTGAGCACGGGGATCATGCAGGTCTCGGGTCTCTGCTGCTTGGTGAGCACGATGATCATGCAGGTCTCGGGTCTCTGCTGCTTGGTGAGCACGGGGATCATGCAGGTCTCGGGTCTCTGCTGCTTGGTGAGCCCGGGAATCATACAGGTCTCGGGTCTCTGCTGCTTGGTGAGCACGGGGATCATACAGGTCTCGGGTCTCTGCTGCTTGGTGAGCCCGGGGATCATGCAGGTCTCGGGTCTCAGCTGCTTGGTGAGCACGGGGATCATACAGGTCTCGGGTCAAACAATCTCTTATGCCTCTCTGCTGCTTGGTGAGCACGGGGATCATGCAGGTCTCGGGTCAAACAATATCTTATGCATATGAATAGCAGAACTCGAAGAAGAAGAAAACATTGGAGGAGTTCCAATCTTCAGTCCTGTTCAAAACTATGGAGTGACAGTGGTTCAGAAATGACAAGACTTCGGAAGATTCCTGTGTCCTATCTGTTTTTGGATGGAAGACTTTCGATATATCAAATTCCGATAGTGTATTAGACGACTTATAATGGGGTCTTTTTTTCTGGGACTCTGACAGAGCTGTTTGGTCCAATGAAAGGGATTGAGTAGCTTGTGGCACAACACCATTCCAAATGACTGCTGCATACACTTGGTTCTCAACAGCTTCCTCTACTTCATCTGGCAATTGCATTGTACCCGAGATAGACATTATCCGTGTCTCCGGTTCATCATCATGGTCAAATGGATCATCACTAGATTCATTAACCACCCTGACAAAGGATCAGCAGCTACGTTGTATTGAAAAGTAAAATCAAATACTGTCAGTTCGTTGACCCAACTTTGTTCTAAAGTTGGTGTCTTCCCTATAGACCTGAAATAAGTTAACGGGGTTTAATCTGTTTATATAACAAACTTGGAAACAACCAAGTACGGGCGGAACTTTTTACATACCCATTTAACAGCAAATAAATCTATTTTCTCACTAGAATAGCCAGCTTTCAGTTCCAACTTCCTCATACGAAGTGCAGCCTAGGCGACCACATGTAGCTCACCATATTGTAATTGGCTTACCACGGCGTTTAACCGATTGTTACAAGCGTCCACCTCCAACGCAAATGGCTAACCAACATCAGGGAAAGTGATAATGAAGTTAACTTTTTCTTTTTCGAAATTTACTTCACACCTATTATTCCAAAAGTGCTTATTCTTGTAAGATAAATAACCGACACTGATGAACCGGAAAAAAATCTGAGCTAGGGTGAGAATCGAACTGACGACTTCGTGTTACCATCCCACCGCTCTACCAGCTGAGCTACATGTACGCGGTCGGGTCCTGCTGGTAACGACTCGCTCGTTAGACGGTCTTATACACACAGAGACTAAGTTAAACACATTAGAATATATTAAATTTGCATACGTGATAAAGTCAGTGTTTCGGAAGCAAGCTGCAATCATCATCAGGAACATTACTGAATTACGGCCGTAGTAAATAACCAATGTAATTTCCCTGGCGATGGTTGCAGCTTGCTTCCGAAACACTGACTTTATTAGGGGTTTCAGATAGCAAACGAGTTCAGAGAGGTGTTCTGCTGGAAATTCCAAATATCAACAAAAAATGATGTATAGTGTAAACATACTCTATTTTGGACTTCCCAAGTTCTGTCAGATAAATATCTTAGCAAAGACATTTATAGCCTACTGTTTCAGTGAGGGTCGTGGTAATCTTTTAAGCGTTTCGAATGGCAAAATGTTTAAAGGACTTGAACTATACCTAGCGCCATTAAAAACGCACGGTTGAATTTTATGTTTCTACCCCAGTAAGGCTATTGGCCATTTACGTTTTGTTGTTTATTGTTAGTTCGAGTTGAGTTGCAATAACTGGATAACCTGTGGTGTTCCCGACGCGCCTGTCGTGAACATTACGCAACATTTCCAAATAACGTCCATTGAGTGTTTCAGGGCTCATTTGTCGTGGGTTCAACACTTTACATGAAGCTCAGCATAAAGACGAAAAAAAAATCAGAAAATGTTACCATGCCCCGACTTACGACACAACAAAGGGAATGTGCCATTGGCATGTTACAGGCGGGTCTCAGTGGTGCCGCCGTAGGACGTCACATGCAGTGTCATCCCTCCACAATTAGTCGCCTCAGAATCAGGGAACATGAAACTGGCAATGTTGCCGACCGACCACGCCCTGGTCAGCCAAGAGTCACTACAGCCCGCCAGGATCGGTACATCGGTTTGTTGCACACACGTGACCGATTTCGCACCGCGACACAGACTGATTGTGAGACAGTGGGAATTGGAAGGCCCAGGGTAAGCCTCACCACCATCCGACGCCGTCTCCAACAGATACAGATGCATGCACGCATCCCCTACCGAGGGCCCATATTGACACCCGCCGCGCGCCAAAACCGTTTACGATGGGCTCAAAATCATCAGAGATGGCGTATCAATGATTGGAATGATTGGATGTAGTGTTATGGTGTGGGGAGGCATCACTTCTCGCAGACGAACTCCCCTTGTCATTGTTGATGGCAACCTGAATGCTCGGGTTACGTGGATAACATCCTTCGACCTGTGCTGCTTCCATTCCTCCAAGCCAATGCTGGCGTCCCGACGTTTAAGCAAGACAATGCACGCCAACACTCTGCAAGGTTGACACAAGACTTCTTGCAACAGAATAATGTGAACATCATGGAATGGCCAGCTTACTCCCCCGATCTATCGCCCATAGAGCACTTGTGTGATCAGTTTAAGAATGCCGTTGCACAACGTCAACCCAGGCCACGCAACCGACCTGAATTGATCCAGGTAGTGCAGGAAGAGTGGGACCGGATCCCACAGCACAGAATAGCCACACTCATCAGGTCCTTGTGTCGCAGATGTACTGCTTGCGTTGATGCCCGAGGTGGACATACCCATTATTGAATGATGACATCTTGAATTTCTGTATCAACGATTTGTTTGCAAGGAATAAAAGTCACCAGGGTTTCACATATTGTTAATTCTTTGTCTCATTGTGACCAATGCCTTGTTCTTCAATTTAAGAGTACTTACAATATTTTACACTTTACATTACTCAAAATATTTTACATTCTTTGGGTCGTACGTTTTTAATGGCGCTAAGTATATGTTTGGGCAAGATGGTCACGGAATTTTGTGATTCTTCACACACAGAAATTGCATTTTCAAAATTCAGTATAGTAAGGCCAGTATGAATACGGCCCAGATTATAATAGAAGTATACAAACTACTTCAAAGTAAAATGACTCGACCTTTCAGCCAACGGCCAGTCATTGCTTATAAAAAGAAAGAATAGTTTGAAAGATCTAAGTACTAGTCAGCACAAAACTCCCTTGCCTGTCTTCTACGTAGGAACCAAATTAAATAAATCCACATTCTTTTCCCTTTGTCATATTTTGTTGATTTCAGTTTACCCTACTTCTTATCATAGCTGAAGATACGTAAAACTTTGTCAATATATTATTAAAGTAGCATGAGCTGCTAAACTTCACACTTTTTTCATAATTTCTGATCGTCACGACAGTAAGAGGCTTTGAAGGTCATCGAAAAACTAAATGATTGGCGTCGGATTGAGACAAATCCATACAGTATGTGGCCAAGACGAACCGGAATAGTGTTCGAAAAGTAACCAAAATTTAAATAACCGGGACGACCATTCATTCATTCTAAGCCAAAGTTAGTTCAAAACAACACTTTATCGTACATTCTCGAGACTAGAAACACTAAAAAGCTTCTGAATTATACACGTCTTGGGAAAAATAGCCGATAATTTCAACATTCTGTTTCAACGTCAAAATATCAACATTTTGGCTGCTCATGCCACTTTAAGTATTCCAGAAATATATACTGACTAAAGCCAAACTTATGCCTGTCTTCAATGTAATCCAATATCATGGGTTTTGATTTATTATAACAACCTTTGATTGGGTATAAACGTTTAAATGGCACACCACCCCTCTCCCTTTTTTTTTAAAACACAATTAGAAAATTGTCTCCATGGTTATTTATCCTGTGCTTGTGTGTTTTAGTGTTCATAAATATAATTATAATACTATGATTGATTGGTGTTTTACGCTGCAAGATTATTGTCTCCATGGTTATTTATCCTTTGCTTGTGTGTTTTAGTGTTCATAAATATAATTATAATACTATGATTGATTGGTGTTTTACGCTGCAAGATTATTGCCTCTAAAATCGTGTATGGCATCACGTGTGAAATACACTGACGGCCAAAAGAAACTTTACCACTCAGAATTAGATTTGTTTCAAATGTAGGAAGCAATTTCTGACTAAATCAATATAAACAAAAATAGTACAAGGATACTCCATATATGGATCAAGGTTCGCGTACGGCTACACCAACCTGTGCTGAGGAAACGAGGAAAGTTACAAAACCACGTGACTCATGACTCGCTCAAACCGGTCATTCCTCATGTGTATAAAACCGGGCCAACAGAATGTCAGACTTCCAGAGAGAAAGAAAAACACTATTGTGATGCCACGGCTTACTCCAGAACAACGCCAGAGGGTCTTGGGTATGACCGCTATGGGAGCAACTCTTGACGCCAACAACGTCAACGTCTTGCCATGGCCTGCACGTACTCCGATATGTCCGACATGTCACCGATAGAACACCTATGGAATGTCATGGATCGTCGCGTAAGAAATCGGCCACGACTTTCAACTAACCGACAAGAAATGGCAGATGCCCTAGAAGACTAATGGCAACGCATCCCACGTGGCGTCATCCGAGGACTGACGTTTTCTGTGCGTCGAAGGATTGCTGCATGCATCGAAGCAAGGGGTGGCCATACACGGTATTGATGAAGTGTGTTTGCCGTTTGGACAAATGTTTTTGTTCCTAACCATATTGACCATCCAAAAGCAAAGGCATTTTTTGACCCCGCACCTAATTGGGCATTTCTGATTTTTCTAAGGGCTAATGTATGTTTTTTTACTTGGGACATTGGTGACCTAAAAACATTGGCGCTTCAAATACATTATATTTCGTGCGTGTATTGTTTTGTTAAAATATAATTTTTTGCTGTTAACAACGCTGTAAAGTTTCTTTTGGTCGTCAGTTTATGTTGCGACCAATACGCAGGAGAAACTCAGAATTCGCTTCGACAAAGAGCCGTCCACTACTTATCTGGTATTAGGTTTGGATATGCTGTGCCCGTTGACCAGCATTTCAATACTTGGACCATTTCGTTAAAGGAGGGGAAATCTCTAGAAATACATAGGGATTGTCGTCTATAACAACCTTCAAAGTGCTTAAAACATTTCACGTAAATTACCTCCAGTGACCGCCAAGCTAATAAAAACGGACAGAAGTATGTCCTTTCAGTGGCTTATCTGTGTAGCCATTTTTCCGTTTTAGGATGACGTGATGTTGGTGTAGCTATTTTTAGATCAATAATGACGTATTTTTACCGCTCTCTAATGTATAATGGTAGATTTAGGTCCAAAAAAACATGGCGACAAACTTGAAGTGGGAAGATTGTCTCCGAAAATATAGGTTAGTATGCAATCGCACGCAATTGCTTAGCCAGCCATTGGCTAAATTGCATCACATGACTACTCTATAACGCACTTAAATTTTTATTCAACAATAATTGGATAAAATTAATGAAAAAATGGTGGCGGCCTTGTGAATGGCCTATGGAGCTTATTCTCTATTGTAACACCACCTTCAAATTTCAATTATTCGCTTACGAGGGTTTTAAAACATACATTGGACAGTTGTTTTTTGACTAAATGAACTCTACTCTTTCCATCTAAACTAGTCTAAAGCTTAGATTTTCTTTCCCTTTAAGGGTCATTTTGAAATCATGCCCATTGAAAAAATCTCTTTTTTCACTTCCGCCGCAGATACCAAACATAAACGTTTGGAAAGGTAAAGTTTTTGGATTCAAACGTTACAAACGGTTCACCCTTTGGGTTTGATCTTGCATGGGCCAGAAAATGTGTCGTGAAAAAAGTATTATACCATTTGTGTTTCCGTATTATAAGGCCAGCCTGAATATGGCCCAGATTGTGACAGAAGAATACAAACTGCTTTAAAGTAAAATGGCTCTACCTTTGAGCCAACGGCCAGTCATTGCTTATAAAAAAGACAAGAGCTTGAAAGATCTACTAGCCAGGGCTAAAGTCCCTTGTCTGTCTTCTACCTAGGAACCAAATACATCTGTTCCTTTCCCCATTATCTCATTTTGTTAAGTTTCACTTCATGCTCCAGCTGAAGATTCGTACAACGTTGGGCAATACGTATGAGAAACTCAGAATTCTCTACTACAAAGAGCCGCTCAGAATTCTCTACTACAAAGAGCCGCTCAGAATTCTCTACTACAAAGAGCCGAAAAGCATCATTTATCTTGTATTTAACTTGGACATGGCAACCCGTGGCAATTTCTTTTCCCATTATCATATTTTGTTTAATCTGCAGTTTACCTGACGTCTTGTCATTGCTGAAAATACCGTATAGCTTTGTCAATATATTTAATACAAAGTATTCCAGAAAATTCTACTGCCTTAAGTCCTGTCTGTATTTAACAGTACAAAATCAGTTACTGAAACTTGTCTACACACAGATCTTTCTGAACAATGCCACAGTGTCAGTTTGACTTTATTTAAAAAAAAAACCGTACATATCTATGGAAAAAATTACACACGGTTAGGATATTTGTTGTTTTTGCTTTCCTAAATTCCAGAAATCGGCCAGTTAAAGTGGGCATGAGCCGTCAAAATTGGGGCTTTTTCATAAATTCTGATTGTCAATAAAACTTGGTTATTTGCAGTACCTTGAAAAGCTAAAGGCTTGACGTCGGAATAAAATAGCTCAGTAGGCCTAAGGCCAGTAACCCAAATAGCCGGAATGTACGAGTACATTTTGGGTGGGTTTTTTTTTCTTATACATCTCCAAGCTGGATATCAGTGGAAAGCTTTTTTCTTTGAACTTTTTGATAAAATTAAAAAACATTAGCTAATTCTGTTTCAACGAAAATTTCCACATAGGTTTATTTCGCAGTTCATGCCAGTTAAAACAGTTTGGTCTCCACTAAATTTATATCCATTTCCACCAAAATGTACCCACTTAGTTCGAGAAGGCCAATAGCGACACACTACATCTTTTTCTCACATATAAACGAACGAAACTTTGAGATATCGTCATCATCCAGTTTCTGTTGAAATAGTGCTGATAATATAGCATAATGTTGTGTACCGTCAGTATTACTGGGCTCGTTCTTCGCCCACTTTGGATCCAACAAAGGGATGTTTACCCCATTTATCCAGTTCCAATCCCCTTCTTTCGCCAGGTCATTAGCTCCGATTGCAAAATTGTTGCTCTTTCTACCTAATGAATAAAAAATAAAAAGAGCAAATATTAAAAACAAAGATCCTGATTACAATTAAACTGTAAATATGATTGAGTTTCAGACTCCTAAAAATATCGACAGGCGAGTCCAAAATATGCCCATCAATATTTATAAAAAAACAACTCATTTTCGAGTTTGAAAGTCGGACTAATGATTTCTTGCAATTTAGAATACAACAGTATCGTTTTTCTTAATTCGCATCCGCCCTTATTGTTATATCGGATGGACGATAAAATCGGGCTCCTTGCTTGTTCAGTCTTGAATAACTAAAAAATTAGTTAATCTCTAAAGCTTGATTTAACTATTTTCTGGGCTTCAGGCTGATGAAACAGCGAATTCTCTAACTTGGATTCGATATAGGCCTATTTACTAGTAAAAAGATAGCTGTGATTTAATGATTAAAGTCATCTTCTTGAGTAAATTTGTGCTTTTCCTTTCTGTATTTTCAATGAATCGAGCTGAAAATCGTCTCATTGGTCAAAAAACTGATCAGTGATAATATTCAGAAAATTTCCGGGTTTTTATTTAGTCATTTAAGCTGGAAGAGTGGAAGCGGGGCACTCTTTTTGCCTATCGAATATAAATGACTTTACTTATAGACTGTTATGTCTCGCTATTGTGGGGTTGTCCTACAGCAACGCTAGCACGTCATGCCAACGAGAAATATAGCAGAGGGATTGAAAACCAACCTGTGCGGTTCTATAACAACTTTAAAGGGGCATAATTCTGAATGCAGAAATAAGTTTGATGGTGTATTAAAGGTAGAATATGTTATACGTACTGCTTGAAGCCTGGATTGTTTGAACAATATGATTGTACTTGTTTGTGTTGTCAAGTACTATCAAATCACCACCTTCCTGTTGACAGTCATTTCGTGCAGTCTGCCAACGACGGTGCGGTGTGTCATGAAACTTGTAGCAAAGATTTGCATATCTGTTAAACATGTAGCCATCATCCCATAGACACCCGTCTGCAACAGAAACGCGAAATGGGAATGAATTAGTTGATTGAAGTATGGTTTTGAAAGATAGCATCGCAAATATTGCCCCGAGCTATATAGGGAGGGCTTCAACATCGCGTTGCCTCTACATCTCAACCGAACTATTAAAACATTCTAACCATTATTGATTAAGAATATAAACGTCATTTTTGTAAACTTTCCACATATATATTATAAGTGGCATTAAGTGCCAAAAGTCGGACTGTTTATCGTGAATTCGGATCGCCAAAAGAAAAACTAAAATCGACGATGAAAGAAAAATTGTTAAAGCGTGTAGTAATCCGTACGAACCGAACATGTCTGTCAAAAGCGAACAAAATGTAAATAGCCGGGATGTATGAGTACGTCTTAAGGTTTGTTCTGCTTATAAAAACTACATCTTCGGTTGGTATCAACGGAAAGGTCTTATTTTGTATATTTTCTATTTCAACGAAATTCTCCTTATATATGGCAGCTCATGCCACTTTAAGAGTGAAGTGAAAAAATGGTCGGACTTGTAAAAAAGATCACTGGTAGGACTGATTAAACTTACCTGTTTCAAAACTATAATACTTCATTTCGGGTGCATGGGACCAATCTGCATCGTTATAATATAGGATGGAATTAAGTTGACAGTAACCGTCTGAACTCCTGTAAAAGTACGACTGACATTCCTGGTCTTGTACACAAAGTAAAAAACAACTTAAACTTGTATTTACCGAACTTTGTTGAGAGATCGCATGTTTCATCACAATACCGTTTGCCAATCTGGGTATTTCAAATGCCTCGTAAATTCTCGCAGGCCTGGCATTGCTTGGACCAATTAAAAAGTATAAATTAGAAATGGCGACTACATACAATAAGTAAACCATGGCATCCAATAGCTTTGTCAGACTACAACACATGACTGACCCTCTGACCAAAGTTTGCTCGTTTAAATAATTGCGTGCTGAAAATTCTCTTTCGTCTTTTTCGAAACAATGGGCAGGGTGTAGCCCGACGTGTCTAGATTCATGTATATTATAGTTTTCGATTTGAAGGACAAGGAAAACCAATCAAATATTAAAACAAAGTAAACCAATATCATGTCCGGTGGAAAACAGTTTACCAAGTAATGATTCCGATAAAGTGGATTGATTTAACATATATCTATATATTGATTGGCCACACAAGTATGAACTGACTTATTTGACCCTATAGATATAAATTAATTTAGTTTTCGACGAGTTATATTTTTATGAACTTTTTTATGCGCGGACAAATGGAAAATCTTCTGGACTAAGCTAGCCGTGGAGACAAGATTGTAATAAATGTGTGGATGTTTTTTTTTGTTTTAAAACAATGGTTATTTTGAACCCACCTTTTTATTTATACATATATGTTCATCAGGAGGCTGGTTTTAGGTAGATTCAAGATTGAGGACCTGTTGGTGTTCATTAATTTCTTGTGTTAAGAAATAAATATTCATTAAGATATTTTGTAAAAATCTACCAGCGTCAACTTAATACTTTATTCGATTGGCTCTGGTATTATTCTGCGAAGGATGACGCATGCACGTACGTTAAGCCTACCGCAGACGAGAGCTATCTGCTGAGCTAAATTTCATTCGTGGCACTTGCCTTAAAGGATTTATGAACAGCTTTTGGAAATATTCTCTTATTTGCGTTAGGTGTGTTGTAGAACATGTACTTTATAAATCTGACCAAAAAGAAAATTAAATTTCGGTCGCAGCACTTACAAAATTCAAGCTACGTTTACCAATCTACAATGCTTACGAAAGTTAATTATCTCAGAGACTTATGACGTCAAACACGACCTCCGTTGTGTACTACCCTCAGAGCGATGACGTAATAAACGATTTGTGTTGTTTCAGTACGTCTTCGTGGCAGTTTGTACACATCGAAGGTCGTGTATGACGTCATTTTTCCGATCAGTTACGAAAAATACGGAAAATATACATATTTCCTCCCCGTTCGTTTTTTGACTACCAGGGAACTAACGCGAAGGTTGTTTCGTTTCAACTGATAATTTTCAAATATGTATTTAGTCAATAAACAAGCACAAACCAGCTTTAAATCTTGTTCATATCTCCTTTAAGCACATAGCTCACGTTAGCGGTGAACTTTTGGTGAGATGTTTGTCATTCCTGGCGCTGCGTCAAATATCCAACGTGTTTGATACTTTTGTTCATTCGTGCAACTCACCTCTCGTGTGCGGTGGACGTGAGCTAACTGCTTACGACTTTTTGCAACGTTATGACGTCACGAGACTACCAGCGACCTTAATTACCGCTATTGGGTTTGCCACTGTAATTTACACATATTTTAAATAAAATCCATTAAAACGATCGTCTTTTGGTAAATAGAAAGAAATAAAATTCTGAAAACAGTAGAATCTGAGACGTGTAAACGTGAAATATTCAACACTATATCAATCAAAACTACTTATAGTGTTGAATTATTCAATTATTCGGGATTTATGGTTCAAATATCATATATAGGCCTAAAAAGGGGTAGTCCAACAGTATTTTGCCACTACAGCTTGGGGAAAGGTGGAGCCCATTATACGAGGCTGCTGGTAGGCCTACATGTATCATAGATATCGTAATATAAATAGAGGTTAACTAACGAGAGCCCGTTTGTTACGATGAATATCACTCGAGTCTATTCATCACGAGCCTCTGGCGAGTGACTTTGGAAATTAATAGATGAGAGTGATATTCATTGTAACAAACGGACTCGAGTTGGTTAATCTTTTTCTCACAATACACAAAAATACTGCATTTTATTCTGAAATGCAGCTCCACATCGCATCGTTCAACCCAGCCAACCTTTCTGGATTCTAATGAGGTCAAACGCTTTACCGCGTTGACATGGAGACGGTATTCATTACGCTACACAAGAAAGGTCTCTAAAATCAAACAGTTTTGTTGCTCACGAATTCTTAAGAATAAAGAGATAAAATATTTATCCTACAAATGAATGGCACTTCTTAGAATAAAACAAAAATAAACATATCAATAGTTTAATGTATGTAATACGATGACGAAGACAGGTTTTGCTGTGACCTCTATACCGACACAATTACGATAACTAAGTCAATGCATCTTCCTTGAGAAATCTGCGAGACGCCAGTTTTGGTAGATTGATTGATTGAATATAATTATCCCGTGTTTAATTATTGATACAGAAAGTGTCATCGTTTGCAGTTAGGAGTCAATACGGCTATGATATATTCATATTCAATCATAATTTGTTAGAAAAACGGAAGCAGGCAGACGAAGTAGTTTGTTTATGTCAAGATGTCATGTAGCCTACATTCAAAGGCTTTCCTTATATGGAAGTAGCTATGACGTGATCGTGGGAAAATCATACTATTTTGCATAAATGTAGTCCGTTGTATGTAAGCCATAACATGATTGGCTACCGACTCGCATAGTTGTGAGTTATACTGCCAATCACTTGTAATCTAACAAGGATGTCTTCAAGTTATTACATAAAAGGAAAACGAACGTATTATCCCTACGCTGAGAATGCAAGCTTGTGTTTTGATTAGTTGAACTTGGAAAATCATGTTTGTTAACCAATCAGCAGTAAGTTGAACAATAAGTTCACTAGTTGATTATGACAAAAATAACACACTGCCTGGAAGTGAAATTATGGGGGGTGTAGTGTGAGAAGATACATATAGCTGGTACTTCAGGACGTCATGACGTTGCAAAAAGTCGTAAGCAGTTAGCTCACGTCCACCGCACACGAGAGGTAAGTTGCACGAATGAACAAAATTATCAAACACGTTGGATATTTGACGCAGCGCCAGGAATGACAAAAATCTCACCAAAAGTTCACCGCTAACGTGAGCTATGTGCTTAAGGCAAGTGCCACGAATTAAATTTAGCTCAGCAGATAGCTCTCGTCTGCGGCGGGCTTTAGATGATATCCAAACGCAATAACAAACGTAGGCCTATACAATAACATATTTTGAAGCGATACTAATGGGCTGTCACATGGTAGTAATACGAGGTTTTCATTGGATTAGATATTCATGTGTATCATAATAACATCTTACACAACCAATATAAGCTATTCCCATTCGATATCATCAGAAGTGTATGAATGGACTTCTAATATCATGGATTTAAATAAAGATCGATTGACAGATACCTATCGACATGACTGAATGGCGATGGTATCCACTTGGCCAATGGAAGTTTCCTTGCAGAATCTTTACTCGGCTGAATGATTTTTTACTGGTTTTAATCTCTAGACAATGTTATGCCCAAAATAATGAACCGTTGTCTTTAGGTGGACAAATTTTTATTAATGTTCTATATAATATAACCATTGAAAATGTATTATTGAAAATGAAATGTATTATTTAAGTTAGCTCATCAGTTTTGGGCTGCTATAGCCTACAAAAGAATATTGGAGGGTCGTTCAGGCTAACTTTAAACCAAGTAAAATTTGAAGAAATTCTTCGTAGATATTTCTCTCGATCGTCCAATAGGCATAAGTATGGGAGAGGTACTTGATGAATGTCGGAGGTTTCCTCTGCTAGGGAAGAGACCCCCCCCCCCCCCTTGCTCCCTTAACCTGACAACGCCTCCATATAAGTAAAATAATCTTGAAAAACACCCATCAATCAACCTCTTTTTTGGATACTTATAAATTCCAATGGCATCAGGACAGAGAAACTAGTAAAATACCCCCTGTTCAATATTGACAGTTAAAGGCCCACTTGCCGCCGTAGCCTGTTAAGCATTTGTTAAGAAAACCAATTTACATCCGCTTACTACAACTAAAACCACTAAAATAAAACATAGGACACATAAAACATGTTCAGTCAGATTTAGAATATAGAAATGGGGGATAAAAAGCAAACGAAGAATCGAAGCCTGATTACAACAACAACAATCAGTGTCGATTAACTTAGTGGTTGAATTACCCTCATTTCAGGCCTTTCTATCTGTTGTTTACACTCCAAAAATTATCGGCAGGCTTTTCGAGTCACTCTTACCCAATCGCCAGTGGGTATTTCTCAGATAAAGTACGTAAAATTATACTGTGCTTTTAGATCACTCACTCGACTCAACCATTAGGGGGCGCTTGTGTGCATGTTCAGGTTTGGGGTTTGTTGACATTGCGGGTACCTGACAAATCTAATTTTCAATTTCAAATTAAAAATACTAAATGATGCCCAAACTTTCTATTTTTGGTAAGAATAGAAAGTTCCTAACTTCTACTGTCTGGGAAAAATACAGAAAACTGCCTACAGTTGTTTATGTAAACAGTATTCTGGATTTTCGCGGCAAGTGTGCTTTTAAAGGCCCATTCTCACTGTGCTATTTGTCGTAGGGGCCTAACGATATGTACAGTAGGATGCGATTAAAATGGATGTATTTGATTGGTTGACAAATCTTATCGACCAATTAAAAGCATCCATTTTAATCGCATCCTACAAGTCGGTACGACAAATCGCAAAGTGTGGACGTGCCTTAAGTTTAAAGGTAGATACTGTCTCACATCCCAAACTTAATTATAGATCGCAGATCTGTACCTGTATACTTTATACTTTAAAGGCGCAGAAACCCACATCACAATTTTTAAAAACAAATTCCCCACGAAGGTTTTTGGATTGTTTATTTCCATTGAGACCAACCACGTGATTTGCGATTTATTTATGTACAGCGTCTCTGACATTTGTGAAAAGTGATAAAAATTAGTGAACATATTGAAATTAATCGCCCCAATAATTGATGTCTGGTGACAATGTTTGCTTACAGTATGACCCATATCATAAATATCAATATCTAGAGTATAACCATGACATTGATCGATTGATACAAAACACTGTGAACTAATAGAATATATAATAACAGACATGTAATCAATAAATCGGTATTTAATCGATTATCCTGTAATATTTGTTCAGTTTCACATTTGATTAATACTTCGATCGTCGTGGATAAATGTAAACACTAGATTTAAACTAAATTTGGGACAGGGCATGTGCCACTCTACTTTCGACTTGGGAAGTGATATTGTTAATCGAAGTAATGAGGAGCTCACTGCTGATGATATATCTCTACTCAATAGAGGACATTCATTTGTGCCTTGCCCAAAATCATTATCTGACAGGGACTTTTATATTAGTAAATTAGTTTGTGTTAAGGACTTCCAGAATTCTAGGTCTGGCTGATACCGATATTCGTTTATGTCTTAATGCGGCTACACAACCCCTTTTCACGTGTATGATCCAGATATAAACGTAAGTCGTGACTCTGTATCAGGGAAATTTAATGGTTTAGCTAATCCTAGAAACCAACATAACATAACCAACATTGTTGCCAAATCATCTGTTCCAGAAAATGCTACTGACTAAGGCCAAACTCTTTCCTGTCGTCAACCTAATGAAATATCATGGTTTTTATAGTTTATCTTATGATTGGGTATAGGCCTACCCATTTTTAACACAATTAGAAATTTTTAGGCCCTATCAGACAAAAATATTTTCCCTGGGCGCGTGTGTTTAAGTGTTCATAAATATATATTTGAACTTCTACAAATTATGTATTTCTAGGAGAACCAAAATTCTCACTTTCTTTCCCTATGATCATATTGGGTTTAATCTCAGTCTACCGATATTCTTGCCGTAGCTGAAGATGCGTAAGCAGTGTCAATATGTCACAAAGTGTTCCAGAAAATGCTGACTAAGGCCAAGTTCCTGTCCGTCAAGCCAATGAAATATCAAAGGTTTCAGTTTACTACAACTTATGATGGATTTATTCACCCAAGCTCAAAGTAAACATATGCCTCTCAGGTCACAAAAAATGCACAAATTATCTGTGCCATTCCCTTGTATTGAAATGTTCAAGAAACCCGTATCTTACTCTGGAGCAAATGCTTCTTCAGTAGTAAGTTTTAAGAACAAATATCGTCATAATCTATGTACCGGTACTTTTTGTTTTTGTAAAAATGTCTGTATTTATGTATATGTTCACTGTATATATGTAAACCATTGTTATGTCATGATGCTAACAGTTTTGAGGGCCTCAAGGTAGAACAGCTATTCAGCTGATTGAGTGTATTTCATATAAGTAACCCTCTTGAAATAAAGAATAGATTAATATTATTATTGGGTAGCCTATAAAGGTCTAAATGACGTCTCTTTTGAACACAATTAGAAACTTGTCTCCATGGCTATTTGAGAGAAACACATTTTCCCTGTGCCCGTGTCTTTTTTGGTGTTCATAAATATATATTTCTGAACACTAAAGCCCCGTCCACACTATCCAACATCACCCAACATGCTGTTGGCCAACAAGAGACAACTTCAAGTTGTTTCATGTTGCGGTATGTTGGGTAACGTGCCCACACTATAAAAACAAAGGCCAACAAGTCACAACTGCCTGTGAAAATGTTGCGCTGTGTTGCGTGATGTTGTGATAAACTTTTTGAAGAATTTGTGGGAAATTTAATTTGTTTTCCCTCCAATAATAAGAAAAACGTCGTGTTTGGGTTAAGGAGTGGATAAGAAAACTGGCGCTAGTTTCACAAAGCGATCTTAGCTAAGTGGGATTTTAACTACCATGGCAACCAATGCTAAAGGTATACGTTGCCATTGGTAATTAAGATCCCCTTGTTTTTGATCGCTTTGTGAAACTGATCAGCTTGATCGCTATGGGCCTTTTCAGAACTCCTTCAAGAGGTAGAGCCATTAATTAGGAAACATGACACGCATTTAAGACCGGCCTACGGAACGGTAGAGGGGCGGGACATGCAAAAGAAAAAGCTCTCAAAAGAATTCGTTCCACGAATTCGTATTTCGTTCCACGAATTACTTATTCCTTCCACAAATTACTAATTCCTTTCACAAATTACTAATTCGTTCCACAAATTACTAATTCGTTCTACGAATTACTATTTCGTTCCATGAATTACTAATTCCTTCCACGAACTACTAATTCGTTCTACGAATTAGGATTTCGTTCCACGAATTATGATAACCAATGGCTAATGGCTTTATAACTTTCCAGCTAACCAATGAGGATGAACATTGCATATTTCTTGGCTGGCTCTCGTTTAATATCCTTTTCAAATGACGAAAAGACAGTCTAATTCCATGATTCACAGCTAATATATTCACAATGTTCTTGTACAACAACCCCCTCATTCAAAATACATGGCAATAAGTTCATCCCTTTCCATGTTGACCTGTACGCATAGCCTCACTTTGAGAACCTATTTCTATGACAACAACGGAAGCCATAATTCGTCGAACGAAATAGTAATTCGTGGAACGAAATCTTAGTTCGTCGAACGAAATCTTAATTCGTGGAACGAAATCTTTTTAGAGTTTTTTTTTGGCATGTCCCCTCTACGCTTCTGTAAATACCACCTGGGGAGAGACTGGCGATCACGCCGAGATATTTCGCTACAGGTAAACATAAATTTATACTCGTCATAGAATAGTACACGCTTTTGCCGTTGCAATAGTTAATATCGGCAGCATTGGAATATTACCTAGACGAGAAATCTGGGCTCTGCCGAATTTTTTTTATCTGTATTCGTCATAGCCCAGATTACTTCCAATATGTAAAAACGATATTTTTTAACTTGTCCCGCCGAAAAAAAACGCGGCACAAGTTTCACAACAAATAATCAAAGAATAAAATATTTACCACTGCATTCCGATAGTAGAGACCACGAAGAAGGAGTTTGTCCAACTTACGCCGCTGTAAAGTGGTAAACTTCCCCTTATGCAGTCAATATTTGTCCACTGGCTTTCAACCTGACATATTATAAACCGCCATTGTAAAACATTTAATCGACCAGTTAAACTTTGCGGGCGTAATACGTCAATCATATATCTTAAGTCACTTTACAATGGCTTATGGCTTCCGACAAGTTAAAATATATCGTTTTTCCATTATGGAAGTGATCTGGGCTATGCCGAATACGGAAAAAAAAATTCGGCAGAGCCCAGATTTCTCGACGAATACGGAAAAAAAAAATTCGGCAGAGCCCAGATTTCTTGGCTAGAATATTACCGTTTTTTAGTGTCACGGATACTCTATTTGTACATCGTTAGGAAATTGGTAATTACGCCTACATGGCTTGATTTATCGAATGAGTGATAATATTGCAATCATGTGACGGTGGTATATTCATGTTACCTGACGGATTTCCATCACTCTTCAATTAATGGGTCTATTCGACTTTGGTGCTGCCATTTTGTCTGTCAGATCACGTGACTGTTTAAATCACCTGATTTATTTCTGATTGGTGATTGGCTACGATAACCAACATCGCCCAACAAGTGTTGTCAAGAATGTGCATGTACAAACCAAGGAGTATATTTATGGACACTAAAACACACGGGCACAGGGAAAATCTTCTTGTCTAAAATAACCACGGAGACAAGTTTCTAATTGTGTTAAAAAGAGGTATATCATTTAGACCTTTATACCCCATCATAAATTGTTGTAATAAAGTAAACCTATGATATTTCATTAGGTTGACGACTGACAGGAGCTTGGCCTTAGTCAGTATAATTTTCTGGAACACTTTGTATTACATTGACAATGCTTACGCATCTTAAGCTATAGTAAGAATATCGTCAGACTATATAGTATGCCCCCCCCCCCCCCCATACCCTTTCCCAGAAAACCTAGGTAGAAGGCAGACAGGGGAGTTTAGCCCTGACCAGTATGTCTTTCAAACTCTTGTTCTTTTTATAAGCAATGACTGGCCTTTGGGTCAGAGGTCGAGCAAGTTTACTTTGAAGTAGTTTGTATTCTTCTACTATAATCTTGGCCATAGCGATGCTAGCTTTGTTATACTGAAACACAAATGGTATTATAGTTTTTTCACGACATCTTCCGGGGTCCAAGTTCAAACCCAAAGGATAAATAGTTTGTAATGTTTGAATCCAAAAACTTTCCCTTTCCAAACGTTTGTGCTTCGTATCTGCAGCGGAAGTGAGAAATGGGATTTTCTCAATAGGCATGATTTCAAAATGGTCCTTGACCGAATGACCTTGAGTATTGAAATGTTGTGCCACGGGTACATCATGTTTAAGTCTTATGCTAGATAAATGGTTGGCTGCTCTTTGTCGTAGAGAATTCTGAGTTTCTCCGACGTACTGTTTGCGACATTTTTTGCACGTGATTACATACACGATATTAGAGGAGTCACAATTAAGGTTCTCTGCCATTTGATATTTGTTGCGAGTTTGTTCTCCGAAAAAGGTTCCGCGATCGGGTACGTATATATCGAGTTTGCATCGCGTCTTAAGGCATTTCATTGATGTACCTGAGAGAAATGTTGGACGGTAGTGGTACACTCGTGAAGGGGAGGTAAGCGTATCGGGGGATGAAGGGGGAAACATGATTTGTCTTACTGTGTTAGATTTCATCCTTCGGAGTAATCTAATAGAATACTTCCTAGGGAGGAGAGCTTTAAAAAGAACAGAACAAGCCTGGTTAAAAAAATCTAAAGAACTACAGTTTCTATAGAATCTAAAAATCTGAGATTTAATGACCCCCTTGAAAGTGTGAGGAGGATGGTATGACCCAGCATGTAGTAGCTGATGCGTGTCAGTAGGTTTGAAGAATACTTTGTAATCTAAATACCCAGTAGTATGATATGTATGACCCTTGTAAATAGTTACATCCAAAAAATCCACAGAAGTGTGATCAATAGTAGGCTGTAATTTAATGCTTGAGTCGTGAGAATTAAGAGTATCGATGAAAATATGAAGGTCTTCCAACGTATGTTGCCAAATGATAAAAATGTCATCCAGATACCGAAGGTAAATAAAAGGTTGTATGTTGGTCGATGTTGGATAGTGTGGACGGGGCTTTAAACACACAGGCACAGAGTAAATAAAATGCGTGCAAAATAATAGCCTTCTCCATGGACACCACATCCATGGGGCAAATTGTCAATTCCAAAAAAAATCTGTAAATTAAAATACAAATTTTGTGCCCTTAACTAAACCTAGGGCCTATATATGACAGTATAATATACAAACAGATCACGTAACACTATACAGAAGTCACAAAGATATCATAAGGACTTAGGTAAACCTTTCATTTGTTCCTCAAAAGCTCATATGCTGGTGAATGCATTTTAGCTATTGCAAAAAACGCATGCGCAGTTTGCTTTTTGACGTGGCGGAAACCGGCTGCCAGAATCACAGATACACGTTTGCCGAAGGACTGTCAACACATTGGTGAGCCGAAATCTACATTAGAAATGCATATGTTGAAGAGAGAAAAGAAGGAAGAAGAAGAGGGTAAGTTTAAAACCAGTATTACCTAATCCCAATACCGTGTGTATAGTGTACCATCAGAACGATTAACTTTAGTAGGAATGTGTAACAACAACAACATGCCCAACAACAAATAGCCTAAGTTAGGAAAATACGTGAATCGATGGATATCAGTTAATCGGCGGACAGTTTTATAATAGTAAAAAAAATGACGGATAGACCCCTGTCAATAAACATACTTTCTGGCACAGGAACTAAGCCATCATCTGTGGCCTTACAATGCTTACTAGTCCGAAATATCTGCGCTGATGATGTAAGACATTTTTTGACAGATAGGCCATCATCAGCGTCAGAACGCATTTGATCAATTTTCTGGGAATTTCTTGCCACCCTTCGAGGTGGCAAGACCACCTCTCGTTTCTCATCAAAAATATCAAGATTCTCTTCATAACTTTTAAAAAATAAAATTGCTAACCCGTACTTTAATGATTTCCCTTTCTCCTTGCACAAATCTGAAGTCTGTACGTCGACACCAGCCATAGATCTGCCCGATTAAATTTCAAACTGTACCAAACCTTTAATTTAGAAAAGTCGCCATTTGCATACTACGTCAATATACGCGCGAAAGGTCAACTTGTCACATGATTACCCACTAGCAGGCGATATAGTTCATTGGTCGTGTTGGTTCACGTGACTTCAGCAAAAAAGCAACACGACCAATGAACTATATCGCCTGCTAGTGGGGTAGTCATGTGACAGATTGACCTTTCGCGCATACAGTGACGTATCAATGAGATTATGCAGATGGCGACTTTTGTAAACTAAAGGTTTGGTACAGTTTGAAATTTAACCGGGCAGATTTATGGCTTTTGTCGACGTACAGACTTAAGATTGGTGCGAGGAGAAAGGGAAATCATTAAAGTACGGGTTAGCAATTTTATTTTTTGAAAGTTATGAAGAGAATCTCGATATTTTTGATGAGAAACGAGAGGTGGTCTTGCCACCTCGAAGGGTGGCAAGAAATTCCCAGTAAATTGATCAAATGCGTTCTGACGATGATGATGGCCTATCTGTCAGAAAATGTCTTACATCATCATCGCAGATATTTCGGACTAAATGCTTACATATCGTTAGTGCGAAATATCTGCGATGATGATGTAAGACATTTTCTGACAGATAGGCCATCATCATCGTCAGAACGCATTTGATCAATTTTCTGGGAATTTTTTGACACCCTCTGAGGTGGCAAGACCACCCCTCGTTTCTCGTAAAAAATATCAAGTTTCTCTTCATAACTTTTAAAAAATAAAATTGCTAACCCGTACTTTAAAGGCACACTTGCCGCTAAAATCAGGAATATTGTTTACATTAAAAAAGAAAGACCGTATTCTGTATTTTTCCCAAACAATATAAGTTAGGAACTTTCTATTTTTACCAAAATTTAAAAGTTTGGACGTCAGTTTGTATTTTTAATTTGAATTTGAAAATTTGAATTGTTACGTACCCGGAACGTAAACAAACCGATCTGCCCCCTATTGGCGATTTTATGTTTCAGTCGAGTGAGTGAACTAACGGCACAGTGTAATTTTACCTAGGCCTATTTATCTGAGAAATACAGACTGACGATCGGTTAACAGCGACTAGAAAAGCCTGTTGGTAATTGTTTGAGTGTTAACCACAGATATAAAGGCCTGAAAGGAGGGTAATCCAACACGAAAGTTGACCGACACTGATCGTAGTTGTTGTAATCAGGCTTCGATTCTTCGTTTGTTTTTCACCCCATTTTTACAGTCTAAAGCTAACTAGATATGTTTTATGTGTCCTATGTTTAAGTTTAGTGGTATTAGTCGTAGTAAGCTCATGTAAATTGGTTTTCTTAGCAAATTTAAACAGGCTACGGCGGCAAGTGGGCCTTTAATGATTTCCCTTTCTACTCGCACCAATCTGAATGTCAAGGTGATATAGTTCATTGGTCGTGTTGGTTCACGTGACTTCAGCAAAGAAAACAGCACGAACAATGAACTATATCGCCTGCTAGTGGGGTAGTCATGTGAACGGTTGACCTTTCGAGCACAGGGTTCTCATTAAGAAATTTAGTAGGAGGGTCCTTAAGAAAAGTAGGCGGTGTACTATCACTATCAGCCGAGCGCAGTGGGGCGAGTTATTACAGCCGGGGTGCAGGGCCTGGAAGCTCTGAGACCTTAGATTGCAAAATACGCATTTACAAAGTATTTTAAACATTTAAATCAGGGGGAGGATAAATGGAAAATTAACGAAAGTTTGATACCGATTTAAATATATTTTTTTACATAGGAGTAAGTGCCAACATGTCTTTTTGAGAAAATTTGTTTTTGAATTGAAAAAAAAAATAAAAATAATAATTTACAGACTATGTGACACTTTATTCATGGTTATTACATGCTTTTAAACATTTTTATAACACAGGTAATCAAAATAGTATAAAAAAATTTAGTAACCTGAAATTTCATCGGTATTTTCAGAAGTTTGTTACTTTGGGTTATCTCCCCTTTTCGACTTTCGTAAATCGAAACTGTCAAAAATAAACAGCACTTAAGTTGAATACAAACATATACGAACCTCAAATCATTTACTAGCGAAACCAATGGAATGCAATGCGCTAAAATCACTAACTGATATCCTCTCGATGGGCTGCTCCGTAAAAAAATCTATCATCATCTTTGACCGCTTGCACCAATGAAATATATACCTGGAATGGACACGTCTCATTGGCTGGTTTGGACCGGACTTTGTAAAATGTGCCGCCATTGATAGTTGATGAGCACGTGCACAACTGATTCAGATATCATATTAGATATTAAAGCAGCTCTTAGTAATGGCGGCGTTCGATGCAAATCAGATACCATGTGACTTCCATTCCACTCGATTTGCCGCCATTTTTTACTACATAAGGCGTGATTGAAAGATAAATGCAAGTGAACTCGTACGTTTATGCTGCACAGCTGACTAATTTTCGATCACTGGCCTTGAGTTTGAGTTTGACAGCGAGTCAAGTGTAAAAGCCGCGTTCTTTACCTCTCGTATAGTCAGATATTATTTCAAAGGAGCTAAAAAGCGCACTCTGACGGTTACAAAGAGCGACTGATTTAATTTAGTTACATTTAATTTTCGTGTGATCGAGTAGCCGGCCAACTTGAAAGAGTAGACAGGTTTTTTAGCCGGCTGCCGGCTGCTAATGAGAACCCTGTCTCCATATAGTCTAGTTGTGCATCGTACATTTTCATCTCATTTGCATATTCAATATGGCCACCAGGGGGCGATGTTGTTTTTCTTTGTTACCTTTATTCCAAGAAAACTACCAGTCCGATTTTCACCAAACCTGGCTCACTTTATCTCCATAAAGTCTAGTTGTGCATCATACATTTTCATCTCATTTGCATATTCAATATGGCCGCCAGGGGGCGATGTTGTTTTTCTTTGTTACCTTTATTCCAAGAAAACTACCTGTCCAATCTTAATCAAACTTAGCATACATCATCTCACCCGATGGTCTAGTTGTGCACCGTACATTAACTTAGCATACATCATCTCACCCGATGGTCTAGTTGTGCACCGTACATTTTCATCTCATTTGCATATTCAATATGGCCACCAGGGGCCAATGTTGTTTTTCTTTGTTACCTTTATTCCAAGAAAACTACCTGTCCAATCTTAATCAAACTTAGCATACATCATCTCACCCAATGGTCTAGTTGTGCACCGTACATTTTCATCTCATTTGCATATTTTATATGGCAGCCAGGGGGCAATGTTGTTTTTCTTTGTTACGCTTATTGCAAGAAAACTATCAGTCCAATCTTAATCAAACTCAACATACATCATCACCCTATGGTCTAGTTGTGCACCGTACATTTTCATCTCATTTGCATGTTCAATATGGCTGCCAGGGGGCGATATAATTTTTTTGTTACTTTTTTCCAAGAAAACTACCAGTCCGATTTTCACCAAACTTGGCTCACATTATCTCCCTATAGCCCTGTTGTGTACTGTACATTTTCATCTCATTTGCATATTCAATATGGCTGCCAGGGGGCGATGTTGTTTTTCTTTATCTTTATTCCAAGAAAATTACCTGACATTAATCAAACTCAACATACATTATCACCCTATGGATTAGTTATGCACTGTTCATTTTCATCTCATTTGCATATTCAATATGGCTGCAGGAGGACGATATTGTTTTTTTGTTATTTTTATTCCAAGAAAACTACTGGTCTGATTTTGACCAAACTTGGCCCACATTATCTCCCTATTATCTAGTTGTACACCCTACATTTTCATCTCATTTGCTTATTAAATATGGCCGCCAGGAAGCAATGTTGTTTTTTAACCAAATTTGAAAATGAAACTTTTTATCATTATTCCAAGAAAACTACTGACCTGATCTTAACCATATCATCCCTCTAAGTTCTAGCTGTGCACCGTACATTATCATTTCATTAGCATATTGAAGATGGCTACCAGGTGGCAATGTTGTTTTCAACCAAAGTTTCAAGGGGAGCTTACTTTGTAATTCACAATTTAATTTTCCTCAACAATAGTTATCTCCCTGTAATAAGATTTTTTATGTAGGCCCCAATTCCTATATCCAGTTATTAACAATCTTTATGAATATGAATAGATGAACGCGGGCGTTAAGATCCCTTTAAGGGATCTCTTGTTTTAAAATTCAGAAACCAACACGTAGGCCTATATTTTTCAAATGCACCCATGTTGACGTGGTATTAAAGAAGCCTGTGCAGGCGTATCAGAACAACTTCAATCCACTCAATCCATATTGTGGACTGTCACTATGACCTTACCCTGCAGAGCCATATTTCTGTGACAATAATTTTTATCCATGCACAAATTATCATGATAGTATAAACATAAGGTAAACTTAGTGAAACTGATAGCTTGATGCTACATTTCGGTATTTTCCTGTCTCTGTGGCTTACCCGGTACCTATTTTCTTTGTAGGGGGTGGAAATCCATTTAGTAATCTCGAAAAAAGTACAGTTTTGCAGGAGGTAAGTGTTTAAAAAAATGGCTTTTCTTTTGGCTGAGTTCTCTCCAAACATATCAACTGCAGCCCTGTATATAACACTTTCTTGATCTAATGTAGACATTATATGTCAAATCCTCTCATGTGATTTACATCTATGTTAAAATATGTGTTTAATTTGATGTACTTTGGTGTAATGTTATAAGACATTTGGTAGGTGTTAACAACTTGGCCTTGTAACATCTGGAGAAAAATCTAAATCCTTAATTTCATCATTATTATTTACTATTAGAGATAATTGATGTTGAAAATTGTTATATTATTTTACAGGCTCGAACATTTAACGAGACTCCTATCAACCCAAGAAAATGCAGTCTTATTCTCACAAAGATTTTATACCTAATCAACCAGGTTAGACCTCACTTATCCATTTTTATCATAACATAGATAATCTCAAATTTCTACTAATAAAAGCAATTTGTTCAATACTCTAAGTTGTTTTCTTTTGTGTGAGGGGACTTGGTGGCTCAGCTGGTAGAGTGATAGTTGCTCAGTCCTACCCAAAACATGTATCAATACTGACAGGTTCGAATCGCTGTCATTCCAAAGAAAAAAATGAATAAATTTCTGAGTGAGAGTTAAACAAGCTCATCCTAATGGTATATTCGTTGGGTACCTACTGATGGTCATTGGTTTCCTCTGTGCAGAGTGCCCCGTTTCCTTCCCAACTTAAACATGACAACAGTCATATATGTAAATCCTCTTGAGTGCCGTGTGAAACGTCACTTAATGGAGCCTGACGTATATGCCAAAATCGGTACAAGAATTTCTACCATTTTTCAAGAAAGTGTAATCTCAAAAATAGCTAGAATGCCGTCTATCAATGAGTCAGTCATTTTCTTTCAAACTTCTTTATAACCTGATTTCATGTTCCAAATGTTTTTCTCATCCACTAGGGTGAACATTTGGGCTCTACTGAAGCAACAGAAGCTTTCTTTGCAATGACCAAGCTTTTCCAGTCTAAGGACGTAAGTTTTGACTCTTTCCAAATTTATTGGGCAAAGAATATATATATGTAGGGATGTATAGACTACCTCACTTGTCACTTGACTGTGTACCTGAATGCAAACCCTTTGAGCATGCCCTTGTCTAGTCGCTATCTGATTGGCTGAGAGATTGCTGGCTTAGCATTGTTTGATTGGTTCTAACAGCTCTCAGAGGGCAGCAATGAGGGCAGGATTTCTTATAGTGTCCACCTACTGATAAGTATAAAGGCTAATTGAGAATCTCAATATTCAGGTGCAGAACTAATTTATGTCTCTTATCACATCCATCTCTTATTATTAAAGCCCTTTGGTTGACTTCAGTATTGAACCCATAGTCTGGTGACTAATTTAAGTTCCTCATGGCAACTGTGATTGGTTGCAGTTTGTGATGGCTTTGTGAAACGGCGCCCTGGTTACACATCAAACTGAAGCGATAAAATAATTTCTGTGATGAAATTGTAATCTAGGAAAATGCCATTTTTTACCCTATAGTTTTACTGTAGAAAATGAAATAGATTTCTTCACCTGTTGACATAAAAATTCCCCTGTGTTATAACAGACAACCTTGAGGAGAATGGTTTATCTGGGGATCAAGGAAATGTCTAAAATAGCCCAGGATGTTATCATTGTCACCAGCAGGTAAGTCTCACCTCAAATTTTAAATTAACTTATATAGCAAATTGTATGCACTTTACAAATGTAACATGGTATTTTTTTTTATTAAATTAGGATGAGGTTCAATATTTTTTCATTAAAACAAAATCAGAAAATTGTCTTAATATTAAAGTTCAAGTGTATCGTTAAATCCACTTTTGTCTAAAATAGCCCTTTCCATTCTTTCCATGGATCGACAAGTTGAAACATTTGAAAAAAAGTTTTTTAATATCTATATATACATAAAATGTAACTATGTGGCTCTGAGAAATGCCTTTTGGGTCCGTGTGATATCCGGCTTACCACAGTTGAACTTCGTTGGTCATAATAGTGTTTCATCATGCAGCTTGCTTGGACGTAATGCACCCCGCTATCAACGTACCATGGAAAAAAGCCTTTTGGCGATTTTTTGTGGTGGTGTAAAACCCCACACTAATATTACCTGATAATATATGAACAAGGTTAATAGTGTTGCACCAGAGATGTACATGTGTTCATTCTGTGTGTGTTTGACTACATTCGAACTGGTGTTTTACTTGCACTTAAAGCTTGTTTAAAATGTTGACTCACTGTCTTAACGTTTCTGATATCGGTGAACAAAGCAAATTTACACAAGCTTACTACTCGTAAAATAACTAATATCAAACATGTGACACATATAATATCCTTCTGAATATAAATAGTTTTCTGCATTCTCTAGATGAAAATAAAAAAAGTATGGTATTGTTATACAATACTGACATTCATACTTTTTCAACATACTATAATCTGAATTTGCAACCTTAACATTTGTATCATAACCAGAGGTTTTTTCTTTGTAGTTTGATGAAGGATATGACAGGAAAAGAGGATCAGTTCAGAGGACCTGCCATAAGAGCCCTCTGTACTATCACTGATGTAAGGAAGATATTATAAGTTTGAATTATTGAAAAATGCCTGGGTGGACTGTTACACTTGATCACCATATTTGGAAGAGTTGCCTAGCAACATCAATCAATCTAGTTTGAATTAGTTGTTTATTTGTAGTTGGGTATCAATCTGGACAATCTGCAAAAACACTCATACGAGTGAAATATTCTGTGCATACCAGAGTTGTCATTTGTTGACATTAGGGGTATAAAAATTTAATTTCTAATTCAATATACAAAATAATGCCAAAACTTCTTGAAGTTTGGCAAGATTGAAAATTTTCCAAAATACAGAAAGTTGTTTTGTTTTTAATGTATACAGTATTCTGGATTTTATGACTATTTTGCCTTTTAACTCTTTAAAGTTGAAACCATATCCATTACTGAAGTCTTTATCTATCTTAATTTATCATGTTTTGTTTATATTTGCAGAACACAATGTTACAGAGTATTGAGAGATATATGAAACAGGCCATTGTAGACAAAGTGCACAGTGTGTCTAGTGCTGCCCTTACATCTTCACTGGTACGTATAGTTATCTCCCTTTGTTACTATCTACTGACTTCTGAGGGAAGACGGCAGATATTTTGCTATGTTAATGTTATATGATGTTTTCTAACATGAGGTTGGACTTTCTGATTCGCTTTATTTTTTGTTAGTTTTTTTGGTTTCTACAAAGGGTATTGCGTTTTACAAATAGCTTTTTGCGAGTGAAAACAAATTCAGATATACTAAGTAAACATGATTCTTACATTTTGCGTCGGTTCACAACTAATGCAAGTGAAATTGTTTTTGAGTGCTGAGTAAGATATCGATCTATCAATGCCATTTTTCTTAAGTGTCGAAAGCTTGTTCACAAAAAACTTACTTCGTGGCGATGCCTCAATCATTTCTCTGTAATAACTTTTCTCTCGTAATATGTACTCTTTTTATCTGTAGCATCTGAGTAAAGGCAGTCATGAGGTAGTGAAACGATGGGTGAATGAGGCACAGGAGGCTGTCAGCAGTGATAACGTCATGGTCCAGGTAAATCTACTTCAAACTCAGTAAACATTTCTTATTGTACATAACCTCGCCGTATGTTGAAAGAGTTGCTATGTACTCGCCGAAGGTCTGGGTTTCCTCGATGCAATGGGCCCGGTTTCCTCCCCCACAAAATCTGACAACGCCGCCATATAAGTGAAATAATCTTGGGTGCGGTGTAAAAACATCAATCAATCAAATCAAGATCGAGGGACCTTGGCGACTCAGTCGACCGATCCTCTCTCAGTCCAGCACAACCCTTCCACTGATAGTTTTCGCATTCATATCCTATTCAGCTCAAAGAAATTTTTTAAAAAACTTTAGTGGATTTTTACTTAATTGCCCTATGTAGGAGGTTTTCCAGGTACCCATCGGTTTACTTTGGACAAAGATCATGGTTTATTCCCCACTCGTGTGGTCTAAAACATCAACCAATGAAGCCAAGACCTAAGAGTTTTAAATCGTAGCTGGCACTTACCCATCAACGCATTATTGATTGGTAATGTTTTTTAACTTGGTTTCACTTGATTCGCTTGCTTGAAAAACTGTTTCTATTTTCTATTCTACTTCTGTCATTTAATTTTAGTACCATGCCCTAGGACTTCTGTACCATATTCGTAAGAATGACAAACTGGCTGTCACCAAACAGGTGGCTAAATTCAGTAAGCAGTCCTTGAAATCACCATATGCATACTGTCTGCTGGTAAGTGATCATATTTATTTACTTTCTAGTTAGCTCTAGATAACTGGCTGTTTGTACAATTAATAATTAAATCAATAGCACGAAACATTAGTTAATCAGCGAAATGATCTTTGACTATGGACTGAGTTACTAGTTAGATTGGCACTCCCCTCTTGAGCCTCGCTCTTCAGATTCAAACTTTGAGCTGTTGTGTAAAAAATCTGATAGTCCAGCAACACCAGTATGGAAAATAACAAATGTATTCTTTGAAGGCTAGAAAATTTCTCCTGATCATTAGAAAAATGTATACTTACATTACATTATACTTACTTATGTAGACGAGAAAAAAATTCTATTTTGTACCATTTTGGCAAAATTTACCACACAATGGATCAATTTTTAGGTCTATTCCATTTTCAACTTGATTCTCAACAAAAATCTGTGAATGACCAAACTATTTTTCTTTGCATGATAAAAATGTTCGGACTTTGAATTTGAATTATGGTGTATCTATTTTTCTGTATCAGATTCGTATTGCCAGTAAACTGTTGGATGAAGAAGGCGGAGGGTAAGTGTTCACTTCCATAATAGGGAGCGCAAACATCGGGAAAGTTCCACAAATTTCTTCTTTCTTCTACAATCTCTAGAGATGTCAATGCAAATGTGCGTCCGAGCATTTCTCACTCACTGACGCTCGGTTCTAAGGCTGTGGAACAAAATACATTAATTGGGTTGACCATGTCCTCTAATCGTTCTCAAAAGACGTCACCTGTCATCGTTTATAGCGAAATCTCAGAGGAAATGTTCAGGCCCTTTGTGCACTAGAGAACCTAATTCCTTAATTTTCAATTCTGATTGCTCTATGTGGAAGGGTTGCCAGATACCTGCTGAAGGTTTTCTCCGGAAATACTTTTCTTTCTAACCAGATCTGGTAACCCCTCCATGTAAGTGAAATAATGCAGTATGAAAGATCATCAATCAATCTTATTTTTGCAATGGCGTAAACACTAGAAAGAATACTTCATTTCATATATATTGATGGATCACACTTGATGTCACTTCCGGTCCAATTCCTCAATTTTGAAGCATAAACTAGATTAGGTTGACCTTTAAAATGGCAGATATATTACCCAGAATTCAAAGCTGTGGCGTCCTTGCAAGTGATCTAATTTATTAAACCTCAAAGAAAAGCTAAAAATATTACTGTACATATGGTTTGTTATGCTTTGTTTACAGTTCTGATAACCGTATGTTTGATTTTATCTAGAGTTGTCTTCAAAATGGCAGATATATTACTCAGAATACAAAGCTGTGACGTCACTATTACTGTACCATTTATTTTGCTTACAGTTCTGGTACATGTAACCGTATGTTTGATTTTATCGAGAGTTGTCTTCAAAATGGCAGATATATTACTCAGAATACAAAGCTGTGACGTCACTATTACTGTACCGTTTATTTTGTTTACAGTTCTGATAATCATATGTTTGATTTTATCGAGAGTTGTCTTCAAAATGGCAGATATATTACTCAGAATACAAAGCTGTGACGTCACTATTACTGTACCGTTTATTTTCCTTACAGTTCTGATAATCGTATGTTTGATTTTATCGAGAGTTGTCTTCAAAATGGCAGATATTTTACTCAGAATACAAAGCTGTGACGTCACTATTACCGTACCGTTTATTTTCCTTACAGTTCTGGTAACCGTATGTTTGATTTTATCGAGAGTTGTCTTCGTCACAAGAGTGAAATGGTAATCTATGAAGCCGCCCATGCTATTGTCAACATGAAAAACTCAACCGCCAAGGAAATGAATTCAGCCGTGTCCGTTTTACAGCTCTTCTGTGGCTCTCCAAAACCAACTCTACGATTTGCTGCTGTCAGGACTCTCAATAAGGTTTCACATTTTTACTTTGGATATCAAAGTGGCACGAGTTTTCATTAATTCGGATTGTCAAGAGAAATTTTAAGTTTGAATTTCATCAAAAAACTAAATGATTGATGTTGAAGTGGCCTGTATGATGATAAGGCAGATTTTTTTTATAGATAAGACATTCACTCATTTAAGTTTAAACTCATTTAAATTTGAACTCATTTAAGTTACTTCTGAGAAGTATTTGAACATATTTTAAAATTTGAGCCTCTATCAATTTTATTCCCAACAATGAGCTATCAGTCCGTGGATTAATTGTAGCTTAAGATTTTTGAAACGTTGGTTCCATACTAATGATAAAAAATTAAGACATCACCACGTAGTAAGTTGTTTTGAACAACACAAGCTTTCGACACCTGTACCGGGTTACACTTGACGAAGACACCGGCACAGGTGTCGAAAGCTCGTGTTGTTCAAAACACTACTACTTGGTGATGTCTTAATTTTTTATCATTAGCTTAAGATTTCTTTCAATGTTTGGATTTAGATGCTCAGAATGGGATATTTTTGTAACATTGTCTTTACTCCACAGGTTGCCATGTCCCACCCATCAGCTGTAACAGCCTGTAACCTTGACCTAGAGAACCTTGTGACTGATGCTAACCGAAGTATAGCAACTCTGGCCATCACAACTCTCCTTAAGGTGAGGCTATTACAAATATCCTATGGCTGTTTTTTTCTTCAATTGCTGATTTTGATTAGATATATACCAAATAAAGTCTTAGGCTGCGTTTATTTTTGTATTATAGATGGGTAATTATCCAAAACTAGTAATTGTTTGGTAAAATTTTTTGGATAATATACTTTGCTAGGGGATATGACTTTTCTGTAATGACACATGCCAGCAGAAGCCGTCCATTAATGGATGCACGTTCAAATCCTACCCAGTCCCAACGACAAAATGTAACAATTTCAAAGTTGGGTTTCTGTTGATCACTTCATGAGAAAGTGTGGCCATGTACTAGCGGATAGATTTCTGGTTCAACGTGTTTCCTCCCCATCAGACAATGCCACCATATTAGTGAAATAATCTTGAGTGTGGTGCCAACTTCAAATCAATCATATTAATAGCTAATCTTTTGGGGATACACGGCTTAGTTTTCTGTGGAAATCCAGAAATAATTCCCTGAACAACATACCCCAGTTTTAAATTCATTGTTTTCCTTTAATATGAAACCCCAGAAATAATCTGAAAAGTATATTTTCTTTGATATAGACTGGCAGTGAGAGCAGCGTAGACCGCTTGATGAAACAAATTTCATCATTTATGTCTGAAATCTCTGATGAATTCAAAATCGTGGTAGTAGAAGCCATCAGGTAACATTTTGTAATTATATATATGTTTTTAGAACAAAGTCTCTTTCTTGTTCCCATTAAAGGCACACTTGTCGCCAAAATCCAGAACTTTACATTATAAACAGTGGACGGTTTTCTGTATTTTATCCCAGACAGAAGTTGAAAATAAAATTGAAAGTTTGGCATCATTTAGTATTTTGAATTTGAAATTGAAAATTAGATTTATCAGGTACCCTCAGTGTAAACACACTCAGAACCTGAGCATGCGCCCAAGCGACCTAATGTTTTCAACCATGTGAGCGATCTAACGTCACAGTATGATTTTACGTTCTTTATCTGAGAAATACAGACTAAGAATAAGGTTAGAGGGGCCGAAAAGCCTGTCGATAAATTTGTAAACCACGTATAAAAGGGCCAGAAATAAGGGCAATTCAACACTTAAGTTAACCAACACAGATCATTGTTGTTGTAATCTGGCTTCAATTCTTACATATTTTTTTCACCCCCATTTATACATTTTAAACCTAACTGGAAATGTAACTCAATGTCTTTTCTCATTGCTAAATTATTAAAAATGAAGTTTATTTGTTTTCTATTTGTATAAACATGATATTCTCTTTGTTTTACAGATCTCTGTGTATTAAATTCCCACGTAAACACAGTGTCATGATGAATTTCCTCTCCTCCATGCTCAGGGAAGAGGTAGGACTTTAACATGTATTTTAATCCAGAACATATTTCTTAAATTAAATTAAGGCATCACCACGTAGTTAGTTGTGAACAACACAAGCTTTTGTCTTGATGAAGACACCGGTATAGGTGTCGAGAGCTCGTGTTGCTCAAAACAACTTACTTCGTGATGATGCCTTAATTTTTTCTCATCAGTATGGAACTCGCGTTTAAAGAGTTTCAAACATTTCTAACTTTGTACTTGTCTATATTTAATAAATCCTTTCTTTGATTATACATGAACATCTGAGGAGTGTGACTTGTGGCACATGTGTATCTTCCACTTCAGTTATCTAATACACCAAATCTTTCAATGGCACCCGATAAACCAAAAAGTTCTAATTCTTCACCTATTTGTAATCTTCGTCGTATGTGGAATAGTTACCAGGTACTCACCGAAGGTCGGGGGTTCCCTCCGGACAATGAGCCCGGTTTCCTCCCCCCACTAAATCTGGTAAAACATCAATCAATCCTATTGCACCACACTAATTTGTGTTATATAGTTTATCCTGTTTGAAACTCTAAGCACAGTTTGTTTTGGTATTTTGCAATAGTATTCCTATGCCTCTGGGGTGCCTCAGTAACTCGGTTGGGTGAAGGGAAAATCTCACATGCAGTCTTTCATATGTTGGTCTAAAATTCAAACCCCAATTAACCCAAAGAAAGGATTAAAAATTATCTGAGTGAGTTTCGCTATGTCAAATGGTTGTAAGAAGTTTTCCTTGGTGGGAAAAAATCCGGTTTCCACCTATAATTCTGCAAACGCAGCATTATGGGTGAAATAATCTTGAGTACAATTTTAAATATTGTTCCTACTGACAAGTGTAAGATGGTACTCACATGACAAGTTTATTTATTTCTCAGGGTGGTTTTGACTATAAACGGGCCATTGTTGACAGTATCATAGTTGTATTAGAAGAGAACCCTGAAGCAAAGGAGGCTGGTGAGTACATTATCCTGTATAAGGTGGATGACTTATTTTCATAGCATTATTAACCATCCCTCGGGCTAGAGCATTGTAACTCTGCTTTAGCCATGTATGCTGACCCAGAAAGGAGGAACATTAAATATGTTCTATGGTCTGTGGGGCCTGATCTCCAAATTTAGATGTGGGTGGATGGGGAGGGTGATGTTTTTGTTGGTTGGTACTTTTGTCTCCATATAACCTTAGCAGTTGAGTGTGACATTAAACCCCAATCAATCAATCATTATTAACCAATGCAGTATACAAAACAAGTATTATCATTACAGTACAGGAGACAAAAAGATGATACAATAAGCATAAGACTTTGGCTGGGGAAAAAAAGAAAAAATAACTTTTAAAACAAATTAGTTGGTTAAATATTGTCTGGATACTTTGTTTTGTAGGTCTTGCCCACCTGTGTGAGTTTATTGAGGATTGTGAACATACTGTACTGGCCACTCGTATCCTTCATCTGCTGGGAAAGGAAGGACCACGGACTCTCACACCATCTAAATACATCCGCTTTATCTATAACAGAGTCATCCTGGAAAATGCGGCTGTCCGAGCAGGTTAGTGACTTTCCTACTGCAACCAGTTGAAGTGAGAGCAACTATATAGTTTTGATTGGCCATTCTCCCACAAGGGGTTGGATGTCTTGTCCTGGAAAATAGCCCTTTCCTCCTTTACTGTACTGAAAACGGCACCATATAGTGAAATAATCATCGGTGCCACTTGTTCAGTTACAGTTTTCTACATATGGCTGTCATTTGTACCTAGTTCAGTAAGAAGTAAGAACTGAGGGAAGTTTTAAGAAATATTTCAGAGAGCAGTAAAATTTAGGATTTTTTGATTGGAATGGCAAGGGCGCATTTTTGAAGTACTATTCTTGTTGAAATTTGAGGCTTAGACCACAAGATAACTGGCAATTAACTTCTTTGTCAAGGCCCCGTTGTCACTCCAAACATTTGACTAAGTTACACAAATGTAGCTTGGTGCCTTCTGACATTGTAACTGTCCAGATGTCACAGAGTCATATCGTTGAATTTGTTTAGTGGCATTCAGACTTTTTATAGTGTATCTTGAAAAATTAACGACTGTTATTGAATTAAAAAAATATCAGTAAAATCAGTATGTGGTCCGATTTAGAAAATGAAATAACAATATAACCTACTTGGTTTTTCAGCTTTAAAACTTTCAATTCACTTTACAAAAAGCCAAATTATTCATTACTGTTGTAATTACATCATTTAGGTTAGTTATATTGTTATTTACTGTCTAAATCTTTTTTATTGCAAAATACAACCTTCAGTATAAAAAATAGTCATTTTGGAATCGGAAATATCCGAGAATATATTTCTAAAATTTTCCCTTTATTTTAGCAGCTAATGTCACTGTAACCTTTTCAAATAGTTGTGTGGGCCTAAAGGTCAATTTCTAGAATCTTCAGCTCTTGCCAAGTAAAGCACTGTCAATATTTAAAGTGCACTCTAGAATCAACTTATACAACTAAACAAATACATATTTTCAAGACAATACAAGTCCCCATGTGATGAACCTGTTTTTTTGTTGATCAGCTGCTGTGACTGCCCTGGCTAAGTTTGGAGCCCACTGCGAAGAACTCTTGGAAAGCTGTACTGTTCTTTTAGAAAGGTATTTAATTAATTGCATTCCCTTGATTGTTAAATGATACATGTGTGTGAGATCTTAAGTTTTGCTTGGGAATCTCCATAGCTTATAATGATATCACTTTTATCCTCTACTTTCTTCTAATGTGTAACTGGAATAGACCCTTTATGAACGAATAGTCTATACGGGCTTATTGCAGCTCATTTGCCATGGGAGAAAAGAAAATTTAAATCTTTGATATAGGCCAAATTTGACACTGGCTAACGCTCTTTATGAATATCAGCTACCAATTGAAGATGTCTTAAATCACTACAGACAAGTAGGCCTGTCAGATACTCCCTAAAATCATGCCATTCTGTCTGTGAAATAACCTAGAATGGTGAATAGGATTAATAAATCTGTTTGTTGGATACAATTTGTGACTCCTTGGGAACCGAAGCTGGAAAAGGTTTTGATCTCATGATTATAATACTGTTGATAACTTAATTTACCACTATCATATTTTCTTATATCGCTGTACAACCTGTTCTTTTTGACTGTAGGTGTTTGTTGGACACAGATGATGAAGTCCGAGATAGAGCCACGTTTTACCTCAATGTACTGCAACAACAACAAAAGGCCCTTAACTCTGTCTATATTCTTAATGGTCAGTTAATCAACAACTTTACCACCCTAAGTTACTTTCTTTTTTTTTCACTAATGCAAGGAATTTGTATAATATTGTTTCAAGTGAAACGTAGACATAAATCCTTCCAAGAAGATCCTCTCCGTATAAACCTGTGGCTTAGCCAGTACAGTGAGTCTCCGACACAGGCCTTCCATTGATTGGTCCATAATTTGAAGAAATGAAGTCCAAAGAAAAATGTGTTGAATTACTGATTGGGTGTTTTCACTCGATTGCCCTGTTGAGAGGTTTCCGGGTAGCCCTTTCAAGTTGATGGGTATCCTGTTAATTTTTCAACACAACCATATAGCTGAATTAATATTGAGTAAAACATCAAGACCTATCAATTTGTGTGTGACCCCCAATCCCTTTCTCACAAAGCACATACAATTTTTAAAAAAGTAAATATAAAGGCAAAAAAAGCTTCTAAAGATTTATAATTTGATCTGAAGCTTGAGTATAAGTGTACAATATAAAAGATGGCTTATATATATGATAATTGACAGGTCTACAAGTATCTGTGGTCGGACTTGAACGAGCTCTGCATCACTACACTCTGGAACCCTCCGAAGCACCATTTGACCTGAAAACAGTACCTCTGGCTACCCAACCATTGGTCGATCAAAAGGCTAGTGTTGGTAAGTTCTGCTTAGCTTTGAAAAGAATTCACATCAAAGTTTGTGTAAAATTTGTTTAATTTTTTATATGTTTATGATTTGAAAAAGACTTGTTTACATTACAGTATTGATAGATTTACATGTAACCTGAAGATAATTTGTGACAATTACACAATGTAAGATACCAATTCAGTCAAATTGACTAGAAAAGACCCTTTCGGCTTCAGGATTGACGCCTGTGCAGAAGCCTCGCTGTATGGCAAAATGAGACTAAATTGAGTTTTTGTATCAATCGGACGTCAGAATGATGTTCATTTCATCTTTGAGGCAATGCAACAGATGTGTGTCACAGCAACTGCAACAGAGAAATGACATCAATGCCATACAATTCAGCCAACGTCATAAAAACGCCATTCTAAGCTGAAGGGGTCTATTGAGTACATTTGATATCCGTGGCTTTAAAACTCTTGGCTATCTTTGTTATTGTAGTTAACAGAGAGCCAGAAGTATTGTCAGCCAAACCAGACAAAGTGGCTGCTTCAAGACAAGATGTCTATTCTGGTGAGTAACCTTACAATCTCTGAATGGTCAGTGTTTATGTGCTGCATAGTCACTTTACTATATTCAAACTCACAAGTTTAAGTCAGACCAAATAAATATTGGTCTTTGCAGCCCCCGTTTTTCTCCCTGTCAAAACCTACCAGCGCTACCTTTTCTGGACATTCAGTCATTTTATACGAGAGCCTCTCTGTTTAGATAAGTGGTTGAACTGTACTTCTGATTGGGAGTTCATTTTTAGAACAATGTCGAGGTCAACAATCTGCCTCATTTTTCAACCAAATGATAACGTGGCTAATTGACCCGACTGATAGGTAAGAAAGACTAAAACAAAGAGGAACAAAATTAACCCAAACAAATAAGTTTTGTATGATATATCTGTTTCCAATTCCAGAGCAACTCGCTGCAGTACCAGAGTTCAGTACCATAGGAGCCCTGTTCAAATCTTCTGCCCTTCCTGTTGAGTTGACAGAATCTGAGACTGAGTACATGGTACAATGTGTCAAACATACCTTCACAAACCACATCGTCTTTCAGGTAAATACTGTCACAAGTTAAACTTTGTCGTTCCTTTAGAGGCTTTGATTGCCCAATGATGAATGCTTGTCGGGTAATGCTGAAGACGGGGTATTCTCTGGGCAAACAAACTGTTTTCGTCCCCCATTTTCTAAGGGAAATAATCTTGTTAAATAGCAATCAATCAATCCTTTTAGGCATGGGTGGTATATTCCAACATGACCCCATGACCTTAGAAGCACTAGTTAAAGAAACACAAAAAAATCAGTCTCGGAATCGCATTATTGTGCTCTGAACTTTTGACTTGTTTAACGTTATGACTTTTTGTTCTTGTGCACTTGCAGTTTGACTGTACAAACACACTGAATGACCAGGTTCTGGAGAATGTGACTGTTAGACTGGAACCTGCGGAAGGGTTTGAGGTGATCAAGTACATTCCCTGTGCCAGCCTACCATACAACCAGCCTGGGATCACTTACACACTCGTCAAGATGCCTGACGAACCAACGCTTGGTAAGTATATAACCAGAATAACTTTTAGATTATCCATAGGAATGCCTGAGGCTCGTTTTACAAGCAGTCACATCACAAATGAAGCAATTTAATATTATAGTGAAAGATATTCAACGTCATTGCACTTGCAATTGATCACACTTTGTGACGACTTCTTGAAACGGCCCCCAGTTTTATTGGATTCTCTGTCAATAGCAAAGTGACAGGCCTTTAAAGGTCGCGGTTTCCTCTGAGCAAAGGACAGAGTTTCCTCCCCCACTTACCCAGGCAATGCCGCTATAAAAGTGAAATAATCTTGAGTTTTGTACATAAATGTCAATCAATATATTTGTACAACTCCAGTTTTATTTTTGTTGTCTGTTTTACAGTGACTGGCAGTTTCAGTTGCACGTTGAAGTTTGTTGTGAAAGACTGTGACCCTAACACAGGGGAACCTGATGATGAGGGATATGAAGATGAGTATGTGGTGAGTATCCCTTCAAGTCACGTTGAGTCCAACCAATAATTGAACAATTCGTCATAGGGGTTTCTCTCAAACGATAGTCACAGGTGTGAGAGAGTTGCATGACATTCGCTGAAGGTTCAGGATCTTCTCTGGCTGAGATTTCCTCTGGGTCAAGAAACTTGTTGTCCACTACAAAATATTACCACACAAGAGGATAGAGTATGGCATTTATCAATCCGTCAAAATGTATTTTGTTTAAACTTGGACCGGCTCTCAAGTTTCTACAGCTCCATGCGATGTTCCATCTCAGCTCTTGATTTTATTTACCTAAGTGGTATGGAAGTAATCATGAAAGACATGGGCTTATATAAAACAATGGGCTTTGTTTATTCCTTCAGTAATCCTGATGATTGATTGATTGATGTTTTCACTTGCTTTGCCAAGTTTAGTTAGGGAGGAAACCCCCAACCTTCGGCGATCTCAGTAATTCTTAAGGGGACGTCTTATATTGGAATAATCTTATATTTGACGCAAAACACTTAATTAAAAAAAGCAATCTGATGTTTGATTCTGAAGTTACTACAGCTTTCATAATCAGATGGCAAAAAATGATAAAAACAACAATCATTATTAAAGAGAGAGCAAAATAATAGATATGATTAGAATCAATTTCATGGACTTCTCTTTTGCAGTTGGAGGATGTTGACGTATCAGTGGGTGATCATGTTCAGAAAGTGGTGAAACCAAACTTCGGGGCCTCCTGGGAAGAAGTGGGGCCAGAGAATGAGTTGGAGGAAACCTATGCTTTGTCAAGCATGAATACACTAGAAGGTATGTATCGTTCTTAATAGTTTAGCAACTCTGATTCAAAATATTTATAAATCTAGTTGCTTGAACTGAATTTCTTTAATCTGACATTTTCCATCGATGGGATATGTGGAAGAGTTCACTCGCTGAAGAGCAGGGGTTTTATCCGATCAAATAGCCCAGTTTCCTTCCCCACTAAAAGAATCCCACTCAAACCAAATAATATTGAAAAGTTTTGGATTGAGATTTTCCTTCAGCCGCCTGCCTTTTGTGAATGAATTGCCAGATACTCCCCAAACTTTTGCGGGTTCTTCAAAGCGAAGTGTCCAATCCCTACTTACCATTGTGTATATAAGTGAAATAATCTTATCCTCTGGTATCCGTTGTCCATGTTCAGGGGTACTGTTTCTCTCAGTGTAAGATATCTCTAGTGTATACATGTATTTATCATATACCTATCAATAATATATGGTCGTTTGCATATGCGATATCGGTAGCGTGACAACACCCATATTTCACCCCGGTCCGAAAATCCATATCAGCCATATCAGACAGGTCCGAAAATCTGATATGGGGTATGAAATGAAAAATAGTATGTGGTAACCTCTAAATATCCGTCCTAATCAATTATCTTTTTTCCCAAATTTCAGAAGCTGTTAAGAACATCATCCAGTTCATGGGTATGCAGCCCTGTGAGCGATCAGACAAAGTGCCAGAAGGGAAGAGTTCCCATACTCTGTTCTTGGCTGGGGTTTATAGGGGTGGCCATGACTGCTTGGTCAGATCAAAACTGGCTTTAACAGATGCTGGAGTCACAATGCAGCTTACAGTGCGCTCTACAGACCCCAATGTGTCGGAGGTTCTAGCCTCGGCTGTCTAAAGAAAGCATTTAGCTTTTTATTTTGGTTAGATTTTCATCAATATATCCTCAATTTAATTTTTATTTCTAAATATTATTGGGTTAAATTTTCATCAATATATCATGATTTTAATTGTATTCCAAATATTGTTTGTTAACTTGCTTCAAACAAAATTGTAATATGTCTTAATACTCTTGATCGTTGCAAGATAAAATAATCTTTAGGTATTTCTACACAGTACATACAATTGACCATTTTCCAGCAACAATGACATGTCGTTGTGGCAGGTCTACCACTAAGAGCCGTAATTGTGACGTCGCTTAGTAGACCCTTTCGGCTAAGAACGACGTGTTTATGACGTTGTTCGAATTGTATGGCATTGACGTCATCTCTCTGTTGTGGTCGCTGTGACACGCCTCTTGTATTGCGTCACAGACGAAATGAATACGATTCTGACGTCAGATTGATCCAAAAACTCAATTTAGCATCATTTTGCCATACAGCGAGGCTTCTGCGCAAGCGTCAATCCTTAAGCCGAAAGGGTCTATTACATCATTTGCAAGTAATTGCCAAATCTCTGCCAGTGCCACATCTCCAGTCAAAACATTTGATAAGGTTTGACACTAATACCTCTATTGGTGTCTTTATCAAGTGTATTAAACTAAAGCTTGTGTCGTTCACAAACAACTAACATTGTGGTGATGCCATAATCATTTCTTATAAGTATGGAACCCACGTTTAAAGAGAGTTTTAAACATTTCTTAAGTTTAGATACGCTCAGCAAAATAGCTCTGTGAAGTCACGATATATGTCACATCACATTGACAACACTCTGAGTGTGTCTACCCTTTTGGAACCGTTAACCAAAACATGTGACTCTGAGAGGTGAATTAGTATGAGGGATATCCAACCTGGAGCCTATTTTACAAAACGACATATTTTTTGCTTAACTTTCATAGCGACATATCTCTACAGTATGGGTTGCCATAACAGTTACATAGGAACGATTTGTGAAACAGACTCCTGGAGTCTTCATAGATGCTGTAAAGGAGTGTGCTCAGAAATGTTCAAGATTGTTCATCTCCTGAAAAGGACTTACGTGGATTTCAGGAAATCCTACGAAAGGGAAATATTATACATCCAGATTGCATTTTGAACAGAATAAATATCATGAATGAAAAACAGAAAGAAAATCAGAAGTTCCACTTTTTTACGTCCTGTTGAATATTGTACTATTTTGGGCCACAAGGAATATTTTAAGTGACATGAGCTGCCAACTCTGGGTAAAACTTTCGTTGAAACAGAATTAAGCCATCATTGTCAAGATAATAGCTTTACCGTGTTAGTGAGGTGTTACCAATCTTGAATCTGTACCAAGATAGTTTTATAAACAATAAAAGCCCCGAACATGTACTCACACATCATAGCTATTTGGATCTTGTCGGTTATTAGTACACACTATTTGATTGTATGGCCACTGGCTTAACCAATATTTATTTCAACTCTTATCCGAAAAACGTCCGACTTTTGACAGCTCATGCTACTTGAAAGTGAAATTGTGTATGTTTTTCATTACGCTTTGGCTAAATGGAAAACACATTTAGCCCTTTTGTGAGACGAAAACCCAGTCAGAAGTTTTGTCTCAAAGGGTACAATGTGCATTGCACATAAAAACGGTTTCCTTATGTACGGTTTCTTGAGATACCCGTCAGAACCACACTACCATTGAAACACTTTACTTCAAAATAGTAAGGCAGTGATCCGATTTTGATTATAAGGGTTTGTGGTTATACACCAACGGAAGGAATCGGAAATGGGATATGGTATCTCTTTATGTATAACATGTGATCGATGTGTAATATGACTAATTTCGCTATCAAATCTGGCGCCGTGCTAAATGAACATCCTATCTTTCACCTTAATCACAACTCAGTAACCGATGGTGTCATCCCTGGCTCATGTATATATGGTGTTGCAAAAAAACGCTAAGATATTCTCATGGATTCAGATTGTCAAGAAAAAAAAAGACATTTGCAGTTCATTGAGAAACTAAACCCGTCGCAAAGAATCACGAATTATCTATTGCATGTTCGAGTTTGTATGAACTAAGAAGAAATTTGTCACTGTTTGTTATGAGACTGAAAGAAAGTGGACCAGTTTGCTTGGTGCCTACCATTCAATGTGGCTGTTCTCTCCCCAGCAGTTTCTCCTGTCGGTCCCCTGACCGAGGATACTTTCTAATGCCCGATATTTCTTACCGTCCTTAAAGCCTTGTTTTGGTCGAATGACTGGACTTCAGACGGCATATTTTCTGGCAATCCCGCCATATCAGAGAAATTATCAGCAGCGTAAAACATCAATCAATCTTCAAATAAGCATCCAATGATTTTTGAATGTCAGACTTAGCCAGGATGTACGCCATTTTTTGTTTGTCTGTGTATTTGATATTTCTTAAAGTGGCATGAGCTGCCAAAATTCGCAGTTTTCTCATAACTTCTGATCGTCACGACAGTAAAAGGCTTTGAAGGCTATCGAAAAACTAAATGATTGGCGTTGGAATGAGAAAAATCCATACAGTATGAGGCCTGTATGAACCGAAAACGTGTTCAAAAGTAAACAAAATTTAAATAACCGGGACGACCATTCATTCATTCTAAGCCAAAGTTAGTTCAAAACAGTACTTTATCGTACATTTTCGAGACTAGAAGCATCAGAAAGCTTCTGAATTCTACCTCTGGAGAAAAATAGCCAATAATTTCAGCATTCTGTTTTAACGTCAAAATATCAACATTTTGGCAGCCTATGCCCCTTTAATAATTCTGAGAGCAATATGAACGAAAAGCTCTTAGTTGAGAAAACAGCCATCCATTTTAAAATTCTGTTGTAACGGAAAAATATAAAAATGTTGTCATCTCATGCCACTTTAACGGAAACTTCGTTGTTTTTTGGGCAAATTCGAGATGAAAATTTAACTTCAAGTTAAATTGTCACGAGCTGGTACATCTTGGCAAGCCAAGTTAAAATTTGCATGTCCCCATTCCGTGTTTTAAAAAACACTGAATGGGGACCTGTAGATTTTAAAGTTGCATGAGCTGCCAAAATTCACACTTTTTTTCATAATTTCTGATCGTCACGACAGTAGAGGCATTGGAGGCCTTCGAAAAAGTAAACGATTGGCGTTGGAATGAGGAAAATCCACAAAGTTTGTGGCCTATACGAACCGGAATAATGTTCGAAAAGTAAACAAAATTTAAATAACCGGGACGACCATTCATTCATTCAAAGTCAAACTTAGTTCAAAACAATACTTAATCATACATTATCGAGACTAGAAGCACTAAAAAGCTTCTGAATTGTAAGTCTTGAGAAAAATAGCCGATATTCACAATATTCTGCTTCAAAGGTCAAAATATCAACATTTTGGCAGCTCATGCCACTTTAACTTAGCTAGAGAAGATGGAGCTGGTGTCAAATAGTTTTAATTTATTGAAAAGGTTTATAACCCTGTTTTAAAAGTAGCACGTCGAAGACTTGAATTTTGAGCTTTCTGGCGTTTTCTCTTTTACATACGGATTTTGGCAAACCAGCGCGCTACTGTTTTGTTTTTTTTTTTCAACATTTTTTATTTCTTTTATCAATTTTGGGATAGCAATTTCTTGCACCAGCGCTATTAAATACCTGGATGGCGTTTGTTGGAAGCGTATGCAGTACAGTCAATGCCCACATATAATAATAATAAATTGGAATGCAGAGTACTGGTGACCTATCTTCGGTATGTGGACACAATGATGTTGGGCCAATCGTTTACGCAGACACAGCCCTTCCATCAACGCTTCGCTGGTTCATACTAATACTTTCAGCATTTATTACGATCAGACGCAAAGGCAAGTTTATATGTGGGGACAGATATCTCAAAAGCGGGGATGGTAGACTTCTTGTTATCAGTAGATAGACGATTGTTGTACAAAAAACAAAAAAAAAACAGAAATAAATTACTATATAATAATATAACGACATAAATAAGAAACGCTTAAAATCAGAAATAAAAATTTGATAATTTGCATTTATTTTTTATGCATACAGCAGTTTATCAGTATTTAACATACTATGTCGATGAATAATAATATAACGTGATGCAAACCACGGCAACCCCAAAGAATCAGTGCAGCTATAGAAACTTAAGCCAACCAAGAGTATATGCTTATCAAATTGCAAAACTGAAAACCTTTATAGTTACTGTCCATTTTTACGCAAACCAAGAAAACATTAAACGGACATACCGCCAAAGTTCATGGTTTTTCGTTGATCTTCAGTTCAATATAGAAAGATAAGAAGTAATCAATATTTGATCAACAGTACATTTGAAGAGCTATTAAGGAAACTTGTTATTGTTGTCTGACAGTCACAACAAACAGTCGAGAATACGTCGTAAACTCAGACAGAAATGTGTGAAGAGTACGCAGCTTAACTAGGTCAATTCTCATAACACAATATTGGATCTAGAAAAGTTACGAATCACCATCACATAACTCATCTTTAGAAAAACAATAGTAGGATAACACACGGTTTAACGATTGTTTTCTCTGCAGTTCTCGGAATGTAAATTTAATCATCGATTAAATTAATAAACATCGATTCCATTCAACGACTCCAATAATTTGATAAACATGTTACAAGGACAAATAAACGGCATACTGTACTATACCAGCATAACATCTACTTGCTTCCAAGAACGATAAAAACCATTCTAAAACCTGAATGAATTTTCTGCCAAGTATAGGAATTGTGTGAAACGAGAGGAGGTTTTTTTTTCCGGACAAATCTTGACCTATCAAAAAGAACTACCGTATTTACAATTTCTATTCCCTTTATTTAACTCAGATCAACAGGGACATTCTTACTAAGGACAGATTCAACAAATTAATAGCACAGTTTGTTGACTGTCCAATATCATCACAGTCTAAAACTTCATAAACCTTCATGGTCAAAATGGCTTTGTCTTGGACAGTCATTATATGGCGTTTTACTTATTTAAAGTGACATGAGCTGTCAAAATTCGAACCATAGAGCCTGTGTCCTGTACGAGCCGAATTAGTGTACGGAAAGTAAACAAAATTTTAATAATTAAACTTGGCGAACATTCATTCATTCTAAGCCTAAGTTAGTTCAAAACACAACTTTAACGTACATTGACGCGACTCGTAACATAAGAAAGCTTCTGAATTGCACGTGTTGAGAAAAATAGGCCATAATTTCCACGGTGTGTTTTAATGGAAAAAAATATCAACATTTTGGCAGCTCATGTCACTTCAATAGTCAGTTTTGTTACATCTCGTTGCGTAATTGGATTAAAAACTGTAGTACGTTCCCGCTCTCAAAGTCTCGGACAATGGTTCTCCAATTCACCAAAGCAGCAAAAGGGATATAGGCAGAACACCACACATTTAGCAATATCACAGAGCTAAAGCCATCAGCTAACAGAAAAAGTACACGATTATAGCATTGGAAAATTATACTTAAAGTTGATCAGGATCATTTTATTGAGTCACGGATTTGTTTTCAATGTCCAGTGTGAAATAATCGGATGGCACAGAGGGATCTGGTCGACGTGACGTCACATCCGGGGAGCTCGTTCCAGAGCTCGCAGGGCTGTCTGATGGATTGACTGAAGCAGACGACATTTCATTTAAAAGTTCATATCGCGTTTCCTTAACTTGGGCAGTTAGCGTGGAATATAAATGCCCAGTACCATTTTCTATATAGTCATAACCTTCCAATGAAGTGGCCTGTGTGTTAGATTCACTGTTGTTGGAAGAAAGTTTCTCATAAAACGTCGCATCGTCGTCTCTATCACTCTCTGGATTAGCACTGTTGTAAATTACGTCCGGCGGAATTGAACGGGAAGATAATGAGCTTATGCCAGATATTTGTGGCGTTAATGGTTCCGGGAGGACACAAAGTGGCGGGAGATGATGCTCTAGTCTGGCACACATCGTCTTTCCTCTATCACGACTAACCGTACTTGTCATCAACGGTCCACGCTACAACAGAAGTTTGATTAATGTTTTGTCTAAAGAGAAAAGTAAACAATGAAGAATTGTACATTATTAATGGAAGATGCAATGTTTTAGTCTTTACGGATATTAAACTGGAAATATTTAAAAAAAAAAAGAAACATTCATCTGTGTAGCCTATAGATCTATTATGCTTTTAAGTGAAAACTGTTTAAGTTCGTTTTCATTTTTTATAAATCTAGTTATAGGCTAACCGATATTAGAGGCAGTGGCATATTCACACAAGAAGAGATTTTCTATCGTACAGGCCTTGTTTGATGTTTCACGCCCTTAAAGTATTTTGAGATGTTTTTATCATAAAAACCAGTAATCAACCAAACAGTCTTCCTATTCATTTCGTTCCTGTCTAATAATATCTTACCAACACGTCATCAATCTCCGCATAAATCACAGAATTCCGCCTGGAGTACTCCGGGTTGTGAATGCATCTTTTCGGAGGTTTTTGGTCACTTTGTCGAGTCGCAGAACTCCTCTCTGAGCTACTGCTTCAAAACAAGAATAATACCATTAGATACTTGTAAAGAAGCCTGTACTGAAAATTGTTGGCTCACTTGGATACATGGAGGTGAGCGGCAATTAACTCAATGCGTAAAATAATAAACAAACAATAAAATGATTTATTATATTTTCAACCAAAACAAAATGAGAACTAAAACAGTGGTATAATAGTTATAACTGAAGAACCAAAACAATGGCAAGACATTCTTTCTCAGTTGTGTAATATGCCTGTTCTCTCTGAGTTTCTTCGATATAAAGGCAACTGACAGATGGTCTTCGTCCACTTCTTGGAGGAGAACAGCACCTACACCAACTTCGCTTGCGTCTGTATGCAGGAGGAAATGTAAATTAAATTCAGGAGCTTTCAGAACGGGTGCCAGGGTAATTGCAGTCTATAATTTCTCGAAGGCCAGCTCTTGTTCTTCGCCCCAACAGATTTTATCTGGTCTACCCTTTGCTGTCATATCCGTGAGTGGAGAAGCTATGGTAGAAGACATAGACCATCGACAAGAAGCAAGTCCGATCATTTTTAAGCCTGGTTGGGTTCTACCGCCGGTTTATCCCTATGTTTTCTATTGATGATTTTTTCCCACCGTTAAACGTGATATAACGTTGGACCAACTGTGAGTGACTGACGCTTAGTCTGATGTAAAATAACTAACGATGGCGACTGAGGTACCACGCTTTACCAATACAGTGCAGCCAACAAGTTACATACGACTGACCAATGTTGACCGGCTGATGATCAACCATCCGCCAAAATGACCAACCCTGGTAAACTTGACTCATCATTGGCTCTGCGTTGAACACTCATCCATTCGCAACTTGAACAAATACAATCTTGATACTCGAAATCCAACAGTGATCGAATGCTGGTAACGCTACACTCAATCAATCCTGAATTGACCGACTACGCCAACCTTGGTTCAACGTTGGACAGTTAACTGCGATAATTTACCAGCCATGAAAATGCCAATGTTTGCCGAAGGTGTGTGTGATATTGATATTGATTGACCCTTGATATTTCTACCATAGCTTATCCACTGATGATTTTTTCCCACCGTTAAACGTGATATAACGTTGGACCAACTGTGAGTAACTGACGCTTAGTCTGATATAAAATTGGGGGCCCAAATGACGTTTCCTTATGAAATTGTAATAAAGAAGAGATATAAATGATGGAAGTGAAGACAAGGCTTGGATTTAAAGACACGTATGCGCTCTGTCCGTTTAGTTTCAAAACCAGTGTGGTCAGTATTCTCATGTAAGGGACATGGCCACCAATTATCTTGATAAAAAATTGCTTGCCATAAAAATAAAGACTGGCTTATAAAAACGTCTTTAAAAGTGTAATCCGGCAGATTGTTCATAAACTCCTATATAATCAAAAATCAAACACTGAAGAGACGTGAAATAAAGCGTCAACGTGAATGAATCGTTCCTTGCGGAAACGGTCAAACTTGGGGTCTCGGAAATGTTGCATTGGTTATCGAATGCACACGACGACAAAAAACAGTAAAAACAGCCTCACAAAGTTGGCATAAACTTTCTTTGCAATCAGGCTGGTGGTACCGCCGTTTTTCGGTGGTATGGTGAAACTTGACATCATATATTAACATTACTGTGTTCTTGGCTGCGGTATAAGATCGAAGTTTAAGAAACAAAATACAGGAAAGATGTCGCGGCTAGTTTCATTTTAATAGGGTTTCCACTGGATCGCCCAATATGGAAGAGTTACCAGCGCTGTAGGTCGGGGTTTTCCTACAGGCAAAGTCCGGTTGCCTCTGCTACTAAATTTGGCAACGTCGCATAAAAATAAAATGATCTTGAGTGTGGCGTAAAAGATCAATCGACCAATCAATCTAACGTCAACTTTTTTTCAGTAAACATTCAGTAAGCGATATACATGTATTATGTAAAAACCTTAAGTTTTAACAGCTCGCCATGTTACCATTATTTTAAACATATCCCTACCTCTTTTCATCCCTTCGTTTCCTCCAAATTAAAACTAATATAATGGCAATTAGTGCGGCGAAGATTAGACCTCCAACGACCGCTATCACAATCATCTCCCCTTCACTTCTCTCTAACTGACCGCCAGGGGGCACTTCTTTATCAAGGGGTTTTAATGTCGTCATTTTGGAATCTGTGAATATAGGTGAATTATATATATGAAGGGATAATTTTTCTTCTAAGAACCACAATATCGATTTGTGGCCCTATTGACCTATTTTACGTTCATTTTTCTAAACTTTATTTCCCTAGAATAAGCCTTCAATTAGTGTTGAATTTCGATAAGTCATCGTTTTTATGTTTGGCATATGCTGCTAAATGTAGAGAAAATTTGTTGAAACTTTTTCGTTGTTAGCTAATTGTCAACAAGTTTTCCACTGATACCAATTTTGGAGATGTGCGTAAAGGTAGTCTTTGTATTAGCAGCCACCAATGGGTCACGGGTTCGAATCCTACTCAGTCCCAAGAAAAATTGGAGAATTTTCTGACTGGGTTTTCACTCGAACGACCTATGTGGGATGGTTGCCAGTTACCACCGGAAAGTTGTGGGTTTCCTCCGGCCATAGAGCCCGGTTTCCTCCCACAATAAAACTGGCAACGCCGCCATATAAGTGAAAAAATCTTGAGCGCGGCGTAAAACACCAAGCAAAGTATTAGCAAGAAACAACCGACTAACAGTGACCAAGAATCTTGCTATTTACAGTGTGTTCGTACTACCACAAAGTCATATTAACCCCTGGGTTGCTGACTTTTTTATTTCAATGTCAAATCCTTCATGTTTTCAAGATACTTCAAACGGCCAATTTCTCTAGATAATTTTGAATTAACGAAAAGAGTCCGAAATTGGGAGATTTTTGTTTTTGTTAGACCAAGAAAATTTCATGGAATCAATATTTCGGTATTGTTGCTAGATGACATTTTCTTGGCCATGCCATACATGACAAGGCGGGGCCTCCGTGGCTCAGTAGGTAGAGCGTTGGACGCTCAATCCAAACAGCCTTCCACCAATGGGTCGCGGATTCGAATCCCACTCAGTCAAAAAAATGAAAATTTTCTGACTGGGTTTTCACTCGAACGACCTGTGTGGGATGGTTGCCAGTTACCACCGGAAGGTCGTAGGTTTTCTACGGGCATAGAGCCGGGTTTCTTCCCACAATAAAACTGGCAAGGCCGCCATATAAGTGAAATAATCTTGAGCGCGGAGTAAAACACCAAACAATCAATCAATCCTTCATGGAGAATATGCCGGTTTATAGAAAAGCATTTCTGCATCTTATTTATTTGGCAGATCACTTTAATTCAATGTCAAAGCATTTCTGCATCTTATTGGACAATATTTGGCAGATCACTTTAATTCAATGTCAAAGCATTTCTGCATTTTATTGGACATTATTTTGGCAGATCACTTTAATTCAATGTCACTTCAATTTCTAAGGCACATGATTACGACGTAGACCATCCAATTTTCCTAAGAGGGCAAACATGTGGGCAATGCGATCCTTTTGCAGAACTATAGCACGATCTTCATGAATAACGGCTATAGCGGTATACTTACTGCTGTACATCATTTCATTTCTATGCCGTGGCATTGCAACCGTAGGTGAATTGGATGTGGTATTCTGTAGAGCTTTTGATAGACCTAGAGTTCCGGTGACAGTTGTTTCCCTTGGTTGCACTGGTCTCTGTGGTCCTGTAATGCGAAAGAGAGATAGATTATTCGTTATCTATCTGTAAGTGTAGGAATCATTTAGTTAAAACCACGGCAAGTCATTACTAATCGAGATGAATCCTGCAGCGATATAACTTTATCTGGTATTCAAACTGTAGCATTAAGAATATAGCTAAAGCAAGATTGAAAGAGCAAAAGCAAGATAAAGTGATACCTGTACATTTAGCTCACATGCATGCTTTGCAAGGGAAGCTTTGCCTGAGTCACATGTCAAACGACAAGGACTTCAACTAAGACGGACTATACTTACTGATCCCGGCAGGTTTACCATCCCTAGGGCAGCGATGAGAGGGATACGTCTGATCACAAAGCCCTGTATTGTAAACATTCCTATCGTCCACACAGACTCGGGCTTTATGATGCCAAGCTGTTCCCAATGGGCACGTTAATCGCACCAAACGGTGGCGACTTGCACAAACGTAATAACTTCGGCAATCACTTGGGTCGATGTACCTCTGACCGTCTTCACAAGGTAGCGTAACCTTCTCACATGGGCCTGTATATATGAAAAAAAGCACCAATGTTTATTCGTGTTAAATCGAATTTAACGTAAGGCTGCAGCCAACAGCATTTAACTGGTTTTTCAAAATTCCAAAGATATAGTATTTGCTTTCTGAAGTCGATTTAAATTCATTCCCCTCCTGTAACAATCTGGAAAACTGAAATCATAAAGGACGATACCATAGACAAATGAATTTTCGTAGGGAAAAACCGCCCCTAATAAAAACGTTAACCAGTGGGAATTTCCCTTGTATTACAGCGGGGCCGAATATTATCGGTGTCCTTCTTAATATTATTTCTATTGGTAGAATATAACCGGAGATACCCGAAAGAATGGACAATTTAATGAGTTTCATCGGTAACAACGACCTTTAAGTTCCATGAGCTGCCAATGTTTATCCTGAAATCCGATCGTCAAGAGAAGTTAAGCGATTGACTTAAAACTATAGGATAGACGTTACTTGTTCAACTACCTGAACGTTCATCTGCAAGATTGGTATCAGCGGATAGTTTTATGTTTTTTTACTTGGCGAACAATAAGTTGATTCATTTTTCAACTAAATTTCACCCAGGCCTATATTTGGCTGTTCATGTTACATCAAAGCTACAAGTATATGGACAATGTTCGTCACAATGCGTCTAGCCTTATTAAAGAAATAAAGCGCAGTTTCACACCAATCAAGGCCTTACACTTTGAAGTTGCTTGTAAAATACAAACCGAGGAACAAAGCGACTTTTTCACATGACGTGGCGACCTTCACAGTATATCCTTATATGTAACAATGTTTTATCTCAGCTGGATTTGTTTTTTAACCGAGTTTTGTTGTTACTCAGCGTTAACCGTCCAGATGAGGCAAACATTGTTGTTGACAGTTTCTATCGTCAAAAAAGTCTCTCTTGGGCGCTGTTTGTTCTTTTCAGGAAAGTCCGGCAATCATCTCGTGTTCGTTTATACAGATTGCTTACTCTGAGGGCACGGCCAATGAGATTGCATCTATCTGTTAACTTCTTCACTTCATTGTAACATATATCTCGAGCCATGTAAAAAGTCTCATCGCATCGTGAAGCGAGATTAATTTAGACTTTTGGTTTATTAAATTGTGGGTTGGCGCGTTTGTCTTTGCGCTTGGCAGTTTTATGAGCGGGTTAAACCAAAACTAATTACTTAATTCATTTAACAAAATACTGTCACGCAGGAAGAGCAATATTGCGAGATTAAAATCATAAATAATATTAAAATTAAGAATCAAATTGTCCCTTTGTCCATACACTGGATGTTTTCAATTGCCCCTAATTTCAAAAATTTTACAAAACAAAAAAGTTCGCATGAAATGCACAAAATGATAAATTTGAGTGACATAAGCTGCCACAATTCAGACTTTTTTTCACAAATTTCGATGGTCAAGAGAAGTTGAGCACTTGGAATCCTAATGGATTGACCTTGGAATACAGAAACTATCGGAAAAGCCATTTTCCCTTACCTAACAAAGATGTGTGTTGATACACTACAGGACAAAACTTAAATAGCCGGAATGTATGCGTACATTTCGGGATATCTGTTGCCTATTAAAACTGCCTTAACGTGCATCTCCAATAGTGGTATGGGAGAAAAGCTCTTATTTTGTAATTCTTGATAAAAATGACGAAGTTGTATTTGGCAGCACATGTCACTTTAACACTATAATAAAATATTCATTAATATATTAATAGATTGATTGTCTGTGTTGTTTGCATTGAGAAAAGTTACGTGCTTTTTCTCTGGACGTCCGATCTTACGAAAGTACATATGTCATTAATTTACGTGGGTAAAGAGCATGTCCTTTTATCGATGTCCGAAGAGCTCTCACACAGACTTTACTGTTTCCGTATAAATAAAACCGCTAAACAATTGATTAAGTTTATAATTGAAGGTCGAATTCTTTCTAAAGTTAGTTTCTTCACCACACAATTCTACGTTTCAAGGCCCCTTCCAAAAATGACTTCCTCGTCAATATTTGTTTTAAAACATGGACAGCATGGAAATGAAGGAATTCTGATTGGAAAGGGGACAGCCAGTGCATGTTTGCTTCCTACAAATAGGCTATTATTTCCTAGATTGGGGGTAGTGCTCTAAATTTGGATGCCCAAAGAAGTATCTGACATGCAGATCGAGTTAATGTATACCTCAAAATCAACCGTCCGTTAGTGTTTTTAAAATCGTCTAACAATTATTTCAAGATATTTTTAATTATCAGAATACCAAGTATATATATTTTAATTGTTCTTATAAAGATACGAGAATATTCATATAAAGATCTTCAAGAGGCGCGTAATCATTGTCAATGTATTACAAAGTGTTCCAGAAAATTCTACTAAGGCCAAGCTCCTGTCTGTCATCAACCAAATGAGATATCATGGGTTTTAGTTTATTACAACTTATGATTCGGTGTAAAGGTCTAAATGATATACCTCTTTTTAACACAATTAGAAACTTAATATATCCGTATGAAACCTGCTGATAAATGCTCAGAAATAGTTATTACATACGTTTATAGTTGAAAACTACCCAAACTTTCAATGCCCCCAAGGTGTCCTACTATCTCGGATTTTGGTATCAAACCTGATTGATTACTGTCTAAACCTATAGCAAATCGGCGTGTTAGCTTTACCAAAACTACTGATGAAATATTGTGTAGGATAGTTTCAGGTTCGATTCTAAAATGGGTACTCTGGACGCAATGTTTTGAAAACCTGTGTAAGTCAAAATGCAATCTCTCTGACCAGGGTTACTCAGTTCGTCGCCTAAGCTTAGGGTCAACTAAAGAATTTGTGATTTCGTAAAGCGTCCATAATCTTGTAGGATTTAGAGTTGTCCGGTTTAACACAGCCTGCTAACCACCTCACTGTGAAACCCTTAGCCGTGTGAATGTGTCAACGGAGTAACCAGTTCACAAGTTAACGCGTCGAGACGTTTAGATTATTGGCTTCAGACTTCTACCAGCGTGGAATCCAGTGCATTCGGCTGTGTTCGGCTCCATCCAGGGGCGTCGGAAACTAGATCCCGAGCACCGTCAGAATTCTAAAGCTGCCGTTAAAAAGATCACGTTTGGGTGATGTTTCATCTTTCGGCAAACCTAAGAAGTGATCGCCAGTGTTATTTGAAAATCTCATAAATACGCATTAAGAGAAATTATTATCAAACCCCCCCCCCCCCCCAAACCCCAATTTATTATTACCGCCCAACAGCTCTTTCCAGAACACCAATGAATCGATGTAAGCTCGATATGCAAAAATGCAAAAAATGCACGCAATACGTAGCAGAAACTCAAATTTCTCTACGACAAAAAGCCGCCAACCATTTATTTGGCATGATATTTTGACATGCATGATATGCCCGTTGCCCAGCATTTCAATGCCCCATGTCATTCGGTCAAGGACTATTTCAAAATCATTCCTATTGAAAAAGATGCCTCTTCTCTCCTAAGCACAAACGTTTAGAAACCCTTGCTACTTCAGAGTAAAATGGGTCGACCTCTGAGCCAACGACCAGCCATTGCTTATAACAATAACAAGAGTTTGAAAGATCTACGAGTCAGGACTAAACTTGTTTGCCTTATTCTACACAGGAAGTAGGGGCCAAATTACATATTTTCCCTTACTTTTGCTAGAAGCATATAGTTTGAAATATTCATGAAAGAATCTCATTCTATTATCATTTTTTATTTTAATTCATAACATACCACGCTGTATCTCCTCAAAGGTTTTTGATATTGTTTTGCGCATTGTTTTTACTTTAACTGTACAGTTACTGAAGGATGGCCTTGAATATTGTTCTTAACAAGGTTTCGCTTCGGTCTGTTGCTTTGGTGTCACGTTCTGTAATCAAGAACCCGCATTCCACGCACGAGACTTGATTCTGTCCATATATAATCTTTAATATACTCGTCACTCTCTCAATATAGAATAGGCCCATTCAAACTTCTTTTCAAAGTATTTCTTCTGTCTTTTTTAAACAAAAAAATTCTAAAGTTAGTAAATATGATACGGGTGAGATCCATTTTTCTTAGTAAATCCTAAATCAAAATTTTGCATCTATAAAAAATGACCATATTGAAATGTCGACTGGAAAGCTCTATCAGACTGCAGGAGTCATATTTACGAAGGCATCCGTTGTACTGGTACGCCTGTTTTGCCTATGTTTTAAATGGTAAGCCTCATACATTGAGTAGGTCCTCTGAAATTGTCACAACTAATACGTCAGAATAAACAGAACGCCGAATTGTATCTCATGCAGCGGCAACTATAAACATGTAGGATTATGCGATTGTATATATGGTTGAAAGAAGCCGGTTAAAATATTGAAAATAAAATTATATATAACATTCTGACGCGTTTAGTGTGACACAGGCCTAATTCCTAGCTCGATGCATTATACAAACAAAGGGTACTTTGATCTGTATGTAAAAACTCATTTAATAATTGGCAACGCATCCCCAGTCATCTAAAACATGCGAGCTTTCGGAACGTTGAATGGTTGCCCACCTGTCGATCCATAGTTGCCCCAATCATCTACTTTCCATTACATTCAGTGTCCTGCTAAGACTTTGAGTGGATCAAATGAACTCCTGTTAACAGTTTTTACAGACTATTGCAGAAAAAAGCGTTTCTCTTGCGGGATTGTTCGCGATGTCCGAGAACCGTCTCTTTAAAGAGCCACCATAAAAAAGGTATTTTCCCATAAATATTGAAAAAGGTCGTTCTGTTAACACGCTTTAAAGTAAATGCATTATGTGAAAACTCAGGTTAAAGAAATATTTTGGGTTTGCCTCAGGGCGTAATATATTCCAAACTGATCTTTTTTTTACAGCATTGTAAAGTCTTTTGACGGGAGTAAAATAAACAGTTTATGAGGCTCAACGTATGGAGAGGTTTGTTGAGAATGTCTTAAACGTGAAAGGAAGGGCAGTTCTTACAAGCCTGACTTCTTTCCGAAAGGGCGGTGGTGTGTTTAGATATGTTCCTCGGGGTGCTCAACAAACTAACAGTGATCAACTCAGGGGAAATCCCTTGCAACAACAACGCCTGTGTTCTGTGTATGAGGTGTTAGGCCTTGACACCTGTTCCGAGAGCCTATACAGAAGTTACGTGATAGGTTCAACGACACTGCGTTTAATCACACGAGATTCTTGCACCTTCGAGATCGGGGTGTGCGGATGGCACGAGTACAATGCGTCTCCACATTGGCCTTTGAATGAGGGGCAACAGCATTCTCGCGGCCACGATATTGGAATTGTGGACTGATATTTAGAATAATATATGGTGATATACATTTATGAACACTAAAACACACGTGCACAGGGGAAATCATCTTGTCTAAAATAACCATGGAGGCAAATTTCTAATTGTCTTAAAAATGGGTATATCATTTCGGCCCTGATAGGCGTATACAGATGTATGTTTGAAAGCGAGGACCAAATGTCCTAAAATAACCTAAAATCTATACGAGGATTGTAATTCAGAAAAATTATAAATAAAGTCAGCCATTTGACGTGAAATGGAAACACTAGATTTAATGTTCCGTCCGTCTCTGGTGATGTGAGTTTATTTTGTGGTTTTCCATCAGTCCGGGCAGAAGAAATAAAACGGCCAGACCCATTAACCTCTATACATTCTCACAATCATTACAACATATTTATTTTGCACTGGAGTTACTGAAGCCGTGAGTTGTTACTGAAGTTTATGTAAGTACTGAATTTGTGGGGGGAAACAAAAATACTGAGTCATAAAAAACTTTGGAAACTTGAAAGATCAGAATAAAAATACATCACAATAAAGCTCGCTGGACGTTTTAACTCGCCCACTTTCTTAAACCCAGTTAATCCCAATCGATAAGAGGGACGAACGAGTCTGTCATCCTTTTCCAATATACCTGTATCGCCTACAGGTGACATTTTTGGTGTGGTCTGTTTGATGCTAACAGGGAAACAGCTGATCTGTTAATATCACACGAATTTAGTTTGTTTGTGTCTTGTGCAATGTTAATATTGCAGTTGATGTCTAAGAGCTATTTTTGGATTTTCTTGATTCAGGGTTAAGTTGATATTTCCATGAGGATAAGAAACATGTCATTAGAATCTTCGTCAAATTGTTTTCTTTGCTCGATCTTCATACCATGCAATTCTGGGATTAAAGGGGCATGAGTTGCCAAAAATTTGTTTTTTTTGTCAAAAGAAGCCCAACGGTTGTAGTGCCTTGGAAAACTAAAGGATTGACGTAGAAATAAAATATACAGTCAGTAAGTCAGTAAATAGCCCGTACGAACCGAAAACGTGTGCTAATAACGGCCAACATTCTATTAGTCGGGATGTACGAGTTCATTTTGGGGAGTGTTTCTGCTTATAAAACTACCTTAACGTACCTTTTCAAGATCTATGTTAGAGGAAATATCTTATTTTATACTTAACGATAAAAATGACGAACAATTAGCTAATTCTGTTTTACCGAAATTTCCTTACATTTGGCAGCTCATGCCAATTAAACAAAATATAATCGAGGAATCGTCATAGGAAATGGACTGACGGTTTGCTTGGATCTTTGATAACATTGGTGGTCTGAGGTTTTACGCCCTCGTCCAAGAATCCATATTCAGATACCGTTTTATAAGAAAAAAGGAGAAATGAATTTGCTTATAATTTATATACCACGAGCTGCATCTATCCGTTTTCTATACGTTCAAAATGCGTAAAATAAACATAGGACCTATGAGGCGCCAATGTTTCACCTACTCCTTCTGTGTTGAGAATGCACAACCAACTATTCTAGCTCAAGTTTCCTTGGTATGTCATGTATTTTGAATTGTAATTATGAAGAAAAAGTGATTTTAGTTTATTTGATATTGTGGGGTTGGACACCAGGGGCCTGTTTCACAAAGCAGCGTCGATATATTTTTTGCGTAACTTTCTTAGCAACGTATCTCTACAGTATGGGTTGCCATGACAGCTACGTAAAAAAATTACGCTACACCGCTTTGTGAAACAGGCCCCTGGTATAAATTGAATTACGTTAAATGAATAGCCGTGTTTGTCGCAGCTCGTCAATCGTGTTAATCTATGCAATTCTTCACGGCAGTTTTGTAAGACAGCGTCCTGAGTGATCGAGAGACACTCAGAGCTTCTCATCCATAGTTTTGGCTAGATTAAAGAGAAACACTACAGATGCATGCTTTGAATATTTTTACAAAATGCCAGCAAATATCAAATTTGAGATGTGTCACGTTTGCGAAATCGTCATATTGTATTTGCTGCATTTAAGACGGTTGAAGATGTACGGCGTGCCATTGTCTGTCGCTGACAGCATCTCAATCTCAGTTATGAATCTATGGAACGGCTCAGAGTTTTGACACGAGCATACTCAGACATACCTGTTCAAATACAATATGACTAACAAATTTCAAATGCCCAAAAATAACGAACCATCTCATTCTGAGCCAAAAAATCAATTGACAACTTGATGACAGTTTATCACTTGTCTACCTTTTCACAAATGGAAGATTTACAAAAAACGGGGCACTGTTAAAAGCGCAAAATGTTTTCCAGACTTATGGTTAAAGTTGTGCATAGATCATAAGGATTAAGAAAAAAATCTTCATAACCAAGAATTGTTGTACTTCGGATTGTCAGATTGCATTGCAATCAGTTATACCTCAAGTTCAGACATATTTTTATAGGCTTCTTGTTATATATGATTTTAAAAAAAGGCCACTCTATTTTTGTACGTCTAACATAAAACACATAACCAGTTGGAAGTGACATTCATCCCATGGCTAGTTCGCCAATCCATTTCTATTTTATTTGGAAATAAATATTGTTTAAACCAACCATTATCTCTGCCGATGCTTTCAAATGATCGATAAAGAAGCCAGCAATCGATATCCGAAGGTGGGAAAGGCGAGTCTATACAACATTTCGTGTGACTTATTCAACGGTTCTGTTGGGAACAACGAGAACCTTTGGAGATGAATTGCCTGTTTAAAATGCAGTCACAGCTTCAAGGAATTTTGAAAGTTGAACGCGGACTGTTTTTCTTTTCACAGGACACGGAAACTAAAGATTAGCCTCGGCTCTATACTGCGAGAGAGAACCTCTCGCTTCAAATAAACCTGATGCTATGAGATTAAGCCAGGCGGATAACGTCACAAAGATGTATTGAGCAGATGGGCTGTCAAACGTTCACCCGTGAATCGTCTTGAGGCTGATTCCACGGCTGTTCAGTTCACAAAATCAGCATGTCTCGGTTAAGTTTATCACCGCAATGAGACACATGCTTGTAAAAACCGCACCGGTAAAACCTGCAGCTCCCAGCCGATGTGATCAGTCAAGAATTCGCTCTGTGAGACGAGACTCCGGTGAGATGACGTCGTGCACTATATTCTATTCGATTACTTAATCATAAAAGAACTGAGTGTATATACATGTTTCAGAAATGGGGAGATTGGCAATGAAAATGTAATGTAGAGAACACGTATTGCGGCGACATCTTAACTGGCATGATCTACCAGAACAGTCGTAGTTTTCTGTTAAAGTGAACACTTTAGGTAAAATCTTAAAGACAATATCTACCTGGTCCCAAAACATGGTTTATTTATTTTTTATGACTTTCCTACAAGAAGCTATGGTTAATTATTCTCAGATGTCTGGTGACTGGATGTCACTGAAACATGTGCACATGCACCTTACAACTGGCAATATGATTGGTGTATTTGACCTAAATACACCAATAGCACGTTAGCATACCAGGTGTGCACATGTTTAAGTGACATCCAGTCACCAGACATCTGAGAATAATTAACCATAGCTTCTTGTAGGAAAGTCATAAAAAATTTAAAAAAAACATGTAGATATTGAAGTATATTGTATTTTACCTAAAGTGTTCACTTTAAATATCGGTTAAATAACGTGTTTAATGCTTCGAAAATGTACTCAAAATTTGTGTTTTGAAATTATGGAGACTGTGAATGAATTTTGACAGCCCATGTCACGCAATAAACGAAAAAATAACTATCCTCGACACACCAATTAATTTACCGAAGACCAATGACAGGGTGTGGCCGATGTAAACTATTTTGTTAAGGATGGTCGAGATAGTATCTGTTATAGGTACCTTACCTTATACCTAAAATCTGCTTCCAAAAGTAAAACTAAGAAACTTTACTTGGAATTATGCATTCTCGGACCCCGAGGGAAGTTAAAGGCGGTCAGCCTGTCTGCCCTTAGGGAGGTTAAAGCCCCCCCCCCCCCCCCCCCCCCCACCAAGCCGGTAAGCCTGTCTACCCCTAGGGAGGTTTAAGGCCCGAACCCCTGCCGTGGATTAAGTAACGACACCTTTCATTGGTCAATAGAATTTCTTCGAAAAGGGCCGCCCTTTTTTACATTTTTACAATTTTTTGACTGACATTAACAGTGGCATTCATAAATAGAGGAGTCTACATAGCTATATACATGATCCTTTGTTGAGGTTTTGAATGTGAAATACTAGCTAACCATGTTCTCCACAAGCTTCCGATATTTCCTACCTTTTTTTCTTAAAGGCACACTTGCCGCCGTAGCCTGTTTAAATTTGCTAAGAAAACCAATTTACATGAGCTTACTACGACTAATACCACTAAACTTAAACATAGGACACATAAAACATGTCTAGTTAGCTTTAGACTGTAAAAATGGGGTGAAAAACAAACGAAGAATCAAAGCCTGATTACAACAACAACGATCAGTGTCGGTCAACTTTCGTTTTGGATTACCCTCCTTTCAGGCCTTTGTATCTGTGGTTTACCCTCAAACAATTATCAGCAGGCTTTTCCAGTCTCTGTTAACCGATCGTCAGTCTGTATTTCACAGATAAATAGGCCTACGTAAAATTACACTGTGCCGTTAGTTCACTCACTCGACTGAAACATAAAATCGCCAATAGGGGGCAGATCGGTTTGTTTACGTTCCGGGTACGTAACAATTCAAATTTTCAAATTCAAATTAAAAATACAAAGTGACGTCCAAACTTTTAAATTTTGGTAAAAATAGAAAGTTCCTAACTTATATTGTCTGGCAAAAATACAGAATACGGTCTTTCTTTTTTAATGTAAACAATATTCCTGATTTTCGCGGCAAGTGTGCCTTTAATTACGACACTCGTCAAAAGTTTAAATATATAATGACAGTTGACCTTTCCTAACATGTATATGTTTGTCCTTGCATATCTATTATTCTAAAATATTAGTATCTAGGTCGCGAGAGTCCCGTTGCATCTGATCCAAGAACTCGCGAGAAGAAACATAATCTACTGATGCGGAAGAGAAATTCAGATTACGAAATTGCTAGAATCTTGTAAGAAACAGTTGCGATTATAAGTTCAGTTCGCTCTCGAACATGACCATTTATCTCTGACATAGAAAATAAGTGAGTACGTGACCCAAGACTTCCGTCAAATTGCCCATGACAATGGTGTGAAGAATGAACTATATGCTTGGAATGGACACTTCTCAATGGCTGGTTTGGATCTGACTCTCAGCCAATGCTGAGTGATTGGCGCCTGCATGACCGATCTGGATCGAAATTGCACCATCTCCTAGTAATGGTGGCGTTCGAAGCACATCAAATACCACATGACCTCCATTCCACGTACATATGCACAAGGAAAAAAAATAAACAACCATCCCCCCCCCCCCCCCCCAACCCCCGGAAAGTCTGCACTGGCCGATAAAATCATTGGTGTAGGGAGATTGTTGGTAAACTGATGTTGCAGAAACGATTGTGATCATAAAGAGCAACATTCTGGCGATAAGAAATCACCATTAAGGGCAATAAGCTATACAATTTTTTCAGGATATCGTTAGCAAAATAATTAAAAAAGATGCTTGTAAGTATGAAACTTCAGAGTCCATCTGGCTTCACAGGGCGAACATATTGAAGTAAAAATGTCACTTTGAGTGCGTAGAACACATCCCTAAAGCAGAAGGTCAATAGCGCGTATAGCCTCAATTATCCTTCAACCTGCGTCTCACCCCTCCGTTGAAACGTCGGATCTGTTGAAGGGGTAACTGCGCGGATTTTAATCCTTTAGAGCACATTTGGGATAGGGTGGGCAGAAACATTCAAGCCCTAGAACCTCCTGTACAAAATCTGCAGGAATTGGAAGCCGCATTACATCGGCATTGGCGGCAGTTACCCCTTCAACAGATCTGAAGTTTCATACTTACAAGCAACTTTTTATTTTGTTAAAATACACTTTTGATTCGGCTAACGACATCCTAAATAAATCGTATAACTTATTGCCCTTAATGGTGATTTCTTATCGCCAGAATGTTGCCCTTTATGATCACAATCGTTTCTGCAACATCAGTTTACCAACAATCTCTCTACACCAATGATTTTATCGGTCGGTGCAGACTTTCTGGGGGGGGGGGTTAACTTTTTTCTTTGTGTATAGTTCATTGGGTGTGAATTCCTTAATTAAGTTACGTAAGCATGAAATATCTTAAAATGGCGTTCTCCAACATATCATATTAAAGTCAATTTATGAAATATCATGGGTTGTGGTTTATTACAACAACTTATGATTGGGTATAAACATCTAAATGATATGCCCCTTTGTAACACAATAAGACACTTGTTTCCATGGTTATTTTAGACAAGAAGACTTTCCCTGTGCCCGTGTGTGTTTCGTGTTCAAAAATATACTGAATGGACAAGAAGATTTTCCGTGTGTTTTAGTGTTCCTAAATATATTAAATGGACTCATTGCCTACAGCCCTAGAGCCACCGAAATAAAGAATCCACTTGAGTTATCTGCGCGAGTGCATTCTTTACAGCTGCGCGTATGGTGCATTCTCGACTGTTTATCCGAGGTTGAATAATTCTAATAATAATCTACTGATCAACGAGTGACAACAATAAAGTATAAAATACAATCATTGGGACATACAATTTAAACCTGAAACCATGTGCACACAAATTGAAAAAAAAAACAAAAAAAGACCATAAATAATACACAACGGAAATGTGACCGAATATCTAAAAAATAGAATTAAAGTAGTACATTTATTGATCTTTTAAACACTTTAAAACAAGATATATATTCTGCATATTAAAATAGTGATTGATTGATTGATTGTTAGGTGTTTTACGCCGCGCTCAAGATTTTTTCACTTATATGGCGGCGTTACCAGTTTTATTGTGGGAGGAAATCGGGCTCTATGCCCAGAGGAAACCCAGACCTTCCGGTGGTAACTGGCAACCTTCCCACATAGGTCGTTCGAGTGAAAACCCAGTTAGAAAATTTTCCGGGATTCGAACCTGAGACACTGGTGGAAGGCTGTTCGAATTGAGCGTCCGCCGCTCTACCTACTGAGCCAAGGATGCCCCATTAAAATAGTGAATTAGTAAATTAACCGACACTGATTGGCCCGGAAAAATTCCGAGGCAGGGCCATGGTGAATTTTTTCCGGGTTAATCAGACTTCTGGTGTCAGTTAATTTAAAAATTCAGTAATTTCCCTGATGATAATTGTAATATTCAAATAAAAGAATAAAGCTTTAATCGATCTAGTCAATAGCCGAAAATTTAAGTTCTGCTTCGAGCAATGGATAGGACATAATGAATACAGTAAGAACGTTATATTTTGTCTATAGTCTATCAAAAGGCTTCCACTCGACAGGTCCGGTATATTGTGGGGGAAATACCTGTTATATTTTGTCTATACAGTCTATCAAAATGCTTCCACTCGACAGGTCCGGTATATTGTGGGGGAAATACCTGTTATATTTTGTCTATACAGTCTATCAAAATGCTTCCACTCGACAGGTCCGGTATATTGTGGGGGAAATACCTGTTATATTTTGTCTACAGTCTATCAAAAGGCTTCGACTCGACAGGTCTGGTGTATTGTGGGGGAAATACCCGTTATATTTTGTCTACAGTCTATCAAAAGGCTTCCACTCGACAGGTCCGGCATATTGTGGGGGAGATACCTGTTATATTTTGTCTATACAGTCTATCAAAAGGCTTCCACTCGACGTGTCCGGTATATTGTGGGGGATATACCTGTTATATTTTGTCTACAGTCTATCAAAATGCTTCCACTCGACAGGTCTGGTATATTGTGGGGGAAATACCTGTTATATTTTGTCTATACAGTCTATCAAAATGCTTCCACTCGACAGGTCCGGTATATTGTGGGGGAAATACCTGTTATATTTTGTCTACAGTCTATCAAAATGCTTCCACTCGACAGGTCTGGTATATTGTGGGGGAAATACCTGTTATATTTTGTCTACAGTCTATCAAAAGGCTTCCACTCGACAGGTCCGGTATATTGTGGGGGAAATACCTGTTATATTTTGTCTACAGTCTATCAAAATGCTTCCACTCGACAGGTCTGGTATATTGTGGGGAAATACCTGTTATATTTTGTCTACAGTCTATCAAAAGGCTTTCACTCGACAGGTCTGGTATATTGTGGGGGAAATACCTGTTATATTTTGTCTACAGTCTATCAAAAGGCTTTCACTCGACAGGTCTGGTGTATTGTGGGGGAAATACCCGTTATATTTTGTCTACAGTCTATCAAAAGGCTTCCACTCGACAGGTCCGGCATATTGTGGGGGAGATACCTGTTATATTTTGTCTATACAGTCTATCAAAAGGCTTCCACTCGACAGGTCCGGTATATTGTGGGGGAAATACCTGCTATATTTTGTCTACAGTCTATCAACAGGCTTCCACTCGACAGGTCCGGTATATTGTGGGGAAATACCTGTTATATTTTGTCTACAGTCTATCAAAAGGCTTCGACAGGTCCGGTATATTGTGTGGGAGATACCTGCTATATTTTGTCTATACAGTCTATCAAAAGGCTTCCACTCGACAGGTCCGGTATATTGTGGGGGAAATACCTGTTATATTTTGTCTATACAGTCTATCAAAAGGCTTCCACTCGACAGGTCCGGTATATTGTGGGGGAAATACCTGCTATATTTTGTCTATACAGTCTATCAAAAGGCTTCCACTCGACAGGTCCGGTATATTGTGGGGGAAATACCTGTTATATTTTGTCTACAGTCTATCAAAAGGCTTCCACTCGACAGGCCCGGTATATTGTGGGGGAAATACCTGTTATATTTTGTCTACAGTCTATCAAAAGGCTTCCACTCGACAGGTCCGGTATATTGTGTGGGAGATACCTGCTATATTTTGTCTACAGTCTATCAAAAGGCTTCCACTCGACAGGTCCGGTATATTGTGGGGGAAATACCTGTTATATTTTGTCTATATTCTATCAAAATGCTTCCACTCGACAGGCCCGGTATATTGTGGGAGAAATACCTGCTATATTTTGTCTACAGTCTATCAAAAGGCTTCCACTCGACAGGTCCGGTATATTGTGGGGGAAATACCTGTTATATTTTGTCTATACAGTCTATCAAAAGGCTTCCACTCGACAGGTCCGGTATATTGTGGGGGAAATACCTGTTATATTTTGTCTATACAGTCTATCAAAAAGCTTCCACTCGACAGGTCCGGTATATTGTGGGGGAAATGCCTGTTATATTTTGTCTATACAGTCTATCAAAAAGCTTCCACTCGACAGGTCCGGTATATTGTGGGGGAAATACCTGTTATATTTTGTCTATACAGTCTATCAAAAGGCTTCCACTCGACAGGCCCGGTATATTGTGGGGGAAATACCTGTTATATTTTGTCTACAGTCTATCAAAAGGCTTCCACTCGACAGGTCCGGTATATTGCGGGGGAAATACCTGTTATATTTTGTCTATACAATATATCAAAAGGCTTCCACTCGACAGGTCCGGTATATTGTGTGGGAGATACCTGTTATATTTTGTCTATACAGTCTATCAAAAGGCTTCCACTCGACAGGCCCGGTATATTGTGGGGGAAATACCTGTTATATTTTGTCTATACAGTCTATCAAAAGGCTTCCACTCGACAGGTCCGGTATATTGTGGGGGAAATACCTGTTATATTTTGTCTACAGTCTATCAAAAGGCTTCCACTCGACAGGTCCGGTATATTGTGGGGGAAATACCTGTTATATTTTGTCTACAGTCTATCAAAAGGCTTCGACAAGTCCGGTATATTGTGGGGGAACCTGTTATATTTTGTCTACAGTCTATGAAAATGCCTCGACAGGTCCGGTATATTGTGGGGGAAATATCTGTTATATTTTGTCTACAGTCTATCAAAAGGCTTCCACTCGACAGGTCCGGTATATTGTGGGGGAAATACCTGTTATATTTTGTGTACAGTCTATCAAAAGGCTTCCACTCGACAGGTCCGGTATATTGTGGGGGAAATACCTGTTATATTTTGTCTACAGTCTATCAAAAGGCTTCCACTCGACAGGTCCGGTATATTGTGGGGGAAATACCTGTTATATTTTGTCTACAGCCTATCAAAAGGCTTCCACTCGACAGGTCCGGTATATTGTGGGGGAAATACCTGTTATATTTTGTCTACAGTCTATCAAAAGGCTTCGACAAGTCCGGTATATTGTGGGGGACATACCTGTTATATTTTGTCTACAGTCTATGAAAATGCCTCGACAGGTCCGGTATATTGTGGGGGAAATACCTGTTATAGTTTGTCTACAGTCTATCAAAAGGCTTCCACTCGACAGGTCCGGTATATTGTGGGGGATATACCTGTTATACTTTGTCTACAGTCTATCAAAAGGCTTCCACTCGACAGGTCCGGTATATTGTGGGGGAAATACCTGTTATATTTTGTCTACAGTCTATCAAAAGGCTTCCACTCGACAGATCCGGTATATTGTGGGGGAAATACCTGTTATATTTTGTCTACAGTCTATCAAAAGGCTTCGACAGGTCCGGTATATTGTGAGGGAAATATCTTGGTTATGTCTTGTTGCCAGGGGATTCCTTTTGAAAAAGTTGATTGGTTTTCCAACAATCCAGAAAACACAGAGGGCTTGAAATGCAATATTAAGGCTAATCTTGTAGGATTTGGAGGTAAGGGAATTAGGGTATGGCCTGTTAATTTAGAACAAGGTAAAAACGGGCACATAGGCCCATATAATCCCCAAATATTATGACCTTCAATATTTGCCGTGAGCCATTTCCTATGAAGAAGAACTGGAAATACTCCTTTAAATATCTCTACTTCGGTTACCTTGACTTTATGGCACAGATAAGACCAATCCTTTTCCTTTTAAGAAAAGCTTTTGTCCTATTAACCTAGACAAGGGTTTCGAATAGTTTGTTTAATTCTTACTATCCTTCTATGTCTTATATGTACATGTACAGCTGTTGTTTTGCTTTTCAAACGTCCAAGGTTAATCATCAATTACAGTAATTAATTAATTTTACCTTGCTTTACAGACGTCTTAATTCGAAATCTCAAAGAAAAGATCTCCTGATACATGAGTATCTTTATCGAATCAAAACTCTATCTAGCTGGGCGATACCTTTTCAGAAGAAAAGGATTAAACTTGCAACGTTATACACAACCACATTTGGGGCATGTGACTGACCAGATTATCAACACCAAGCTTTATTGGGGTATGTGACAGATCTAGCCTTCAATACATTACTTCTTGGGACATGTGACAGCCCTGATTTGCGATACATTGTTTCTTGGTATATGTGACAAACCTGGTCTTCAATACATTGCTTTTTGGGGCATGTGACAGACCTGTTTTTCAATACATTGCTTTTTGGGGGCATGTGACAGACCAGATTTTCAATACATTGCTTTTTGGGGCATGTGACAACCCTGATCTTCAATACATTGCTTTTTGGGGCATGTGACAAACCTGATCTTCAATACATTGCTTTTTGGGGCATGTGACAAACCTGATCTTCAATACATTGCTTTTTGGGGGCATATGACAGACCTGGTCTTCAATACATTGCTTTTTGGGGCATGTGACAAACCTGGTCTTCAATACATTGCTTTTTGGGGCATGTGACAAACCTGATCTTCAATACATTGCTTTTTGGGGCATGTGACAGACCTGATCTTCAATACTGCGCTTCCTGGGGAATATTAGAGACCTGTTTTTCAATGCATTGCTTTTTGGGGCATGTGACAGACCCGATCTTCAATACATTGTTTTTTGGGGCATATGACAGACCAATTGTTCAACACATTGTTTCAAGGAACACAATAGGCCAGACTGAGATTTTCAACACATTTTATTGAGCTCCACAAGGCTCCGTGCTCAGCCCAAGTTTATCATAAAGTGCATTAACTATCAAATGAATAATTGGTGATTAGTGAACAGGAATTTTGAATTGAAAAGTAAAAAGTTGAGTTATTGTTTGACGGACATGATACCATATTTGATGAAAATACGGGAGAAAATATGGAAAGAGAAATAAACCATACATTACCGTGAGCCATGACGAAACATTTCGCTCAAGGAGTAGTGATTTCCTATAAAGAACTGGCAAGTTGTCAGTAGGTCTACTGTAGGCTAGTATTGTTATCAAATTGGTACAGCGGCTTTATATAGCTACTGTATGACCACATGTCAGGCGGGGTTTATACAAACATGGACGTCAGCAGTAAGTTGTAGATCTCGTTGATTGTGCTATTATACGCGGTTAATCCAAGAAGTGAGCTGCCTCTTCTGGAAACGACTATGTGTGTGATTAAGAAAAAATATATTCAAAACAAATACAACGAATTGATTGATTTTTCAGTCGATAGATCGATTGCATGATTGATCGATTGTTTGTGGTTAGTTGAGTTCCAATAATGCGATAATAGAACTCGGAGAGCGTGTTGACGTATCATCGGACCGTAGAGAATATATTCAAGTATCGTCTTCACTTTTTATAGCATTTGAATTAGCCCTACAAGTTGAATTCAAAAGCGCTAAACATTTAGTTAGGATATTGCATTATCTTATTGTTATAACAAAATTTTCTGATTAGACGAATAAGAGAATGCAATGTAGACAAAATGGTCAGTCTCTTACTTAGTGGGTAATCTCTACTGATGTGGGAACGTGACTCACTCGATTTACAGGGATTACAACAACAACATATGACCAACAGATGTTGGAAATCTGCACCAATGATATCTAAAGATGAAAATAGATGATATATACCCTCAGGTGTTGTGCACTTAGCTCACATTGTGATGTACAGTCAGTGATATTTCTAATAAATGAGTACAGTAGTTTAGATTGATTGATTGTTTGGTGTTTTACGGTGCGCTAAAAATTATTTCACTTATATGGCGGTGTTGCCAGTTTTATTGTAGGAGGAAACCGGGCTCTATGCCCGGAGGAAACCCGCAACCTTCCGGTGGTAACAGTAGTTTAGAAGACCTGACTTTTAATGACGTCAATATAAATATTTTGGAATATTTGAGGGGTTTGTACAAACCATTGCAGTGACACACTTGATTAGATTTGCAGGCGCGGACATATATGCGTCCGCCATGTAATTCCCTCCTACTATCCCGATACTTTCATTTAAATGGCTGATAAAAGTTCACACAGGGGTATAATCGGCCAAATTCAACCTTTTTTTAATAATAATTTTAAAAACTATCGGCTATTTAGTACCAATTAGAGCCTGTTGTTTTCTGTTCATCCGACACTTAAGATTGCTTGCATGGTAAGGCACTGTAGTGTTTGAAATGGTAACAAAGGCCACGCAGTTTCGACTTGCATAGGCTATGACACAAAAACTACAAGAAATATGTTTTGAATTTCAATTAGAAAGGTTTATCTTCGAATCAAATGGCCGAATTCCATGGAGGGGGTTTTGGGGGGGGGGGGGGGGGTAGACATATTTTGACAGCACGCGTCATTTAGGTTTTATAATGATACAAAAAAGCTTCCTGTTTACGAGTAATAAAACTTTGGTTGTTTTTATCATCGAAAACCCTGAAAGCAGAAGGATTGACACCCTTGATAAGAAACCCCTATGAGTTCCTAATGATCATATCAGCTCTGGCAGTTGACATTGTTTCCTGGAAGGAGAGGCTTATCATTAAACTGCATTGACGAGTTCTGGATTAACCAATACAAATATTCACCTGGACACCAGACCGATCGATTGCCGGTTATCGATTACCCCATGTCTGTCATCCGAAACAGATTTCTGTCAACCAAAGACACGTGACAGACAAAGCCTCTTATTTACTTCTCACCTTTGGAAACCTATGTATTTTAAAGTTTGACAAAGCGAATATGACACTGCCAACAGATCTATTATACTTGACACCTTCATACATGTAGAAGTGATGACATTTGCATAATATTTCCAAGTTCCAATCCAACTTGTTCCAAACAACTTGTAACCCACAATCAAATTGACATACATCATTGAAAGTACAATTAGACGGTTTAGACGGATTGCCACGTTAAGACATTTTCCGTGGAAGAACAAAACATTATCGGATGGCAATTGACCAATCAGATTGCAGAGAAACTACCCTGAAGGATAATAACTAATAATAGTAAGTTTGCTGTTCCTTGAAGACTAAAATAATCGCAATGAATTAAACATTATACTGTCACTGAGCGTCTAGCCTATTCGCATCCTTTGGGGGCGTTCATCGGCCGATTTAACCTATGTGTTTCTGATGCGGTACATCCGTGGCATCAACAAAAAGTTATTAGTTAGATTTTTTTCGGCAACAATTAGCTAGAAATGTCGTAAATTTTTCCGCTTTTACTTAGTTATGCAAGCTTCTTGTCGAAGATGTTTTTTTTTTCAACTCTAATATAAATCAGATATCTTTTGTTTCTTCTTTGTTTAAGCCATTTGGTTCTAAAAGGTCATAATAGAGACATTTTATGTTTATGAACGAGACATTTTATGGATAGGAATAAATCTTATCATGGAATGGGTTATTTTTGTATTGCCACAGGGACCACCGAAAAGCAGGCAACCTGAAGCGATGCTCTCAATTATTTGAGTTTTCATTCAGGAGTCTAGAATACTGGACTTTGGGTCCCCCAAAACAACTATTGTTCGTTTTGAATAACCGTCAGATAACGAGTTGACTTTAGAAAATAGATCCTCGATGCCCGAATCTAACTGGCTTAAACAATTACAAATTTGGAAAAGTCGATATAGGAGCATGCGCTCATCATCTGTTCACAGTGGCTATAAACATCCCCCCCCCCCGTCAAAAAAATAAATAATAATCAAACATCTATTCTTTAAATTTCATGCTTTATAATGACCCAAATTCTTTCTAAAGATCTACTTGAATATATTTATTAATGCTTTAGAATATGTTCAGTTTATCGGCATGTGCACAACCGCATATAGTTTCTCACGTTATAGGCCTATTCCTACAGTTTGACAGCAACTGAAAATCACACCAAGAAGACACCATCTCAAATTAGTTTACATGGCAGTCCCGCAAATATATCATCAAAGTAACACCCTTAACCAGCACTCACCTATGATTCTTTCTCGTTTCCCGTGCTTGTTAGTGCCTTGTACGTTATTTCGGTTCCGAACTTTTACTTTGTTTGTCGGTTTGACGGCCGGTTTCGCAAACTCTTCGGCCGTATTGAATCTCTCCGGGTCCTTGTTGGAGGGTTCGCTTTTTGGCGGCATGGTGGTGGAGATGTCGTCTACTTTCATCGTCCATAGCCATCCGTCATGAAAATGGAATAACTTCTCTCGCACATTATGTAACACTTCTAAATGTTTGTCGCAGGTGAAACGGTAGCTTTCATAGATATGTGTTTGACGATAGAGAAAGGTATGGTTTCGACTTTTTTTCAATGAAACAGAGGGATGCAATCAGATTCTATATAATAACTGTCTTGTTATATTGATGACACATTGGAGCACTTTATGAAATTCAAACTCCTCAAAAATAACCATTAGTCTTCATATACCACGTTGACGGTCATAATGCGGGTTGAAATCAGATTATAATATCTCAGGTTCGATATTTTTAAGTGTAACACACGATAGTTGAAACTGACGCTTGTAAGAGGGAGTTGAAAGAGAGCCAACCGTTCTTGTCCAGCCACAATAATACAACTGTATCAACCCCAGCATCTCAAATCACGCCGGCTCTGTTTGCTCAGAACGAGCTTAAAACTTCGACAACAAAATGTTTGTCCGTCCGACTAGAGCCAAGGCTTTCTGCCAGGTCCGCGTAGATCTGCCTCGTGATCTAACCCCATCGAATCCCGCTCGGCCCTGATCCCAGTCTTAACTACACGTCTAGAAAGATATCCAGATGCTATGTACTTTATTTACCCCTCCCTCTCTCTCTCTAACTCTTACCCAAATCGCCTGAAATAAAAACACCGCAACGTTTAATATCTAAAATAACTTCATAAATTTTGTTAGGTAAAAATTAATAAAAATCATTTTTATACTCATTGAAACTTAATATCCATATTGTTGCTGTCGTTCTCTGCTATACACAAAGAAAAAAGTTAAGCACCCCCCTGGAAAGTCGGCACCGACCGATAAAATCATTGGTGTAGGGAAATTGCTGGTAAACTGATGTTGCAGAAACGATTGTGATCATAAAGGACAACATTCTGGCGATAAGAAATCCCCATTAATGGCAATAACGTCTTTGTATGACACTCTGTGGCTATTGTTAGAGGCATATAAACAATATTATTATTCAATTGCACCATTTATATGGAAACCCCAAAAACTAATTTCTCTATAAAAACATTTTGTTTGATCGAACTTCAAAATCTGTGATTATTTAAAGATACATTAGTGTTTGCGAGGATTGTTACACAGCTAACTGGAAACCAGGTGGGGGCGACAAGGAGTTTAATCAGGTGGGATGACCATTGGAAACCTGTGGGGTGACCATTGGAAATCAGGTGGGGTGATCATTGGAAACCTGTGGGGTGACCATTGGGAATCAGGTGGGCTAACCATTGGGAACCAACCAGGTGCAATGACCGATGGGAACCAGGTGAGGGTGACCAGGAGTTAACCAGGTGGGATGACCAATAGGAACCAGGTGGGGTGACCAATAGGAACTAGGTGGGGTGACCATGAGCTAACCAGGTGGGATGACCAATAGGAACCAGATGGGGATGACCAATATGAACCAGGTGGGATGACCGATGCGAACCAAGTGGAGGTGACCAGGAATTGACCAGGTTGGATGACCAATAGGAACCAGGTGGGATGACCATGAGTTAACCAGGTGGGATGACCATGAGTTAACCAGGTGGGATGACCATTGGGAACCAGGTGGGGGTCACCAAGATAACCAGGTGAGATGACCATTGGGAACTTGGTGGGGGTGGCCATGAGCTAACCAGGTGGGATGACCGATGAGAACTGGGTGGGCTAGGAGAACCAGGTGGGATGACCAATGGGAACCAGATGGAGGTGGGATGACCGATGGGAACCAGTTGGAGGTGGGATGACCGATGGGAACCAGATGGAGGTGGGATGGCCGATAGAAACCAGATGGAGGTGGGATGACCAATGGGAACCAGATGGAGGTGGGATGACCGATGGGAGCTGGGTGGGGGTGACCAGGAATGAACCAGGTGGGATGACCATTGGGAACCAGGCGGGGTTGGACCAAGAGTTAATCAGATGGGATAGCCATTTGGAAACCAGGTGGAGGTGACCGTGCGCTAACCAGGTAGTATGACCGATGGGAACTGGGTGGGACCAGGAAAACCAGGGGGGATGAGCGATGGGAACCAAGTGGAGGTGACCATGAGCTAACCAGGTGGGATGACCGATGGGAACCAGGTGGAGGTGACCAGGAGTTAACAAGGTGGGATGACCGATGGGAACTGGGTGGAGGTGACCATGAGCTAACCAGGTGGGATGACCGATGGACACCAGGTGGAGGTGACCAGGAGTTAACCAGGTGGGATGACCGATGGGAACCAGGTGGAGGTGGCCAAGAGTTAACCAGGTGGGATGACCAGGTGGAGGTGACCAGGAGCTAACCAGGTGGGATGACCGATGGGAACCAGGTGGAGGTGACCAGGAGCTAACCAGGTGGGATGACCGATGGGAACCAGGTGGAGGTGACCAGGAGTTAACCAGGTGAGATGACCGATGGGAACCAGGTGGAGGTGACCAGGAGCTAACCAGGTGGGATGACCGATGGGAACCAGGTGGAGGTGACCAGGAGTTAACCAGGTGAGATGACCGATGGGAACCAGGTGGAGGTGACCAGGAGCTAACCAGGTGGGATGACCGATGAGAACCAGGTGGAGGTGACCAGGAGCTAACCAGGTGGGATGACCGATGAGAACCAGGTGGAGGTAACCAGGAGCTAACCAGGTGGGATGACCGATGAGAACCAGGTGGAGGTGACCAGGAGCTAACCAGGTGGGATGACCGATGAGAACCAGGTGGAGGTGACCAGGAGCTAACCAGGTGAGATGACCGATGGGAACCAAGTGGGGGTGACCAGGAGCTAACCAGGTGGGATGACCGATGGGAACCAGGTGGAGGTGACCAGGAGCTAACTAGGTGGGATGACCGATGGGAACCAGGTGGAGGTTACCATGAACTAACCACGTGGGATGACCGATGGGAACCAGGTGGAGGTGACCAGAAGAACCAGGTGGGATGACCGATGGGAACCAGGTGGAGGTGTGTAATGTACTAAGCCCAAAACACTGGTAAACTTTAACTATTTAATGAACTACAACAAAACACGTCTTCATAGTAGGGGCGCCAAGCCAACTCTGCCTGACCATGTGCTGGCAGGGAACCTTCTAGAACATTCTGATTACGTCACAATAATAATAGGGGGCATCTTACAATTACTTTTATATTAAAGTCCAGATACACTACATTCCCCCATCTTTAAGTTTAAACATAGAAATATCCCTGTTCACTTTAAAGACATGAAACAATCATAAACTTTGTTGAAATAAACCAGTAGCTTTAACAAGCAATTTGCTTTAGAATTTACCAATTAAAAGTTTTTCTTTAGATGTCCTGAAATAGACTGATAGTTAAGAAATGTTTCAAATAAAGTTCTTCAAACAGTCGACTTGAAATAAAAGGAATATCAAAAACAGCTTATAATATCGATAAAAGTAAAACATTATAAGTCAAGGCTTTCCGGTGATTTGCGAATACGTTCTGATCTTCGTAAAGGTGTGGTATTTTCAGAACCACTATTATCTTCACTAGTATTTTCACAAAGTTCAGATGGAGAACTCTCCAAGGGTGGAGAATAAGGAACTGACGGTATTTTCTCCAGTATATCCGGAACATGAACAACTGTAATGTCGTTAACAGTCAAACGAACATGATCGATATGACGACGAACCACTCGATCATCATTTAGCCTAATTACAAACTGAGAACCAATTTTCTCCACAACAACACCTTTAAGCCAACGCACACCAGCGCCAAAATTTAACACATAAACTTGGTCACCTGCTTGAATAAACTTTTCTTTTGCATGCGTATCATGCGTGTCTTTCTGTTTTTGTTGACACTTTCTAACAATGACATGTTCATCAGGCTGCAACAAATCCAGGTGTGTTCGTAGCTTTCTCCCCATTAGAAGTTCAGCGGGAGACTTTCCAGTTGTGCTATGTGGAGTTACTCTGTATTTAAACAAAAACCTCGATATTTTAGACTCGATAGTTCCACTTGTTATTTTCTTCATACCTTCCTTGAAAGTCTGAACAGATCGTTCAGCAAGGCCATTAGATCCTGGGTGGTAGGGAGCTGATGTCAAACATTTAATACCATTAACACGCATAAACTTATACTTTGAAATTCCTTACTGGTAAATGAAGTTCCATTGTCTGACACAACAGTACTTGGTAATCCGTGAGTTGAGAACGCAAGCCTCAGTTTCTGAATAGTAACCTCCGATGAAGTTGATGACACCGGATACACTTCCATCCACTTGGAATATGCATCAGTTACAATTAAAAAAGTTTTGTTCATAAAAGGTCCAGCATGATCAAGGTGAATGCGGTCCCAAGGTCTTGTAGGCCATTCCCATGGATGCATGGGAGTAGAAGCTGGCAATTTAGCATTTTCTTGACATGTTTCACAACTTCGCACTTTTGACTCAATGTCATTGTCAAGACATGGCCACCAAACATAACTTCGTGCAAATGCTTTCATTCGCACAATTCCTGGGTGTGATTCGTGTAACATTTCCATAACACGAACTCTACCTTGTGGCGGAACCACCACTCTAGAGCCCCACAATATGACTCCATCATGTACACTCAGTTCATGTCTTTTTTGATAATAAGGCTGGATTTCTGTATCAACCTTTCCTGGCCAACCATTTGTAATAAATCTCCTTACTCGTGACAGATATGGATCTACATTGGTCCATCTTTTAACATCCTCTGAGGTAATGGGAGAAGAGTCCAAAAATTCCGTAAGTAAAATCGTATCCTCTGGAACTGGAACATTAATTGTTTCAGTTTTCATGGGTAATCGACTCATGGCATCAGCATGGTTCATCTGTGACCCCGGCTGGTATTTCAGAGTATAGTCGTACGCAGAAAGCGTAAGAGCCCATCTTTGAATTCTAGATGATGCTAAAACAGGAACAGCTTTGGTTTGAGAAAACAGTGTTTGTAATGGCTTGTGGTCACTTGTAATTTCAAACTGTCTTCCAAACAAATATGAATGAAATTTCTTCACTCCGAACACAATGGCTAAACCTTCTCTCTCTAATTGAGAATAGTTTTTCTCAGCAGGCATTAGTGACCTCGAAGCAAAAGATATTGGTCTCTCTGTGCCATCTTTCATTCTGTGAGATAACACTGCGCCGACACCGTATGGTGAAGCGTCGCATGCTAACAAGAGTTCTTTTGATGGATCATAGTGAACAAGTACTTGAGATGAGTTCAACAAATCTTTAGACATTTCAAAAGCTTTAGTCTGTTTAGGACCCCACATCCACTTTTGATTTTTCTTCAACAGTAAATAAAGTGGAGCCAGGACAGTTGACAAATTTGGAATGAATTTCCCATAATAGTTCAGTAAGCCCAGGTATGACTTTAACTCTGTCAAGTTTTGAGGAACTGAAGCCTGAGTTATGGCGTCCAACTTTTCTTGCACAGGATGTAGCCCTACTGAGTCTATTTTGTATCCTAAGTACACTATGTCTGTTTGTAAAAAACTACATTTGTCTAGGTTCACTGTAATGTTTGCCTGCGAAAGTTTTTGCAAAACTGCTTCTAAATTGTGCATATGTGCTTTGTCTGAATCTCCACTAATCAAAATGTCATCTAAATATGTACAAACGTAAGGTATGCCTTGCAGCAAGGTGTCCATACATCTCTGAAATATTGAGGGTGAGGACGAAATCCCCATGGGCAATCTTGTGTATTGAAACAATCCCCGATGTGTATTGATTGTTGTGTATTGTTTCGATTTTTCGTCCAACTGTAACTGAAGGTATGCACTGCTAAGATCTAACTTGGTAAAAGTTTTACCCCCACTCAATGTTGCATACAAATCCTGTATTCTAGGGATTGGGTAAGTATCTAGCTTAGAAGCTTGGTTAACTGTAACCTTGTAATCCCCACAGATTCTAATCTGACCATTACTCTTCAATACTGGTACAATAGGCGCCGCCCAATCAGAAAATTCTACCGGTTCTATAATACCTTCGCTACACAGTCTGTCTAACTCTTTATTAACTCTATCCCTCATAGCATAGGGAACTGAGCGTGGCTTAAAAAACTTGGGTTGGGCTTCTGGGTCTACATAAATCTTAGCTCTCACATTCTTAATCGACCCTAAGCTATCTTGAAAAACGTCTGAGTATCTCTCAATGAGTGGTTTGTGACTGACGTTATCATTGACATTAAGAATTTCCAACCAATTCAATTTGAAAACCTGTAACCAATCACGACCCACCAAATTTGGCCCATTTCCTTTCACAATCAATAAAGGAACATTTGCCGTCTGATTACCATAACACACCGACACATCAACATTACCAACTACGTTGATTTTCTCTCCAGTGTAAGTACTAAGTTTTGAACTAGTTTCTCTCAAATCAACAAAATTAAACAAGTTTGAATTAAATGTATCTAAACTCATAATTGACACTGAAGCCCCTGTATCAATTTGCATTGCAACATTGTTGCCATTTATACAAAAATCTGCCACCAAAGGCTCAACTTTTTTACTTTTGGTTGATACATTAAACATTGTATATGTTTGTTCGATACATTCACTATCCTGAACTAAGTTAGTGTTGTGTCTTTCCATGCGTTTCTGTGCACCACCATTAGCAACTTTAGCTTTGCAAGCCTTAGCAATATGCCCGGTCCCGTGACATAAATAACACTGTGCCGTCCTATAACGACAGTCATCTGGTACGTGAAAGGTACTTTTACATCTGAAACATGGCGAAAATTTACCCCTTGAGAGTTGACCCCTACTACTAGTACTACCATTGCCATTACGACTACCATACCCATTACGTGCTTGTTTGTTGTGATTAAAATTTCTAAACTTATCTTTACTGTGCATTTGTTTTTGTGCGTGTTGTTGTTGCTTTGTGTTTTTCGTTACATTATGAATTTTGTCTACTTTTTGGACAGCTTGTGAGGAGTTAACATTTTGAATGTCCGTTGCATATTTAGTTGCTACTTCCATTCCTTGAGCAATTTCCATGGCTTTTTTAAATGTCAAATTAGGTTCAGAAAATAATCTTCGTTGAATACGATCATCACTCACTCCACAAACTAACTGGTCCCTGAGCATTTCATCTAATGTTGCTCCATAGTCACAATATTCAGACAATTGCCTTAATTCAGCGACAAAAGAAGCGATAGACTGACCTGATTTCCGAGAGTGTGCCCGGAATTTGACTCTTTGAACAATAGGTGATGGTCTGGGATTGTGATGTTCTTCCACTAATTTGCATAATTCCTCAAATGAATGATCTGTTGGTTTGCCTGGTGATACTAAACTTCGAATTAGTCCATAAGTTTTACTTCCACAAACACTCAATAAAATTGCCCGTTGTTTCACACAGTCTTCAATGTCATTTGCAATGAAGTATTGGGTCAGTCTTTCCGTGTACTGTGCCCAATCCTCTTCCTCTGAATTAAATTGATCAATTCGCCCAAAAGCAGCCATCCTTTCTCCCACAACAAGTTTATGCAACACCAAAAGTTATTTGGATTTATCCTCGTCGCCACTGTAATGTCCTAAGCCCAAAACACTGGTAAACTTTAACTATTTAATGAACTACAACAAAACACGTCTTCATAGTAGGGGCGCCAAGCCAACTCTGCCTGACCATGTGCTGGCAGGGAACCTTCTAGAACATTCTGATTACGTCACAATAATAATAGGGGGCATCTTACAATTACTTTTATATTAAAGTCCAGATACACTACAAGGTGACCAGGAGTTAACCAGGTGGGATGACCGATGGGAACCAGGTGGAGGTGACCAGAAGAACCAGGTGGGATGACCGATGGGAACCAGGTGGAGGTGACCAGAAGAACCAGGTGGGATGACCGATGGGAACCAGGTGGAGGTGACCAGGAGTTAACCAGGTGGGATGACCGATGGGAACCAGGTGGAGGTGACCAGGAGCTAACCAGGTGGGATGACCGATGGGAACCAGGTGGAGATGACCATGAGTTAACCAGGTGGGATGATCATTGGGAACCAGGTGGAGGTGACCAGGAGTTAACCAGGTGGGATGACCGATGGGAACCAGGTGGAGGTGACCAGGAGCTAACCAGGTGGGATGACCGATGGGAACCAAGTGGAGGTGACCATGAACTAACCAGGTGGGATGACCGATGGGAACCAGGTGGAGGTGACCAGGAGGTAACCAGACTGGATGACCGATGAGAACCAGGTGGAGATGACCATGAACTAACCAGGTGGGATGATCATTGGGAACCAGGTGGAGGTGACCAGGAGTTAACCAGGTGGGATGACCGATGGGAACCAGGTGGAGGTGACCAGGAGTTAACCAGGTGGGATGACCGATGGGAACCAGGTGGAGGTGACCATGAGCCAGCCAGGTGGGATGACCGATGGAAACCAGTTCAATTAGTCAAAATTGTGTAAGTAATTGAAAACGATATATACTTTGATAACCAAAGACACAAGTTTCTAAATCACTTTAAAGGTCAAAAAAATCTGACTCGGACCTCAGTGGGTCGCCACGTTTAGAATAGTTACCTGGTTTCACCGGAACTTCTGGGTTAGAAGTTTTTATTATTTTTTCCCTCATTAAATTTGATGCTCATGAAAAATGAGTGCTATCAGATGGGGGTGACCTCAATACTAGCAGATGTGGGTGATCTCAATACTATCAGATGGGGGTGACCTCAATACTATCAGATGGGGTGACATCAATACTATCAGATGGGGGTGACCTCAATACTATCAGATGGGGTGACATCAATACTATCAGATGGGGGTGACCTCAATACTATCAGATGGGGGTGATCTCAGTACTATCAGATGGGAGTGACCTCAATACTATCAGATGAGGGTGACCTCAATACTATCAGATGGGGGTGACCTCAATACTATCAGATGGGGGTGACATCAATACTATCAGATGGGGGTGACCTCAATACTATCAGATGGGGGTGACCTCAATACTATCAGATGGGGTGACCTCAATACTATCAGATGGGGTGACATCAATACTATCAGATGGGGGTGACATCAATATTATCAGATGGGGGTGAACTCAGTACTATCAGATGGGGGTGACCTCAATACTATCAGATGGGGGTGACCTCGATACTATCAGATGGGGGTGACATCAATACTATCAGATGGGGGTGACCTCAATACTATCAGATGGGGGTGACCTCAATACTATCAGATGGGGGTGACATCAATACTATCAGATGGGGGTGATCTCAGTACTATCAGATGGGGGTGACCTCAATACTATCAGATGGGGGTGACCTCAATACTATCAGATGGGGGTGACCTCAATACTAGCAGAGTTTTTTTATTATTTTTTCCCTCATGAAATTTGAAGCTAAAGTGGCTGTGCGCATGAAATTTTTTTTTTATTATTTATATTGGCCTACTTCATGTGATTTCAGTTAAGTGATTCTTTAGGGGCCTCGGTGGCTCAGTTGGTTAGAGTGATAGCCCCTCGGTCCGATAAAGGCATCCCTTCGTTCCGGTGCGGGTTCGAATCCCACTCAGACCAAATAAAAATTGAACAATTTCTGAGTGGATTTTTCACTCGATCGTCGTATATGATATGGTAGAGTTGCCAGGTACTCGCCGAAGGTCGGGGTTTCCTCCGAGCAATAAACCGGTTTCCTCCCCCACCAAACTTGGCAATGCCGCCATATGAGTGAAATAACGTTGAGTGTGGCGGAAAACATCAATCAAGTGACTCTTCAGTGCGCATATATTTAATTCGTCAATTAATGCGCAATGAGTTGATCAGAATATGGAATGAAGTTATTCTGCCTCCTTCTTAGGCCTATTAAAAAAATTTCAAACTATCAAATCAATTTTTAAAAAAGCCATTATATAACTCGCAACTAGATTTCTTCTTCAACGGCTGGTCGATGATTGGTTATTTAAATAAACGTGTAAAATGGTATGTGTTTTCTAGATTTGGCGATAAATCAACATGCCATATATATCTGTCACTGCGCTAACTCATTTCTCAAAAGTAGGTCATTTATGTGACGTCACCTTTAGCGCCTCTCTTTATACTGTTTGACCCAGTTGACTCAATAGATGAGAACTACAGAGTTGGCGTGGATGTCTTTTGTTAGTTCAGATAACTTTGTGAGTGAAATGTCAGCAGTTTCTGGTTGTATCAAACCCTAAAAGTATAGAGTTCTATCTATCTTTGAGAAATATGTTTCTTTTGGCCTATTTTAATTGATTATTTACTCCAAGCCAAGAAAGTGACGAAAAATTACATTATCACGAACAATGTGAATGTTGTTGTTGCAACTCCGTACCTGTAGTGTAAAAAAGCTGTAAAGTGTATGTGTGGCAAAACACATCCGGTTCTTTCAAAATAATTCAAACACCATCGTAATTTTCAAACTGGAAAGACTATTTGGATGTTATCATTATCTGATTTTAAGTAGTCTTGTACTAAACAGGTTAGGGAAAGCAGCTGAAATTGAAAACAGCTAGCCTTATAGCCGCACACATGTGTCTCATCCTGTTTTACTTACTTTGCCGGTCAGGAAGGCCAATGTGGGATGGTTGCCAGTTACCACCTGAAGGTCGTGAGTTTCCTCCAATAAAACTGGCAATGCCGCCATATAAGTGAAATAATCTTGAGCGTGGCGTAAAACAACAACCAGCCAACCCGTCAGGAAGAATACTAGCCTTGTAATCCGCAATACCCGCATGGGCTTGTTCAATACCACGTCAAGATAATAGGGTGCATGTGAAAAATATAAGAATTGCTGTCAGAATTTTTAAGAATTGATAACACAAAATTGTTTAACACTGCTCATTTAAAATTGTGTCCGGAAACTTATTTGTAATTGAGAATGCTTTCGGAGAGCTAAACCATAATCTTAAGTCTTGCACAGCATAAACAACCAATTTCACTAAGCTTAAAAGTTAAATTCCCTCTGCGTTAAACCCGAGTTTCCTTGACGGCCATTATCGATGTAGTGGCGAGCATGATTTGAAACTTTCTGGTTGAGATGGCAGTGTCACCGTCTGAGAAAACTTGTTAGGAACACAGAGGGAATTTAAACAGCAAAATTTGTTGCTAACATATTTTAAGACCACAAATGATGGTTTACATGTAGCTCTACGAAGGGATTATCAAAGAATTTAAATGACCGACACAATGTGAATTTTAGGTGAGACACATATTCCATATCTTTTCTTGTGTGTATGACTCAGCACTTGGATGACATAAATATAAGCTAATTCTGGTTGTCTGAAGAAATATATTGAAAACTATGGATTTCCTGAAATGCCATAGTTTCTTATTTTTTCTCAAAATGTTCTTAGTTTAAGAATTAAAATAACAATATTTCTAACTGGTTTGTTTATGAGACAAACATTTTTGAAATTTTTCTTGCTGAATTCAATCATTTGTGCAAATACTGAAAACCTGATACTCTGATAGCTATGGTCATTTCCATACAATAAAATTCTGTGATTGAATTAACTCATTGTCTGTATATGTTTCAGATTCAGACATTGACTTGGAATTAAAGTTAACAAAATGAGGTACATCAAGCTACATCAGGATGACTTTGAGATGTTTTCCATAGATCTTATCCCTCCTCTAGTCGAGTTTTTTGTGAGGCACAAAGACGCCTTTAGACAAATGAAAATAGATCAGGTAAACAAAAAGGTTTCTCCTATTTTTATATATGTAATTTATTCTATGTGTAAATGTTTTGTCAAAGGGTATTTTTATGTCTATTGTTTGCCTTAAATAGCTTAACCAGAGATGTTCAGAAGTTGCACTTGTGAATATGGTGGGAATAAATTGAAGTCCAGGACCCTGTTTCACAAAACGGCGTAGCATAAGTTTTCACGTAACTGCCATAGCAAGCCATAATGTAGAGATACGTTAGTATGAAAGTTACGCAAAAAATACATCTAGGAATCACCATTCTCATATAATTTAACTGGTGTAACAGACCGTTTTGTTAGGTCAGCGAAATATTAAAGTACCAACAAATAAATTGAATTTGTGTAAACAACAGACTTATCAGGGCTTGACAGACATTCGTTTCTGAATAAATCTTATGTGTGCGTTTCATCATCGTTTATACATTTTAAACATAACTGGACATACACTTATATATGGTGCTCTGGATGTTTTTTAGTGGGTTTACTGATACTAAATCGTTACCTTCACAAACCTCAGCAATGCTACAGGGACAAATGGGCCCTTGTTGCATATAACACAAAACTCTCATAACATTCGGAAATCCCCTAGAGTTTCCTCCGGGCAATGAGCCCGGTTTCCTACCCCACTAAACCTGGCAACGCCTCCATATAAGTGAATTAATCATTGAGTGCGGCGTAAAACGTCGATAAATCAATCGGAAATCCCCCAGAAGATGTAATTGAAAGTCTCGGCCTTCATCGTATGTTTGCTTCCTGGCCAAGGTTAAAGGGTTTCCTTCGGGCAAAGAGCCCGGTTTTCTCCTCCACTAAAGCTGTCAACGCCGCCATATAAGTGAAATAATCATTGAGTGTTGCGTAAAACATCAATCAATCAATTCTTGTAACTATTTTATTTTTATTTTATGCTCAGGGTTTAGAGTTTTGGACTAGATTTGTTATCAGTTTCCGCACCTTTTCTACCAACCATGGGATAATCCGGGAGGTTCCACTGCAAGGGGATAAAATGGATGGTTATTATGACCAAGGATTCATAGTGATTCACGAAGAATTTGTAGAGGGTTTGTAATCACTGACTTTATTACAGAACAATCTGATGTACAAGGCCTTGTCTTACGTCAGACTTAAATCAGTGTTAAAACTATAGTAACTTGCACCCTGGTAGTCCGAAATATCTGCGATGATGATGTAAGACATTTTCTGACAGATAGGCCATCATCATCGTCAGAACGCATTTGATCAATTTACTGGGAATTTCTTGCACCCTTCGAGGTGGCAAGACCACCTCTCGTTTCTCATCAAAAATATCAAGATTCTCTTCATAACTTTTAAAAAATAAAATTGCTAACCCGTACTTTAATGATTTCCCTTTCTCCTCGCACCAATCTTAAGTCTGTACGTCGACACAAGCCAAAGATCTGCCCGGTTAAATTTCAAACTGTACCAAACCTTTCCGAAATCAGCCATTTGCATAATCTCTCATTGATACGTCACTATGACGCGAAAGGTCAACCTGTCACATGATTAGTTCAACTCAAGCAGTTGTTCTGTGTATACTTAAGCCAAACTTTCACGTGATCGCCTGCTAGTGGGTAGTCATGTGACAGGTTGACCTTTTATGTCATATGACGTATCAATGAGAGATCATGCAAATGGCTGATTTCGGAAAGGCTTGGTACAGTTTGAAATTTAACCGGGCAGATCTATGGCTTGTGTCGACGTGCAGACTTAAGGTTGGTGCGAGGAGAAAGGGAAATCATTAAAGTACGGGTTAGCAGTTTTATTTTTTAAAGGTTATGAAGAGAATCTTGATATTTTTGATGAGAAACGAGAGGTGGTCTTGCCACCTCGAAGGGTGGCAAGAAATTCCCAGGAAATTGATCAAATGCGTTCTGACGATGATGATGGCCTATCTGTCAGAAAATGTCTTACATCATCATCGCAGATATTTCGGACTAGCACCCTGGATGCAGCTGATCCATGTTGTTGACCTTTGCGCAAATTTACACCAGCTTTGTAAGACAGACCCCTGTACATGTATTGTGGTGTGCATCTTCAACTCGCCAAATAAAACATTAAAGATGGAACATTAACTCGATTAATAGATTGGTCTTCCCTTAGACTGCCAGAGTCTCAGTTTGTAAAATTACTGGCCATTTTCTTTTCTTGTTTTCACAGTTAGTAAACTGAGAGTTGGGAGTTTCCACTAGAAAAGACGCCAATTTCCTTCCCCGAACTATAAAGGAAATAATCTTGAATGTGGCGTAAAACATCAATCAATCACAAATCCATCCTTTGCTTACATTATTTTCAAAAAGATTTTCTCTCTACTATCCACTCACAATACATGGTATTTGAGCTTGAAATATTAAATATAATTGGGCCTTCTTTTTTTTCAGCTAAACCCAACATTGCCAAGAATTTTATCAACAATGTTTTTCTGGTGGCACGGAATCAGCACAACTTTCCTAATGTTGACGGGAAAATTCCCAAAGGTTGGTATAAATATGTCTTCAGTTTAAGTGGCATGAGCTGCTTAATGGGGAACATTTTTTTGAAACAGAATTAGCTAATTGTTAGTCATTTTTGTAAAGAAGTGTGAGATAGCTTTCTTAATATATCAAGCTTGAATATGCACCTCAAGGTAGTTTTTATAAGCAACAAAGTCTCGAAAATGTACTCATACGGCCCAGCTATTTGAATTTTGTCAATCTTTTAGCTGAGCTATTCTAACGATGATCGACAAATATGAAAAAAATCTCAATTTTGGCAGCTCTTTCCACTTCAACATTTTTGTAGATGGCTTTCAGAATTATATAACAGAATAATAATTCCTATAGCCTTAAATTGCCCATGGAAGTAACCAATAAAATGTTTTTTTTTCTTGTCACATATGACTTAGTTTTTATAGTTTAATTATCTTGAGTGCTGCAAAAAAGACAATCTAGTGAATACAGCAAACAAATTGAAACAAATGTATCTGTTTAATATTTTACTGGTAATAATTCGGTAGAGCATTACTCTCTCGCGCCTACGCAGGCTGTCGACAGATGGATCCCATTCCAAAGAAAAAATTTGAACAAAAACTGTTTGTGGTTTTCACTCTATTACCCTATGTGAAAGGGTTGACCTGGTACCTGCAGAAAACCCGTAAAGTTTCCTCTGGTTTACCAACCCCTCCTCATTATAAATCTCACAATACGGCCATGTAAGGGAAATTTTCTTCAGTGCTGCATAAAATAATCACAAAGAATAATTCAATTTTATCATGGCCAGAATGAGATTCCAATTAACTCTGGGGGCTCAGTAGTTAAAGCGTTGGACACTCAATCCGAACAGCCTTCCACCAATGGGTTGTGGGTTTGAGTTCCACTCAGTCCAAAACAAAAAATTAGAAAATTTTCTTACTGGGTTTTCACTCAAGCGGGATGGTTGCCAGTTACCACCGGAAGGTCGTGGGTTTCCTCCGTGCATAGAGTTCGGTTTCCTCCCACAATAAAACTGGCAACGCCGCCATATAAGTGAAATAATTGCGTAAAACACCTATCAACTTTGGAAATTAATTTTAACTTTTATAATTTTTTTCTAATTGCAGCTCATGATTTATTCTACACAAAAGAAACAAGGTATGTCACAGGATTCAATCAATACAGTTTTTGAGTTGTTCAGTTCTTCCAAATTATTTTTAAGCAGCACAAAAGATGCCATCAGAAGTTCAGAACTGTTTCTGGATTACTCCCTTCACTTAGTAACCCTTTTTAAAAAAAAAATCAATTTATAACACTTTGGTTGAGTCCATCTCTAGTCTTTCAGTGGGGTGAAGAGTTTTGCAGGTTTTTATTTGTGTTTTTATTTACATGTATGATCAACGGGAATTCTACATGTTGAAATTACTATATATTTCACTAAAAAAATAATAATAATCAGGGCTGTCATTATAGGGGAAGTGATTGCTCTCCTTCCCCTCCACACACCCCCAGAGGGATCTGAGGAGACCTGATTATCACTCCCCCGAACGGTTTCAAGCCCCTTTGTTTATGTTTAGTCTTTCACTTTTCCAAGATGAAACTATTCTCCAACTGTTTCATGTCCATTGAAATAGAATTAACTATTTGATAATATGAAAAACTTGGATAACATTTTGTTAAAGATTTTTGCTGAGAGTGAAACCGGTCACCCTGGCAGTTTTGGGGGAGCATGTTGTAACTCTCCCAGTCTATTCTTAATAACAGGCCTGATAATAATAATAATATAAAAATGCTATTTCTACAACATCATTTATATTTAAGACAATTAAAACACTAATGATAAAAAATCAAGACATCACCACGTAGTAAGTTGTTCTGAACAACACGAGCTTTCGACACCAAAATTTAATCGGCTTAGCTCAATGAGACCTAACTGACAATTGTCATTGAGGCATCAAAGGCATCTGGACAGTTTGGCACCGCCTTCTGGAGAATCTAGACCAATGGGATGTCAGAATTGAGAGTTGAACTTTGGTTGAAGTGCCTGGGAATCGTCACCATACAAGTCCGATCATAAAGCTACAGTATTCACAATCCTTTGAAACAACTGCAGGCCAGATTAAATACAAACTTAAACGAGTGGTTTGAAAAGGTTAAACTGTTACAAAAATCTCCATACATTGTACCCTATCTGACCGGACAGCTATTCCCAATATCAATAAAATTTAACTCTGCTACAGTTTTGATTGCCGTGGAAAAGCAATCAATTTATCCGCATTATATCAACTGTCCTACCTGTGTTAGCATATAGCTACTATGTTGCCAGGTACTCGCCGAAGGTCGGGGAATTCCTCCCCCTACTCAACCTAGCTATGCCTCCATAAAAGTGAAAGATCATGACCTATTATTGGAAACATTCTGAACCCAACAAAACTATCCATCGCTTATGCAAGTCGGTAAAAATAAAACCTTTTAATTATTTTGTTATTCCAGAGAAGTTTTTCGCCGTTTCTTTGGGTCACCAGAAGATAAAGAATCCTACATAAGGGTATTTATTTTTTATTTTTTCCACTTATTCTTTTACTCAAGTGCATACAAATGTGCTGGGGGGGGGGGGGGGTCTCAGTGACTCAATCGGTTGGAGTGATTGTCCCTAAAAACGACAGACCTCCCATCGATATGACACGGGTTCAAATCCCACAATATGTGGAAGAGTTGCTGCCATATAAGTGAAATAATCTTGGGCGCGGCGTAAAACAATCAATCAATCAACAAATGTACTGATTATATCAAAATATAACAAACTTTGTAAAATCAGGCTTTATTCATATCTAATATACTGACCTGTAATAAAAAATGAGAAAAGTTACCAATATGTTGATATCTTTGTCAATTTAACAGCAATCAATCTAATGCAGTCTTTGAAATTTCCTTCCCCTGAGCAGGGCATACAAATCTTCATTAACCAATCAAGGCAGATTACACGTAAATAAATATTTTCCAAAACATTAACTTAATCAAGGGTAGGCTGGTTTGATGGCGAAGCTTTATAAGTATTGCAGGAATCCCAGTTATTTCTCGTCTTTGTCACTTTGTATGTTGCTGGGTGATTTCCATTCTAATCTGAGACTTATTATGTTATCATGTTTGATGAAAAGGGCATGAGCTGCAAATATTCTGACTATCTTATTGCTAAGATAAGTTGAACAACTGAAGGATTGACAGTGAAATAAGAGTATTATCAGCTGAAGCTCTTATTTTGTACCTTTTTTTTGTTGTTAAAAGTGACAAACAATTAGCTGATTCTGTTCAAACGAAATTGTCACTATATTTGATAGCTCATGCCACTTAAAGTTATGGAATATTGTGAAAGATTGACGAAATGTTGCAGGCCATATTTATTCTCCATGAAACAAAAGAGATATCTTACGAAAGAGAATTATCTCTTTCCTGGTATTATTTTTGTTTTCTGTTATTGTTTTCTGTCATTATTTTTGTTTTCTGTTATCAGCTATACGTTCTGTCTCGCATATTGATACGATTTGGCGGAGCTGTGTGTATTTGTCTCAAGCGCTGGTTGGATGCTGAACCCATGGACCCCTCGGATATGTCCTATTGGACCCCTCCAAGACTACATGCAAAATCTGTCAAGCCTATTAACAAGATGTGTGATCTATGTTTTGAACAGCTTACCCATGCTTGTTTTAAGGAGAGGGTAAATGGGCACCCGTCAGGCCCCAGGTGGCTGGTGGAATGGCAACACGGTGACCCTCGAAACAACGAACCCCGTAACCCGCTATACGACTCCAAAGCCGATCTTTCAACGGACTGGAGGGATAACTTAGATTTGAATCGCTTCAACAAGTTTTTTCAGTTTGTTCAACGCACTCAGACTAGGAAGTTTATGAATGCGTATGGTCTGCTGGTTGACTGTGATTGTGACAACTTTAAAAGAGAACACGAAAGACGAACTGATTTCAGTAACATTTTCATCATGGAAGCCACAGAGAGGAAAATGCCTAATCTTTCATTGTCATTCCTCAAAGAGATTTGTGAAGGGCAGAAAGTGCCAGGGAGTAGTGGCAGTAAGAACAGCAGGCTGGTGGATGACCACGAGCTAAACATGGCCATTGAAGAGCTGTGTGGGCCAGATGACACTGATGATGGCCTTTGTGAAGTTTTCCGTGTCGTTGACAGTGCTACAGGCGGAATGGAAATCGTCATTACTACATCATGCAATAAGGTATGTTAGATCCTTACTTATTCTGTTTTATTAAGGTCTTCTAAGTATTTAGTCCAAAAAAAATTGGAAAAGTTTCTGACTGGGTTTTCACTCGAACGACCTATGTGGGATGGTAGCCAGTCGTGGGTTTCCTCCGGGCATAGAGCCCGGTTTCCTCCCACACTAAAACTGGCAACGCCGCCATATTAGTGAAATAATCTTGAGCGCGGCGTAAAACACCAATCAATCAATCAATGGTAGTACTTTATCTAATGGGTTGAACTCTCAATGTTAAAGCTAGTCACTCTGTCTGAGAAGCCTTAAACTGATTGATTCCCATAGATATAACTTACAACTGTGCAAACACTTGCCTTTCGACCCTAGGAGAGAGAGCAACATGCATTTTACACACTAAAATAAAAAATCTTGCCCTAATGTTCTGTATATACTATCCTAGTCTAATACCCTGTACTGGCTGTCCATTTGTAGGCACCGCGCATGCGCAACCCTTCCTCTTCAACTTCCTCTTTTTCAACTTGCAGGGTTGAAGCAACAGCTAAAATTTACTGAGTATACCTTTTTTACTAAATCCTTCTTTCTAAGTCGTTTTTAGTACGAAATTTATCTGTCCCTAGCGGCTAGATACCTTCCTTTACATTACGGAAGGTTTTCTGGCCACACAAAATGTTCTATTTTTGGATATTTGAGGGGTTTTGGACTCTACCGTTTCAACCGATTCGGGTACCAACGCTGGTCCAGTTTTCACCACGCCATGTGGTCGTGTTGTGTTGTTCGTCGGCTTCCCAACCCAACCCCTTAAGTACAGCGGGGGAGGCATAATTCAACACCCTTACAGGGTTTGTTTAGCGAGATTGTGTTCCCACATAATATTCTCGTTTTGTTTGTTTTTTTCTAAACTTCTGCTCTCCCGGATTTTAAATCCATATTTTCCATTATGTTTTAGATTGTTGGAAATACTATGGGAACTTGTGTGTGTAGTGGCTGATTATTCGATAGAAGACGTTCTACATCCACCAGGAGATGCAAATCATCTAAGTCGATGTTGAAATATCTCCAGATTCGGCAGATGGGAGTAATCGGGCAAGTCCGAATCTAAAAAAAAAAAAATAATAAAATTGAAATAATTCTTATTGTTTTTCTTTTGATTTGTTCAGACGGCGGTATGTGTTTCCGGGATTTTATCTACGGAATCGGGTACACTGGTGTTGCTTACTTTAAATGAATACATTAGGGTTGGGGTTGTCACCACATGTATTTCTTTTTGTTGTTCAACAGTTGATCACAGATGAGCGACGGAGCGTCGTCTGTATCTACCCATATAAAGCCGTCGTCGTCACACGGACGAGTGTCCCGGAAGGTGGACGTTCATTGACTATGACTGTCCTGTATACGGAACCTGCCGGTTCCCATGCCAGACGATCCGACCCCCCACCAAGCGGAGCACAACCGCGGGTCGGATACAAAACGTTTGAGTGCCATGGAGCAAACGTTGAGGGCGTTAAAGTCTCCATTGCTAACCTTCTTTCGCAGAAGCAAGGCAATGGAGGGGCCCAGGTCTTCACGACCTGAACTTAAGGCAGCTGCGGCCACGACTGTACGCCCAGGTACACGAGCCGAGCAGCCGGACAACCAAAGCGGTTTGAGCCCTCGGGCCTCATCCTAGCTTATGGATCTGTCGAACCAGGGCGTTAAATTCTTCATTGCTAACCTTCTTTCGCAGAAGCAAGGCAATGGAGGGGCCCAGGTCTTCACGACCTGAACTTAAGGCAGCTGCGGCCACGACTGTACGCCCAGATACACGAGCCGAGCAGCCAGACAACCAAGACGGTTTGAGCCCTCGGGCCTCATCCCAGCTTCTGGATCTGTCGAACCAGGGCGTTAAAGTCTCCATTGCTAACCTTCTTTCGGGAGGCAAGGCAGTGGAGGGTCCCAGGTCGCTACGACCTGAACAAAGGCAGTTCGACCACGATTGTACGCCCAGGTACACGAGTCGAACTGCCTGACAACTGAAGTGATTTAAGCCTTCTGGCGTCATCCCAACTTCTGGATCTGTCGAACTGCCAGGAGGCTTGATCATACAGCGGTCTCGACCACGAAGGTACGCCATGTACACGAGTCGATCCGCCTGGCAACCAGAGTGGGCGAGTCCTGCGGGCGTTACCCCAACTCGGCCACCATTGTACGCCCGGGTCCACGAGTCGGTCTGCTTGACATCCGGAGTGGGTTAGTTACCCTACGGGCGTCATCCCAACTCTGGATCTGTCGAACCGCCAGGGAGCCTCAACATACGGCAGCCTCGACCACGACTGTACGACCATACACACGAGTCGATCCGCCTGACAACAGGAGTCGGTTGGTTGGCCTACGGGCGTCACCCCAACTCTGGATTTGTCGACCCACCAGGGGGCTTAGCATACGGCGGCCTCGACCACGTCCATGTACACGAGTCGTTGGACGTTCAATCCGAACAGCCTTCCACCAATGGGTCGCTGGTTCGAATCCCACTCAATCCAAAATAAAAAAATTGGACAATTTTCTGACTGGGTTTTCACTCGAACGACCTAGGTGGGATGGTTGCCAGTTACCAGCGGAAGGTTGTGAGTTTCCTCCGGGCATAAAGCCCGGTTTCCTCCCACACTAAAACTGGCAACGCCGCCATATTAGTAAAATAATCTTGAGCGTGGCGTAAAACACCAAACAATCAATGAATCCACTTTATAGTACTTGATCAAGGGACCACCTCCAACCAGACTCCCCTATCCCAGATTTGATTTTCTGGGAGAAAGCTCTGTCTCGGTGTCTGTAGCGGAGACGGACGGTCAATATTTGACTTCCTCTGAACTCCTGGACTATATCAATCAACGGCTGCTCAATTAAGAGCCGCCACCTGAGAGGCGGTCCACTAGGATCCCCACCATGACGGGGATGTCCGCCACATCCAAGCAGTGGTGCTCCCCCCCCCCCCTATCAGCGGGGTGATGGAGGTCGTTAACAGGATTAACGCAGGGTTCGACCTCTCCCGAGTGTCACCCACACTCGCCTTGTGCTTACCGGAGGGAAATCGCCCAAGCGTGGGAGTCTCCCCATCCGCTAAGCTAGGCTATGGACCCCACCTGGTTGCCTTTGCTTTTGAAAACCTAGTTCAAAACCAAGGCCCTTCAACGAGTTTAAGTACACAGGCCTGGGGTGCATGTCACTCCTAGGCCCACTGACACAAGTCATGCGGCGCGGGTTCGAATCTTGCTCAGACCAAATACATTTTCTGAGGGGACTTGTCACTCGGTCGCCGTATGTAGAGGGGTTACCAGGTTCTAACTGAAGGTTGGGGGTTTCCTCCAGTCGATGAGCCCGGTTTCCTCCCCAACTTATCCTTGCAAAACTGCAGTATAAGTGGAATAAGCCGAAGGGCGGCGTAAAGCATCAGCCATGCAACCCTCTCCCCTGAGGGTCGCCCACTAAACCTGGCAAGTTGCCCGGTTAGTGAAATAACATGGATTGCAGCAAAAAATCAGCGATTAATACATTAATCGGATTTCCCCTCTTTGGACCTGCAGGACGACCTGCCAATTGTGCCACAGGTCATGAGGGGGGGGGGGGGGGGCATTAACCAATCATGACGACTGGTAATATCTAGGTACCCCTCATCTTGTTTTCATACAAAAATCTGCCATCGTCAACGAGCAACCTTGGCGAGGACTAATCTTCTTGGATTCAGGCTCTTGGCAGTATTGTGAGCCCTCATCCATAATTTATGGGATCGGGCGTTAGGAGGTTTGGTCTTGGGGGTCCCCTATGACTTTCGCACCATACTACTTAGGAGACTACACTAGTGCAGGGCGAGGTTTGCACTCGTCGGACACACGTGCAGTCTTCGTCAAGATGGGTATGTGCAAGACTCCAAAGGTACTTGCCGAAGTTCGGGGTTTACTCCGGACGATAAGCCTGGTTTTCCTCCCCCACTAAACCTGGCGACGCCACCATATAAGCAAAATAGCTTTTGAGTGCAGCGTAATTCATCGGTTAATCAATCGTCAGGTTGGACTGCTCACTCGGCCTTCATTCAGATTTCAAGGCTGACCGATAAACTATGTCACTACTACGCGGTTGTAAATTAATAACAGCCCGTTCGTAGTTTAAAATGATGCCCTGTTTGGTTTTTGTGGCATTGCCTCAAGACAGCTTACTATTACTTATTGGCCTGACCTTTTTTTCTCACAGTTACCGTTGCAAAATGACAACTCCTCGATATTATGGCGGTTGCCGTATGCGGAGGAGTTGCCCATAGGCTGATCCAGATACATTTTGATACCTGTATACAGGTATGGGCGCCCAAACTCACAAGCAAAAAATCCGCCCATATTCTTAAAACCAACAGATTTTAATGTCAAAATAGCATTAAATGTTGAATTTTGGGCCTGAGATGTTGTTTTGTCTTATTGTGGGAACATTTTTAACCGAAATGGTATGCCCAAATTTTCCCTGGATCAGTCCCTGTTACCATGTCGATGGTCGGGGGGTTTCCTCCGGGCACTGGGCCCGGGTGGGTTCTTCCCCCACAATCTGGCAACGCCACCATATAAGTGAAATAGCTTCAGGGCGGCGCGAAGACCAATCAAGCAATCTACAAGACCGAGCTCCTAGTTCATTAGAATATCGTTGCCTTCAAATCTTAGACAAACTTCTCGCCAACTGGGTTTCAAGTAAATTCTTCTTTTTTTTTCAAACGAGCAAAAGAAAGAAGTACCGTACCTGTTCTGACTACAGATCTTAAGTTCGGACGTAAACCATACTAGAGATGTTTTCTCTCGACAGTTGCTGGAATTGTCCTCTTTCCGCCATCTTCATGAATTCCCATGCCGGGGAAAGAAAGGAGCGGTGATTGGCTAATCAGTAACAACTCGGTTGATAGGCCTGTTGGATAGCCTACTGTTACACCCTTTCGCCATTGCGGATCGACGGGATGTGAACGCCGAAACCTGCAGTGCTTGTGTATATTACCGTAGTAAGAAATACACGAACAGCCGTTATTCCTAGTATGTACGGCCACTTGAGCCTGGGTGCTGACTTTGCTTGTCAAGACGCAGAAAGGCTGCAGATTTGAGCGCGGACCTTTGCGAAGACCACCGGTCTTCGTAGCCGACACGGGAATGTTGTTTACTCCGTTCCGAGTGAAGTTTATTTCGAAAGAAATAAATAAATCAATGAAATAAAACACATTTCTCTAATAGAGAATATATTTCCTGTGCAATCTTCGTTTACCAAGCGGCTTAATAAACGATGATTCCCCCACACAATGTCTTCGGCAGAACGAGGATTTAGGCGAACGGATCGAACGGCCCACAGTCCTTTGGGGCTGGGCGGATTTCTAATTTCATATGGAATACCGACGTCCTCATCTACAGTGGAATTTCATTCGTAGTTTTTGACAAACTATCTAAGGAAACTCCACTTTATCTGGAATCGTCACGTCAGATAATATCGAACGCGGATCAGGTTCGACCCGCTTTCAAACCGTCCGCCAACGTATATGTGCCTATAGGGAGCGCCAGTCACGTGTGAATTCCACAAAGTTCCTGTCACCGGCGCATGTGACTGACCGTTTTTCGTTCCAAAATGACGTTTAAATCTGACGTTATGGAACAAAAGACGTCAAATTGAATTGCAACGTCATCAAAAACGGTCTTAATCATAATGACGTCATCTGTCACCGAATATCACAAAATCTCGTAATAATTCTTATGAGACTTACGCTCCCTATTGCTCTGGCGGCAGACTTACTACCTTTGTCACTCCAGGGCCGCGGTAACAGCCCCGAAGTGACTAAGGCTGGTTGTCAATGAACAGTATGTTACCGGAAGAAAATCTTCTAATGCTCTGTACTGCGTATTAGTCCCGCCTCCATACTGTGGGATTCGAGGCAAGTGTTTGCACAGTTGTAAGTTATATCTATGGGAATCTGAAGAATTGGGGGGTAATTCTCATATTCCCCCAAGATATACTTACCTGTGCAAACAGTTAAGCCCGGCCCAACCTCCCCTCACTATTACGCATGCGAGCGTTGAAAAAGAGGAAGTTGAAGAGGAAGGGTTGCGCATGCGCGGTGCCTACAAATGGACAGCCAGTACAGGGTATTAGACTAGGATAGTATATACAGAACATTAGGGCAAGATTTTTTATTTTAGTGTGTAAAATGCATGTTGCTCTCTCTCCTAGGGTCGAAAGGCAAGTGTTTGCACAGGTAAGTATATCTTGGGGGAATATGAGAATTACCCCCCAATTCTTCAGTTTGCGGCTTCAAATGCCACTCAGTCCAAAGACAATTTACAAATTTCTAATTGGGTTTTTCACTTGATCGTTGATGTGGAGGGATGGGGATTTACCAGCTGAGGTTTTCCTCCTGGCAAAGATGTATGTTCTTCCCTTAGTAAGTCTGGCAAATCTGCCCTATACGTTAAATAATCTAGAGTATCTACCATTAAACTAGGAGATTTATCTTGAGTATCTATCAGTAAACCTGATGATTAATCTTGAGTATCTGAAATATTTATTGATGTTTTATATCTGACAGACTTGCGCTGATGGTTGGGAACTTTATTCACATGGACATGCAGAATTTCCCTTTAATGAACATTTTTTGAGAAGAAAATTTGACAATGGTTTACCGAAGATGTTCAAATGGTATGAGATGAGTGGGAGTGTGTCCGCTACTTTTGATTATACCGAAGAAGAGAAAGGGAAAACAGAAAAACCGACAAACTTTAAGCTGATCATGATGTGCGAAGATGAGGCTAGGTTAAAATGGCTCATGATACACAGTAAGATATACCTTCTATTTTCAATTAAATAAGCTTGAGTGTGTCAAAAAAACATCAATCAACCTATTATAAATTATACAGCCCTGTAACCTGGGGCAATACTATAGCCATACTTGCTGGCTAGGTAAAGATGAATGTCAAGTTCACCAAATAATTGTAAGCCTTCCTGATGTTTTCTGATCTGGTGCCCAATTTAGGTGGGGTGCATGGGGTGTTGGTATGCTTGTTTTAGTAGCCGTCCAACTACTCAAGGCCCACTATTATTGCTGCAGAGATAAAATAGTATCAATAAAAATTTCTAAACTCAGTAATGGGCTATTTGTGAAATAGTTTTTTAACGCGGACTTTTAATTTAATATCTCCCTTGACTACCTCTTTGAACTTGCAAATGTTTCTTTTTAGATGGCTTCAAATTTTTTTAGCATAAATTTAAAGGTCCCCTTTGCCAACTAGACATTCTAGGCTATTGTTTGATGGTTGATTGATGTTTTACGTCGCACTCAAGATCATTTCACTTATATGGCAGCGTTGCCAGGTTTAGTTTGGGAGGAAACAGAGCTCATTGTCCAGAGGAAACCGCCGACCTGCGGCGAGTACCTGACAACTCTTCCACATAAGGCGACAGTGAAAAATGTGCACAAAAGTTGTTTTTTTTATTTGGTGTGAGCGTGATTCGATGGAATGTCTGTGTGGGACTGAGGGACGATCACTCTAACGCACTGGACCACCGAGGTCCCCTGTTTGATAGTGTGCACTATCCCTACCACAAGGCTCATTAGTCAGGTGTTGAAAGTTGTTTGTTTGTTTTCAGTGATGAGCTATGTACATAAAGTAAAGAAACGTCCCTCCCTAGGCTGGGTTATGAAGGAAGATGATATACTTGTTAACATGCTGGCTTATCTGAAGCCGGCCTTATGGAAGGGAATCTGTATACACATACAACAAGGAGTAGATATACAGGGTTTGCTTCCTGATGAAAGCAGGCATAGGGTAAGTTGTTCTCAAGTTTTCTTTACCAGAAGACCAGCCCCGATAGCTCAGTTGGTAGAGCGTTCGCTTCAGGCCTGGGAGATCCAGGTTCAAGCCTGGGTCGAGTCAGACCAAAGACTTTAACAGTGGTAGCTGTTGCTGCTTCGCTTAGCGCTCAGCAATAGGAGCTAGAGCAGCGACTGGTTGGCCCGGTGTCAGTATACTGTGACTGGGTGAGGGGGCTTGCTGGTTGTTTCGGCAAGTCGTCTCGGTGAGGCAGCACCTAAAAGAGCGGTGGAAATCCGCCCTCCAACAAGGAGACAACGTCTTCATATAACTGAAATACTGTTGAGCAGGACGTAAAACCCAGAAGATATAGGCCACATACATGTACAAAAGGAGTTAGATTTTTCCACTTTTATGCGAACGTTGCCAGATTGAGTTGGGGAGAGGAAACACCCAACCTTGGGTGACTACTGGGCAACTTCAACATAGGCAACCTTACTACAATGATAGTAACCCACTTTGCTATCTATCTTGTGGATAGACTTAATGTTTTTGATGTTAGTGTGACATACCTCTTTTTGTCACTCCCTGAGTCGGTTTTAGCCATGTTTGCTGACCTAGCTGAGAGGAACATTTAGTATGCCAAATACATTAGCCCTCTGTCATTTATTAGATGGAAGGCGCCAGGGGGGGGGGGGGGGGGGGGGTCTTTTAGTCGGCTGTGACTTTTCTTATCATATGACCGTAGCTGTTGAGTGCGGTGTGATAACATTATTTGAAGGCTATAGTAGTCCATAAATTAATATTTGAAAATTTGTTTCTTTTCTCACAGCCTTATATCCATTCAACACGGAACGCAGGAAAGATATATGGAATGAACCCAGTACCCAAAGACACCTGGATAAGGAGTGAAGACGTAAGTAGGCTGTGATTTAATAGTGTTAAGTTGATATGACTATCGTAACTAAATGAATACCTAGACCACAGGGCACACCTAAATGAATACCTAGACCACAGGGCCCACCTAAATGAATACCTAGACCACAGGGCGCGCCTAAATGAATACCTAGACCACAGGGCTGGGTTGTTTGAAACTCAATATTGATGTTCTGAAGTTAAACCTAGTTTAAGTGCAATAAACTTTTGAACAACCCTGTGGCTTTCATATTACCAGGGATGGGATATATTTAACATACCGTTTGGCCTCTACGACTAACACTAAAACATAAATTCTAAAAATATCGATATTTCTTTGTATTTTCATCAGTCTGAATTTCTATCCTAGGGCTCATTGAAACTTAAAAATACTGTCCCAAACAAGCCGATGGAACTCAAAGAATTAAAGAGAACGGTTGGAGGGTAAGTTTTTGTACTTCAGTTGTGTAAGTAGTCTTTTATTGCCCGAAATGTGGAAAAGCCAATGGATATAAAACTGTGCTCCCCAAGTATCACCCAAGCCATTAACCTACAAGGATATGGTGATGGTTACCAGCTTTCAAGATTAAGCAAGGGGTTTCCTATGGGGAAGCTCAAGTCAGCAGGGTGATAGTATCTTCGTCCGACACAGGCTTTGGGGTTTCAAATCTCAGACAAAATAGAAATAATCTTAACATCGATCAACCTATGTACGTCAGTAGACAATAGGCAGTATAATAATGTATTTTTTAATTGTGGTCAATATATTAATCCCAAACTCTCTGTGATAGAAAAATATCCATAATAAATATCCGGAATCATGAACAAAAAAATCACCGAAGCAAATCTAATTAAGAATAGGCCATCTCAACCAAGATGTTAGATAGTGACGCAATCGCTTCAGAAAGTAAAATGGAGATTACATATAGATACGATATTTGTCTATAGCCAATATAAGTATAGGGTGTCCAAACCAAGGCCAAACTCCTGCCTGTCGCCAACCTAATGAAATATCATGGGTTGTGGTTTAACAAACTTATGATTGGGTATAAACGTTAAAATGATATACCCCTTTTTAACACAATTAGAAACTTGTCTCCATGGTTATTTTTAGTAGACAAGAAGATTTCCCCTGTGCCCATGTGTTTTAGTGCTCAAAAATTGTATATATTTACTTTTTTGTTTACTTTGCAGTATTCTGAGGACAGTCCAAGGTCTTTACAGAAAGAAAAAATCTGTAATGAATCAAGAATTTCACCGATTATCAATCCAAGAACTTCCCCGTGACAGTAAATTCATGCTGATTGATGAACTCCAGACTGCCATGTTAAAAAAATATGGGAGCTTGTGTAGGGACTCAATTGCAGAAAGTACACATAAGTTTATTGGAAACTCCGAGCTAGATATCCAAAAATGCTGTCTAGAAGCTGTAAAAAAAGTTAGGGATACAATTCTAAATAATATTTCTGAAATTAAAACAAACTACAAAGAAAAAGAAAAATTGGTAAGCTCTGGTACGGTGAACTTCATTGATAGTCTGCAGGAATATAGTCGAGGGATTGTTCTGCGAACTCGTTATTCCGAGGAACTGGCCAGTGATGAAGAAGAGGAGGCGTCTGAGACTGTTATAAACGCCCTATTCCCTAACCAGATCAAAGGTAAATGTACTGCGACCCCCTGCAAGAAATCACATCACTGTCAAAACTGTCATAGACGCATGCAGAATCAATGTACACATCATATACATGGAGCTAAAGACGGCAAGGTGAACGTATCTTGTCAAACAAAGTTTCATCAAGGTTCCGCACCCAAAACCATCCATGGTACAAATGCGGCGCAAAACGGCCTGAAAGGTAGTAGACCCGTCCAGGTCGAGGTTACAGTGGAAAACGGTCCTGGTCCCAAAGGCCAACACAGGTCCACTGAAACAAAATCTACTACTACATTTGATGGAGAACCCAAATCTGCTGAAACAAAATCTACAGCACCAATCATATTCACTGCAAAACCCAAGTCAGCCGAAACAAAGTCTACAGCACCAACTGCTTTTGCTGGAAGACCCAAATCTGCTGAAGCAAGGTCTGCATCACCAACTGCGTTTGCTGGAAGACCCAGATCTGCTGATACAAAGTCTACAGCACCAATTGTGTTTGCTGGAAAACCAAGGGCTGCTGAAAGTATATCTGCATCACTAACCAATGGGGAGGTTGAAACCGCTGATAAAAAAACTAAGAATGCAAAATTTACTGAAGCTGAAAAGCGATGCATAGAACGAGTCAAAACCATGAGTCTAGCGTTTTGCCAAACAATTAACAAAGACAGAGCTGCTTGGCAAAACACGGAAGTCTCAATGGAAATGCATGTTGAACATTTAGTCAACGGAAATGATAAAGAGAATGAAAGCAGAAACCTAAAAACAAATGTTTCCCAAATGGCTGATGAAGAAGGTGTTATGTTTGCAGAACAATTGGAAAATACTGTTGATAGCAAACCCAAGTCAAAGAAAGGCAAAAAGAAAACCCAGGCTGCCACTAATGGGGGGAATGAAATAAAAGGTATTGGAGAGGGACAGCTGATAAAAACCGATATCCAAAATGAGAAAGAAGAATCAAAACCAGAAACGTCCATGGTAGGAAAGAGCGTTGCATCTAAAGATGAAGATGGTTCCATGAAAAGTGAGATCGCTCAAGATGAGAGCAATAAACAAAACAAGGGAGATAACATCAACAAGAAGCTTAGAACATGTGCCAAATGCGGCGATGAGGAGCCGTATCCTAAGAAGTTTAAGAAGTGTCAAAAGTAAGTGGTCTTGAATTATGTTTGATTGATTGATTGACTGAAGATTATTTCACTTATATGGCCCCTTTGCCAGGGTTAGAGGGGGAGGAAACCGAGCTCTTTGTCCAGAGAAAATACCCCAAAATGGGAGAGTACACTAAAACAAACTGATGTCAAATTGTTATATACATCTTCTGAGTGGTGTACAACAGTTACTTTAGTAAAACTGGATAAAAAGAATCCCCTTCTGCTAATAAGATAAGAAGCTCGAAATTCTCTTTCAGGAAAAAAATTACTGGTTCAGCATCAGAGTTAGTGATTTTAACCGCCCATATTAAAAAAAATGGTCATCATAGTTTTTCGTTTTTGACACCCCAAAAGCTGCTTTGTCATTCGAAATGAATTTGTATTTTTCACTCGTTTAAAATTTAAAAAGTAATGTTTATAGAAAATTATAGAAATGGTTTGGGATGGCATGGTTTATTACTTTATATCCACTTCTTTGATTGAAAAGGGAGGTCAGTAAGTTAACATGTGATGACAGTTATTTTTGGTTTGTTGAACAGGTGTCGTGAAGAGAAAGTGGAAAATGCCAGATATTATTGTGGAAGACAATGTCAAGGTATGTATAAACAATATAAATATAATATTTGCCCCATCCATAAGTTTGTTATAATAAACCACAACCCATGAAATCTATTATAGAGTGGTTGGACTGTAACTCCATTTAATAAAATTGAGTTGGTTTTTCACTCGGTCGCACTAATGTGGAACAGTTGACAGGTACTCGTCTAGGGTTTCATTCCGGCAAAGAGCGCGGTTTCCATCCACACTGAACCTGGCAACGTCGCCATACAAGTGAAACAATCTTGAGTGCGGCGTAAAACATCAATCAATGGTTTTCTATCCTGAGGCAGTATGTGAAGGAGTGCCAGGTACTCTCCACGGTCGAAGTTTTCCTCCGGGCAAAGAGCCCAGTTTCCACCCTCACTAAACTTGGCATCGCTGACATCATTACATCTGAAACAATTTTGAGTGCGGCGTAAAACATCAATTAACCAATCAGTCTAATTGAAGCCAAGGAACATATCCTTGCTGTGTAGGTAGAATAATGTTAACAACAAACATATTTCCAAACAAACCAAGTTACTCTTCTTTCAACAATCAATGTTTTTAATTTCTGATCATGGTTTCATTATCTCTTTTTCAGTTGCTCATTGGGGAGAGAGACACAAGGAAGAACACAAAACCAATTCATTCCCTTGAGAAAAACTTTTTACAATTTTTTTTTTTTTTTTTTTGCGTTTAACCGTATAATTTTCGGGTGCTGAGTAAAATTATATACAGCTTTTTGTTTCTTTTCATTTTTCTTTCTGTATTTTTAGCAATACTTTGTTTTATCTTTTTATTCTTCAAATAATATTTTACTCTAGGTATTATTTCCTTAAAAGTTTAACTTTTATTGTTTTTAGTTTTAATGTAGCTAGATGGATTATCATCTATCATGGAACATAAATATTTGTGTGTCTGATTTTAAATAAAGGAAGTAAAGAAGGGGTTCTAACTGATTTCTTCTCTTCTCGTATTTTTTATTCTCTTACAATGGAGGTCTTTCGTGTGTTTTTTTTTTCATTTCTATGGAAGCCAGTTTGACCTGATCAGTTAGCAGAGGGATAATCTCGCAGTCTGACTCAAGCCTCCCACCGATGGGTTGCTGGCTCGGATCCCACTCAGTCAAAGGAAAAATTGAAAAGTTTCTGAGTGAGGGTTTTCACTTGATTGCCCTCAGATGGAGTGCCAGGTACTTGTCCAAAGACAAGTATTTCCTCTGACAAGTATCTGGTTTACTCTCCTGTTAAACCAATGGCTTGGAACAATAGTCACACAAAGCCAGAGCACCTCAAATATCCGATAATGTTTCGAGTGACGTCACAGAGACACAGTGACGAACACGGAAAAAAAAATTCGGCAGAGCCAAGATTTCTCGGCTAGATACAACCCATGCTTATTTTGGGCAGAGATTACCGCCGAGCCTGATGACGTCACCCAATTTGTAAGGTGCCTCTACCAGACATACGGACCGACTTCGCCACGTGATGATTTTCGTTTAGTCCCACAAAGTGGCCCACTCTTCCATTTGGAAACCTCAAATAATACTCAGCTGGCTGCGCAACCAAGAATAATACCAGTATCTTTCACTCGAACGACCTATGTTGGCTAGTTGCAAGTTACCACCTAACGGTAGTGGGTTTCCCTCGGCATAGAGCCCGGTTTCCCCCACATTAAAACGCAACGCCGCCATATAAGTGAAATAATATTGAGCGCGGCGTAAAACACCAAACAATCATCATGTAATACCAGTATCCAGGATGTATCAAAATGGTATGAACTGCCCAATAGATAAAACATTTCAATCCCGAAGATAATCTTCAGATTGTACAACAAAAACATGGGATATTTGAATTTTGTCCGTTATTAGCCCGCATTTTCCGTAAATGGAGTTTCCGGCTTTACAGATTTTAATTTTTTTATTTCAAAGTTAATCCTTTTCTATCCCCTCGGTGTAATTTGGGGGATGTAGCAATTAGCTTGTCTGTCCGTCCGTAATCTTTTCTTGTCATCGCATTTTCTCCCACGGTTTATATGGCGGGGGGGGTTTTCTCGAAAATTGGTGGATATACTGGGTACCATGTGAGAATATGTACCTCGCATTTTGGTTGCGCTGGTTTAATTGTTTTCAGAGTTACTGCCCTTTTCGACAGTGCAGGAAGACGTAAACAATGGGTGCTTGTTCCGGTATATATATCTCGCAGTTTTTATCGAAACTGCTTTTATGGATAACTTGTGAGGATGTGCACCTCGGATTTTGGTCGCGTCGGTTTTAAAATTTTCAGAGAGTTAATGTCTTCACGCTCATGCCCCTTTATTGGTTTCAAAATATATAACGGTGGTCTAGTGGGTTAGAGTGATCGTCCCTCGGTCCCACCTGGGATGAATATGAAGGTCCCACACATACCTTCCATCGATGTGGCGCGGGTTCAAATCCCACTCAGACCAAATAAAAATTGAAAAATTTCGGAGTGGATTATTCAATCGGTCTCCGTATGTGGAAGAGTTGCCAGGTACTCGCCAAAGGTCGGGGGTTTCCTCCGGGCAATGAACCCGTTTTCGACCCTCCCGGAAACTGGCAACGCCGCCATATAAGTGAAATAGTCTTGGGTGCGGCGTAAAACATCAATCATTAAATCCCAATAAGGTGTACGACTGTAAAATGTCGGAATTTTTTGGATCTTTTTTTTTTTGCCTCATGCACACGGTGCCCTTTTAAGGTTTTCTATGGTCACCATATATAACCGTTCTCGCGATATAAGTGAATCAACCTTCAACACGAAACCACCATTGAGTAACAAGACCGTTTATGAATGAAATCATCTCGAGGCGCCTTAAGATTACAATCAGTCAATTGAATGGTATATAAAGGATCTGCTCAAAGGACCCTACGCATTGTCCATTCGAAAAAATAAAAATTCTCGTCCAATCTTCATCCATACAGCCTTTAAAAACTTCATTAACATTTGCATTGTACGGCTTTATTAACACAAAAAATCATATAAGAGAAGAGACCAAAATCTTTTAGATTGGTATGATAACAAGACAAATGTTTTTGGGTAAAGAATTCAATTCTTGGTCCAAACATTAAACTTCTTGAGGCTTGTTATATTTCCTGTACAAAGTTTTGGATTCTCGTAACGACGTCTTTGAGAGAAGCCTCACATATTTCCTGGGTATCTTTCGGAGATGACACAGTCTGAGAGAGTCTCTCATGCATTTCTGGTTTTGCACGGATGTTAGACAGTGCCTGAAGCATTTCTGTGGGAGTCTGATTTGTGATCGGCTTTCCTAAAGCCGACAAGACAACGTCGGCAAATTTACCATAATGAGCTGTGGCTGCAATCAACATGACCCTGTCTTTGTCCTGGAATCTGTCGGCAACCACTTTGGCCACAGCTGTGTGGGGATCTAATAGGTAGTCTACAAAAGAAAGCGTGATAACTTCGTTTAAACTTGCTAATTTTGATATAACGAAACAAAATATATAGTCGAGCAACTGGTTCAGTTTGTTGATAATGGTGATTTTGTTACACAAATATGCAATCCACCAGAGCTTATATCTCAGCGGTCACTGAGGTCAATGGTCTGCCAGTTGCCAGGTACTCGCCCATTGACGAACGTCCATTTTCCTTCCATGTGGCAAAATTAACAATCTTGAACGAGGTAAAAAACATAAATCAATCAACCCTAGTCGATGTGGTGACGTAGTGTTTTACGCGAACACAAAGCGTCCGTTTCCATTGCCCAACAATGCCACAATAGAGCACCATTGAAACAAACTGGCTTCGTTCAAATATATGACAATGTTAACACAGCTCAGCGGAAAGCCCAGTTATGTAAACCCGAATACAGTGAATCTGGAGACAGAATCAGCTTCAAGAATAATTGTCGGAGACCTTGGTCATCTAGTAACTTACTTGATTCTGTGTAAGTCGATTTAATCATGTTAAGGCAATCATCTTCGGTACACCAATCCGCTGTAAAATCTCTCTGAATTCTCCCCAATACCTTTAATCGATAACATCAACATTTTATTACATTCTACCCAATTATTTTAAGGCAAATAATATCAGGATGACACGAACTATATTGCAATATTGCCAGTAACGTATATGTAAAATTGGCAGAAATATTCATGAGATCATAACGCGTTGTAAATTTTCAAATATCCTTATCCATGTCTATATCCACATGTACATATACACTGTAATGACTGTATATCAAATCATAATATTTTTCTGCAGACTTCACACAGCTTTGAACGGAGCGGCGAGAGATTCATTTCCACTTGAGTTCCGCTGAAAAATATTTATACTATAAGTCCTGGGGGTTGTTTCTCAACAAAGTTACGACCGACGTAAGTCCAATGCAAGGCGTAACTACCATGGCAACATATACCTTCAACATTGCATTACGACCAGGCGCAAAGTTACGACGGGCGTAAGTATGTTGAGAAACAGCCCCCAGAATTTTAATGAATTCTCATTATTTACTAAAATTCCAATTACCTCATTGGACACTTCAAAGAAACCTTGAGTGTTTAGTGAGATATAGGCATCCCTGACAGAACCTTCACCATGGTCCAACACATGCCACAAGTACCTCTCTACATTCGAGGATTTTAGAATGTCGATGGCTGGAGAGGCAGTTCTATAGAGAGAACGTGATCTCAAGTCATATCGCCCGGTTTGTATAAACTCACTTACTACGTTATTGGCATTTGAAGCGATGATTAGTCGTCCAAAAGGGATTCCCATTTTCTGCAAAAAAATAATGAACGCTTGTAGCTTTTCACTGGATCGCCGTATAGGGAGAGTTGCTAGGTATATAGTCTCCGAAGGTCCGGGGGGTTTCCTCCCGGCAGTTAGCTCGATTTCATCTCCCACTTAACCCGACAAGTGTGTGGGAGGGGGGGGGGGCATATCACTTGGACCTTGATAGCCAATCATAAGTTGTTGTAATAAACCTAAACCCATGATATTTCAGGTTAAAGACAGACAGGAGTTTGGCTTTAGTCCGAAGAATTTTCGTGAAAATTTTGTAATATATTGATGAAGATTAAACCAGATATTATAGATTCCTACCTTTGCGTAGTATGCCGCTAACATGTTGCCAAAGTTTCCAGTAGGTATACAATAATCCACCGATTCTCCCAGTTGAACCACGTTCTGTGCCACCAAGTCCAGGTAGGCTGAACAATGATATACTACTTGAGGTAAAAGACGGGCCCAGTTAATGGAATTGGCAGCACTACAAACGTATAAGTAAAACCAGATCTGACGTTAATTTATAGTTCTGTGTGACTGATTCTAAATGTATTTAAGGTTTATAGACTGATGTTTTCGGCCGATCTCAAGACTATTTTTTCATTGATTGTATATTGGAAACGCATCCTTTATGGATTACGGCCCCTTTTGATCCACGCAGCCTTGTCTATCACATGTTACAAAGATTGAAACCTATTGCAGATATAAAGATACAGGTGACATCGACAGATAAACATCAAAAGGTTTCGATAACTGCCGAAAAACTACATACATTATTCTTTGTTGAGATCTTGACTGTAAAAGACTTTCTCGACATGTTATCCTTATGAAGTCTACATTGTTTTTGAAAATCTTTCTCAAATGCAATACTGGTAAAACTTGTATATCAGGGCTACTTATCAACCACTTTCTGAAGATAAGTTTAAGATCTGTCAAATAGGAAGATATCCTTGATGGTTATCGTAAGTCGTCAAAGTCACCTATAGAAGTTAAGTGAATCCAATCCAAAAGTTGCAGCTTATCTTGGTCTGGAATTACCAGACTTACCTTAAACTACAATTGTAATCTTGTTTAAGCTTGTTATTTATTTCTGTGTCGCTGAAGACGTGTTTGATGGTCGACTGGCAGAAATCAAAGTCACCATTAACACCTGTCCAAAATATAGCAATATTAAGTATGTAAGTATATAGATGATTCCGGACCGCAACATGACCTAAATGGTTGGTTTCTTCAATTGATTGATTGATTGATCGATGTTTCACGCCGCACTCAATATTATCTCATTTCAATATGGCTGCTAGGTTAGTGGGTAAGAAACTTGACCTTTTGCCCGGAGGAAACCCCCAAACTTCGGAGATATTACAAACATATTCAGATTAGATATCTTATAATACTTTCAGTAAGCAAATCAAAATGGAGAACTGTGTACCCAGGATTTCATCATCCAGTTACAGAAGCAGCCCATTAGTATCATGTGAGATAAAAACAAAATTAAACGGAAAGTATCTGATGATTTTAACTTTTTTCTCGATATCTGAACTGTATCAAAAATAATTCCATCGGACATACCTACAACACGCGTCTTTGGTCCATTCATTGCGCACATTTGAGCTTTCTGGATGGTACTGACACCTACTTTCGGGTAGAGAACCATCACGCCTATTCCAGCATCACCTGTAAGTATACAGAAACATCGTCATTCGGAATAGGGTGCACCTGGAGCAATCTAACCCACTTTAGGCTGAACTTCTGGATGCGACAATTGATTAATATAGAGACACCGTCAGTAGGGAATGTTTTCCTATGTCCAATGTTGTAGTTTTCCAAGCTCCTCCTAAGTTCTTATTTGGCTACATAAACAACAGCGGATTCTCTCGTCTGCATATATACATTGAAATAGGACAACCACTCCATAGAAAGGTAAGAAGCACCGCGAAGAGGTACGTTGAACTTAATTTGAAACTGTTAAGGCAATACCTGCATGCCGAGCAAATCCATCGGCTACAGCGCCTCCAGTATCTCCAGATGTGGCCACCAGAATAAGGTGCCTATATGGTGAAATAAAAGGCGTACCAGTACAAACCATGAGTCATAAATCAAACGCTCATAAAGCCAAAATCTAAATTCGATTAATGAACTAACTGTATCTAGCCTTGGAGGGTTCCAAATATTGTCTCTCTCAACACGTACACCAATACATTAAAGGCTTCGTTTAATTCAGAACCACTTCTTATTTGGATATCTAGAGTAAAATACCAAAACATCTAGATCTTTTAAATATTTCTTTCTAGAAAGAGACATATCCTCCAAACGTCTTACAGTTCATGGACTTAATGTCACTCTTTTTTCCAACAACTGATCACCGGAATCCTTAAGGATAATGTATCGGTTTACTGCAGTCTCTACAAATCGGCAATATGAACAATATCTAGAACTGTTACAGGGCAACTGATTCGAACCGGCAAAATTGTCACCCAATGGATTTTGGTAGTTTAAAGCGTGAAACACCAGTTTAGAAATCTGTTATGACAAAACAAACATTGATGAGGAGACAAATAATAATACTTAAAACTGCAGTGTCACTTACTTTTTATACCCGTCATTAGTTGTTGTCGGTGTTTTATTAACGGCATATTGGAAAAATTGCGGCATCAGTTGTAGCGCCAAATCTTTAAAAGAAGCGGTTGGTCCATGAAACAGTTCTACAACATATTGATTGTTTCCCATATCCTTTACAGGACAAACGCGGTTATCATTAAAGTTTTCCCCCGAATACGCGTTTGTAATCATATTCCTTAAAACAGACGGGGCGATATCTTTTGTGTTAATCCACTGTTCCAGGATTCGTTGAGCTCTTTCAGGGTAGTCCATATCAACTAATCGCCCCCATACACCGAGGGGAGATAGCGGAGCAGCGAAAGCTGGCACGAATAATCCACTGTCTTGGGCAAATCCTTCCACGGTAGTTTCAACGAAACTCTTCTGCTCGTCTTCGTTTGTTGTTCCACTTTGTCTAGTAGATACATATTTCTTAGGTGAATTGTAGTCTATTAGACGTTCGTTGACTTTTTCTGCTATGTCGGAACAGGTATCTTCACCCGTTACTAAAACACGAACGTCATAATACTGCTCGTAAAACTGTGTCCTGTATCTAAGGACGCTCTCGATTGTATCTCCCTCTCCAAGTCCCACAATACGGTCAGTTTTCATCTCATGAAGTCGTTTCAATATCCCATCCAATGGAACGTCCAAGTACACAACAGTGCCCAGCCTTTTTATGTTTGTCATAGCTGCTTTGTGTAACGGGTTGGATCCAGTAAGGGAGATAATCGATCGGGAAACGTTCAACAGCAGTAAAGCTTTTCCCTCTTCCTCCAGAAAAGCTCGATCGCCCAATTCAAGAAGCTGAAAATAAATACATGTGAAATCAGAATGCAAAACAGATAATACAGGTATTGGCCAAGCGGTGTAGATTTCAACAAAATACACACGTTATATCCATGGTTACAGCGTTAACTTGGCGTTATACGATCAATGTCAGCATATACACTGCGAGCCTCACTTGCCAAATTTCAATTGGAACCATTGCACTTTAGATAACCAATTGTATTTTTTCTCTCTGAAATCTCCAATTTACCTTATTTGCGACTGATGTCTTCCAGATAACCTCTAGATGGTCGTTATCAATATCCACTTGTGGCATGTCCAATCTTTGGCTAAGAAGTCCTCCGACCGTCGTCTTCCCACATCCAGGGCATCCCATTAATATGATGTTTCTCTCATCTTCGGTCTGCTATAGACAAAGGTACGTATAGAATCATTTAGTTTTAGAGATATTTAAGGAAGGTTGATTTGCTTTTGCCGTAGCCGAAGTTCAATATTGTTAAGTTCTTGGTTCATGATATCTATATATAGTGGCTTGTGTATATTTTCGGAAGAGTAGCACTCACTGATGTCGTCTGCTATAGACAAAGATACGTATAGAATCGTTTTATCAAGACTTTTGGAAACATACCTACCAATGAGATAAAGTGACGCTGGCTTCTTAAATGACTTGTTATATTTTCCTTAGGCCAATCAGAATTTGGTTTAGATTCTATGTTGATTACATATTCCAAGTGTGTATTGAGTATTTACATATTCCAAGTGTATATTGAGTATTTACATATTCCAAGTGTGTATTGAGTATTTACATATTCCAAGTGTGTATTGAGTATTTACATATTCCAAGTGTGTATTGAGTATTTACATATTCCAAGTGTGTATCGAGTATTTACATATTCCAAGTGTATATTGAGTATTTGGTTGATTGTGGTCAAGAACCGGTCAAATGGTTATTGGTGGTGGATGGGAGTGATGGGGGATAGAGGCAGACTATCCCAATTTAGGTAAACCATAAACAAATATTTAGTTATGATTTACCGCCGCCAGACTGCGCTCTCGCCTCCCCCACTTTGACCTATTCTGGCCCGCGAGTAACAAAGAAAAGAGACACGTGAGCGCGGCTAACCATGGCTTTGAGGTATTTACAGGTATTTGTTCTCAACGCATTTACTGCTATGGCAGTTTGCCGTTGTATTGGACTAAATATACACAGTACGAGTTGTCCTATGTGTTTTGGCTGTATTGGACTTGCGTTGGTTAGTTGACATCCGTTGGACTATGTGTATAATGACCTCTATGACCTATTTTTGGCCACAGCTATAAGTTGTTACATGAAGGTCAAGGTTGGTCCAAACTCTGATGCATAAACCTAAGAGTGGCTACTGAAATCAGCTACCGACAAATTTGGATCAACAAAAATTAGGAAAGGTTGCAATGATTCAAAACAATAAGATTACCGAAAATGTCAAATGAAATTGCACCCTGCTGCCATCTGTGCAACATGTGTGGTCGAAGTACATGACTGAATATAGTGATTCCATTACATTGACCAGATGAATGTTTTAACAGAATTGTTTGAAAATAATTATAAATTTCTCACATGGCTCCTTTTGTCTCCGCTGAAAAGACGAACGATCCCTGGTAGGCCCCTCTCATTCCGTCCGTGGTTTAGCAACGATATTCCTCTCAAATGCTGACTTAGTGCGGGGGATGTAATTACCCTATGAAGGAATCGGAGATACTTCATTCTCATCATTATAAACATTCGAAATGAATTTGCTGAGTTTTGGTGAATATTTTAAGATGTCATTTTAGTCATGGCTACAGTAGGCTAAATCCAAACCCCTTGCCGTTCATAGTCATAAGACAAGTACAAACGTATATAAAATCTTTCAACCAAGTATAAGCACAATTTCCACAGTCTGTTGTGTGTTTGTTACAGAACGTGTCCGTTGAATACGTTCGAGATAACACTGAGGTCAAAGGTTATTAGGTGATATGACCATATGTCGACTATAGCTATATATGACATCAAGATAAGCATGTATATACGTAAAATGACAGCTCACTTGTGACGTTTTTAAGTTCTCTTTTCGACCCTGAAGAAATCTAGGCAACATTTTGAAAACGACAGATTTACAAGGTATGTGCACCGAATACAGGTAGCCTACAAATGACATCGTCGGGTAAGAAGGAGGCAGTCCAAGCTGTTTTATCCAGTAATTTGTATAAGTCGAATACTTGTTATGACAGATAATGAAGGCAATAATAAAACTATAACGCCCCTGTGAAGCACATTAAATAGCCCAATATATAAGTTTTAAATTCTTCTTTATACACTCCCTTGACAATGCAAAATATAGGTAAAATTTCCCACGGATAGTTGAATATGACACCCTCCGAGCAAAGCCCAGCTCAGCATTTTCATATACTGTAATTATATGAATATAATGCTTAGCAAAGACGGTGGGCTCGGCGGTCCAGTGGGTTAGAGTGATCGTCCCTCGGTCCCACACAGACCTTCCATCAATGCGGCGCGGGTTTGAATCACACCAAATAAAAATTGAAACATTTCTGAGTGGATTTTTCTCTCGGTCGCCGTATATGGAAGAGTTGCCAGGTACTCACCAAAGGTGTTTCCCTCGGGCAATGAGCCCGGTTTCCTCCACCACTAAACCTGGCAACGCCGCCATATAAGTGAAATAATCTTGAGTGCGGCGTAACACATCAATCAATAAAGCTAACAGACGAGTGCTAAGAGTGGCGTTGATACGATATATACGTCGTGTGCATATATAATTCTGTTCTCTTGGTTATTTTGGAACTAGAACTGATCACTTGTTTTGATTTGTGTTTTATTCACCATTAAATTAAAAGTGACAGTACAGAACTTGCAGTATTTTAGGTAGGTGTAAAGTTCCAATGGTACATGTTCAATAAAAACAGAGAATTTTATCGAAAGATGATAGGACATGTTTGTAGTGAAGTAAACAAACTAAGACATGGGAAAGTAAATAAAAGAACACATGTGGCCTACACTTAATGTATCTTATATATTTTGCTTATTCCACTTTGTGGGACATTTGGTATACCAATTGCATGACGAGATAGGTCTGCATAATGTTTTGTCTCTGTCTCTGTTTCCGAATGGTGAAGATCAGATTGTTTAGTGAGAAGTGTTCGTTGGGGAGGATGTAGACGAAAGGGATGATGTATGAAGGTATGAGCGACCATACTTCACTTTATAGTAAAGGTCTTACTCCGTTATTTATAATTTCTGACATTTATTGGTCGTCGACCAGGTGCCGATAAATATCCAAACATAAATAACGAGGTACCTGTAGGCATTTAATATTATTGAATTAGAGCGACCAGTACGGTAGTGGAAACATTTAACGTGTAAATATCTAAGATGTTATGGTTTTGAAAGATAAACAATTGGTGCAAATTTATAAGAAAAACTTATTGTTCTGATAGCCGAGAAATCTTGTCTGTGTGTTTTTTCTTCTGCAGTGCATACGTCAGGGAGTGTATGTTAGATTTTCAGCACCACGGAGTGATTATTCGGGCTAATTGTTCGGACAGCTGTTTTGCAGGAGAAATAATGAATTTAGATGTGATTTATATATGCAATCCCCCAAAGAGCGTTTGCATAAAACAGATATAGTGATATAAGAGTATGATATAAAAGAATGATGGATGTGTGTTTGTTAAGACTTGTCCTGATATGTCTTATTATCCTGGTATTACGCGGGTTTTATTACATGTAGGCTATTTGAAAGTTATTCCTAGAAATTACCTGCAAAGAGCTAGAGAGCAAAATGAAAGTTCAATGTGGACAAATTTAAATTCCCTGTACCGGAAGTCAAATTTCTAGGTTTCATTCTGTCAAAGGATGGACATAAACCTGATCAAGAAAAAATCAGAGCCAATACAGAAATGCCACAACCAACTTGCAAATAGGATATACAACGCCTATTGGGAATGGTAAACTATGTATCCAAATTTATCCCGAATGCCTCGGAAATAACTGCCCCTCTTTACTTAGGTACCTGTTGAAAAAAGAGACAGCATGGAGCTGGCATGATGAACACAAACAAAGCCCTGGAGAAAATAAAACTAGCCCTTACAAGTAATCCAGTGCTGAAATTTTTCAACCCCAAACTGCCTCTGAGAATACAGACTGATGCTTCACAAAAGGGCATTGGATCGTGCTTAATTCAGGATGGCCACCCCTTAGCCTATGCGTCACGATCGCTCACATCAGCTGAACAATACTATGCCCAAATAGAGAAGGAGTTAGCAGCCATTGTGTATGCATGTGAGAAATTTCACCAGTATATTTACGGTACCACAGTGGAAGTACAATCCGACCACAAACCCCTTGAGGCAATAATGAAAAAATGAGAACCGTATTGAAAAAAGCAGAACAACGCCAAGGCTACAGAGAATGCTACTAAGACTGCAAAGATACTCTGTGAATGTGATTTACACCCCAGGTAAAAACATGCTAGGCCTAGTTATCGACACCCTTTCCCGAGCATACTGAATATTTTTTCGCTCTTGGTTCATGATATCTCTATATATATAGTCTTGTGTTTATTTTCGGAAGACTAGCACACACTAGTGTCGTCTGCGAAAAGAAAAGAGCAGAACAATAAGAAATATCATTTATGTATAAAGGAAACAAAACTTGACTAAGGATAGACCCTTGGGGAACCCCGATGTTATCAGAAAGGGTGCCTATAATGAAGTTTACGACACCGAATTTACACCGAGCATAACGTACATGGGAGACAGCTGGCTTTTAGATACATTCTTTTTTTTCAACTGGCTATAATATTTCATTTAAATCCATTGACATTTTAATTCTCTCCATATAGTCTATCATGCGACAAGATATTTTAATCCAATTCCGTTTTCTTAGTCGCTCCGATACTTGATAAACCCATACGCATATCCGGTTGTTTGTAAACAGACAAAATAGGAGAGACTAGTAACTGACAGGTATTTTTCTGTTATTTAAAGACTGGTATCTCTCATTACAAACTAATTTACAAAACACATACAAGCTCTGTCGCTTAAAATGATTCTAAGGATCTTTGATTATAGCGTCAAAGGTTCAAAGTTGTGTCCTAATCCTACCAAGTGAACAACAACAACACGTGTGGTTTTCATGTCATACGTATAATTCAGAAGCTTTTTAGTGCTTCTAGTCTCGAAAATGTACGATAAAGTATTGTTTTGAACTAACTTTGGCTTAGAATGAATGAATGGTCGTCCCGGTTATTTAAATTTTGCTACTTTTCGAATACGTTTTCGGTTCGTACAGGGCACATACTGTATGGATTTTCCTCATTCCAACGCCAATAATTTAGTTTTTCGATGGCCTTCAAAGTCTCTTACTGTCGTAACGATCAGAAATTATGAAAAAAGTGGGAATTTCGGCAGCTCATGCCACGTTAAGTTTTGATTCTGTTGCAGTTTCAGCTTGACAATTTAAGATGGGTAAAGAAAAGGCTGGCTTTCTAACACCAAAAGCTATAGCAAATCGAATAAAAGCCAAGGGTCTACAGAAATTGAGATGGTATTGCCAGATGTGTCAAAAGCAGTGTAGAGATGAGGTAAGAAATCAAATATTGAAGAATCCTTACAGGATCTTCAGGATAGGTACAGTCCTATCGCCGTAAGCCGGCAAATCCCCAGCCGACCAATGCGGTAGACAGCCTTCGGAAGGTTCCTCGAGAGTTGAACTGGCTCAGTGAAGCGGCTAATGATGAGTGCGCGATTGAAAATAGTCTGACTTAAAATTCACTATTCGGGCTACGTTTAAGCTTTATTTCTGTTTGAAAATGTCATCAGATGTCTTTTTATTCTTTTTTTGTCAATCTTCCATAATAAAACAGTACTTTATTTAAGATTTGTTACTTAGCTTACACACGAACACAACGTGTTACTTTACCCTGGCACAGGCCGTCTGTGTGCCTTCAGTGAACTCCAGCAGAGCTTTGACTACTCCCCTGCGGCAGACAAACCCATGGCTTGATGACCGATTACAATTAGCCCTAACAGTTTACGCGGAAGGTGCTTATTGTTGTCTTAGACCTGCATTCACTCATTTTTTTATTTTATTACGGCAAAAAAGTTGCCGCGGAAAAGTCCATTTTCCCCGTAATCAAATGAATTCGTTTTCACGGATCTTTCCTTTTAAAATTCACATGAAATGTCTTTCAATTGGAAAGAACTGGTTCCTAAATATCTAATCCTGGTGATTAGTCACATTCTGTAAAGTATTTTTTCCACAAATGAATCTATAAACCACAACCTTATGGTATATCCACCGTTTGTGTGATAGTGCACGGTTAAAATCCCAATAAAGTCACATGCACAGTTGATCAAGCCTGGTTGAGTCCATTTCTAACTTTTCTGTGGGGTTTAGAATGGGGTAAAGCAATTTTTCGACGGCAATCCCTGCAACATTGGCGATTGCCACGTGAATCGCAAGAGTTGTAAATCATTTTACCATACTAACAATGAAGTTTAATAAACAATCCGACTAATGTTATTGAAATATAAAATATATTGAAGTGAAAATGTGTAAGCCAGAAAAGACATAAAAAAAATCATATTTAATAATTATATGATTCCCTTTTTCACCAAATATTAATTCCTTCTAATAGTTCAACACTCAGACCCCCCCAAAAATTGAGAGGATTTTTCATTTGGTCGCCGTATGTGGAAGAGTTGCCAGGTACTTGCCGAGGGTCAGGGGATGAGCCCGATTTCCTCCCCCACTTAACCTTACAACACCGTCTTATACATGAAATAATCTTGAGTTAGGCATAAAACACCAATCAATCTAATAGTTCATGTACTTATGTCAAAATATGAAGGTGAACAGATCGTGTTTATTTAAGAAGGGGCATCTGATTACCTTGAGTTAATTCTGAGTTGTTTTCAACATAACCCAGTTCAAATAAAAGACTGCTGTGAATACTCTCACCATGTGTTCGGATTTATTATATAACGACACCATTTATAGTCTCTAATTACCCGGCGCTTGAAAATAACATGCGATTAACGTAAGGGAAATTGCCGCGGGAGTGTTGCTCAACACAGCGTGAACATATAAATCATACTGCCAGCAGAGTGATATGGATATATTTAAAAAAAAACAAAAAAAAAAACACAAGACTAGATTGTGAAATATGTTCTGTATTAAATAACTGCATTGTTTACCGGCAATCTCTTGTGTATGAATTAAACTCTTTGTTTGACATTCTTGGACATTTTTTGTGTTACATGGGCAGGCCTCGAATTTTGGAAAATTTAGGGCACCCATTTTCAGGCCACTTTGGTTATTTTTGGCCTTGTCTCTATCAAATAACCTGGAGAGAAAAATAGGGCACCACTGCCAAAAAGAAGGGCATGGAGGCAAATGGCCTCGTTGCCCTGGTTAAATTCGAGCCCTGCATGGGCTTATATTCTGTTAAATCTCCATGACCCAACATTCATAATGTTTGTCACTTGTTTCGCACAAGGTATCGATTTCAGATACCGTCGTACAACTGTTCAAAGCTTTACAAGTTAGGAATTCTGAATTTCCACTTCGTATTTTATTAAAATTCTTCCCTTACTCTGTACTAAACATTTTAGAAGCCATTTTTATATAAATGTTATTCACAAATTCAGTCCGCCTTTTGAGTCGGACTCGTTTTCAAACAGAGCGCATGGGCAAAATATACCATAATGATAGTGATACGCGATTTATGAAAGTAATCAAACCATGAATCAGGAAAATCAAGTAACGATATGGGCTTCTTGATTAAAAATAATAGGTTTTTGTTGACAAAAAGTATGCATGGCGTAAATTTGACTAAAGCCCAATGTAAGCTGAAGTGACTGGACTGGCTTCCGCGTTAACGACTTCTGAAATACCTTCCGCGGACAAAATCTCATCCAGCTGTGAGAATAAGCGTGAGTTCAGACCAGTTTCCGCGAAAGCTACCGAAAATCATTTGCCGGCTTACGGCGATAGGACTGTAGGATGCCTCGGTGGCTCAGTGATATCCTCGCAGTGAGACATAGGCCTTCTGTCGATGGGTAGCGAATTCGAATCCAACTCAGACCAAATAAAAAAAATAAGGTTTATCACTTGGCACTATGTTGGAAAGTTTCTTTCCCAATAAACCTGGCAACCTGGCCATATAAGTTAACTAATCGTGAGTGTAGCGTAAGTCATCAATCATACATGTACAAGGCAAGTTACAAATTTCTTGTACAAAGCTGAAAATGACTTATTACTAATATGATTTTTTTTCTCCATTTCAGAATGGGTTTAAATGTCATATGACTTCTGAATCACACCAAAGACAGTTGTTACTTTTTGCTGAAAACCCAGATCAGTATATTGATGATTTCTCAAAGTAGGTTGAAGTTTTTCTACAATTTGAAAGTATGTTTCATTATATTTTTTGTATACATTAATTCAGATGTTGAAGATACACTTTAGAGGTCATCACTAGTTTTACTCCTTGTGTTTCACAACCTCAGAACTGAGCGCCGCATTCAAACGATTTGTGGAATTCTCACGATACTCTTACTCACTATTTTCAAATGTTGGTCTAGATTAAGAGGATAGTTCCGTTTTCTAAAAAGTTCATAGAACCAATGTTTTTATTTTTGAAAATCAAAATGTTGAACACTGTTCTCCAAATTCAAGAACTTTTTTGACCTGCAAAATCATGCAATGGTTTCAATAGACAAATAGCTATACCTTTACTATACTGGGGTTTTTTTGTACTAAAAGTAAAACCCGCAAAGAATTTAATTTTTCCTTACAACAGATACCACTTTGATGATCACTCCGACCAAGCAACAATTGTTCTTTTTGATTTCAGAGAGTTTGAAGAAGGTTACTTAGAAACCCTCAAACGACGATGTGGTACAAAAAGAATCAACGCTAACCTGGTGTATCAAGACTACATCAACTATAAAGAACATATGCATATGAATTCTACAAAATGGGAAACTCTCACAGAGTTTGTGAAATATTTAGGGAGAGAAGGTTAGTGTTTGTTCTTGGCAAATCATGTCAGCCTCTAATAGAAACACAACACACTGGCCAGGCCTGTCATTAAGAATAGACTGGGAGAGTTACAATATGCCCTCCCAAAACTGTCAGGATGACCTGTTTCACCCTCCCCAAAAATGGTCTCCCAAAATTCAATGCGAGTGCACTTCCTCTCCCATGTTTTTCAGAGAGAGAACATCATCATGATGAAATAAAAGCATCTGAAGTTATAGAAAAGGAATTTTTATTTTGGTATAGGCCTACTTATCAATTGTCACACAAATTCTGGAGAAAACAGGCTTTTAAAAAAAATGTTCTCCTAGTTTTCCATATTATCATACAGTAACTGTTAGTTCTATTTCAATGGACATGAAACAGGTGGAAAATAGTTTTATCTTGGGAGAGTGAGAAACACAAACACTCGCCTGAAACCGGTAGGGAGAGAGGACTGATAAACAGGTCTCCTCGGACCCCTCTGGGGGTGTGTGGAGGAGAAGGAGAGCAATTACTCTCCCTATAATGACAGCCCTGCTGGCCTTGTTTTTAGAAAGTAAAATGTTCAATGGAGAGCAATGTTATAAAAACGTTTGTAAGAAACTACATAAAGCAGACAGGTATTAATGGTACTTGCTGCATTTGTTTATAAAGATTAAACCACTATATAAATGAAATAATCAATATAAAGAATGAAAATAATTGAAAGAGATTTTCATTTTGATAATTTATATTTTTTCTTTCCAGGAAAGTGTATTGTTGATGAGACAGAGAAGGGTTGGTTTGTCCAGTATGTAGACCGTGATCCTGAGACAATCCGTAAAATGGAAGCCAGTGCCGCTAAAGAAAAGATGGAGATGGATGATGAAGAAAGAACGTCACGTTTTATACAAAAACAAATTGAAAAGGCGGCCGCACAAGAACGAGAAAAACCTGTCGTAGAATACACAGAGTTACAAAGGGAAAGTGAAGAGGAAAAGGTGGCGTTTAGCTTAGGAGGAATGAAAAAGGATACACAAAAGTAAGGCTTTCTGCTCTCTTTTCAAGATTTGTTTCCATGTTTATTTTATAAGAAACAAAGTTTTATATTGCTCTCTTTTATGATCCTCATTTGCTTTTTGTAATCATGTAACATGGACCATATAAAAGAATGTTCTATTACCAGTCCAGGCATCACCAAAACTGGTAGAAGAAATTCTGCCATTTTTCTAGAGATTGTAATCCCAAAAATAACGACCATTATGTACAAGAAGCACACTTTTTTAAAAAAGTTACTCATTGTTTTTTTTTTCTTAACACAGAAGTTCTTTAACATCAACTAAAGCTCTTACTTCGTCCCATCAAAGAAAGGGTCAAATTGCAGAAGAGAATGAAAGTAAAAAGGAATCCTCCAAATCACGTGCCAGTCGATGGAAGGATCTAGAGGATGCACCGGAGGAGAAGAAAAATAAACCTGTTGTTGAAAAAGCGGGACAGAAGAGAAAATCTGCCTTAGATGAGATAAGAGAGGTTAGAGCCTGCTCTGAATTTTATAATAATATAAAGTGAAATAATCTTGTTCCGTCGTAAAACAGCAATCAATCTGTGCCTTGCTCAACCTGAAACAATCAAGCTATTCAATGCTTTATAAGTTTTATGAACAACCTTTGGCAATATTTTCAATTGCATTACAGTAAATACTTTATAAGTCTAACTGCAAAGAGTATAACATTTCAAGTGCAGCACATATAAAATATAATACTACATTTACCACCCTACGTTGATTTCAAAAGTTAATTAGCTCAGTGACATATGATCATCCCTTTGCACGTATACATGTACCTAAAATAAGTGTTAATGTAAGATCCAATCTGTTCCTAACCAGTTTGAGTGACTGAAGACCAAATATTTGACATTTTATTTGATTGTTATATATTTTTCAGATGGAGGAGAAAAATAAAGAAAAGATGAATCGTAAAGACTACTGGCTTCACCCAGGAATAGTTGTCAAATTGATCACCAAAAAACTGGGTGACCGGTACTATAAGAAAAAAGCTGTCGTCTTAGAGGTGCATAACTTATTTACAGCAACAGTAAAGATGTTGGACAGTGAGAAGGTATTGAAAGTTGACCAGACCCATGTGGAGACTGTTATACCAGCTCTTGGTAAGATTCATATTCTAATTGGTTTGTTTTGGATTGGGTCAGGTTGATTGATTGATTGATTGATTGCTCAAGATTATTTCACTTATATGGCGGCATTGCCAGTTTTATTGTGGGAGGAAACCGGGCTCTATGCCCGGAGGAAACCGACGACCTTCCGCTGGTAACTGGCAACCATCCCATATAGGTCGTTCGAGTGAAAACCCAGTCAGAAGATTGGGTCAGGGGGGAAGGTATGTAGGCTCAGTTGGAAGAGCAGTTGTCTCTCATAACGACACAAACTTTCAATTTCACGCTTACAAACTGGATTTCTACCCAACCTGAAAGAGAAAATTGAAAAATTTCCAAGTGGATTTTCACACTATAGATCTTTATGGAAATATTGCCAGGTGGGGGTTTTCTACATTGTTTACTTCTCCCACTTAACCTAACATCATTGGCATGTCAGTGAAATAATCCAGACAGTGGCTTAAAACATCAATCAATCCTCACCTTACTTAACCCTGTTAACATTACCACATAAGTGAAACACTCATGATTGCAGCTTAAAATATCAGTTAATTATGTTTGGCCATGGGTACATTGGCCTATACTGTTAAATAGTCAAAAATAAAATAATCACGCTGGAGTCCAGTTATCTGGTTAATCTCAGAATTTACTTGAATAATGTTTTACTGACATTGTAATCTTTCCAGTTGGAACCATTGTAGTTATGTTAAGTGACATGAGTTAAGATAAGTACCTTGAAAAACAATCGGATTAATGTTCAAATGAAACAGGGGGCTCGGTGGTCCAGTGGGTTAGAGTGGTCATCCTTCAGTCACACGCAGACCTTCCACTAATTTGTGACGCGTGTCCGAATCACTCAGACTAAATAAAAATTGGAAAATAGCTGAGTGGATTTTTCAATCGGTCGCTGTACAATGTATGTGGAAGAGTTGCCAGGTACTCGACGAAGGTTGGGGGTTTCCCCCGGGCATAGAGCCCGGTTTCCTCCCACAATAAAACTGGCAACTCCGCCATATAAGTGAAATAATCTTGAGCGCGGCTTAAAACACCAAACAATCAATCGACCGGGCAATAAGCCCGATTTCCTCCCCCACTAAACCTGACAATGTCACCATATAAGTGAATTAATCTTGAATGCAGCGTAAAACATCAATCCAATAAAAAAGATCAGTAAAGCTAAAAGTTGGCCATATGAAGCAAAAAATGTGCTAACAACAGACAAAATTCAAATAGCCGTGATGTACATGTATTTAATAGCACATTTAATGGTTTTTATTGCTTTAGCTTAGAAAAACTACCGTAACCTACATCCCAGAGGCTGGTATCAACAGAAAGCTCTTATTTTAGTAATTCTGTTTCGACAATTTTTTTTCAGTATTTGACAGCTCATACAACTTTATGATTTATTTTATAGGTAAGACAGTGATGGTAGTTAATGGTGCATACAGAGGTCAAAAGGCTCAACTCACAGAAATCAAAGAGAAGACTTTCAGTTGTAATTTAACTATAAGCTCGGTAAGTTCATTATCTCCTGATTTAATCAATTATAACAGCGATAAATGAACACATAACCAATGGTTTGGTATACAAAGTTTTTTAAGGAGTAGCTCCTCATGTTTCAGTGATTTTTTTTTTTCTCGGTATTTTACACAATTATTTTGTGAGAAAATTCTGGTGGTTCGATTAGCACCCATCTTCAAAGCTAGGGCACATCTGTGGCTAAGTTAGCAGAGCCTTCTGTTTATGGGCCGAGAGTTTGGATCTCACCGAGTCCCAAAAAATTTCTGAATTCTGAGTGCATTTTTTCACTCGATCTACATATGTGGAAGAATTGCTAGAGATTGTTAATTTCCTCCGTCCCCTCCAGTACGGCGTAAAACACCAACCAATCAAACTTTTGCAAATTTAGATGAATTATTCATCTATCTTTGAATTTCTTATATCAAAAAAATAGGAAAATGTTCTAGAGAGCTGTAAGTTCTTCGGATATTGACAAAAAAAACTTTATTTTCAGGGTCCATTAAAAGGAAGGATATTGGAAGGTATACAGTATGAAGACATAAGTAAACTACACCAGTCATGACAAAGGTTATTGGAAACTGATCTCTTAGCAAAATTAATATCACCAGATAGATAACAATTGTTATCCTGGGACACTTGCGGTCAGAGTTATTCCCAAGAACTGTGTTTCTGCATTGCCCAAGTGCTACAGGACTACAGGACTCCGACACCACCTGTCCACCAATGGAATAACATATTTAATAGAAAGAGTTGTTAGTCCTTCCTTAATGGGAGAGGATATAACATTGACAGTGTACATTGTATGTGGTGTTTGTAGTCCCCGATATTGCCTATGACTTGTAAGTTATCTTCATACATCCACAAAATACTTTATATGACGTTGAATCTGATTCGTTAGATATGAAAGGACATTGCTCATCATTTTATCAGGAGAGACAATTGTAGACAGTTTATGAGCTGATTGTTGTCTGAGAGATTCCACAAACAGTTTATGAGCTGGTAGTAGTCCGAGAGATTCCACAAACAGTTTATGAGCTGGTAGTAGTCCGAGAGATTCCACAAACAGTTTATGAGCAGGTAGTAGTCCGAGAGATTCCACAAACAGTTTATGAGCTGGTAGTAGTCCGAGAGATTCCACAAACAGTTTATGAGCTGGTAGTAGTCCGAGAGATTCCACAAACAGTTTATGAGCTGGTAGTAGTCCGAGAGATTCCACAAACAGTTTATGAGCTGGTAGTAGTCCGAGGAATTCCACAAACAGTTTATGAGCTGGTAGTAGTCCGAGAGATTCCACAAACAGTTTATGAGCAGGTAGTAGTCCGAGAGATTCCACAAACAGTTTATGAGCAGGTAGTAGTCCGAGAGATTCCACAAACAGTTTATGAGCAGGTAGTAGTCCGAGAGATTCCACAAACAGTTTATGAGCAGGTAGTAGTCCGAGAGATTCCACAAACAGTTTATGAGCTGGTAGTAGTCCGAGAGATTCCACAAACAGTTTATGAGCAGGTAGTAGTCCGAGGAATTCCACAAACAGTTTATGAGCTGGTAGTAGTCCGAGAGATTCCACAAACAGTTTATGAGCAGGTAGTAGTCCGAGAGATTCCACAAACAGTTTATGAGCAGGTAGTAGTCCGAGAGATTCCACAAACAGTTTATGAGCAGGTAGTAGTCCGAGAGACTCCACAAACAGTTTATGAGCAGGTAGTAGTCCGAGAGATTCCACAAACAGTTTATGAGCAGGTAGTAGTCCGAGAGATTCCACAAACAGTTTATGAGCTGGTAGTAGTCCGAGAGATTGCACAAACAGTTTATGAGCAGGTAGTAGTCCGAGGAATTCCACAAACAGTTTATGAGCTGGTAGTAGTCCGAGAGATTCCACAAACAGTTTATGAGCAGGTAGTAGTCCGAGAGATTCCACAAACAGTTTATGAGCAGGTAGTAGTCCGAGAGATTCCACAAACAGTTTATGAGCTGGTAGTAGTCCGAGAGATTCCACAAACAGTTTATGAGCAGGTAGTAGTCCGAGAGATTCCACAAACAGTTTATGAGCTGGTAGTAGTCCGAGAGATTCCACAAACAGTTTATGAGCTGGTAGTAGTCCGAGGAATTCCACAAACTGACAAAGTCTTTTACTGGTCTTTCTTGACCCTTGTCCAAAGACCTCGGGATACAGATATGTGTATAATTTACCAGCCAGTAGTAGTCCGATGAATTCCACAAACAGTTTATGAGCTGATTGTTGTCTGAGAGATTCTGACAAAGTGTTTTACTGGTCTTTCTATAGGCCCATCACCATCTTTTCGTTCAATCAAAGGGAAGCTTCAGAGAGTAATGTTAGCCTTGTCCTGGGCCATACTTGACCAATCATACATTGTCATTCTGAGAAAAATTGTATTCCTTCTTTATTCTTTTATAAAATTGGCTACGGTAGACCTTTTATACCTTTATTAGCGTTAACGCAACATCATTTCTTGGTTATTATTTCTCAATTCTGTGGCTACCAGAAATAACACTTCAAAGTCAAACTGCCCAATGACGTTTAAGACATGGTGAAATAAAATGAACAGCCATGAAAAAGTAGGAGATGAACTCTTGTAGCGAACTTTGATAAAGGTAAATTGGGTGTCGGTATTTAAAGCCTTGGGCGTGAAATCTTGACTATAGGAATATGATTATTCCAGTATTCTGAGTATGAGATCATATGTGTAAGATTGTGTTTATTATGGAATGTCAAAGTGGGGACAAAAAAATCAAGATTTGGAATTTTACTGCATTTTCAAAAAAATGTTTTCCCCAGCATGAGAAATGTTCATTGACATGTTAGAACAACTCTAAATTTCATTTTTGAATTTTGTCTATACCTAGTGTCTAGACTCAATAAATATTTTTTTAAACAATTTTAGTGTCTGGGTCAAAGTTTTACATTGAGCTTTCTTTTCATGTCGACAGTCGAAGTTCAGGAAAAATGCCCTCTTATTGGCAGCTCTTGCTGATTGGCGTTTTATGTTACAAGCAAATTTATTTCACTTATATGGTGGTATTGCAGTCCATAAAATTTTTGTGTCAGTCAGAAACATTGAATCTGTTCCTGTATATTGAAATACTTGGAACCAACTGGTACCGATGCTAGTTTCGTTATACATTATACCATATACTGCCTTTCATGATGGGAAACAGATTTTCGTTTCAGGAAACATAACTGAAACCAAACTTATTTTAGTCTGGGGCCTGAACGAACCGAATTTTTCGCACATCCATTTATTTTAGGAAGCCTGAAAGGAAGCATTCACAGAAGCACAAATCCAAATGTACGTCCACTGTTCGTCCGAAATTCTGACTCCAAAAAGATTTATTGTAAGTATGTGTTTTGACGGACCGCCGATATATACACAAACAAAAACGTTAAGCACCCCCCTGGAAAGTCTGCATCGATGTAGGGAGATTGTTGACAAACTGATATTGCACAACCGATTGTGGTCATAAAGGGCAACATTCTGGCGATAAGAAATGTCACTTTGAGTGTGTAGAACACATCCATAGAGCAGAAGGTCAACAGCCTCCATTAGCTACGTCTCAACCCTCCAGTGTGACGTCGGATTTGAATCCTTGACCTTCTGCTCTTGGGATGTGTTATACACACTCAAAGTTAAAAAAATGTGTTTAGTACCATTGGAAACCATTGGAAAGCGCGCTTCTTCTGAACCATAAAGTATTTTTTGTTTTCTTCTCCTCTAAGTCCGACACGGCGAGTAATCAAATACACATGCACCACGAAGACCAAATAAAAATTGAAAAATGGATTTTTCACTCGATCGTCGTAGGTAAAAAAGGGTTGCCTGGTATTTGACGAAGGTCGGGGGTTTCCTCTAAACAAAGAGCCTGGTTTTCCTGCACTAAAAGTGGCAACGCCGCCATACTTTAATGAAATAATCTTTCAAGAGTATGTTGTAAAATATTGATCGGTCAATCAATCTATTGTTTTCTTTTCATTACTTTTTCCCGCATGTATGAATAAATACATGTACGTCTATTACAAGTTTCTTGTTTCATCGAAACTGTCTAATAATTTGTTAAAGGGGCATGAGCTGCCAAAATTCGCACCTTTTTCATAAATTCTGATTGCCACGACAGTTACAGGCCTTGACAGCCACCGGGAACCCAATTAGTGGTTGACTTTGGAATAAGGAAAATCCATGCAGTCTTGGTGCTCTGCTAGCCGAGATAGTGTTCGAAAAGTAAACAAAATTTCAATATACGGGACGAGCGTTCATTCATTCGAAGCCTATATAGTTCGAAACACCACTTTCTCGGGACAGCACGGAAAAGCTTCAGAAAAATAACCGATAATTTCTACATTATTATTAAAGGGGAAAATATCCCCATTTTGGCAGCTCATGCCACTTTAAGAATATATATAAAATCAGAAGTCTATGAATAGACTTCTGATAAAATATATGTAGTAACTCTGTTGTTACCGTTTAAACAACGCTACCGTACTTTGACCTGAACATGCCACACGTTTACAAAAAAGATCAGTGGCTCAGTCGACACAGTGATATAGTCTCTCAGCCTGCATGACACAAGCCCCCCCCCCCCCCCCCCCACGCATCAATGGGTCGTTGGTTCGAATCTCACTTAGTTCAAGAAAAAAATAAAAATATCAGTGTGTGGTTTTCAATTCATCATACCAATGGGCCGCGGGTTCGAATCCCACTCAGTCCAAAAATTGGAAAATTTTCTGACTGGGTTTTCACTCGAACGACCTATGTGGGATGGTTGCCAGTTACCAGCGGAAGGTCGTGGGTTTCCTCCGGGCACAGAGCCCGGTTTCCTCCAACAATAAAACTGGCAACGCCGCCATATAAGTGAAATAATCTTGAGCGCGGCGTAAAACACCAAACAATCAATCAATCAATCAATTCATCATCCCATGTGGGAGGGCAATCTGACTAAAGTCGAGATGTCGCATGTACGTGAAATAATCTTGACTATGGCGATAAACATCAATAATTTCATTCGATCTGAGTTAAACGTTTAACCAATACAGATTTATCAACATCGAGATACTTTATTCTGAAAAAAAAATCACTCGAACGACCTATGTGGGATGGTTGCCAGTTACCAACGGAAGGTCGTGGGTTTCCTCCGGGCATAGAGCCCGGTTTCCTCCCACACTAAAACTGGCAACGCCGCCATCAATCAATCTGAAAAGAATGATCGATTTTGTAACATCGACGATTCACTGTGATAGGCTACGTCGGAGTTATCAGAAGTTGACATATATGTGCCTCATGTGACTGTATAAAGGTCGGAGTTGGACGAAACTGCTGAAATCAGACTATGGAGTATGATATACTAGAAGAGTCATACACCGGATCATCTGACACTTATGGCTGCTGAGACAAGGCGGACTAATGAGTAAGCGAAAGCACTAGCCGTAAGATCCTTACCATTCGGCAAGAGATGCATGTGATCTGGGTTTCGTGGGCTACGTTAACTCTCAGTGGGGCTGAAATAGTGGGCGTGTAATGGTAAGACATCAGTCAGACTAGGCTTGCAATCTAGATAATACAAACGAATGGTCCTGATCTACAATAACTTGGTCTCTTTATTTTTTCGGTCACTGTGTATTATTTTATGTTGTCCATTACAGTGGCATGAGCTGCCAAATGTTGGTATTTTTCCGTTAAAACAAAAACTGTCAGCTAATTATTATAGTAATTTGAACTTACTTAGAATGAATGAACGTTCGTCCCGGTTATTTAAATTTGGTTTACTTTTCGGACTATATTTTGGCTCGTTCAGCGCACAGGCTGTACGGATTTTCTTCATTCTAATGTCAAGTAATTAGTTTCATGATGACTGTGGTGAACATCAGAGATTATGATAAAAAGTTGAATATTGGTAGCTCATCACACTTTATTTTTTCTGCCCAGAAAATTTAAAATGTAATGCAGTAATACGTGTCGACACAAGAGCTTCTAATGAAGCGGCCAATTCAAACAAAATCCCTTTAATATATCATATAATTTCGAGTGACTTTATTTAGATTCGTGTCTATTGTCAGGGAGCACCTGTTGGTTAAGGCGATTGCTCCAACCTGTGAAACATGTCAACGGATCGACATAGTTGTTCGTAATCTTAAAGTGGCATGAACTACCAAAATGTTGATATTTTGACGTTAAAACAGAATGTTGAAATTATTGGCTATTTTACTCAAGACGTATAATTCAGAAGCTTTTTAGTGCTTCTGGTCTCGAAAATGTACGATAAAGTATTGTTTCGAACTAACTTAAAGTGGCATGAGCTGCCAAAATGTTGATATTTTGACGTTACAACAGAATGTTGAAATTATTGGCTATTTTTCTCAACACTTATAATTCAGAAGATTTTTAGTCCTTCTAGTCTCGAAAATGTACGATAAAGTATTGTTTTGAACTAACTTTGGCTTAGAATGAATGAATAGTCGTCCCGGTTATTTAAATTTTTGTTTACTTTTCGGACACTATTTCGGTTCGTACAGGCCACATACTGTATGGATTTTCCTCATTCCCACGCCAATCATTTAGTTTTTCAGTGGCCTTCAACGCCTCTTACTGTCGTGACGATCAGAAATTATGAAAAAAGTGTGAATTTTGGCAGCTCATGACACTTTAAGCGTCCCGGTTATTTAAATTTTGTTAACTTTTCGCACGCGTTTTCGGTTCGTACAGGCCACATACTGTATGGATTTCATTCCAACGCCAATCATTAAGTTTTTCGATGGCCTTCAACACCTCTTATTGTAGTGACGATCAGAAATTATGAAAAAAGTGGGAATTTTGGCAGCTCATGCCACTTTAAAAATACGCATTACCTACTCTTGCCGAGGCACTCGTCTTGACACGTTATATGTATAGTAATTCATGAACAAAGAACTAGCAGACTTTCTTCAATTTGTTATACACCTAGTTCATTTTTTATTTCGAAAAAACAAACAAACTACGAGCACCTCAAATATCCCATATTTTTTGGAGTCACGTCATCAAGCTTCAAGTCTATTGTTATTAACATTAGTCCATGCTATTTTCAGCTTTTCTTGATGTACATGAATCATGGATAAGTCGGTATCAGATTTGGCGACCAATGGATCCAGGACCTCTATTGGTGTGACACCATTACTCGGACTACTCGGTGAAACCGACGACTCTGACCTGGCCTGGGTTATACCAATCATTCTAGTGGCTATAGCAGCTTGTATTGGACTAGCTTTATTGTTGTTTTATTGCCTAAGATCCTGGGAGTTATGTTGCATTCGATGTTTATATAGATACTGTGGCGGCTGTGCCGATACAATTCATCGGAAATATCAGTCGGAAAACGAGGAATACCGGCGACTTAGAGAGAACGAGGAGACCGGCGTCAAGATGAGCATGACAGGTAAACGTAATCAATCAATCAATCAGTCAAGTAATGAATTCATCAATCAATCAATTAATTTATTCATCAATCAATCAATCTATTCATCGATCAACCAATCAATCGATTCACCCAATCAATGGATTCATCAATCAATCTATTCATCAATCAATCTATTCATCAATCAATCAATCAATCAATCGATTCATTAATCAATCAATCGATTCATTAATCAATCAATGGATTCATCAACCAATCAAACAATTGATTCATCAATCAACCAATTAATCGATTCATCAATCAATCTAATCGTCAATCAATCCATTAATCTATTCATCAATCAATCACTCATCAATAAAGGTTTCTCGTTTTCTGTCTTTCTTGGTGGACATCACCAATTAATTGGGATGGACATCTTCCAAATGTCCTCCTGCAATTCTCATATGATATGTCAAAACTTTATGTATTTGTTTGTTACTAGATAACCTTCAGTGCATGTGACGTATACGAATCATTTAACTTACAATGTAACCCACTAGAGATGAGTTTCGCCCATAGATATCCTATAGATATTTTGCCTGTTGATATCTTGAGAAAAAAAGAAGCAGTTGTTAAATTAAAAAATATATGGGTTTAACATGGCATATGTTACCAGAATTCTTTTTTTTTCTTCTTCTCCATAAATTCCGATTGCCAAGAGAAATTGAACATTTTAAGTACCTTGAAATTCTAAAGGATTGACGTTGAAATAAAGTCATTAATATATTTTTAATGGGTTTCAACTTTTTTGTTGCAGAGTTTAACAGGAGTTATTCAGGTGGCTATCGCAATATGGATTACCCGGATGTTTAGCATTGACGACCAAAGTGTGGCGTGTGGCGATATCTGTGCAAATACGGACGATATAGCGGTCGTTGCTTTGGGTTCTTGTGATTCGGTATCAAAACAATGTTTCAAAAATGACACGAGGATTTGAATTTAAATTTTAAAAATGTGATTGAGCAACCACGAATATCTTTTCTTGACCATTTTTGGTCTATCGACAGAGTTATGATTATAAACGTATATCAGTGGAAGCAAAGGTTGCATTTTCTTGGAAATACGTCTATGGAAATACATATTTATGTACGATAATTACAAATGAGCTAGGTGTATAACATCTTGTAGAAAGTCCATTTTAATATTGTTTATGAGTTTACATAGCTTAGTATGATTTGGAAGTAAAGGAGTAAATCATGACTTATGAAGAGACTGAATCGTTGGAAGTGCAGGGGCTACCAATGAACTTCTATCTAAACTACCATTTCCTTCCTTTCCGCTAAACCCCAACGTTTAGATGAATAATTTCTATGGTTTATAGGCCAATGGTGACTTACAAAACCAAGAAATTATAGAAACCTGTCTTGTATAGCTTTTCCATTTAAAAAAGAGCATTCTTCGTTGGTGCCCCTGGACGAGAGTGATCTTATTTTCAATAATATAGCCATGGCAAAGTAATGATTTTGAATTCAATGGGGAGATCTTTCAGCAAATTAAAGGATGTGCTATGGGGAAACGTTTTAGTCCTAACTTTCCCTCTAGTTTTATGACTGAGTGTGAGAGTGATATTCTTCACAAATGCCACAAACCTTCGGTATCTGGATGAATTTTTTATCATTTGGCAGCATACGTTGGAAGACCTTCATATTTTCATTGATACTCTTAATTCTCACGACCCCAGCATTAAACTACATCCTACTATTTTTTGGATGTAACTATTTACAAGGGTCATACATACATGTATTATACTACCGGGTATCTAGATTACAAAGTATTCTCCAAACATACTGACACGCATCAGCTCCTAGATGCTGGGTCATACCATCCTCTCCACACTTTCAAGGGAGTCATTAAGTCTAAGATTTTTTGATTTTATAGAAACTGTAGTTCTTTAGATTTTTTAATTAGGCCTGTTCTGTTCTTTTTAAAGCTCTTCCCCCTAAGATGTATTCTATTAGGTTACTCCAAAGGATCAAATCTGACACATTAAGACAAATCACTTTTCCTCATTCAGCCCCGGCCCGACACACTTGCTTCTCCTTCACGAGTGTACCATTACGAGTGTAACAATCTAGCAACAAATATCAAATGGCAGAGAATCTTAATTGCGACTCTTCTAATATCTTGTATGTTATCACGCGCAATGTGATGTCGCAAGCAATACGTCGGAGAATTGACCGATTGTTTGATGACGTCACTTGGATTATACGCGCAAAGCATTTCGGGGTATTGAGGGATCTTCAAATAATTTTTAACTATGGCGGTTGGAATAATACTCCATCGCGAAAAAGACGTAAAAGGCGTTAAGTTATCAGAAAAAAGTGTGGATAAAAACAGGTTTATGTCATCAATGTTTTCCAAAAAAGTGACAGCTTGCTAAGTATCAATAAACAAAATGGCGAACTGAGGTACATTTTACCCAGAAAGCTTTGCGTAAATCTATGTGACGTCATCAGGCTCGGCGGTAATTCTCTACGACATAGAGCTGCCAACTATTTATCTAATATTACACTTAAGCATGATGTGGCACATTAATTTCAACACTCTAGGCCATTCTGTCAAGGACCATTTTAAAATCATGCCTATTCAGAAAATCCCTTTTCTTATTTCCGCTGCAGATACCGAGCACAAACGTTTTGGAAAGGGAAAGTTTTTGCATTCAAACATTACAAACTATTTATATTTTGGGTTTGAGCTTGGACCCAGGAAGATGTCGTGAAAACCATTTGTCTTTCAGTATAACAAGGCTATCATCGCTGTGGCCAAGATTACAGTAGACGAATACAAACCTCTGACCCAAACCTAGTCATTGCTTATAAAAAGAACAAATGTTGGAAAGATATACTGGTCAGCGCTAAACTCCCCTGTCTGTCTTCTACCTAGGTTCTTCTGAGGGGGGGGGGGGGGGGGGGCTATATTCCTATATTCTTGCCATAGCTTAAGATACGTAAGCATTGTCAATGTATTACAAAGTGTTCCAGAAAATTCTACTGACTTAAGGCCAAGCCCCTGTCCGTCGTCAACCTTATGAAATATCATAGGTTTAGTTTATTACCACAATTTATGATGGGGTATAAAGATTTTCCCGTGTCCGTGTGTTTTAGTGTACATAAATATATACTTGATTGGTCGATGTTTTACGCCGAACTCGAAGATTATTTCACGTATATGGGGGCGTTGCCATGTTTAGTGGGGGAGGAAACCGGGCTCATTGTCCGGAGGAAACCCCCGACCTACGGTTTGAGTAGGATTCGAATCCACGTCGCGTCGATTGGAGGCCTCTGTCGGGCTGAGGGACTATCACTCTAACCGACTGAGCCACCCTTTTTCAAAGTGAGATGAATAACTGATTAAGTTGGAAGTTTTATCACTATAGACTTAAGAGTTATAGTCGATTTTTATGGACAACTGTCAATCCGCTTTGACCGGCTTCAGGTGTGGGATTACCGCAAAAGGACGCTCAAGTTTATACAGTTACATAAGTGTATATTTTATTATCAACTATGTGAATACTTTTCTGCGGCAGTTTATTACTCAAAGGTCTAATATCGTCTCTGCAAGCCCCCTGAACTCCAGATTACCTGCGTGAGATCATTGATAATTAAAGTAAGATTATATCATCCATGCATGGGTATCTGCCGCTGTAGGCAGGTGAATTTCTGTCTTCATTTAGAAGATGAAACTCATTCCTACACAAACCCGCAGAAAAAATTATGTAGGCCTATATGTGCGCCTCTGAAAATCCAAAATTGGGGACTTCTGTGCGCACACCAGTACTCAGTAGGCCTATGTGTGAACTCATGGTACCTGTCGGACTACCTGTACCAGTAAAATACACGAAACCAAGCAAGGTTGTAGGCCAATATAGCGTGTTGCTTTCAAAAACTGGATTTTCCCACGGGGTTAAAGTTCTATCAAAATTTTGGTTAATTATTATTTGGGGGGGGGGGGGGGGGGTGACTGGGACATTTTTAATCAATCACGTCTAAAAGAGCCCAGTTTATAGGCCTATCAATCCTACAAGTCGGTTCGGCAAATCGCACAGTGAGAACGGGCCTAGCCAAGATTTCCTTGGATTTTTTTTTTATGTGAAATAATCTTGAGTGTGTCGTAAAATACCTGCCAGTCAATAGTTTATAAGCAAATGGTTGGAGATAGTGTTAGTGTCTCTATCCCGTTTTACTTACTTGCCGGACAGTATTCCAAAGTAGATAAGGAGTCCAGAAAGAGCACACCCAAAATCTAAGGGAGACAACTTTGCCACCCAGCGTGAATCAAAATTGAAAAGCCCGTGATGGACGGGTTTTACGACTCAGACGAGGATTCAAGGGGTCCAGCCCTTCAAGTTGAAGACAACGGAGAGGAATTTGACCTAGACATACCTCCAACAACTGGGAATGAATATCTTCGTCGAGTGCAGTTAGTCTTTGGTTTTAAATCAAGTATAATCGAATTAACACAGATAACGAAAATTGACCCATATCAATACCTTCCCATATAATTATAATGCTAATTGCTAATATCAATGATATGCAAATTACTCTAGAACTAGACGATATCCCCAGGTACCCTACTCTTAGGACAGTTGTATGGGACGGTATCTTGAAGTATTCATTGTCTTGGGTAATTTTCTTGGCTGCTTTGGCTCACCTTCCCCGAATATATTTTAAAATAGTGGGGGAGGAAACCTGACTCATTCCTCGGAGGAAACCCCTGACCATTCGGCGAGTACCTGGCAACTCTCCCACATACAGCGACCGAGTGAAAAATCCACAAACAATTTTTTTTATGGTCTGAGTGTGATTGGAAATCGTGGAGCATAGATGAAAGGTCTGTGTGGGAATCATAGGGTTAGCCAGACACCCGTCCACCCGTCCAAGTGGACGGGCAATTGGCCGACAGGGGCTATTTTGGACGGGCAAAAAAAATTAAAAAAAAAAAAAAAAATTTTAACACCCTTAAAATACGTGAAATGCGTAAAAAAAATGACACGACAGACTTCATGTCGCCTGTAACAACTGTTATGTCGGTAAATTAGAGAATAGGACTCAATTATTTCGTTTATCAAAGTACTTGTCGATGTTATAGTTTACACTGCCGTCGGAAGGACCGCCTGGAGCTCAAATAGCAAAAATCTGCGTGCAGTAGTGGGATGGTGCCCGTAACAACCGGCCAGCCATCAGGCCTCGCGCTCGGTTTAACGCCTTCTGTAATCTGTAGCCTAGTTTAAATGTTTGTTGTAAAGCAGCTTTAATCTTGAAAGGCTTTTATTTACTGTTTATGATCCTTATACTTTCTATTAAAATGGGATTTCGCAAAGTAAAAGACGGTGCCACATCGCAAGTTCACAATGCGACCACGTGATCTTCGTGACGTAATGGCCTTCCTTGTTTGACCTTTAGCCAGGTTAGGAAGCTTTTTATTCACACTTACGGCGTAGTGTCTTGGCTACGAATATCTTTTAATTGACAACAGTGCCACTCATGCAAGTGTTTACGCGAGTGATTGGAGTGAAATGTCATTTTCCTTGGAATTTTTTGATAGAGTTTACACCGTACGGGTATCCGATCAGTTATCCGATCCGTAACCTATACACCCAACACTTATGCGATCAGGCTTTCCCGCCGATGACAACAGGCTTACGTATCGAGGCATCTCCTTTCAAAAATTCAACCTCCAAATATAAATAAAACTTTTTATTGAGTTACATTTGTCAGCCGACCCAAGAATAGTCGACTTCTGCCTTGTAGGGGACTTTTTTGAACACGAGAAATGACGTCACATCAGCTTTAACGTTGGATGTACGATAACTGGTTCCCGTCACTCTACAAAAGCATGCAGACAAGCGGTCCCTAAAACTTCATTTCAGAGTCTTGAGAAATTGAATTATTTCAACAAAAGTCGGCTGAGCCCAGCTTCACTTCTGTGAAATTTCTTGTCAGTGCAAACACTGATGTAAATTTTAGCATTGAAAACCCGGCAAAAGCGTACGATAACTGATCGGATACCCGTAGGGGCTGCATATTGACGTATTGGGACTGCGGCAGCGCAGGTCTGTTTTTGCTTTGGAATGGTGATTTAGTGGGTTGACCGACAGACGACCTTATGTAGGAGTGATTTGTTTAAGCATCCTTTTCTTTTTTATTCTCTGTTTGTTGTACATTTAGTCGAAGTCGGAACTTTGAATATATGATACACTTAGAAGATTGTACTAAATCAATGCATTAACGAGTGTTTGAACTTACTACGTCTACGGTACGCCGTAGCATAAACAATCAGTATGCCGTAGGATTAATCGTATAGCCTACAGTATAGCTCTACGTGTACAGATATAAAAAATAAATTTATCATGTTTGATCACGACGTAAATTGTTGTTTGTTATTTCTTCAAATAATAAATAAATAAAAAAAAAGTTGAGAAAAAATTATTTTTTTTTTTTTTGAGGGGGGGGGGGGGGGGGGGCAAGCGCCCCCTCTAGCGTTTTGGACGGGCTTCTTCGAATTTCTGGCTAATGCCCTGGTGGGAATGAGGGACGATCACTCTAACCCACTGAGGCCCCGCAATGCAACTGGAAGTTCTAGCCTAATTTAGATTTTTAGTGGGTGTTAACAGTTTTATTTGTCAAATTTCACAGTCAAATGGAGATTATTTGGAGCCATATGGGGTAGAGTAAAGAATAGCAGGTATCACGTGGGTGGCTCGGTGATGACCTATCTCTTCAACATTGCGACCCCCCGTGGAACTTAGGGTTAGCCTATTGTTTGCCAACTGACCTTTTCCGATTACCTGCTATTCTTTAACATTACCGCCATATGTAACCTCACAGTTTCTGTCAAATTTCTAACCAGGCTATAAACAGTATTAGATAAAGTGATTCCAGTTTTACTTATCACTCTGTATTATTTCTCTTTTATGGTTTAATACTGAGGGATGAAACAGAGTTTTTTTGTCAGGTGGAAAACCCCAACCTACAGAGAACTCGTACCTGACATTTCCTCGGGAAAAGGAGGGATGAGTTGAGTTTTCATTGGTCGGAGTCGTTTAAAGGCCTGTCAGACTCTCCCGGCTGAATGAGCAACCAAGCCCCTCACTAGCATCATAAAAAGGATGCAGAAAAATAAGCCAACCAGATTTCAAACCTCCCTTGATGGCTTGTTCTTCATCCAATGTTGGGCTTATGTGAACTAATTCTTAGTGTCACAAAACACCATAAAGTCTGTCTGTCAATCAATTATGTACTGTTTATTTAAATGTTCAAAGTTTAATTCAACAGTTTTTTTTTCCAGACTAGAAGCCAAAAGCTGTCCCAAAGTGGTGGTAGCTGATATTGATGTTAGTCAATACTTAGATAAACAGACTCTTCAAGTATTCGAGGTTGGTATCAAATAATAGCACATGTCTTTCAATTAGCCATGAGTAGAAAATTAATATCAAAATAGAAAATATGACTGATTGATTGATTGGTGCTTAAGGTTTGAATGATTTAAAGCTTGCTTTACAGCATGGACTTAATGTATCATATTCACTACCTTAAACTGTTTCTTAAGCTTTCATTCAATGTGGCTCATTGAAGGAATCAGTCCCTTCATAAACAAATCTAAGAGCCATTGGTTTCCTTCTGTCGAGGCCATTATCTGATCAGACCAATACCCATTATTATCTTTATCTTGTTGTGTTCACAGACTGGTGTTCAACCACCACCTAAAGGGTTTGCTCCTACAATGACATGGCAGAAAATGCAAGTGGCTAAATTTTCTTCAATGAGACTGGTAATATTTTATTATTTTCTGTAGTATTAAATAGGGGAATATGCTGCATTACATCTGATCACAGCCAAGAAGTCCAACTTAAGAAGGGGTAGGGGGGGGGGGGGGGGAGAGAGGGCAGAGTGATAGTCTCTCAGTCCGTCCGATACAGGCCTTCCATCGATGTGTCTCAAGATCATATCCCACTCAGACCAAATAATATGGAAAATTTCTTTATGGATTTTTCACTCGATCAAGTTGTGTGGAACTCGCTAAAGGTCAGGTCAGAATTCCATTGGGCAAAGAGCTCGGTATCCTCTCTAAACCTGAAAACATTATCATTTAAGAGAAATATCTTGATTGCAGCCTAAAACATCAATCATTCAAATTAAGAGGAATTTGTTTAGTTTTGTCTTTGAATCCAAATAGTTGATGTTTTTAGAGTCTGTATTATCAGGTTGTAGGTTATTTTCAATTTTAAGGGGTGTGGATGGTTTCATTATTTCTAGCAAATTGTAATCTAGCATTGGTGAGGACATTTTGTGAATGGGTTCATAATCAGTCAATAAATAATAAAGTGCACGTTCCAACACACGGTTGAGGCTGGTTTCTTCTGGGCTGTGTCGCCATATAAGTGAAATAATCTCGAGTGCAAAGTAAAACATCAATCTTGGTTCAGGACTAGACTCTCTTGTCTAAAAACCTGCCTGTAATTAAGTGCTTCATATATTATATAGGGATGTTAACAACACCCAAATATTCCAATAATTATAATGTCCAGCTTGAAAACGGTGTCAGTGTTGACACTGTGTTGATAAATAGAAGTTTATTTTCCCATAAATTTGTGTTACTGGCTTCATCAACTTCTAGAATCTGAATGCCACTCAAACAAATTATAACTCCAAGATTATAATTTGTGAATAAATCTTTTTCCCTTGTAGAGATTTGCCAGACAGAAGGCCAAGAACAAACAGTCAGAAGAAGTTTTAGCAGTAAAGAAAAAACTGGTGAGTCACAATATGATTATCTGTTGTCTTGAACTTTGGACATTAAACAGACCTACTGATTAAGTTTGTTGTGTTTTTTTGTTGATCTTCAGTTGAGCAAACAAATTTGAAGTAATTGATCTTGAGTTAAGGAATCTCAAGTACATTTAAAGAATTATTTATAATTTTTTTTTGCTCTTAGTGCTGTTGTCTGACGGTCATAAACAAACAGATGAGAATGCTTAACATCTGCAGCCATTCTGCGAGCCATAACAATCCCATAACAAACAATGCTGAATTTTGATTGGTTGATTAATCTGGTCTTTTAAACCCATACACCCCATCTCATTTTGTTATGACCTACAATGTATGTGGGATGGTTGCCAGTTACCACCGGAAGGTCGTGGGTTTCCTCCGGCCATAGAGCCCGGTTTCCTCCCACACTAAAACTGGCAACGCCACCATATAAGTAAAATAATCTTGAGCGCGGCGTTTAACACCAAACAATCAATCAATCATTTTGTTATGACCCGTTTGCGACACCACTTCAAATGTTTAACAGCTTTGAAAACCAAACAAAAAATGTCTTATGTGTTTGTCAAGAGAAAGAGGGAATTTGGAGCTCATTGAAAAACTTAACCAGCCGCACATATTCAATTATTCTGTTAGTCTATACTTTATATTAACTCTGAGAAATTTGTTGGTGTTTGTTTTGAAACTGAAAGGACGCGGGCCATTTTGTTTTGTAAGTACCAAGCAGTTTTACCTGTTGTCCCTTGTCTATCTCCCAAGAGCGCACTCAGAATACTTACTAATGCTCTGGACCATATCACGGGTATATCTTACTGATTTGAAAGCCTTGTTTCCGTCCACTGAGTGGATTTGACTTACTTAAAGGGCTGCTGTTGTTGTATACTGAGAGCTTTGATTTAGCGGGGATCTATAGATGAAGGTCAGCACGTCCCCTGGTTTTTGAATGCCTAACTCAGCCGGGATACATGAGTTTCTTTCTGTGTCTTTGATATTTCTAAACAATTACTTAACGTGCAATTCTGAGGCTGATATTAACGAAAAGCTCTGTACTGTTTGGGTAAATAGCCTTTAATTTTGAAATTCTGTGTAAACAGAAAAATATCAAAATTTTGGTAGCTCATGTCACTTTAAATTGCTTCCTCCTCATCTAAAACTTTGATATTGCAGCCATATGATTGAATAACAGCAGTGACTTTGTTACTCCAATTTAATTTTTATCACTGTTGTATTTACAGCCACATGCAGAAGATTATGAAGGCTGGTGTCGTTTTTGTTTTGGACGTCTCCTCACGAAAGCTACACAGCAGATCGTGGAGGCTGTAGAAGAAGGTGAGGACACGCCTCCACGTTTCACCGGAACTCCTCCCCTTTTAAATGTCATCATGGCAATGGACCAGGTACGGGAAATTTTTGATCAATTTAGCTTACTATAACAGGAGTTTATCAAAATATATTTAATTGAGTTAACTGAGTTAACTGAGTAGCTGGTCACCTCTGTTGAAATTGCTGTAGGGGAGGTCCTGTTAAGCAAAGAAGAGTTGTATTGAGTGGGGATAAATTTTGTGCAAACCAAAGAAAAAAAAAAACGTAAAAAAATTAGTCAATGAAGCAACTTGCATGTAAGTAGAATTCCACCAGTAAAAAAATGTAAACATTGGGATTTTAGTTTAATTAGTTAGTGTCTTTTAGAGAGTGAATATAACAGTATTCTTGTTATTTTGGGATGAAACTTTCTTGAAAATATGGTAGAAATTCTTCTATCGTTTTTCGGATGACGCCCGAAACGGGAATCGAACCCGGGTCCCAGAGTATGGCACCTATCGCCAGCACTAAATGCTGGCTGCCTTATCCTTTCAGCCAACTGCCAGCACCTTTAATAGCACCTTTTTCTAAAAGCAAAAACTGTTTGTTTTCTCTTCTGCAGACGTCTGTGATTCGATTGTTACAGTATCATATTAATTGGTTTGAAGCCACAGGCTTTACAACAGAACAGGTGGGTCATTTGGTCTGGGCAATTTCAGGATCTATACAAATTATTTTTTCTCTTATCCTAAATTTCTGACTTAAACTCAATCCCAAGGAAATAAAATAATAATTGAGTTTCACTTGATGCTCCCAAGGACACAAGCCTTTCGTTGATTGGTCGTAAGTTCAAATTCAACACACTTAAAATATTTTTAAAAGTTGGGACTTTATACTGCCTGTTTATTAATTTTGCCTGGTTTTCACCCCAGTTTAACCTGTAAGATACATTTGTAAATGACTAACTTTGAGGGAAGTGTCAAACATGAATCAGTTATTTTAAGTGAAATAATCTTGAGTGCAGCATAAAACAGTCAATCAATCAATCCTCAGTCCATAAGCCTATTGTGGCTGCCATACATACACAAGGGAAACCTTCTTGAGCTTTTTATAAAACAATGATTCAACATTACCTGTATTCATTAAAATTGTATTTCAGGGACGCTGGTTTTATGCCTTATTGACCAACCTTGAAAAACCGTTAACACCCGAAGCGTCTGCCCTACTTCGCTCTCTGGCCAGACACTGTGCTATACTCAGAGCTACCCTGGTAAGATAACTTTCAAATTAAATTATATTCTAATGACGTAATTTTAAAAGGGAACCCCAGGACTAAAATGAGGGAGGGTCATTGGCTGGATCGAGAACACACTCGCCATTTAGTGTTAAAGATAGGTGCCTTACTTTGGGACACGGGGTTGATTCACGGTCCGGGAATCTACCGAAATCAGTAGAATTACTACTGAACCTTAAAATCAAAAAGAACTTTGTTATATTGGATTGATAAACCTCAGAGTGTGCAAGATTTTTTTTCCTGGTATTGTTTAATAATGACCTCAGTTGAAAAATTATGGGATATTTTAGGGTGTCCGCCCTTTTATCCACTTGCTTTACTGCATACCTATACTTTTCAGTGCAGACATGGGTCATGTTATAATCCTTCCAAATCAAGATCTCTCTGTTCGATGGTGTTCCCAAAACATGTAACCCTACCCTATTACCTGTATCACAAGACCTATGGGTGAAGCCATCCAAGCCACTTAAAATTGCAAAATAACCTATAACCAGTTAATACAGACTCATCAACTATTTGGATTCAAAGACAAAACTAAACCAATTCCTCTTAATTTGTTAAAAATCAAAAATATAATCTGCACAACATCAGCTCATAATACATTCTAAATCAAGATGGCAGCGTCCATGGATGTACAGGCAGAATATGATATGGTTGAGGGAATAAGTTTGAAGGTATTTTATATGTATTACGAGAGTATCAATCACTATAACAAAACCGGCTGTCGGCGGATTTAACGTTACCTACCAGAATTATATCGGATATCTCTCTACACAACCGAGCCCGTTTCATGGTGTAACTGTCAGTGTCACATGTCGTTTACAATTTTCCGAAAGTAGCTCTGTTTAAGGACCTCAACAGCAGTGGCCTCCCTTTATGGTACTTTTTGGCTTTAGAGTTGATATCTCAACGAATGGCAGTAGGATCAATCCCTATTTTAGATTGAATCCTTTCTTGATGATGTCATGAGACAAGCGGTCTGTTTCTGATTATAACAGTGACATAGATTTAATAGGCATTTTGCCACCATGTAAGTGAAATAATGTTGAGCGCGGCGTAAAACACCAAACAATCAATCAAAGGCCTTTTGAAGTTGGGCCAGTACAAATGAATGACATCATTAAGCAATCTGGTTACATCTAATCAAGCTGTTTCTCTATTTTTTACAGGAGAGCCCAAATGATCCAATGCTTGTACAGTTAAACCTACTCATTACACTTATTACCAGATATTTTGACCAAGGTGATCTGGCAGACAAGCCGGGTTAGCTCCCTTTGATAAATGTTACATTTTGTTATGTACTGAAACCCTGTAAATAAAATAAAACTCAAATAGTTTTTGTTTCTTGTGCGACATGTTTGATAGGGTTTCCTCTTGTTTGAAGTGACTGCTTTGTTAAGGCCTTTATAGGAACATTTTATCCCTCCCAGGCCATCGTTAAGCTATGCATCTATGGGTGGTAGACTAACATCGCAGATACTTCACAACACAAATCAGCCACCTTGGTCTACCATTGAAAGGAGGCATAGCTTAAGTTTGTATTTTTTTAAAAATCTGAAGATCAGCAGAGAAACAGAGTCATCAATCTCGGATAAAAGGTTGTAAGTCAACTGTCCGCCAAAAATGTACATATAACGAGTATTTAGAGAATCTCGTGCTGCTATTGTTTTCTGTCTGACAGTCAGTAAACTAAGTCAAAAGTAGACCACACCCGCAGCCAGAAAGGGCTCTACTGCGCACTCGATTCTTTTTACCACATAAAGCAGACATTGGAATCCTGAGATATAACTCCCTATCCAGTGGCAAAATATACCTTCAACATTACGTTATGACCAGGTACAAAAGTTACATCAGACGTATAAAATGTGTTGAGAAACAGCCCCCTGTTGGCCAAACAAGAATTAGTTCCAATTGGCCTGAAACCGAACGATGTTATTCGAATAATTACGGGATATTTATGTTTGTATTCCACTTATATGGCGGCATTGCCAGGTTTAGTGGGGCAGGAAACCGGCTGGATGCCTACAGGAAACCCCAACCTTCAGTGAGTACCTGGCAACTCTCCCACATGCGGTGATCGAATGAAAAATCCACTTGGAAATTTTTATTTGGTCTAAGTCAGATTTGAACATGCACCACATCAATAGAAGGCCTGTGTCAGACTATCATATTAACTTGAGCCTCGAAGGCCGCTGTGTATGTTTGAAGCGATCGCTATGTTACAAGTCCTTGCAGAGACACACTATGTGTGTATACTTTACAGTACAGATCCCTCTCTCTCTGACAATCATTAAGCCATCCATCTCATTATTTAAATAGTAAAAAACTCACTTTACCAATTGATTTCCCCAATGATTTTTATTTAATGTTGAAGCAAATCAGAGAGAAAAGTATTTAAATTAAATTTCAAGTCTGCTGGTCCAAAAGATGTTTTGATGGGAAAATCAAAGGAAAAACTGTGTATGACAAAACTGAAGCGCTTTGGATCTGACAATGTATTGTACTATTCCTGTTATTTATCATGCATACATGTAAAAAAAAAAACACCATACTTTTGGCAGAACAAATTAATCAATAGGTCATGAACCTTGAGCTTTACATTGGATTATTTGTTTGATGTTTTTTTTCTGTGCACCCAAGATTATCTCGTTATAGCGATCTAGCATGCAGCATGCCCTAAATTCTGGGCTCTGCCGAATTTTTTTCTTCCCAAATTTGTTCTAGGGTATGCACGTCAGAGAGTGTTTGTTAGATTTTCAGCACCATAGAGACAGATTTTTAGAATTAGCAGAAACATTTTTACAATTTTGAGGTTTTACAAAATTGAGTGGGGCCTCCAATGTATGAATTATAACCATTGGAACTAACAAAAAAGTGATATCAGTTGGCTACCAGGGAGTGTAAGTTCTTTTATTTGAGGTCATTTATACTTTATTATGCCTATCTTAGTTACTAAATGGGGATATTTCATTGCATTACTTGATGGTATTGCACAAAAAATAAAAATAAATAATTTAAAACAAAATAACAATCAATTAAAAAGAAATTAATGTGTAAAAACAAAACAATTAAGTATCTATCATTTGAGCTTTAGTAAACAGTACATGTAGTCTGTACTAACAAACAATTTTCTCTTAAAAAGAACGCCTAACACTTCAGTGTGTATAAGAGCTTGGATACAAAACATAAGGGATTAGAAACGCTATATTACTATAGTCAGAAGGCTGAGAAGCGGTCGCCTCGCTATTGTTTGTCTCAAGACACCTGGTGAAATTCCCGAACCCAGAGTTGTGTCTTCACAAACTGCGCATATGGGGAACCTTTATCGTTCAAATGTGGCGATCAGTTCTGACGTGGTAAAACAAAAAATGTCAATCGAGCGGACGACATCAAAAAACATCATCTGTCACCGGATATCGCGGGGGACTCAATTTGAAAATGTTTGAAGCACCCTGGCTATAGTACAATAGGGTTAATCCTGGTCTTCGATCCTATATCCCAGATAACAGTGAAAAATGATAAACACAACAGGCTACCTCAAATGCATTCAATTATTGCTCAGGCTGATTATAATAGGAATGTACATTTTGTATCCTGGTCAACCATAGTTAGATGTCCTACAGAAGTTCCACAAAGAAAATAACCGCTTTTAACATAATTATCATAAATGGCCTATCTAAATATATTTCTTATTTTCCTATAAGAAGCCAAATAGATTGCAATACTCCATGTTATGAAGGGGACAAGGGCAAATCCTTTGGGAAATCTATATTCTAACAATTTGACATTAGATAAACATAGGGGTTCTCAACCAGGGGACATTAAACTTCAAAAAAATAATTTATATACTTGAAATATGTGTAGACATAAAATATACATAGGTATGTAATTATTCACAATGTTCTCAAAACTCTTCCCTCAATGTAATACTGATAAAGTATAGTACCGTTAATCGTAACATTTTAATAACAGCAATGTTAAAAAATAGGAAATAAAAACTTTTCCACAAAGCACAGAATAATCCATTGAACTTAAAACTTTGCAAAATAAGATCTTGTTAAAAGGATTTCATAAATAAAAAAAATGACCTCCCTCGCCCCCCCTCTCACAAGAAAGCATAACCCGCATGTTCTATTGTTATGCTTTCTTCAGAAGTTACTTTCAACACCAGAAATTATGGTGTCACAAATTTTTAAATGCGTACACAAAAAATTTCGTTGACCTACAAATCTATGTGTACATTTTGCCTGACAAAAGTTATTCAAGGTCAATAACTATGGAAATATTAGAGCCATGAATTTGAAATGACACAACTGCACACCAAGGGTAGCAATGCATGTTCACAAAATTTCATTGCCCCAGCACGAAAACTCTCAGAAGAAGTCCAGATTTTTGTCTACAGATGGACATAGCAATTCCGGTATACCCAAACTATAAGACGCTTTTGACAAGAAAAATAAATAAGTTAAGTTTACATAGGAAAGCAGGAGACTGTCTTGGTTATCTCAAACCAAAAACATTTGTGCGAGATTTACTGGACGTAGAAGTCGTCAAGGATGGTCGTCTTCCACCCAGTACCTTATTCTCCAGCTCATCTAGAGCTTCCTGGGTATACAGTCCTAGTTTCACACCCGCTTGGGCTCGTTGTTGATTGCGTAACCTCACAGGGAAGGGGTTAAACGGTTTGCCGAGCTTGCTTATTGAGTTAGAGTGGAAGGTTGGAGAGGTGGGTGATCCATGTTCAGATCCGGATGAGCCAGAAGACCAGGAATTTCTCCCCATCTGTTTCCTTTTGTGTACCTGATAAACATACATGGCCGTGTCCTCCGCTAATCTCTGATGATCACAGTCTGTAGAAAGGTGAAGGTCACTGGAGGCATCATTTGACTGACTGTTAACCCGATGGACCCTTTGTTTTGGTCGTGGCTTTGTTTCCTTACTAGCAACATTGTTATTATGTACCCGGTTTTGTGACTCATTTTCTGCGATATCTTGCTGTTCTATAACTGCCACATCACTATGTTCCTCACAGTGGACCACAGCAATATTTTCCTTATCCTCGGAGTTCATTTCTAACACATTCCCTGCACTGTTATTTACATTTGTGTCCGTTTCCTCGCTGTGTTTATTGCTAAGGTCCGCCTCCCTTGGTAAATCCTCATCCACAATATCAAAACACTCCGTCATGATAGCACTTTCACAACTGTCACCAGAACTACGTTTATCACTTACAGGAGACATGGGGGGCGCAATACTATCATGGCCTTCTTCACTCGGTACAACACTTGTTGCGCTGTACTCACTGACAATAGACACCATACTGCCAGTGCGTTCTCGCGTTGTGTAATCCAGACCAGACAATGACTGACTAGTCAAGCACTCTGCTCGACACATACTTGGGTTTTTGCTGTATTGACTGCTCTTTCCTTCAGCCTTAGATCCTTGGAACCTCAGTTTTGGGTACATTGGGGCAATTCTTGGACCATCTGTCACACATCTGTTACGAGACTGAGCAGATTGTTGTACAATAAACAAATGGTTCATTGCTAACGGGGACTCAATCTTGGGTACCATAGGTGCTGGTTTGGGCTTCACTGTAGTATTTTGTCTTTTGGAGACAGCTGAAAGAAATAATTCAACAGTTATAAAATACAGTACAAGATGATCACCCGATGAGGAGTTGCCAGGGTGTTTTCACTCGGCAAAAAGCCAGGTTTCCTCCCCACTAAGCCAAGTAAAACCGCCATACAAGTGAAATAATATTGAATGCTGCGTAAAATTCTGCATCAAAACAGTACAAGACATACCTTAAAGGAAAAGACTGTTGCTGAATTAGAATATGGCTAAATACCCTCTACTTTACTGGAAATTGTTATCAAGCATTTTATGTCTTTTTTTTTCTCACACAACTTGAAGATTTTTGTATGAAGTAAAAATAAGGTTGGGTGGTACGATCTGAGAGACCTAGAATCACAGAAAGCTTAAAATATAGAAATCCGTCCTCTCAGGCAACAACAGGTTAGATGCAAAACTCAACCCATGGACAATTTAAACATTAAATCTTGAATGTACAGTCAATTAGATAATAGATTGATTGATTGATTATCACCAAAGATTTGACTGTTACCAGGTTTAGTGGGGGATGAAACTGAGCTTTTTGCTCGGAGAAAAAACCCAACATTTGCAGAGTACCTGTCAAATCATCCTCACTGGGAATTCAAGTAAAAATCCCATATTTTAAAATGTATTTGGCAGATTGGGATTTGAAACCCCGACCCATCGATGGAGTACAATTAAAGATTATCCACCGATTTCTCCGTACTTACCAGAGAGAATGATATGAGCTTGTGTTTGTCTCTGTCGTAGTTTCTTATACTGTTTCTTTAGAGCCCCCATATCTGTGGTCATCCTCTCAGTGTAGGCCGGTATCCTTGGTAACAAGTCACTAGCTGCCCCATAAGCCCCTGGGCCAAGGGAGCTAATATCAGCAGACATTGAGGTTGGTGTTGTTATCTCACCAGTTTCTCCACCTGTTCAAATGAAAGAAATAGAATCTCTTTAATATCAAAAGGGGGAAGAATGGATTTATTTAATTCGCCCATCCAACCTTTATACCTCTACAATAAAAAGGTCCCGTTAAACAAAATTGAATATACCAATAATAATGCTATCAACAAACTTCATGCGCAATTTTGTAAAATATGAAATTACCCTTCACTCTTATCAAGGGATACGAGTGACAAAGACGGTACTAACATAAAAGAAAAAACATTGACACAGTTAGAGTTATGTGTATAAATGATAGAAAATACAATGCAATTAGAATGTACACTTACAATGAAATAGAGAGAAAAAGAAATATATACTTCAATAGATGTGTAAGGAAACCCTACACTCTTTCCCGAGTATAGCATGTGGTTATGGGTTATCCCCCCTTACCTTTCTGTTTCCCTTGTATAGCCTGTAGTTGGAAAATCCCAGTAAAACATGTAATTGCTTCCATGTCTTCGTCATCCCAGTCTTCTTCATCACTGAATAAACCAAGGGTCATGTGACGGGGCGCCTTTTTCGTATTCACAGGGGCAGAGAAGGGTGTGATATTGTAGGTGTATTTTTCTCGTAGTTCATTAAGTTGTGGAAATGGGAACTGGGCCATTGCATAGACAATCTGTGTAAAAACAACAGAATACAAATTTTAAAAACTGTATCATATTTTCTGATAAACTCCCAACCTTCCCCATTCATGAGAACTGCCTATGTAGATGTTTGCGGTTTCAACAACCAGGTTAAAGTAGCATTGTTTGACAAATAATTGAATTTCCCCTGTAAATTATTATCAATTATCTTTATAATCTTAAATTTTCTGTAAACAATTTTTAGTATTTATTTATGTAAGCGCTTTTGCACCTGTTTTTTTACCTGTGTGTTTTATATATGTTTGTTGTTATCAAATTGTTATCTGCCCTGTAACTGGACTCTTGAGTCTGTTGGTGCTGACTTTCTCAATAAATCAACATGCGGCTTACGCATGCACAGTCCATATACACTTGATATCGTTATGATTTTAAATTTAAAATGGCACAGGGTTTTGCTATTTCCAAGGGGAAACCCTTACCAGGTATCTTAGACAAACAATAGTGAGGCGAGTGATGCTTGTAGTATTCTAATCCCTGCTATTCCATATACTAGATTGATCAAATACGAACCCAGTCAGGAAATTTGGGGCTGCCTTGCATTTAGATCTCACACCATTGGATCTTAGAGGTAACGTGGAAAATTTTCTGACTGGGTTTTCACTTGAACAACCTATGTGGAATGGTTGCCAGTTACCAACGGAAGGTCGTGGGTTTCCTCCGGGCACAGAGCCCGGTTTCCTCCCACAATAAAACTGGTAATGCCGCCATATAAGTGAAATAATCTTGAGCTCGGCGTAAAACACCAAACAATTAATATTAGAGGTAATGAAACCAGAAGTATGTAGAACAAGAGTTTAAGAAACTCATAATACGCCCGCAAGGGTAAATTCATTGTAGCACACTATCTTAATATTCAATATTAAAGACATGCTTTAAACAGAATTTCGGCTGGTAGAATCTTTCAGTCACCTAAATAAGACTGGGGCTTGGTGAATTTTATTATTTGACAGATCACATACCTATAAGCTGCTACCTATATCTGAAAGCTGTACCAAAGCTACTTGCAAAAGTGTCTACACTACATATAGGCATACAACAGCAATTTCATTTAATTACAGATTAGACAATAGAAAGAAGGTCGCAACTCATTTGGTCACCTTGGTTATCAAATAAGTTGTTTGGATATAACTAAGCTATTCTGTGAAACCACAGACAGAATAAAAGCCATTTCCTCAATTACTGAATGCCTAAAGGCTGGGTGACTGTTTTTTGTCGACACATATAGCGAGACTCCAATTTACTTTTAGTATTAGACACACCGTCTACTGATAAGAGAGTTATAACTGAAAAAAATTTGATAATCCATGCAATAAGTAATGAGTTACTTAATGCCAAAAGGCTGGTGACTGTTCTGGTCGCCACAAATATAGAGATCCTAATTCAATTTTGGTACAGGACACATCGTCTAATCATAAGCTTCATATAATAGAAGAAAAAAAATTATAATCCATGAAATAATTACGGAGTAACTCAATGCCAAAAGGCTGGTGACTGTTTTGGTCGCCGCAAATATCAACACTCCAACTTAATTTTGGTATAGAACACACCATCTACTCATAGACCAGTTATAACTAAAAAAAAATTTAAATCCATCGAATAGTTCCAGAGAAACTCAATGCCAAAAGGCTGGTGACTGTTTTGGTCGCCGCAAATATCAAGACTTCAACTTAATTTTGGTACAGAACACACCATCTACTCATTAGCCAGTTATAACTAAAAAAAATTTCAAAATCCATGCAATAGTTCTGGGTTTACTGAATGTCAAAAGGCTGGTGACCGTTTTGGTTGCCGCAAATATCAAGATCCCAATTTAATTTTGGTACATAACACACCATCTATTCATAAGCTAGTTATATCTGAAAAAAAAAATTAAATCCATCAAATAGTTCCAGAGAAACTCAATGCCAAAAGGCTGGTGACTGTTTTGGTCGCCAAAAATATTGAGACTCCAATTTAATTTTGGTACGCGACACACCGTCTACCCATAAGTTACATATATCAGAAGAAAAAAAATAAATTCAGGCAATAGGTTTTAAGTTATGGAGCGGACAGGAATCCGGGACGGACAACGGTATACCAATATACACCCGCTTTAAGAGCGGGCGTATAAAAATGACAAAATCCATTGGTTTTACATGAACACTTGGTCAATATATCATAATTTCAACAACAGAAAATAATAATATAAAAATAAAATTCTGTGGCTATGTAGTATCAAGTTCAAAGTGATTTCTCACCTTTATCATGTCATCAGCATCCACAATTTTCCCATCCATCAGGTCCTGACATAAATCCCCCATCAATGTGTAGAATTCATCAGCACTTGATAAACTTAGTATTGGACTGGAAGGGAGGGGGTGGTAAACAAAAAAAAATACATAAGTTCAAATGATACAAATTGTATTAAATTTTTGGACAAGTATTAAGCAATAAATGCAGTCAAAATGAAGTGATTTTAGATTTGAGTGAGAAAGTATTATACACAGGGCTGGCTCATAACTAAGTAGGTGAATGATGAGGTTACCGAGTTTAGTATGTAAGGAAACTGGGCTCCCCTAACCTTTGTCAGTTAAGCGACTTTGTAACCTTAACAAAAAGGCATAATTAGTGAGAACCAACTTAGAAATGATTTTAAATTTATTTTCCTTTACAGAGTACCTCACAACTTTTCCAAATATGGTAATCCACTGAAAAATCCATTCAGAAATTTATTAATTTTTGTAAGAACTGAGTGGGATTCAAACTGATTGATGGATTGATTGTTTGATGTTTTACAGCGCGCTCAAGATTATTACACTTAAATGACGGCATTGCCAGTTTTATTGTGGGAGGAAACCAGGCTCTATGCCCGGAGGAAACCCACGACTGTACGGTGGTAACTGGCAACCATCCCTATTTGATGGAAGACATGTGACAACTGAGGATAGGTTTTTTTCTCTGGAAAACTTACCCAGCCAATTTTCCCCAAATGACCAGAGCTGTTCTCAGTAAGATTTCTGAGCCCTCCAATAGGACAGAATCCCACACCCTTAATACTAAGTCCTTTGGAAGACATGTGGCAAATAGGGTTAAAAACCATTGCATAGTAAACACATTGGTTAATGGAGGCTCATAATTGGGACCTGAAATAAAAACAAACCAGAATTGATATAACATTAGTCAAGCATCATAGCCTTTGGGAGATTTCTTGTAAAAATGACAGAAATTCTGTGTGTCCCTGAATGTTGCAGTCATTGTCAGCAATTTGTGTGTGACAAAAGCTCCCCCGTTATGATCTTCTAGCATGCGGCGTAAAATCAATCAATCAATCTAGCAATAAAACTGATACAGCCCCTGATTGATAAATTTGATTTTTATGACTGGTTGTAAATCTGTTTTCGGACAAACAATTCATACATCTTATTAGGACTCCTCCTTTATAAATCATTTTACAAGAAGCGCAGATAAAGTGAAATAGACTGGTAAATCAAAAAGTAATGGTTACTGTTTAATGACACACTGGTTTTTTTTTTCACTTAAAACCTTGTATCCCTGTTCTATGAACTAAAATAAAAACATTGGGTTGATCGATTGGTTGGTGTTTGATTGATGCGTTGCCAGGTTTAGTGGGGAGGGAACTGGGTTCATTGCCCGGAGGAAACCCACGACCTTCGGCGTGTACCCGGCAACTCTTCCACATACCGCGACTGAGTGAAAAATCCACTCAGAAATTTGTCTATTTTTATTTGGTCTAAAAACATTGGGGAACAGTTAAACAGCATGGTGTGATACACATGTAATGTTAATACGGACTATTATCATATAATATTGCACTGACCAGCACACTTTTCCCCAGAAGCCTGTTGTAGGTGGTCTAAATGACGTGAAAGTTTAGGGTATTTCCACCGCAGCAGATCACGAAATACGGCCATATCCACTGACAATGCTCTTAGGTTATTATCGAAGTAACTCTCAGGTAAAACATGGTCAATCAGGTATATCATCACCTGGCAGAACAGGAAAAATACATTAAGGATTAGTATTAAAGATTAATGTTTTACACTGCATAAAGAGATAATTTCACTTAATTGGCAACGTTGCCATGCAGGGAGAGGAATAAATGCAGACCTTCGACAAATACCTGGCAACCCAAAATAATGACAACAGAAAGCTTGATAGTTGAATTATAGACAGGGTCTGCTTCATTACCTTATATTGGTATGGTATTAAATAAGAGACACTGTAACTGTCAGGTTTTGATGCTCAAGCCTTGATTGATCGTTTTACGCCACACTCAAGATTATTTCACTTATATGGCGGCGTTGCCAGGTTAAGTGTGGGAGGAAACCAAGCTCATTGCCCGGAGGAAACCCTCGACCTTCGGCGAGTAACTGGCAACTCTTCCATATGAGGCGATCAGGTGAAAAATCCACTCAGAAATTATTCAACTTGAGCCTTGAATAATGCTATATAAATGTTCTACCAGTGACAAGTTGTTGGTTGCAAGCTACACGTACAAACACAGATTTTAGACAGGGGTTTCTCCTGCAAACAAAGAGCTCAGTTTCCGCTCTCAAGAAACCTGCCAACGCTAATATATTATAAATAAAATAATCTTGAGGGAGTTTCGAAGTCCAAAACAATACTTGGCTAAGAATTTTTTGTTTTTTAATTTGACCCAAGGTCCTATGTGTGTCAGCTAATTCTAGGCCTCTGTAAGATCCAGCTCTGTAGTATGGACTAGAAGGGGCATAAAACTATCAGGTTCACAATGAAATATGTGAACTAACATTAGGAAATTATACAGAAATATTGATTCAAACTTATCACAACTCCAGCAGGAATCATTAATGTCTCACTTTAAGTGCATCGTCTTCCTTTCTTCCCATCACATCGAGGAGGAGAGCGGCGATAACGTTAAACCCCTGGCAGTAACCAACTCGTTTATTCCAGCGAGCATAGGCCAGTAAAACTCTCTTAAGTACTGCTCTGTCCTGTTCATTTTCCTGACCAGTAAATCCAGTGCACCCAGTCCGATGAAGATCCTACCAGATATGAAGATATACAAGTGAGTCAGTGAGAGGAGATTTAATGTTTCGTTTAACATTATTTCAGTCTTATGCCACAAGAACATATATCAATCTCCATGGTTATTTTAGACAAGACGATTTTCCCTGTGCTCGTGTGTTAAAGAGTGAACTCATAAATTAAAAAATATATAAAGGTTGATTCATAATAACATCCACTATTAGCGTTAAATAACACCCCCCCCCCCCCCCCCCCCCCCCCGACCTGCACTCATATATACTGGATCTGTAGTCAAGTTATTCTTGATAACAATTTAATCCCATCAATAAATCTAGAATGATATAAATCTTTTTAACACAATTAGAAACTTGTCTCGATGGTTGTTTAGCCAGTGTGTTTTAATGTTCATAAATAAATCTAGTACAAAGAATTCGTTGAGAGATATAGAGAGAATGGAGTTAGTATCTTATCAGACAAACCTTAACTATCTGCATTCCCAGTTTATTATCATCAGGATTACTTTTTTCATTAAATGCAAATCTCACGGTCTTCTCCCAGTCAATTTTCAATTCTCGTATGTGCTCCTCCGCCAAATTTAACCAAGCCTGTTTAAACATTTTTAAAAATCAAGAATTTTAAATAGATATAAACAGCGAAATATCGTGGGTTGCCTCCGAGTTGCAATGAGCCTGGTTTCTTCCCACACTAAACCTAAGTGAAATAATGTGGAGTGCGGAGTAAAAATTCTGACTGACAGGAAATTGACAGCTGCCAAGAGCTTATCAACAACAACTGATTGGGTCATTTGGAAGTACTTAGTATTCCTACAGTAAACTTCCAATTACTGATTCATATCATTTTTTTCCTGCTCATAAAAAGATGAGCTGATATAGAAATAAACCTAATATGTCACATAGATATTGGAAATACAATGAATAATGAAACCTGTGTATTAAAATAGACACCTGGATAAGCCTTGAAAGTCCAATACACTTGTGCTCAACACATTAAACAAATAAAAATAGACATTTTATTGCATATTTGGTTTCCTGCTGCACATGCACTTTAATTGGAATTAGAAAATATTTACATATGATTTCGTTCGAGTTCAAAATAGTAAGTGTGTATGATATTCAAAAAACTGTAAGCTGCTGCAAAATACTGAGAAACCTGAATGTATCTCCAGTTTATGCATGTTTCTCTGTAATATGGGGGGGGGGGGGGGGGGGGGGGGGCTATAGTCGCTCAGTCCCACACAGACATCCCATCGATGCAGTGGGGGTTCAAATCACACTCAAACCCAAAAAAATTGAAAACTTTCTGAGTGGATTTTTCACTCGGTCGCCGTACGTGGAGGGGTTGCCAGGTACTCACCAAAGGTTGGGCGTTTCCTCCGGGCAATGAACTTGACACTGCCGCCATATAAGTGAAATAATCGAGTGCGGTGTAAAACATCAATCAATCAATCTGTATTGTGCAGCAGGATAGAGTTTTTGAAAACCATACAAACTTATTATTTTGAACTCTTACAAGATCCTATGTAAATATTTTCTTATTCAAATCCCAGGTAAACAGGGAATACTTTTTGGAAGAACAGTTATCCACTTTGGGTAAAATACCCAGAAATAACTTTGTCATATTTTGATTTATACATGTAGGCTAATCAAGGGTTTTCATATGGTTATTAGAACTGACCTTTTTCCTGAACTCATCTGGGATGCCCAAAGGGAGCCTGGCTACAGCTTTCATAGCATCTTTCCACTGTTCAAAGGCACTGGCTGTGAGGGGAGGGTCCAAACTAAACTTCATCCTCATGTCAATTCCTGCAATCACAAAATGACACATTAATATTAAAATTTAAGTACGGTAGTTGAACACTGCTCTTTATTCCACTCCTGCTGAAAGTTAAGGCAAATTTAGGCTTATTTTGAAATAATTTAATCAAACTCTGTGCACCTACAAGTGGAAATATAAGAATTCCTTTAAGTGGCATGAGAAGCCAAATTAATAAACAGAATTTCCAAAGTTCATCAAACCTACAGGTAGTTTTACAAACAACTAAACGGTAAACCTTAACGTGTACTACAACTTCTAGGTTATTTTAATTTTGTGCATTATTACCACATATCTTTGGTTTGTTTGAGTAACTGACTTGAGCACTATTTTTTAATTAAATTCCAAACCTTTAGTTTTTCAAGGCAATTTACATTCTTAATTTTTCTTGGTGATCAAAATGTTTGAAAAAAGTCGCCCATGCAACTTTAAATGATCACGTGTTGAATGAACGTTTTAGCGTTATCTGTAAGTTAACAGAGTAGCCTTCAACCAGATGCCACTCAACAAAATAGTTGCCGGTCTGGGGTTTCCTCCGAGCAAAGAGCCCGGTTTCCTCCCCTACTTAACCTGGTAACATGGCCATACAAGTGAAATAATTTTGAGTGCGGCATAAAACATCAATCAATCAATTCCGACAAAATACTGTCTAACTAATACGTGATAAATTAGGAGATTAAAGAGATACAGCATGTCAGAGTTCATTGGACCATAAAGCTATTTTGATTGCGGTTGAATAGATAAAACCTGAAGAATTGGTTCGATTTTACGGCTCATTATCTCAGCATAGATAAAAGACCTACTGGTATCAAATTTTATGACAACTACAGAAATAAATATATCAGTTTGCAAATAAAAATCCATTAGAGCTTGATCTGTTTCTATAAATAATGATATCCCAATTTGGCTACCTTGAACTTCCCATAGTATAAGGTTAGCCAATTACCTGACAATTCCAGGTATGAGATGGTTGAAGTTTTTTGCCCCGTCACTGGAGTATTGTAGAAAGTATCAGGTTGCTGATTGGAAACAATATTCCTATCTAATCATTTTCAAATGAGTGGGCACTTTAATAGTTTATCCGTTATTAATTTAAGGGAAATTAATTTCATAGTATCTGAGAATAACTGAAGTATTATTGATTCTATCAATTCTATATATTTGAGGATAACTGTGGATATCTTGTGTTCTCCTTGTATTTTTAGCAGAAGGCTATTAGTCGAAGTTGAAATCTTGTTCATATTAGAATTTTTCATTAAAGTGGGAGTGACCCAAATTTGTAACTCCCCACTTTTGAATCCTACAAATTTTTTGTGATGAGGGTGTGGAGAGTGCAGGGTGTGGGGGTTGTGGTTAGAGGGAGGGGGGTGTCTCAGATCCATTCCTCAATAAGATGTGATTGATTGACATTTTACACCGCACTCAAGACTTGGCCTAAAAGGGACATGTCCAGCGAAACTTTAAAAAAGGTCGCTAAAATTTGTGCTTTGTCTACTGTTGCTTATGTAAATGAGGTTTCCAGATAGCCATTGGTAGTTTCCTTTGCTCCTATGGAGCGCTGGATATGGAGTTTTTAAGGCAATACATTTTATAGTAAATGAACTTGAATGGTGGAAAATTTACTTGCAGCTCTTCATCCAAGATTGACAACTTTTTATTTTTCTACTAATTTGAGGGTCAACTAAAAATCACAAAACACTTAGGCGCCGTGTTCTTTTTAAAAGAACTAAAGACAAACTGAGTTTTTTTTTTTTTTTCACAGTTACTAATCATTTTAGCAATTCTTTGCACAAAGAGCATTTTTTGTTTGATTAACGGAGTCAGTTTGCACAAACTCATAATAGAAAATAGACACAGACTGAGTTGCTGGATTTGATGATTGCAGACCCAAAAACTAGAGAAAAAAATAAAGATTACCTTTTTTATCACTATTGCTTCATATCCAGCCTTACTATAAATAGACTGATACTTAAAGGAGGGGAAATCTCTAGAAATACATAGGGATTATCGTCGATAACAACCTTCAAAGTGCTTAAAAAATTTCACGTCAATTACCTCCAGTGACCCACAAGCTAATAAAAACAGACAGAAGTATGTCCTTTCAGTGGCTTATCTGTGTAGCCATTTTTCCGTTTTAGGATGACGTGATGTTGGTATAGCTATTTTTAGATCAATAATGACGTATTTTTACCGCTCTCTAATGTATAATGGTAGATTTAGGTCCCAAAAAAAACATGGCGACAAACTTGAAGTGGGAAGATTGTCTCCGAATATATAGGTCAGTATGCAAACCCCACGCCATTGCTTAGCCAGCCATTGGCTAAATTGCATCACATGACTACTCTATAACGCACTTACATTTTTATTCAACAATAATTGGATAAAACTAATGAAAAAATGGTGGCGGCCTTGTGAATGGCTTATGGAGCTTATTCTCTATTGTAACGCCACCTTCAAATTTCAATTATTCGCTTGCGAGGGGATAAAACATACATTGGACAGTTGTTTTGGACGAAATGAACTCTACTCTTTCCATCTAAACTAGTCTAAAGCTTAGATTTTCTTTCCCTTTAAAGTCCACTATTTCGCCATACAGTATTCCTATCCCATACCAGAGTTAAGAGGGTCTAATTCAACCACACCTTTATAAACACATTGGGCCTGCATATTTGATAAGTGAAGGGCTAAGGTGTAACTAGTGACCCTTATATCAATATTGAATATATATTATCCCCCTTTTATGTGACTGAGGGCTAGATCAAACTTAACAGGTCTTTACAATATCCCAGATAGATTGAAAAGGGCAATATCACTGAAAGGGTCAATAAAGACATACCTGAATGTTCACCTCAAAACACTGAGGGACCATGGCCGTAGAGTCATTTGGTACAAGTAAATTCAGATAAGTAAAGGATGTGTACACTAATATATCTTCCAGAAATGGGAACCAAACGATAAATAATTTTTGACAGGTGTCAATTTGTCAAGGTTATTAAACATATATTTTTTTAAGAAAAAAAAAACTGATATACTGACAGTGACAAGTTTGCGTCCGTTTATCAAGGTGCCATTTTAACTTCATTTTTATTTTTTAAAGATTATGTATAGCAGATATTTTACCGACCTATCAATAAGAATCACTTTAACTAACAACAATATAACTATGGTTTGGTGATAACAGTGTTGCAGACAAGCTGTTTAAAAATTAATCAATGTCAAAAACAAAACGAAAAAAAAAAATATGTCAGCATCAGGTGAAAATAAAATATTTTCAAGGCATTACAAGGAAAAACCAACTCCAATATAAAAGGACACGCCATTTAACACTTAATAATACTGTAGAGAACTACTTATTAATCATCAGTAAGGCGGAATTCATTTTAGTCAAGGTTTTAGTGATTTAAATTATACTTTCTTCCAACTATCGACCAATTAGATATCAGAAATGTAAATAAACCTGAAAAAAATCAATATTTTAAAATTACCGCGATTAGGAAAAAGATTTAGTGCTAAACTACGGAAAATGAATCGTACCGATATCGGAAAACATAATAAATTACTGTATCCCCCCCTTGAACAAACCCTGTAACTAATAGAACATTGTTGACTGAGTCTTCTTATAACGTCAATGTTGCCAGGAAATCTTATAGCAGCTTAAATATGCCCAAATTAGATTGCCCATGCAGTGTCCAAGACTTATTGCCCGTTGTCAAGGCAACGAGCCGCACGCCATCGATTTGGATCACGGTGAATACGAGAAACGGCTAACAGTGCTAATTCATCAAACCAATGTGTCTAGATATCGACTATGTGCGACTTGGCACGGAAAAAAAGTCAACGACAATTTTTTGCGCATATAAAAAACATCCGTGTATTTATAAAGCAACAGACATGTCCTACCTCTTTGCGATGTCGGAGACTGTCGCTTCTTTGGCTTCGATGACGCCCGTAATCCGAATATAGATTTCGCCCCATTCGTTGTAGTAAACATGCTTTTCTTCTTTTTCGTTGTTTTGTTGAATTTCCACTTGTCAGTTTCAAATCCAAAATTCAATATCAATACATTTCACCAAAAAGTTGACGGTCTCAAACCCCCTCTTTGATAATTTCTAATAACGATGGTTATAACGGTAAGGAATCCATATATGAATTAAGATACGTTCATACAGTCCAAATGCAGATTCCGGTACAATGCTGTTTCTGGTCCTTGAAGTCTATCTGCCCACGCAAACCTTCCAACTACAGGGTTCGATATAGCGTCTATAAAAAGCGATAGAAGTGGAACGGTCGCGTCCAAAGCGGGGTGTATATACCCTCTCGATAGAATCCCCTTTAACCTGACGGGTGATATATATTCGGCAGTTATACCGTACATACAACCCTGACGATTGAATAGATTTACGATCCGGGTATTTACCGTAGATAAACAGTCCTCAAGCAAAAAACACACACATTGGTTTGTATGTGTTAATTCATTCAGCAATACTTCCACCCACTCTTATACAAAGCCATCCGCGTTCGGAAACATGAGGGAGTTGATCTCGTGACGTAGAGAGATTTCTCCAAGAGACATTGATAATGTGAAATCGATCCATTGGCTTCACGTTGATTGGTTTGTAGACAGTTGAATGCATTATTCATGAATCAACCCGGTTCCATTCTGTCATGGTATACAAATGGGTGTTGAAAGAAGTCAGTACTACAGACAGAAGGATCAGGTTGTTTGTACAAAAAGTTAAGTAGTTATATATATGAATAATTTTAAGATCACGATTTAAAGTGGCACGAGATGCTATAATATTAATGGATATTTGTCCGTTACCACAGAATGTGGAAATTATCGTCTATTTTTCTAAAGACTTGCAATTCAGAAGCCTTTGTAAAACGAAAAAGGAAATGATTGCTCTTGTAACGAAGAGAATCCATATAGTCTGTGTCTTGCACGAGCCGAAATAATCTCCAAGATGTAAACAAAATTTAAATAACTGGGACAAACGTTCATTCATTCTCAGCGTCATTTTGTCCATTCTCGAGACAAGTGGCACAGTATACCATCAAACGCTCTTACTGCCCTGACAATCATTGAATCAGAACTATAATGCAAGAGTTTAAATTTTGGAAACTCGTGCCACTTTAAGGTAAACCCGCGCAGCATGCACACTGTAAACTGCAGGTATTTGAATAATTCATATGAACTGAACATCAATTTAAAATTCAAATCGGCCATATTACATATACACTATATTTTAATTTCCGTTGTTCAAATGCAGCTTGCATAGGCCTTTTCATAAAAATACAGAAATATATATTTTCTTTGAAAGGCCTGTCGTATGTTGGGAGTGCTTTTATACATGTTAGTAAATGTATCAGTCTGCATTGAGACAGATTTATTTCAGAAAACTGACAACGCCGCTGTGGAGTGCAGCGTAAAACATCAATCAATCAACCAAGCTGTAAATTTTGCGGGGCTTCGCCGTATTTACAAACCTAAACACTATGGTAGTTTGATGACTCAAAAGTGCAAAAAGGCAGAAATAAAAATATCCAATCTTTTCTCAACGCTCTAACAGTTCAAAAACTGTCTATGAACGCGAAGCGGACAATGGGCCACCGAAAGCTTCATCAATTCGTGCACATGCAGGTGCAAACACACTGGACTTGATTATTGGTTAACGATTATCACTAGATGAAGGCGCTAAATGAATGACCAGGAAACTAGAACGTTCAGAGTTTGATAGAGCCACAGTTGACCTGTCTAAATGTCTACCTAAGGCCTTATATTGGCATATAGAATGGATGCGATCAATGTAGTTGGATGAATTGACATTGTATATTCAAGAGAATTTAACTTAATTTAAAGCGGCGTTGACTGGTTGTCGGGGGAAGGTTGGGGGGGGGGGGGGGGGGGAGGGGGTGTAGGGAACTGGACAAAATCTATGTTGGTGCAAGTTCTGGTCCAACATCTATCAAACTATAGATGGTCACTATATGTGACCATAGATTTATTCTGAGATTGATTGATTCCTGTTGTAATTCTATGACGACAGTGGTAGGTATATATAGCAATAAAGAAAATGGGCCTTTTTGTCCAAAGGAAATGCACACTGTCCAAAGTGTTTAGCATGTTATATGTGTTCCTTGCTACATTTCGTCAATTCTGATTGTTAGGACGGTGTGTTGAGTTAAAAACAAAATAATTGACGTTGAAATAAAAGAATATCAACTGAGCTTGCCTGACCAGACATCGTGATCGAAACAAAATCTAAATAAAGGAAACGAATGTGGAATCATTTATGACACAAGTTAGTTCAAAGCACTACTGTAACTCATACATACTAGAGACACCTAGCCTAAAAAGCTTTTAATTTGAACTCATTGAGAAAAAAATTTGTTTTAAAGTGGCATGAGCTGGCAAAATTCACACTTTTTCATAATTTCTGATCGCCACGACACAGTAAGAGGCTTTGAAGACAATCGAAAAACTAAACGGTTGGAGTGAGGAAAATCCATACAGCATGTGGCCTGTACAAACCGAAATAGTGTTCGAAAAGTAAACAAAATTTAAATAACCAGGACGACCATTCTAAGCCAAAGTTGGTTTAAAACAATACTTTATCGTACATACTCTAGACTAGAAGCACTAAAAAGCTTCTGAATTATACGTCATGAGAAAAATAGCCAATAATTTCAACATTCTGTTTTAACGTCAAAATATCAACATTTTGGCAGCTCATGCCCCTTTAACGGAAAACCCGACAGCTCATGCCACTTTATAACGTACATTATCGACTCCAATTAATAATCATAATTTGATTTTTCAGAAAATGTTTTTCTCAGTTTTCTAGCGGAAATTGATTTACCAATATTGCGTGCGGTGACCAGTACAATACAATGTTTAGATCCAAGATCCAGATTAAACTGGCGTTTCCCAGATTCCTTGAGATTTTTCAGCAAGAGATAAAGTAGTATTAGTCAATAAAAGCAGACCTGAAGTCACGAAGATTACTATTAGCTTCAATAATGTCAGCAAAATATAACAAGGAGTTACTAAAAAATAAATGCATTTTTCTTTTCTTTGTATCTTATACAGCCTCACGAGTGCTGCTGCTTGCATCCATTTTAAACGTTTTTGTCATTCAGAGCAAGATATATTCAGAATCAATTGAGCTATTCAATTGTCACGGGGATTAGAGTTGTAAACATGGTGAAGTCCCGCACAATATGTACCGCTTGGTTGATTGATAAGTGTTCTACGCCGCACTCAATATTGTTTCAGTTATACAGCGGCTTTGCAAAGTACATGTAACCGTGGGCTTTGGGGCCGGAGGAAACCCCCGACCACCGACAAGCATGCATACGCGGTAACTGTTCAACATACGGCGACCGAGATATAGCTTGGAAATGTGCTGGAAAACTTCACAACATGCGGTTTAACACAATATGACAAATATACGACTATAGCTCGCAAAACGACTTTCACAAACGAAGGAAGATGGATTTGCGTGCAAAAACTGAAGAATCCCTTTTCTATAACTTAATTTTGTTAAAACAAATGATATTACCTTTGCTAAAAATGATCGTCCTGGCTGTTAACTTAGGCGTACGTAATTTCTCCGCATATAGACGCAACGCTTGATAGGAGCTATACAGCAATAACTGGACGTAGATGTGCACAAAACGCTTGATAGGAGTTATACGGCAAGAAATGGGCGTACATGTGCACAAACAGGTATTAATAATAACCCGTTTCACAACAGTTTGGTTGTATCCATGAATTCCCAAAGATGCTCTAATAAGGGGTTCGCGATACGGATCCCTCATGCAGTGGAGAATGCATTTCTTGCAATGCTGCTGTTGAGGTTTATACCATATTACGCTTTTAAATCTATGTCAAGGAGCTTCTCGTGGACAGATTGCTAAGCCGTTAACCTAATTTTACGTGTAAATGAACCAATCAATACTATAAAGAGCTGTCATTTTAAAAACCCTCAACAAATACGGAAAGAGAATAAACATAAATAGAATATGAAGCGAGGGGGGGTGAGGGTATAGCTTTAATTTTTATAACCCACGTCTAGAAGACAAAGGTAACAATTCCAAAAGAACGTTTTATTCTCTGTCGAGTTTTATATGTTAAAATATATCAAACGAGACAAAAAAGGGCAAGGACAAGAACCACACTAGGCCAATTTGTATTGGCCTCGATATTGCCGGAAAATTCGCCTGGTGTGTCGACCCCATAACTCTAAAAGGTATTATTAAGAACTACATAACAGATTCTTCTTCAGCCCAGCGACGATATTGCCTTTAAACAAAGACCATTTCGTCGATTGATTGATTGATTGTTGTTGTTTTACGCCGCGCTCAAGAGTATTTCACTTATATGTCGGCGTTGCCGGTTTTAGTGTGGGAGGAAACCGTGACCATTGCCTACAGGAAACCCCAACCTTCAGTGAGTACCTGGCAACTCTCCCACATGCGGCGATCGAATGAAAAATCCACTCGGAAATTCACTGAGGAAACCCACGACCTTCCGTTGGTAACTGGCAACCATCCCACATAGGTCGTTCGAGTGAAAACCCAGTCAGAAAATTTTCCCAATTTTTGGGGGGACTGAGTGGGATTCGAACCCGCGACACATTGGTGGAACCACTTCGTCGAGCAGGGGCCATATGTTATATTAACAAGAGATCCCTTAAAGGGATCTTAACGCCCGCGTTCATCTATTCATATTAAATTGATTGATTGATTGTTTGGTGTTTTACGCTGCGCTCAAGATTATTTCACTTACAGCAATAACTGGATATAGGAATTGGGGCCTACATAAAAAATCTTATTCCAGGGAGATAACTATTGTTGAGGAAAATTAAATTGTGAATTGCAAAATTAAGTTCCCCTAGAAATTTTGGTTGAAAACAACATTGCCACCTGGTAGCCATCTTCAATATGCTAATGAAATGATAATGTACGGTGCACAGCTAGAACTTAGAGGGATGATGTGTGTCATGTTTGGTTAAGATCAGGTCAGTAGTTTTCTTGGAATAATGATAATAAATTTCATTTTCAAATTTGGTCAAAAAACAACATTGCTTCCTGGCGGCCATATTTAATAAGCAAATGAGACGAAAATGTAGGGCGCACAGCTAGATCAGACGGAGATAATGTCGGCCAAGTTTGGTCAAAATCAGACCAGTATTTTCTTGGAATAGAAGTAACGAAAAAACAATATCGCCCTCCTGGCGGCCATATTGAATATGCAAATGAGATCAAAATGAACGGTGCATAATTAGACCATAGGGTGATAATGTATGTTGATTTTGATTAATGTCAGGTAGTTTTCTTGGAACAAAGAGAAAGAAAAAAAACATCGCCCCCTGGCGGCCATATTGAATATGCAAATGAGATGAAAATGTACAGTACACAACATGGATATAGGGAGATAATGTGAGCCAAGTTTGGTGAAAATCGGATTGGTAGTTTTCTTGGAAAAAAGTAACAAAAAAAATATATCGCCCCTGACAGCCATATTGAATATGCAAATGAGATGAAAATGTATGGTGCACAACTAGACCATAGGGTGATGTATGTTCAGTTTGATTACGATTGGACTGATAGTTTTATTGGAATAAAGGTAACAAGCAAAAGTTTTCTTGCAATAAACGAAAAAAAAACATCTCCCCCTGGCGGCCATATTGAATATGCAAATGAGATGAAAATGTACGGTGCACAACTAGACCATAGGGTGAGATGATGTATGTTAAGTTTGATTAAGATTGGACAGGTAGTTTTCTTGGAATAAAGATAAAGAAAAAAACATCGCCCCCTGGCGGCCATATTGAATACGCAAATGAGATGAAAATGTACAGTACACAACATGGCTATAGGGAGATAATGTGAGCCAAGTTTGGTGAAAATCGGATTGGTAGTTTTCTTGGAAAAAAGTAGCAAAAAAAAACATCTCCCCCTGGCGGCCATATTGAATATGCAAATGAGATGAAAACGTACGGTGCACAACTAGACCATAGGGTGATGATGTATGTTAAGTTTGATTAAGATTGGACTGGTAGTTTTCTTGGAATAAAGGTAACAAGCAAAAAGTTAACGGACGGACGACTGACGACGGACCACGGACGACGGACCACGGACGACGGACCACGGAAAAGCGATTTGAATAGCCCTCCATCAGAATGATGGCGGGCTAAAAATACCGTTAACTCAATCTACCAAAAATGAAAAGTATATAGTAGCGAATGTTCTGTTAATTTGCAGCCTATACAGCGGCTTGTGTCAGATTGTGTGTAAGCTGTGGGGCAAACGAGGAGGTATACTATATGCTTTGTTAACAGGTAACATATAACGACTGTCCCACAAGTGGTACAAAATATCCCTTTATCTTTTAAGACAGCCAAATGTTCTTCTGCAAAATGATGTTCCATGCTATATGTTTGTTTCTTTGTTTGTTTGTTTTTTTTTCTCTGTTTCCTTTTTGTATAAGAGCCAACCGGTATGTCGCTCGTTCAGGATTGCAACTAAATTTGTCTATTACGCGCTCATGTATTGTTTCAGTACACAGAGTGTATTTGGACCTTTCGAAGTAACCAAACCCTTCGGCTGAAATTAGATCCTGGAAAAAAATTAATCAACAGTTTTTTCAATCGTCGCTGTTTGGTATAAGTGTTTAACTAGAGACGAGTTAAAAAGCCGTTTCATTTCAGCTCGTTTAATTGACGTCTCACAGACACAGACAATTTTTGGCAAATGTGTTAGACAAGTCAATGAGCTGATATTACATGTGAAGTGCGAATCGATTCCATATAACTAGATCTGCCAACTTGTCAGCTAAGTTTAAATCGATTTCGGTAAACATTTTGATGAGATTGTATATAGTAATTAAATTGGCTGGCGAAATCCGGACTTTTTCAAAATATTGATTTCGGTTCAGACACAGTGTTTGAAGCTCGTTGAAAAACGAAATGATTGAGAAAAAACCAAACAGTCTGTGGCCTGTACGAACCGAAATAGTGCCAGAAAAATAAACAAAATCTAAATAACCGGGATGAACGTTCATTTATTATCGGCTTCAGAAAAATGTTTTAACCTACATTCTCGTGACCTTTAACTAGTACTTTTTGAGAAAAATAGCCGATAATTTCCAAATTTTGTTCTAACCGAAAAATACGTAGACCTACTTTTTTTTTTACAGTAGATTCCATGAGGGCATCTGAAAGGGGGGGGGGGGGGGGGGGGTGTTGCTTAAACTAACATCTGCACTCAATTACAGTCAAACAGGGACATTGATTGACCCGGATTTGATAAATTATATTGATTGACAGATGTGGTAACGAATCATTGGTTATGACTGACTGGGAGAACCCAGAAGAAAACAAGAGCACGCGAGATTTTCTCTAATAGATTTAACAATACCCAAGCAAAATCTATAATGAAAAGGTAAAAAACACGTGCACAGTAGTGGGACATATTCAATCAAAGCGTGACAGCAAAGCCTATCATTTGCGCACATGTGTTTTCTGAAACCATATTGCCATGGACGGCAGAATACTCTGACGTGTACCTACGTAATCAGTTGCCATGGTTGCACGATATTATGGCTTGTCTTTAGAATTCCCCATCGATCAGCTATAGATAGCCGATGCTTTTCCATTCAGAAAGAGTAACGAGGGACCATCTGTCGATGTCACATGGCCCATAGATATTCTACTAACATGGATCAAAGCAAAGTATAGCCTACTTCTTCAGAAGCGCTTGAATAGATCATAAAAATAGAATTTAAGACACTGACAACAAACAAGCAGGAACTGGGAAAAAGAGGCCATATAAAAGCAAGTGTGATACATTTAAAATATACTGCACGACCAGTCCCGTGTAGGTCTATCCTAATAAAAGGGACACAAACCCAACAAAATCCTACCACAAGATTAAAGGTGGTTTTCAACAGGAAGCCTGGGGACAGCGGAATACAAGCCGAAATTCATTTGCCGAATATTAAGATTCAGTCCTCGCAGCACATGGATTGATTGATTGTTTGGTGTTTTACGCCGCGCTCCAGATTAGTTCACTTATATGGCGGCGTTGCCAGTTTTATTGTGAGAGGACACCGGGCTCTATGCCCGGAGAAAACCCACGACCTTCCGTTGGTAACTGGCAACCATCCCACATAGGTCGTTCGAGTGAAAAGCCAGTCAGAAAATTCAAATTTTTTTTGGGACTGTGTGAGATTCGAACCCGCGAACCATTGGTGGAAGGCTGTTCGGATTGAGCGTCCAACGCTCTACCTACTGAGCCACGGAACCCGCCAACAGTACATAGACAATCTGAAATTATAAATCCCACTATTGTCCTATCGGCCAGAAAGTGGCCTCTAACGCCAATACCGGCCTTTTAACTCCATTGTACCTGGGTTTGGTGAATTCTCCCCGCAGGTCAATTGATCGTGTGACGTTTAAATGAAATAATACAAGCGAAATGGCGCCGACAAAATGACAAGGTGCATGATTATGATCATATGTTTGCATAAAATTAACTCATTAGAATTTTCTTGTTTCCTTGGGTTGCTATAAGTCTGATACAGATGATTTCAAATAAGCTAAACGTATAGATTTATGAACACTAAAACACACGGGAAGAGGAAAAATACATATGTTTACAAACCACAATTAAAATATGTTTTAATTGTCTGATCTGATGTATATAATATGTATCCTTAAAATGGATATTTACTAAAAATCCAGGCCCCTTTATTCCTCTTATCCATTCCAGTCCCTATATAGCATTGCGACCAGCACGATCTGATAGATCTTGTTTGATGTTAGTACCTTAGATCGAAAAGAATTTTTTCTGCTATTGCTAACCCACCCTATGAGTAGCCGCACACATGTGTCTCATCCTGTTTTACTTACTTGCCGGTCAGGTGTGAGGTGTCTTATTATATTTGTCAATGTGATTACACAGGTTTTGATTTAAGAGAAAGACTAATGTTGATATAGGCTATGTACATGTATGTATAGACCTAGTTACTAAAGCACTTGGAGAAATAAATAATTAAAAAAAAAAAAAGGTTATATATACACATACATACTAAACAAGATGTTGTATGCTGTTAAATGCACCGATTTATTGTCATAATTGACCGATTGCTTGATGACGTCACTTGGAAATTACGAGCAAAGCATTTCGGGGGATTGAGGGATGTTAAAATAATTTTAAAATATGACGGAAGAAATAATACTGTATCGAACAGAAGACGTAAAAGGCGTAAAGTTACCAGAAAAAATGTGTGGCTAAAAACAGTTTATGTCATCAGTGTTTTCCAAAAAAGTAACACCTTGCTAAGTACCAACAAACAAAATGGCGAACTGAGGTACATTTTACCCAGAAAGCTTTGCGTAATTCTATGTGACGTCATCAGGCTCGGCGGTAATTGCGCGCGGTTTTGCGATTTTAGTGTCTCTCGACTTGTCAACGAGTTACTTATGGATAACAACTTCTTAATTTATTTCTGGTGACGTTTCGATGTCGATCCTTACATCCTTATCAAACTTGTGATTAAGTTGTTATCCATAAGTAACTCGTTGACTTGTTATACCACCAACTTCTAAATGCCACTCAAAGAAGACTCTCGACTTATCGTTTTTTTTAATGCGTCATGTATTCGGAAACCATGATCTATCCCACAGGAATATGAGCCTCGCCAGATCATCGACGAGGTTCACACTTCCGAAACCTTATACAACTAGAAGGTTTTGAGATCAAAATATATGTCCCCCCCCCCCCCCCCCCCCCCCGCGCAGTGACGTTAATGATGAAAGGTACTACATGCCTCTAAGCATAACTCTGTGTCATTTCAACTTGTACAAAGTAACTAGCCAAGTAAGTGAAACTAAGAACAGTAAAACAAAACTCACAAATCCATCTTTTACCGAGTGACAGGTTGCTAGAATCTTAGCGACACGTATCAGTTTGTACGATTTGTACAATCAAGGAAGGATGAAATTCCAGGAGTTTTCAAGGAGTTAGAAAAGATTTTCAAGGAGTATTCTAAATTAATAGGCCCTACCTATCGACAATCACAATTATCTTTTATAATATTGTAATTTTGTGAGTACATGACATTGCAAATTTGTTATATTATTAAAAAGGTCAAAACAAACTATGAAAGCTGCAATAGGCCTAAGCGTTATGATTTGCTTATGTACTTCTGTGGGTTCATACTGGTCCCTGGAATAGCCTAGTTCTGTTTCAAAACATTCTCTATTTTTTTTACAAGGATCTCATTATCCTGAATCAATAGCAGTAGGTCATTTGTTATCTGTGAGACAAATTAGGGTTTTTTTCCTGTATAAACCTGACCTCCTCCTAAAATTGTAAAAAAAAAATCACGAAATTCCACCAGGTGGTTCTGGAGATATCTTGCAGACACGCAACGACCAATCAAAATATCCAATTCAGAGGCCAAAAGAAAAGCAGAAAGACTTACAGGTCCCCACCAATAAGCTTCAAATAAAATTGTGTGAAATACCGCCTAGTGGTTCTGGAGATATCTTTCAGACTAGCAACAACAAATGAAAATATCCAATTCTGAGGTCAACTGAAGATCGGACGGGCGGACAGGCGCCAAAACTCTTGACGTCCTCACCAATCAGCTGTAATTAAAATTTCATCAAATTCCGCCAAGAGGTTCTGGAGATATCTTGCAGACAAACAGCAACCAATGAAAATATCCGATTCAGAGGCTAACAGAAAAATTTGATCAACTCTCAAGGTTCCCACCAATAAGCTGCAAATAAAATTGTATGAAATTCCGCAAGGTGGTTCTGGAGATACCTTGTAGACATGCAACAGCCAAACCGATTCAGAGGCTAACTGAAGATCGGTTGGGGGGAGAGGCACCAACACTTGATCAACTCTGGGCGTCCTCACTTATGAGTTCGAATTAAAATTTCATCAAATTCCGCCAAGTGGTTCTGGAGATATCTTGCAGACAAGCAACAACCAATGAAAATATCCGATTCAGAGGCTAACTGAAGATTGGACGGGCGTACCGTCACCAAAACTTGGTCAACTCTGAACGTCCTCATAATTAGCTGTAATTTAAATTTCAGCAAATTCCACCAAGTGGATCTGCATATATCTCGCATCGTGCCCACATGCTTACCTCCCCTTCGCTTCAGAACTAAGCATGTGGCTATTGAATGACGGGGCATCTTATACAGGAAAAAAACACAAGAGGTGTGAAATGGTTAGTAACGAACAACTAGTAAAATTAACTGTCCCATCCGTTCCTAAACTCCCTCTTAAAAGAAGACACATCAAAGAAGCGCGCTTTTCATGTCTGAAAAGGACAGAAAGCCGTTAAGTCTCGCATGTGAAGATTTACCGGTACTTAATTCTCTGTTTAGATTGGTTCTACAGTTCACAGACGACGGACGGAGCACAACCACAACATATGTTGGGGGAGACATAAAAAGAAGATCCAATTGTCGAACTTTCCAATATATATGGTTCTCACTCGAGAATTTCACGTAAAAAACTTTAAATTAAAAATACATCAATTCTGTATAAACATTTGATCACTATTTAGCGACGTTTTCGTGCTTTCTGATGAAAAAAAATGCATAGACTAAAGTATCGGTACGCTATCGCGTTCACGTCGGAAACCACGATTAAAACTTACGCTCACGCTCACTTTAAAAGTTAAGCTTGTTGAGAATTTAACCCTGGGCATCCGAGGATGTCACGTTCACTGGTGGAGGGATGAAGCAAATTTTTACATAATAAATTTGGCAGTAAGTTGGTGACAACGTGAAATCGCTACTATTCTAATATAACTTCGTGTCACACTCTTTATCTCTACGTATCTCAAAGGAATCTTGTGCCGTTGTGCTCCACTGCGGCTCCAAACAAATCTTATTTATTTCCTAAATAGCAAAACATTGAGTACACTTCTAGTTATAATCGTAAAAAAAACACACAAAAAAACATTGGCATATATAAGTATGCCCAGGGTTAAATTCTCAACAAGCTCACCTTGAGCGTGAGCGTAAGTTTTAAATGTGGGTCCCGACGATGACGGGCTCTTTGCTTTGAGAAACCCCACAACCTTCTCCTGCATGGTACCATTCCCCATAAAGACAATCTACTAGTGGTCATTTGGCGACTGTTTTCGCTTTGTTTCTCCATTTTTGTGTAATTAAAACCATTGGCTCATCGATACAAGGCCTGTTACTAAGTAAAAACGGAGGCAAACGGACATTTCAAGACAGTTCCGCAATTTAACGGACTGAGCCACAGAGGCCCTACCTTCAAAAAGAGCCTCCAACAAATACAGTCTGAAAAACGTTTATTACTAATACTCAGAGAATGGCACGCAGTATCGCATAGTTGACTTTGACACAGTCTTTTACAAAATTAATATTACTATTTTCTCCTTATCTTTTACAGATAACTTTAGTAATAACAGTTGAAGGAATGGTTGAGATCACACGAGCGTTATATGCTTTAAAAAGATATAACAAGACGCATTTATTTCAAGCATGGATGGATGCCAATCATGAGGTGGCTAAGTGCAAGACAAGTCCACATTTTTCTTCATGAATTCTTTATTTTCCCATTGCTTATTTTAATGTAATGAATATATTAGGTTGAGAACTTTTTTATAGTGCTGAAATGTGATGCTTTTGTAGTGTGTATTACCCGTTTCGTACATTATTTGAAATCTAAAATCTTGCAGGGGAGGTAATATAACAGGTCAGCTCAAGAGAGTTAACCCCCTTTTAGAAGCATTTGAAAATCCATCAACCAGTAAAAAGATATGCGGCATGCCCTAATTGTCTGGTATTTTTTAACATTAAAACTTACGGAAAATCTTCTTGTCTACAAAGACAATGGAGAAAAGTTTTTAATTGTGTTAAAAGAGAGGTATATCATTAAGACCTTTATGCGCAATCGTAAGTTGTTGTAAAAACTAAAACCCAGGATATTTCATTAGGTTGACGACTGACAGGAGCTCAAGCATGGATGGATGCCAATCATTAGGTGGCTAAGTGCAAGACTGTTACGGTATTGATTGTTATGATTTATTTATTTTTTTTTTTTAGGGGGGGAGGGGGGTCGCCTCAAGAATGGTTTGAAGAGGGAGTGAGCGTTTCTGTTGGTTCGGACCGTTCCTGGCAACGTGAAGCAAAAACAATATTGGCATAGGCAGTCATACTCGGAGATGTTCGCGGGGTGCGTGAATGTTAGCTTTAAGTAGGAGACAAGTACAATGGGGAGATATGCATCTTTTAAGTTTTAGGCAGAAATCCCAATTTCATGGAGTGGTATGCAATTATAAGGTGAATTCAATGGATATAGTTTAAAGGGGGCTGTCAAAATGTTAATATTTTGACGTTAAAAGAGAACGTTGAAATTATTGGCTATTTTTCTCGAGACGTATAATTCAGAAGTTTTTTATTGCTTCTAGTCTCTAGTACGATAAAGTATTGTTTTGAACTAATAGACTTAGAATGAATGAATGGTCGTCCCGGTTATTTAAATTTTGTTTTACATTTCGAACACTATTTCGGTTCGTATAGGCCACATAGGCCTAATGTATGGATTTTCCTCATTCCAACTCCAATCATTTAGTTGTTCGATGACCTTCAAAGCGTCTTGCTGTCGTGAGGATCAGAAATTACGAAAAAAAAATTTGGCAGCTCATGCCACTTCAAATATGGTTTGAGTTTTGCACAACCATCAATAGTCATGGGGAACCAGAAACCTTGTGTGGGCTTTATCAGTCAAATTGCGATTGGTTGGCATCATATGCAACACTCAAGACAATTGAATGTATATGGCGAGTAGATGATAGATGTCACAACAGTCTTTCGAGAAATACTGCTAAGGGTTATGACCTGGTTGCAGATGCATAGTTGGACGTGTTGTTTTATAAGAGTTCTTTACAGATCTCGGGACTGATTTTAAAAATATTGAAGCCCAACGGTAACGTACATACGTTCAACCTTACGTTAAATCGCAAGAATTAAACTTAGAGCGCCTTTATAGTTCTTTCTTTGCTGATGTAGTATACAATTAGTGTAGATTGGCAAATTACTGACACTGAACCTTCTGTTTGATTGATTGATTGATTGATTGATGTTTTACGCCGCAATCAGGATTATTTCACTTATATGGCAGCGTTGCCAGATTTATTAGGGGGGACGGTGCGGGGGGTTATCGAAGGAAACACATGGCCTTCGGCGAGTAGGCCGACCTGACAACTGTCCAACATACAGCCAGCGAGTGAAAAATCTTCAATTTTTAGTTGGTCTGAGTGGGATTCCAACCAGCGCCTCACAGATGGGAGACATGAGTCGGATTTAGGGACTATCACTCCCACGGACTGAGCCACCGAGGTTCCAATTCTTTTGTTTGGAGTTGATATTAAAGGTTGAGGTTCGTTCTGGTACTGTATATTATTGAAGAGGGAGTACTTTATCCTGAAATATCTTTACAGTATCATATAATGTACACAATGTGTATCTTTCGGAGACAAATTATTTGGCCGATGTGAACATAAAACTAAAATACTTCCTTTCGCGTCGGGTGAACGTAGATTTCACCTGACTAAATTTTACAAAAGGGAAGTAACTCTAATCGACATGCTGATTCAGTAAAGGCAATGTTGTCACACTCATTGCAGACACCTGTTGTAAACAGTGTTTTACTGCAGTATCATAACTCTATACAATAGACTCTATCCCATTGCATGCACAGCTGGTCAACAATATCCAAATAAACTCGATCAATACACCTTGAAATATTTCTAACCCGTGTAATATGGAAAATTTAACGGACACGCTAATGTGTAGGTAAAACGACATAATATGTACATTATCATGTTTTTTTATGGTTGAGTACACAGTCTAAAAGTCGCAATATAAAAATATTGAATTGAAAAAATAAATTAAACTATTTCACACAGTGAAAAATGTGTTATAACATTGAGCTCAATTTCAGAGGAGAATAATAACCACTGTAGAAAAAAAGTAAAGCAATAAATAACATGTTTAATGTCTTTCACTTTCAGATAGGCTGTAACATAATGATAGAGGAATGGAAACAATCAAACCAGTAAATAGTCATAGGAACAATTTTTCTTTCTTCAAACAAGAATTTTGAGATAATCCATGAAAGAAATGTTGACAATGTGTTGACAAAGGAGGAGGGGGAGGGGGGGGTGGGGGGGGGGGGGGGGGGGGGGGGGTGGGGGGGGGGTGGAGCGAGGGGGGGTGGCAGAGTTAATTTACATTTTACAACAAATATAACAAAGATAGTATAGAAACATTTTTTTTTCTTGAATTGAGAGAAATTAGCCGTTATGAGTTGTATAAACTTGGATATTTCTATTTTACATGTAGTGAAAGTAGATATGCCGATGTTTTGTGGAAATCAGCCGTCTGAAAATATATTATATAAAAACGGAAAGCGTTGAACAGTTATCAGATACGGTCAACCTGACCTGCTGAAGTAAAGCTGCCCAAAAATTAATAAAGATCACCCCCCCTAATACATAAAACAATTATGTAACTTCAGGCCATAAAGAGAAAAAAATTCGAATAACATTGTGAAATACAAAAATTAATATATCAAATAAACAATTCTACAACATGGACAAAATCTTATTTGAGTTTATAAGTATTAAATTTGTCCTCATCTGATAGTCTATGTTAAGGTTAATACATCGGATACGTCTGACTCATAGCCATGTACAGCAGGTCATGAAACAGTCTGTGTTACTATTGATTTAATGGAAAAGATATAAATGTTGAACATGTGAACATTTTTACTTTCAAGTGCACCTCCAGCCTCTGATATAATAAATAACATTGAGTTAAACCTCATAACATCGTCCATTCAGACTTTGCAAGGATCGACGCGCTGTCCAGGAAGTTGAAAAATTAGTAGTTAAGTTTCATTTTCTTGGAAATATATTTATCTGTATAAACACATGCCTAATTGTTTCTACATTGGTAAGTTATATTGATCAGAATTTGAAAAGTTAGTAGTTGATTTTTCATATTTTTGGAAATATACTTACCTGTATAAACAATTAGGCATATGTTTATACATTGGTAAGTTATATTGATCAGAATTTTGGAAATTGAACCAATTTGATTGATTGATATTTTAAGCAGTACTCAAGATTAGTTCGCTTATATGGCGGCATTGCCAGATTTAATCTGGAAGAAAAACGGGCTCTTTGTCTGGAGGAAACCCCAGACCTTCAACAAGTAACTGGCAACACTTCCACATACAGTGATCAAGTTAAAAATCAACTCAGAAATTGTTCAATTTTATTTGGTATGAGTGGGATTTGATCGACGCACCCAATCGTTGAAAGGCCTATGTTGCACTGAGAGACAATCACTATAACCGACTGAGCCACAGAGGCCCCCTGAACTAAGAGGTTATTTTCAGGGGGGGGGGAATTGTAAATTTTGAGACCCTCTTTAAAGCGCACTTGCTGGGAAAATCCAGAATAGGCCTACTTTTTACATTAAAAACAGTGGCCGGTTTTCTTTAGTTTTCCCAAACAGAAGAAGTTTGGAAATTTGTATTTTTGCCGAAAATTGTATTTTTAATTTGAAATGGAAAATTTTATTTGTTTTGTACCCGCATGTCCATTTGAGGGACCCGAAAAGCCTGTCAATAAACCACAGACAAAAAGGTGTGAAATGAGGATAATCCAACACTGAAGACATCCAGCTTTTGATCGTTGTTGTAATCGGGCTTCCACTGTTCGTATGCCATTTAAACCTAACTGGGCATGTATACTGTGTCTTATATTTTATTTTAATGGTTGTTGTAAGACAACGTACTATTACTTGTTGTAAGTAAGTGAATATAGGCCTTCTTAAAAAAATGTTAGAAATGATATGAGGGCTAGTGTGCATTATGAAAAAATTTCTCTTAAGTTGGGAAATTGGATACACTTATTCAGCGACATGAGCTGCCAAATATAGGAAACATTTTGTTGAAACAGAATTATCTATTTGTCAGTCATCTTTATTAAATGGTACAAAAATAAGGGCTTTTTCTTCATATCAATCTCTTAAGGTAGTTTTTAGAAGCAAGAAACCCTCTCAAATATACTCATGCATCCCGGTTATTAGTATGTTATTAATTATCACACATCTTGGTTGGTACAGTTTCTGGCTTCCAAAGTCAACTCTAGTTTTTTGAAGTACGTCAAATTCTTAACTTTTCTTGACAATCAAAATTTTTTAAAAAGTTTTATATTCCCTAACCCTTAGTCGATAGTTACATGTATTCTGGATATAAAACTAATAATATACATTAAATAGCCAAATATAAAAGTATTTAAATAGTTATATTTTATGAATTTCCATTACAGCTTCTGTATTAAATGGACAATTAAAAAAATTAAGATAATTCTAATGCTGTGTTTAAGATAATGTTTAGCTCTTTTTTCATTTTTTCAACATTTTGTTTTTATATTTATCTGTCATGGCTTTAGACTTTTTATGGGTACAAATGGCGCTTTTTTAAACTGGTGTGGAAGTAAAGTGTTACACAAGATATGTATGGTCAACTACAATCACTCTGTTTCCTTTTGATTGAGAAGTCATGGTGTGAAAGGGAAAATTAAATAATCCAATATGGCTGCCAAATTATGAAACACATGATGTCATGGATAGCACAGTCCATGACACACAGTTGACCAGTAATGTAAATTCTTCATGTCCCTGTGCCAGTGTGCCTATATTTTCAAAAAACATGTGCATTGGAGAGCAGGGCGGATACTGATGATACCATAATAATGCCAACTTTTTAAGTCGGGCATATAAAAAATTCTATGATAGGCCCCAAAGCTTTAATGCTCACAGCACTTGCACCATTGTAAATCATGCTATGATAGCAGATTTTCCAGTCCCAAGCCCTCCACCATCCCCCACTCCAAACTACTGCCCCCCCCCCCCCCCCCCCCCCAACTTCACCCCCAATTTTCATTCAAGAGATAACGATTCCTTGTGATACTACTGTATGGTACATCCATCAATCACAATTCCTTCTATCATGTCTGAAGTCAAACTAAAAATTGCATAATTGGCCTCTTAGAGATGACAGGAAGTTCCAATTTAACTCATTTCTTTTAACTCATTCCATAAACATCCAATTTGATATATCTCTTTCTCAAGGTTGCAGAAATTTATATCAATAAAACAATATAAATATGCGAATTTGCATATATTCAAAGTAACAAAAGTGCAAAGTCTTGTAACAAGTGCGAGTAAAAGGTCAAAGTTCAAATGCATCAAACACCAACACCAGAATATGCTGAAATCTTACGTCGTTTGAGAGAAGCTGCCTGTATAATAGCAGTGACGATATCACAGTTTCTTTGAAGTTTTGCCAGTCGCCTATCCTTCCGTTTGAGTTGCCTAATAAGGCGTGCAGACACTTGGGCAGTGCTGTACTTAAGGTCCTTGACCATTTCTCGTAATTCTGTAACATCTGCAAACAAAAAATGATGCATTTAGTTCCAATGTAAAGCAGCAAAATCTTGCTAAGAAATGCAGAGTATTTGTATTTAGTATTTTATTGCTAAAACCAAACTAAAACGTTAAACACTTATATCAGTATCATATCAGTATCAATGTCATTTACACAAGTGGCACCTATAACCCTATAAGCACTAGTCCCAGATTTAGAATCAATTCCTGATAATGTAACCGTAAAGAGTTATTTGAATAAATTCCTTTTTAGGGTACATGTACATAAAGAAAAGCTCAATCTCAGTCTGCCGATATTCTTGCCATAGCTTAAGATGTGTAAGCATTGTCAATGTATTTCAAAGTGTCCCCGGAAATTCTATTGACTAAGGCCAAGCTCCTGTCAGTCGTCAACCTAATGAAATATCAATGATTTAGTTTATTACAACCTATGGGGCAAAAAGGTCTAAATGATATGCCCTTTTTAACACAATTTGAAACTTGTCTCCATGGTTATTTTAGACAAGAAGATATTCCCTGTGCTTGTGTGTTTTAGTGTTCTTAAATATATAAAGAAAAGAAATTAAAATGATTGCAAAACTATTATCTACATGTAAGAGGCAGCTACATGCTGTACATCTGCCTTTAGCCAACTTCATGTAGTAATTGGCCAAAAACTTCAATGTACATGTACGATACTCTATATTTTTTAATATAAAATTTGTACATAAAATCTGCTGGTCTTTTGTTACTTTTTTTTGTCTTGTAAAATTAGTTTTAATGTAAAAGCTAGGAAAACGTCACGTTTTAATGTAAATGAGGAATATTGTGCAAAGAACAGCCACTTAGATTGAAGAACGATGTAGGGGAGGGTAATCAATAGAAATGGTAGGGATTAAAGTTTTTAGCTGGGCTAAATTCATTTTTCTTTGTTTTTATTGATTATAAAACTAGGTAGACTTACATCTAAAAGATTGGTTATCAGTGGAAAGCTCCTATTTTGTACTTCTTGATACAAATGTGAAACAATCAGCTAATTATATTTTAATTTCGTATAATTAGCAGCCCATGCCACTTAAAAATCTCAAATTATTACTCGGACAGTTAAAGTCAACTTTGAAGAATTGCCCACATGAATAGTACTTGTACAATATTGATAAGATGATAAAATAATATACATGGAAACAGGTGTGTGTGTTTCTCTCCAGAAGTCTTCTCTTGGCCACGTAATGTAAAAAGAAAAAAAATAGAATCTACATAATCAATATCAAGGAGTTCTATTGACTATATGATCAACTAAACCTACGCTGACTTAGATCAGCAAATATTGTAAATCTAACAGCATTATTTGTTTATTGTAATGCAGATGTAATTTTATAGAGAATAACGGCAGTTGACAGGTTCATTATTGCGTGCTATAAATAAACGTTATGTGACTATGTAACTATGGACAAGCAAAGATTAGGTCACTGCCGCCATCTTGATTTGGCTGGTCTATACTTACATGCACAAGTATTACCTTCTTTCTTTGGAATAAAAAGGCTCTTAAAGGATTTGTGAACAGAGTTTAAAGCTTGCTTGTGTTTGTTTAGGGACTAGATATATATTTGAAAAACATAAGTTGAAACCAAACAACCTTCACTTTACCTGGTAGTCATAAAAATGAGCTAGTGACTAGAAAAATATGCAAATTTTCTGTATTTATCAGAACTACTCGGAAAAACTCGCCAAAAGATACGTTAAACACAGCTTCCAATGTGTAAAAACTACTACGAAGACGAACAGACACAACAGAGATCATTTATTATGTCAACAGTCACGTCACGTACGCCATGGAGATTGTGTTTGATGTCCTGTGTCTCTGAGATAATTAACTTTGAAAAGCATTGAATAGAGACAAATGTAGCTGTGAAATTTCTATGTTTGTGTCAAATATTTAATTTTCTGTTTGGTCAGACATATATTACATAATAATATATTTATATAATAATACTTTCATATGTAACGCAAATTAGAAAATATTCCAAAAAGTGAAAAATGAAAAACAGTATCCCTATATTTAGAATGTGATCATGACTCTAACAAGAGTTTAGGAAACTCATAATACGCCCACAAGGGTTTTATTCATTGTAGCACACTTGCTTTATATTCAATGTTAAAGACTGCCTTAAACAGAATTTCGGCTAGAAGAATCTTTCGGTCACATAAAAAAGACTAGGCTTCGTGACGAATTATCACAAGTTTTAGTATGTGACACATCACCTACCTATTAACTAACTTTATCTGAAAACTGTACAGACCGTAGTCATCCGTAGTCACCAAAGCTACTTGCATTTAAGTGTCTACACTACATATACCCTGGTAGGCATACAACAACAATTTCAGTTAATTACAGATAAAACAATAGAAGGAAGGTGCTCCGCAACTCATTTGGTCACCATGGTTATAAAAAAGTTGTTTGAATACAATTAAGCTCTACTGTGAAACCACAGACCAATTAGCAACCATTTCCTCAATTACTGAATGCCAAAAGGCTGGGTTTCTGGGTAGCTATTTTGGTTGACACAATTATATTGAGACCCCAATTTACTTTTGGTACAGGACACATCGTCTATTTGTAGGCTAGTTATATAGGGCCTGGGAGTTTCCTTAGAGATTTCGCGACATCCCGTGACAGACGATGTTTTTTGATGACGTCGTCAGTTTTTCGTTCTAAACGTCAGAACCGGTGTCACGTTCGACCGATAAAGTTACTCAATGCCAAAAGACTGGGGACTGTTTTGGTCGCCACAAATATTGAGACACAAATTTAACTTTGGTATAAGACACATCGTCTCGCCATAAGCTTCATAAATCAGAAGAAAAAAGTTAAAAGCTGACAATAGGTTTAAAGAGTGGACACAAACCTGGGACGGACGGACGGACAGACAATGGTATACCAATAAACGACCACTTAAGGAGCGGGCGTATAAAAACAGGGTCTTCCATGTTTTTCCGAAAATTCACAAACCCATTGAAAAATGTCCCAAGCATTTAATGTCCTCCGAGCATCCTATTATTACGAATTGTGGTGGCTAATTGATTACTATATAAAACCTATAGCAATCAGTGTGTTAGCTTGACCAAAAATACTGATGATTTGTTGCCAAATTATCTGAGAAATTCATCCCATGAGATGTGATTTTGGTTACTCGGGAGTCTTACATCATACATGTATACAATCAGTTCATGTTATAGACTTCTTCAGAATTATATGTCTGGGTGATATCTACTCTTATTCTTAGCGGCTACTGGCCCCCTTCTCACATATATGATCCAAATATAAATGTAAGTCAAGACTCTGTATCAAGGAAAAATTTGATGGTTCAGCTAATCCTAGAAACCAACATAATCTTAGTCAGAACGTCTTGCCTAAAGTAAGGCAAGCTAATGGGACATCAAAACATATATCATTATAAAACCTGATAAATGGTCGACAATAGTTATTACATGTATATCTAGACAGGATTATGATTTAGGAGGTAGAACGGCAGCTAAGCAACCCTTAATTACCGAAAACTTGAAACGGAAATAAGGCCTGAAATTGTTGGAAATTGCAATAGAATTCTTTGTTCCCTTGAAGAAAAAGGCAAAGGCCAGTCATTGCTTATAAAAAGAACAAGAGTTTGAAAGACATACTGGTCAGGGCTAAACTCCCCTGTCTGCCTTCTACCTAGGTTTTTCTGGGAAAGGGGTGGGGGTGGGTGGGGGGCAAATTTTCACTATCTTTTACCATGACCCTATAATATATAGTCTGACGATATTCTTACCATAGCTTAAGATACGTAAGCATTATCAATGTAATACAAAGTGTTCCAGAAAATTCTACTGACTAAGACCAAGCTCCTGTCAGTCGTCAACCTAATGAAATATCATAGGTTTACTTTATTACAACAATTTATGATGGGGTATAAAGGTCTAAATGATATACCTCTTTTTAACACAATTAGAAACTTGTCTCCATGGTTATTTTAAACAAGAAGATTTTCCTTGTGCCCGTGTGTTTTAGTGTTCATAAATATTAATAAAATGCAGTACGTATTGCTCTTTGGAATCTGACCTTAACACTTAAAACAGGGTACTCTATATTTTGAAAATACACAAACCCATTGAAAAAATGACCCAAGCCTCCAATGCCCTCAGGGCGTCCTATTATCCCGGATTTTGGTTGTGAACGTTAAAGAATATCACACCTATTAAATTGATTACTATCTAAAACCTATAGCAAATCGGCGTGCTACATGTAGCTTTACCAAAAATACTGATGATTTGTTGCCAAATTATCTTTTCCAGAAAATTCTCCTGACTATGGCCAAACTCATGCCTGTCGTCAGCCTAATGAAACATGATGGGTTGGGGTTTATTATAGCAATTTGTTATTGGGTATAAACGTCAAACTGACATGCCCCTTTTTAACACAATAAGAAACTTGTCTCAGTGGTTATTTTAGACAAGAAGATTTCCCTGTGCCCGTGTGTTATAGTGTTAAAAAATATACAAACATTGACATAGTCTTGTGTCTAAAATCCCTATAATCAGAATTCCAGATATCCTGACCACCGCCGTGCTGACAAAAACATTTTAGAATTGTTGGAACTTGACTTCAAAGGTAATTCATTTTGAATTCAATGGGGAAATCTTCCAACAAATTAAAGCATGTGCTATGCGAAAACTTTTCAGTCCAAACTCCGCCTCCATTGGGGAGTGGGAGAGTGATATACAGTGTAACTGTACTTAGCAAATGTCAAAACCAACCTTTCATTTACCGTCAGTATCTGGATGATATTTTTATCATATGGCAGCATGCGTTGGAAGACCTCCGTATTTTCATTGCCATTGTTGATTCCCATGGTCCCACTATCAAATTACCCACTATTGTTCACATTTCTGTGAAGTTTTAGGATGTAACTAATTACAAGGGTCATAAATATCAATCGACTGGAGTGGGTATCTAGATTACAAAGTATTCTTCAAACCTACTGACAAGCATTAGCTGCTACATGCTATGTTATACTATGGGAGTCATTAAGTCTCAGGTTTTTAGATTCTATAGAAACTGTAGTTCTTTAAGATTTTTTTAAATCAGGCTTGTTCTGTTCTTTTTATGGCTCTTCTCCCCAGGGCATATTTTGTTAGGTTAATCCAAAGGATCAAATCTGACACAAATTAATTACCCACTTTAGTCAATATCTCACTATTTAGGTGAGGGACATTTGAAATATTAGACAAATACTTGCACAGTACGCTTAGATGGCAAAAAATACCACACTGGAACTAGAGTTCCTGGTAATTCATTTTCTCCGTATTGAGTATAGACCTTAGTATTGTTTACTAATTATATGCAAAATGTATATCTTATAACACAGGGTGAAATACATACACAGCAATTGAATGTGAGCTTTTTTTTATATATATGGTTATGATCACTAAAACACAAGGGCACAGGGAAAATCTTCTTGTCTAAAATAATAAACCATGGAAACAAGTTTCTAATTGTGTTAAAAAGAGGTATCTTTTAGACCGTTATACCTCATACATTGTTGTAACAAACCAAACCTATGATATTTCATTAGGTTGACGTTTTTTTATAAATATCCCAAAAAAGAGGAGATAATCCCCTGTGGAAAGGCGGGTTCACATGGACTTTGTTTTTCATATTGTTTTTCTAGGAAAGAATTTAAAGTTTTTAAAATTTTTTACATAAAATTTATCAAATTCTTTTTTTAAAGATTTTATTTTCATTTTTATTAATTTGGTTTTGATACTGATTTTGGTGAAGACTTTGTAAATTGGTTCTAATTTAATCTAAAAAATAATGAGAACAAATTTCAAGAACAAACCCTATTGGTAACCAAGCCTGGGTAAAAGATTGAAGCAATACAAAAGACAAAAATGTGCGGTTTAAATATTTATGAACACTAAAACACACGGGCACATGGAAAATTTTCTTGTCTAAAATAACCAAGGGGTTTATCATTTCGACCTTTATACCCCATCATAAAATGTTAAACTAAACCTACAATATGACATTTCATTAGGTTGACGACTGACAGGAGCTTGGCCTTAGTCAGTAGAATTTTCTGGAACACTTTGTAATACATTGACAATGCTTACGCATCTTCAGCTATGGCAAGAATAGTGGCAGACTGAGATTGAATCCCATAGGATCATGAGAAAAGACAGTGAAAATGTTGGTTCCCCACAGAAAAACCTAGGTCGAAGACAGGAGAGTTAAGCACTGGCCAGTATATCTTTCTAACACTTGTTCTTTTTATAAGCAATGACTGGCCTTTGGGTCAGAGGTCGCGCAATTTTACTTTGAAGGAGTTTGTATTCTTCTTCTATCATCTTGGCCATAGCAATACGTTAATAAATGTACATGCTGAGACTAAAACAAAACAATTTTATTTTTATCTACAATTTAATTTAATTTTAATATACTGCCAGGTTGACATAACTAGCGTGGGCTTCATTTTTATTTAGGGTTTTTTTCACTGATGAGTTACAGGAACTCAAAGACATATTTTTATTCACATTCAGCCACACCAGTTATGGGCGTCTCCCTCAACAGGGATATGATATCCATAAAAATTACAGAAATCAAAGTTTTCTACATTTAGATTTCATAATCTGATAATGATTTAACATTTTTATTATGAGATTTTAACTGTTTAATTTAAGGCCTATAGTATTTTATAAATCATGATCATGGCAAATTAAATCACAAAGCACTTCGTCATAATCTGATATATCAGAAAGTGATGACGTCATTTGACATTTCACTAATGTTGGCTGACATTTGTTGAGGTCATTATCACAAGACTGAGAGGGTACACACCTCTAAGTCTGCAGCTTATCAATCCCACGAAATCTAAAACAGCTGACTAGATAAGGTAAAACCTTGATAAACAGCTGTTTGGTCTGACATTAAAATACAGGAGTTGGGTCAAATTAAATATATAAAATTCAATATAAACATATATATCCTAGTTAATTAACTGTATTTTTGGGGATTAAAAAATAAATTTATGATCCAAATTGAAATTTACTTTGAATATCAGCAGTTAAATAACAATATGAGCCCAATACGTGACAACTGAACATATGCTACGGGTCGTACAAATTGGGCTAATAAAGTATTTACAGTTATAATATTTGTTTAAGCAGGAATAGAAATGGAATTCAAACCTGTGACCCAATGGCTGGAGGCGTTTGCCTTCGGAAATTGATATATATATTTATATATATATTCCATGGTTATTTTAGACAAGAAGATTTTTCCATGGTTATTTTAGACAGGAAGATTTTTCCATGGTTATTTTAGACGAGAAGATTTTCCCTGTGCCCGTGTGTTTAGTGATCATAAATATATCATCACAATTAACTATGTAGATGTAATGATGTATAGTATGTGGAAAAAAAAAAAGAACAAACATGAAAAATAAAATAAGTAAATTTGCCAACCCGATATCCCTGATGATGATATGCCATTGCCAATAGAAATATTGCCAAGGAAAAAATATTCCATTCTAAATTTCGACTGAAGATGTCATATGCGATGGGCCCCCTGTGGAACCTCTATACCAAACAACCTGTTGATTTCTTTCCTCACTTGCACAGTAAATTTGTAAATAACAGCGCGAAATGAAGCGAAACACATTAACCCTCTTATTTGCTAACAAAGTTAAGACCCATGCAACATGGCCCACCCCAGTCTAAATGACTTAATACTCTAAATCTAGTAATTAAAGCCGATACTTAGAAGTACAGTTTAGAATTACCTTTAGTTTGCAATGTGGCACGGTGCAGTTGTCTCGCATGTCGCCGTTCCCAGTCGCCTCTGGGGTGGCCAAAAACTTCCGATGTACTTGAGCATTCGGTGAAAGTATCGCTGTCAAAACTGTCCCGTTGGTTTCCTTGCCAACGATCATAAATCTCACACAATAATCCATCAACGATAGAGTGCTGGCGCTCATGTTTAGCTCTTGACAAACGCTCTTCATAATTGCAGTCCCGGAGAAAGTCGGAATCAAATTGAAAGCCTTCGAAAATGTTAGAGTCGCCTTCGTCTGATGATACACTGTCTCTTACGACATTTGGCTGTCTCTGCAAAACTAAACTTCCAGGTCGTTTAAATTCCCTTGGGGTTGGCAAAAATACACTATCCTCATCCTCGACTCTTTGGTTTTTCTTCTTTACATCACTGGAATCGTCAGCCATGTTGCCATACTGACTTGTTTATGAGTGTCTGAAATAATCGTCCCGTTACAGTCTGCTGATCAAATTGTCAACTAGCCGAACTCCAACCAGCACGTGTGACTGAGCTATTTCTATTCGCCGAACTCCGGTTCACCGAATGACGTTCGCTTTCCCACATGTTGCACGATTTAAATTAGCTGGCCGGTAAATCGGCCTTCGAAAATCGAAATTGAACAAAAATATAAAACTGCACTGTGGGCCTATGTACGATAAAAAAAACATCAAATGTTCACAAAATTCTGAATTTTGATTCGTTCACCAACCGGGCAGAAAGATCAAAGGAACAGCGGTTTATACACACAGGTAGTCCGAAATATCTGCGCTGATGATGTAAGACATTTTTTGACAGATAGGCCATCATGATGATGGCCTATCTGTCAGAAAATGTCTTACATCATCATCGCAGATATTTCGGACTAACACACAGGCTATGTTATATTATAATTTATCGATGACGTATAGCCTATACTGGCTATACTCCCTATATAGTATGGGAAAATCGTGTCCCAATACCAATTCCAAAGTCTTTTAAATTTTTCTTTCATTTTTATTTAAAACGGAATATTAAGCTGTACTTTTACAAACTTTTTTTTGTACAGAATTGAAGTAAGCCTATACTATAGTTCTGTAACTAGCCATATACGACTCGCAGGTTCAATTATTATCTATTTGATTTAATTACGTAGTATATATAGTTTGTCGGTGAAACTAAAATGCCTAGAGTAAAGAGAAACCAGTATTCTCGTTATTTTTTGGGATTACACTTTTCTGAAAGGACACTAACTAATTTAAATTTAATCTAAAGTGGCATGAGCTGCCAAAATGTTGATATTTTGACGTAAAAACAGAATGTTGAAATTATCGGCTATTTTTTTCTAGACGTATAGATCTAGTTCAGAAGCTTTTTAGTGCTTCTAGTCTCGAGAATGTACGATAAAGTATTGTTTTGGACTAACTTTGGCTTAGAATGAATGAATGGTCGTCCCGGTTATTTAAATTTTGTTTACTTCTCGAACACTATTCCGGTTCGTAGAGGCCACATACTTAACGCTAATCATTTAGTTTTTCGATGACCTTCAAAGCCTCTAACTGTCGTGGCGATCAGAAATTATGAAAAAAGTTTAAATTTTGGCAGCTTATGCCACTTTAAAGAGAAATCCTACCGCAGTTTCAGAAAACACTGAATTAGGTCACATGGGAGTCAGGTCTTCGAGTTTCTGACTACAAAATGATTATTTTTTCATATTGACGGTCGTATTGAGTCAGAAACCCGGACTACTTCGACCCTATAACCATGTACTCGACGAAAAAAAGGTATATAATATATTTTAATATACGCGCCCCCTATTCCACAGAATGAAATGGTCAACTTCTTGCTCAATTGGTTTGTGATATAATATCCCTTTTAATGGTTAATCCCATCCGGTCGACTGGGTGTTGAGCGATCTTTAAGATATATAGTGCTTGTTATTTATTTCAATGAACTGATATTTGATTAGATATGTCAAGTTTCTATAGTTATGTAAAATTAGGCTTGAGCGTAATAATAAGATTATTCTGGTACTTCTATAGGTCTATTTAAATGGCGTAATATTTGTATTTAGTCATTTCACTATTGGGCTCCAGTATGTTTTTGAATGTTATATAACTTGAATGCCATTGTATGGGATTTCTCTGCATATTCTTATTTGGAGTGTTATATTCTAACTGGCCAGCGATTTTTTTTCTAGTAATTCGGTCATTTATGTGATCTGTGAAATCCTCTTTTTTGGACAAAGAGTTTACCAGTGTGTTTCCAGGATTTTATTCTGTGAATTATATTTCGAGATCATCGGATCTATACTACCATTCCTCCCAGTGAACATTGTTGGTTCTCGGAGTACGGTTTTTATTTCCACATCGTCAGTACTTGCATGGTTTGTAAAAGTAAGTCATTTTGATATCTCTATTTTTTTCACCTGTTGTGTAATGTTTGCCTGTAAATACGTTACTCTATATTTTTTAATAAAAAATATGTACATAATATCGGTTAGCCACACTCATGTGTCTCTTTCTTGCCGGTCATATCGGTTAGTCTTTTGTTTATACCGTACATCTTCGTTAAAATAATTTGTTTGATCTCAATAACATAACAAAAAACTGTCATTCGCCTGGTTTGCATCCTTAGACCCCAGGCTTAAAATCGCAATATGCTCACATTGAGCGTGAGTGTAAGTTTTAATCCTTGGTTCAGACGATGGTCGGGTTACTATGGAAGCCGATAGAGGCCATCTGACTTCAAAGTCTATAGCGAGATCGTCTGGCTATCTCGGACTCTAGATTTCGCCCTTGCAGCTCTCGCTCTCTATATATCGGCTTCCATACCGACTTTATAGCTAGGCTCTATTAGGCCCTAAGTTTCGGTCTATTCCAAAACCTATGGTTGGGTATGAATGTCAAAATGACAATTAGGATCAAATTGTCTCCATCATGGTTATTTTAGTAAAAAAAAGATGTCCCCTGTGCCCGGTTGATTTAATATTCGGTATATTTAGGAACTAAAATGGCATGATATTTCATTAGGCTGAAGACAGACAGGAGTTTGGCTAGTTGGAGATCTCCAAACTCTGTGGCCAAAGTAGGCCTATCTGTTGGTCACCCATCATCAATATACTTTAGCCACACAGTTTGTAGATCTCCAACTATAGAGTTAGGCATAGTAGTCATAAGACTTTTCATGAATACTTTGTAATATATGGACAAAGTTGTACGGATCTTCAGCTTTGGGGCAAGAAATCGGGGAAAATGAGCTTAAACAAAATGTGATACCGTAATGGTAGTCCGGGTTTCTGAATCCAAAATTACTGTTTTTTTATACTGACGGCCGTATTTTGGACCGTAATTTTGGAGTCAGAAACCCGGACTACCGTAATGGTAACAGAAAGAGAAAACAGACAAGGGAGTTCAGCCCTGACAATTAGTAGCCCAAAGCTTTCAAACTTGTTCATTTTATAAGCAATGCTACAGTGTAAATCCATTTGCGAGGGTGGGTGGAAGAGGGGGGAGATACTGAAATGTTGTCCGTCCGCCCAATGCCAGATAAATGGCCAGCTGAGTTTCTCCTATATGCCTACCTATTGCTTGATACAGGTTTTGGATATGATAATATACGCGACGTTATACATGTGGGATATTCGTTGTGGGATTGTTCTTCGGACTTCATGTATATTTTTGGCCTGTATGAGGTGTTTCGCGGCATATAGCCTGCAAATTCAAACTTGATTTAATCTTGCAAAACAACCAACAAACCCAAAACAGCAATGACTTGTTGATCCACTGAATAGCTTAGCATAATGGAATATTAGCAAAGTAACTCCTAATAAATCCAACAAACGCAGGCCCTATGTTTGTCAAAGATATATTTGTCATTTCCTGAAGATGTCACAAATATACCTTTGTCGAAATAGTGAGGTTGTCAATATGCGTTTGTTGAATTTATTCGAAGTTAATTTACTACTCATCAATTCCACGAAAATTTCAACCTGATGGTCATTTTTTCATTGATCAAAGAGATGTGCAAGTCATATATTATTTTTTTCAGCGAAAATCAAACTTTTCGATTTAAATAATGTTAATGAATATAGAGCATCTATTTGTCCCAAAATCACGCGCGAGTGAACGTTACAATTTGGCGCGAAAATCCAAACAGAAACATAACATTTCCGACGGTTTGTTATCATGACTAAAACTGAACCCGTTATCGTGACAATTCCAAGTAATATATTATTTTCAGGCTCACTCCTTGCCGCTGTAAGGGTATTCTGTCTCCCGTTTTGAACATGAATAAAAAAGCCCATGACGCTAATTAGGCTAACTAGTGCTATTAAGATGGCTCATGTAATTCCGTAACAAAATATACCGTTTTTTCAATATGCGACAAAATAAGTGTTTTTCTGGCGCAATTTCATGTGTTCTTTTCCGAGTGTTAACTGTTATAGACTTAGTTGTCTATAAACAATAGGCAAAAATCAATAATTCGGGGATTTTTTTTACCGTTATGGAATTACAATTATGATCGTTACGGAATTACGGCTGCTTGTAATTCCATAACGGTTTATTCATTTGCAGCAAACATTTTAATTCATTTGACACCGAACGTATAATTGAAACAGTTATTATGTCTAGACAGGATTATATTGAAGGGGTAGAACGGCAGCTAAGCAACTCTCTTCATTACAAGGAATTTTGGCCTGGAAATGTTAGAAAGTTTAATAAAATTCTTGTTTCTCTTCAAGATAAAGGCTTTCTTAATCAAAAATAGTATCTCTATTTGGAATCATAACTCTAAAAACAGGTTCTTCTGTATTCTTCCGAAAATTCACAAACCCATTGAAAAATGGCCCAAGCCTACAATACCCCATGGGCGTCCGGATTGTGGTAGTGAAAGTTATAGAATATCAGAGCTAATTGATTACTATCTAAAACCTATAGCAAATCGGCATCCTAGCTTTATAAAAAATACGGATGATTTGTTGGCCAAATTGTCTGAGAAATCCATCCCACAAGATGTGATTATGGTTACTCTGGATGTGGAGTCTATGTATACAAACATTGACATAGATTTTGGTCTTAAATCAATAAAATCAACATTCTAAAGATATCCCGACCACCGTCGTCCGAACAAAGACAATTTACAATTGTTGGAACTTAGCTTAAAAAGGTAATGATTTTGAATTCAATGGAGAGATCTTTCGGCAAATTAAAGAATGTGCTATGGGGAAACGTTTTAGTCCTAACTTTGCCTCTATTTTTATGGCTGAGTGGGAGAGTGATGTTCTTCCCAAATGTCACAAACAACCTTTCATTTACCTTCAGTATCTGGATGACATTTTTATCATTTGGCAGCATACGTTAGGAAGACCTACATATTTTCATTGAAACTCTTAGTTCTCACGACCCCAGCATTAAACTACAGCCTACTATTGATCACACTTCTGTGGATTTTTTGGATGTAACTATTTACAAGTGTCATACATATCATACTACTGGGTATTTAGATTACAAAGTATTCTTCAAACCTACTGACACGCATCAGCGGCTACATGCTGGGTCATACCATCCTCCCCACACTTTCAAGGGAGTCATAAGGTCTCAGATTGTTAGATTCTACAGAAACTGTTATTCTTATCAGGTTATCAAGTTTTTTAATCAGGCTTGTTCTGTTCTTTTAAAAGCTCTTCTCCCCAGGGGTATTCTATTAGGTTACTCCGAAGGATCAAATCTGAAACATTAAGACAAATCACTTCTCCTCTTTCAGCCCCCCCCCCCCCCTTCCCCACCCGATATGCGTGCTTCTCCTTCACAAGTACCATTGCCGCCCAACATTTAGCCCAACATTTATCTCAGGTACATCAATGAAATGCCTAAAAACCCGATGCAAACTCGATGTATACGTGCCAGATCGCGGAACTTTTTTCTGAGAACAATCTCGCGACAAATATAAAATGGCAGAGAACCTTAATTGCGACTCCTCTGATACCGTGAATGTTCTCACGTGCAAAAAATGTCGCAAACAATACGTCGGATGATAGTTTTGATGGAGAGCCTCCTCGATTTTGCAAGTCGTCGTAGAACCACCATGGTCTCAATTAGTATGTATGATCATATGTATTTAAATTCTTAAGTGCCAAAACATCTCGCATTATCTACATCCCAACATGCAGCATTTTTTTCCTGGAAGTATGAACTTTCATGAGACCTTAACTGGAAATTTGTGTCACAACTGTGTTTCATATAGGCCTATGTGTCACCATGAAGAACATGGTATCATTTACACGGTTAGTTAGGCTTACTGCTCAGATAGAGGAAGCTGTTGGAGTTGAATGTTATAATTGTTGCTTGCTTGGGAATATTTACCGAACCAACATTGAACGACTGACCAGTAATCAGGTTAAAGCGTAGTCTGCAATATATACAGGTATAAATATATATACGGCAGCTACCAAACTTTACTTGTCCATATTAACATATTGTTATGGAATTACCAAGATAGGTAATTCCATAACGAAGACAAAATGTAATTCCGTAACACGTGGTTTAGGTCAGTTTTGAAAATATGAAGGTGATTCCTGGAAAAGTTTGTTAAATAATGTTACAAAAGTTACAAAGCATTAAAGTAAAATAATTTTTTCTACCATTCTTGTTATGGAGTAGTTGGATTTTCAAATGAATAACACTCGACGAAAAGTAAGGTTGATTTACTGTAATTCCGTAACGCAATATTATGAGGTCACGTGACTAATACATTCGCACGAAAAACGTTCCAATTAAACTACATGGATTTCCTTCGGGTCTGTTCCCTTACATGATGGGCGTCAGTCGATATCCTGATATAACATTTTAGTTTCAAACAAACTTTCAGCCTGTGTCCAGGGTCGTTGTGTAATTCCGTAACGCTGGAATTGTTGTACTGCGTTATCAAAACAGCAAACATACGACCAGAAACAATAACTAAAATACAATAAAAATTCTGGAGATATTTTAGTAGAGAATCAGAATGGAAATAGTGGTAATAAATTAAATGTGCGCCATTTTTTATTGGTCAAAAGACTTTCATTGATAAATGCCAACCAATCAAAAGCTACAACTGCATCCTACCTGATTTCTTACTGACCGTCACCATTGGCCGTCACAACATGGAGATCGCAAAGATATAGCGACATAGGCCTACGTGTGTGCTAAAGTTTTAGAACCCGTGCGAAGCTGTCTCTTATAGTATGGAACGAAGGAAAATACGAGCATCTGTTTATGCACCAATAAACATATAGATAGATTGTCATCCATTTAACTATAAGCTCACATAATTTTAAAAAGTCCGTCTTCTTTATAATATCAGTCCTGTCTTTATTCTTACTTTGAAACCACGCGCTACAGTCGAATCATCATCTGTGGAAACAAAAATGCCACCGAGAAGAAAACAACCCGCAAGAAGTCGAGCAGTAAGTAAAACAAATTTCATCTGCATTTTATTATTAGTCGGATACTATTGATTGAGTAGCACAGGATGGTTTACCAGGATTGAGTACCACAGGATAGTTTACCAGGGTTGAGTAGCACAAGATAGTTTACCAGGGTTGAGTACCACAGGATAGTTTACCAGGGTTGAGTACCACAGGATAGTTTACCAGGGTTGGGTACCACAGGATAGTTTACCAGGGTTGAGTAGCACAGGATAGTTTACCAGGGTTGAGTACCACAGGATAGTTTACCAGGGTTGAGTACCACAGGATATAGTTTACCAGGGTTGAGTACCACAGGATAGTTTACCAGGGTTGAGTACCACAGGATAGTTTACCAGGGTTGAGTACCACAGGATAGTTTACCAGGGTTGAGTACCACAGGATAGTTTACCAGGGTTGAGTACCACAGGATAGTTTACCAGGGTTGAGTACCACAGGATATAGTTTACCAGGGTTGAGTACCACAGGATAGTTTACCAGGGTTGAGTACCACAGGATATAGTTTACCAGGGTTGAGTACCACAGGGTAGTTTACCAGGGTTGAGTACCACAGGATATAGTTTACCAGGGTTGAGTACCACAGGATAGTTTACCAGGGTTGAGTACCACAGGATAGTTTACCAGGGTTGAGTACCACAGGATAGTTTACCAGGGTTGAGTACCACAGGGTAGTTTACCAGGGTTGAGTACCACAGGATATAGTTTACCAGGGTTGAGTACCACAGGGTAGTTTACCAGGGTTGAGTACCACAGGATAGTTTACCAGGGTTGGGTACCACAGGATAGTTTACCAGGGTTGAGTACCACAGGATAGTTGACCAAGGTTGAGTACGGGTATCCGATCAGTTATCGTACAGAACCTATTATCGTACACCCAACGCTCATGGGTGTTTAACCCAAGCGATCAGGCTTTCTCGCCGATTACATCCGGCTTACTTGTCAAGGCATCTCCTTCCAAAAATTCAACCTACAAACATAAATAAAACTTTTTATGGAGTTACATTTGTCAGCCGACCCAAGAATAGTCGCCTTCTGCCGTGTCGGGGACTTTTCGAACATGAGAAATGACGTCACAGCAGCTTTAACGTTGGATGTACGATAACTGGTTCCCGCCACTCTACAATTACAAAAACATGCAGAAGAGTGGTTGATTGTCCGGTCCCTAAAACTTAATTTCAGAGTTTGGGGAGAAATTAAACTATTTCAACAAAAGTCGGCTGAGCCCAGCTTCACTTCTGTGGAATTTCTTGTAAATGCAAACACTGACGTAAATTTTAGCATTGAAAACCCGGCAAAAGTGTACGATAACTGATCGGATACCCGTACCACTAGCCGCGCTCATGTGTCTCTTTCCTGTGTTACTTACTTGCCGGTCAGGAAGAAAAAGTACCACAGGATAGTTTACCAGGGTTGGGTACCGCAGGATACATGTAGTTTAATACATGTACCAGGCTAGTTGAAGTTCTTCAAAATCTGTTGCCAAGATATTGATGATGGGGCAATCAATATCTTGGCAACAGAGTTTGAAGAACTTCAACTATTACCAGGCTTGCTATTATTATAAATAACCTTGGGACAAACAAGTGCTCAACTGGCATGTCAAATTACCCACATGACTATGGGTATCTGGTCAGTTATCGTACACTTTTGCCGGTTTTTCAGTGTTAGAATTTACAGTACCGGTAATGAGTGTATTGACAAGAAATTTCACAGTAGTAAAGCTAGGCTGGTTTTGGTTAAAATAGTTTAATTTTCCCTCAACACTTTTGAATTAAGTTTTATGGACCAGCCATTCACCCGCGCTCGTCTGCCTGTTTTTGTAGAGTGACCTTTTCGGCTTAAAGATTGACGCTTGCGCAGAAGCCTTGCTGACGTCATTTGGGTGTTTAGATGGGCTGTTTACACCCCGCTCGAGTCGAATGAAGATCCGATTCGATCGTCGTAAGCTCCAGTCTGTATTGAATCTGTGATCAATCAGTCGAAGAACGTTTTTCGACTTGACGACTTGAGCGGCCTTAAGACCCTTCAGATCAGTCTCAGACTGACCAATCTTACGATCGTAAGGATAGAGGGTGTTCCAATTTCTCCTGATCGATCTTAAGGTCGCAGCCAGCCAGCGACCTATACTTCATCACGTGACATTTTTTCTCAGCGTTTCAGTGACATTGTTTTGTTAAATCACTCCTAGTTGCGTGCCAGTCTGCCTAATGTGATGACGAAGTTCCCTTTTGATCAATTGATCGCATCGACCTGAGCGCGGCTTAAGAATTGTCAATCGGTTTGAAATTTTGTTCTATTTGTTGCAGCAGATTTTTGCCTACAGATTGATAATATACCTTGATAATTGGTTCCCCTCGGTAACTTTTCCCCTCAGACTAATTTTGCAAGGGTTTGAAGTAATTCAAGTATTATACAAACTGGGCCTAAAGCCACTGCAATATGGTCAAATGTAGCTTTCAACTTTTACACTACGGTAATGAGCCTTATACTATTCAAATTCCTATGGAGAGGAAATGGCTCAAACTAAAAAGACTGTCAGCCTCCAAAAAACACTTCTAATGGTGTTCATATCCTCACTTGATATAAATAGTCTGTGGGGCTTATTTCTGATCATATTTGGGCTTGTTAGATACATGTAGATTTAACTTACACGTTGCATAATATGGCTTCTACATTGGATTATGTAATATTCGGCCTTTAATAGTCTATATCTTTGTTCCTTTGACAAAAATGACGAAAAATTAGCCGATACCAACTTCAAAAGTGGCCAATTTTTTTTGTTTTTTTAAATGTATTTTCAATTTAAATCTGATATTGAAACATACAGCTTTTTTTTTCTTTGCGCAGCCTCTAGAGGATCAGTTGAAATTGATCTGGATTTTCCTTTTTATTTGTAAGGGTTGCCCCATATGTGCCAAACGTTGAAGATTCCCTCCCTCACTAAAATTTGCAATGCTACCATATACATGTAAATGAAATACTTTTGAGTAATGAAAAAAACACCAATCAAGCCCTAGTCTATCTTCGTGTTTTTGTAGGCGGCTGCGAAAGCAAAGAAGGAAGCTGAGGAGAAACAGCGTCAAGCGGAAGAAGCTTTGAAAGAAGCCGAAGCAGCTTTGAAAGAAGCGGAAGTTGCTGAAAATACAGCAGAAGGAGAAGAACTAGCAGAAGGTCAGGTTGATGAAGATCCAGGTGTAGAGTTAAATGAAGGTGAAGAAGATATACCTCTGTCTCAGGAAGGCATAGGACAGGTATGTCATATACATGTAACACCAGCGTCTTTTTAAAGTGTCCACTTTAGGTACCCGTTAAATACATCATATTTCATTTTAGAGACAATATCATTCTGATTTTTAAAAGCGTTCGTTTATTTTGTTTCCTTTTAGTTATTATGTTCCCTAAACATTTTGGGGGGGACATACATGCATAGCTGTTGGTCCGTCTGTCCGTCCGTCCATCCGGATTCTTTTCCTGTCTATAAATATTTACGTGGTTATTTTAGACAAGAAGATTTGCCCTGTGCCCGTGTGTTTTAGTGTTCATAAAAATATTTTGAGACAGTAATCAATGTATATCTCAAAGCCCGAAGTAAAAATGATAAAGATTACACAAACCTGTTTAGTAAACAGGGATTTCAAAATGAAATATGCATTTAAGCTAATCTTCTCGGGCTGGCTGTATTGGCCACCCTCTAGTCATACCAAGGCTATGAGAAAACTCTCAATTAATAACTTATGTTGTGAAAAATTTTCATGGAATGTCTCGATTTTTTTTGGTTTCAGGATGTGGAAGAAGGTGAAGGTCAAGATGTGACTGAAACGAGTCACGGTGAGATTGATAAAGAAGCGGCAATTGGTGATGAAGATGGGGAGGAAATGACTGGAGAAGATGAAATTATCGAGGGAGAGGATGAATCTGATGAAGGAGAAGATGTAATCCTTGAAGAGGATGAATTCATCGAATTTATCGAGGGTGAAGATGAGTTTATCGAGGGAGAAGACGAATTTATAGAGGGAGAGGATGAATTTATCGAGGGCGAAGACGAATTTATTGAGGGTGAAGATGATTTCCATGAGGATGATGATGAAATAATGGATGATGAAGTTGTGGAAGGAGAGGAGGAAATCGTTGAAGGAGAAGATGAAACTGCTGAAGGAGAAGGTGAAACCGCTGAAGGAGATGAAACCGTTGAAGGAGAGGAGGAAATCGTTAAAGGAGATGAAACCGTTGAAGGAGATGAAACCGTTGAAGGAGATGAAACCGTTGAAGGAGAGGAGGAAACCGCTGAAGGAGAAGGTGAAATCGTTGAAGGAGATGAAACCGCTGAAGGAGAAGGTGAAACTGTTGAAGGAGAGGAGGAAACCGTTGAAGGAGAGGAGGAAACCGCTGAAGGAGAAGAAACTGTTATGGGAGATGAAGCTAAAGAAGGAGATGAAAGCTACGAGGAAATGGATGAAATTATTCCGGGCAATGATATAATTGAAGCACAGGATAAAATAGCTGAAGGAGAAGACAAACAAGATGCGGTGAAGGAAGAGGACATGGTAGTTGATGAAGCAAACGTAAGCCAGCAAGATGCTAATGTCACTAGTAGTGATGTCAAAGTTACGGAGAAGACCGAAACATCGAATACTCAGTCGGAATTATTTACTATTGACAAGACAGCCATGGCTATCGACGACGTCAGTGCAAAGATTGAACAAGAAAACGACGGAAACAAAAATACAGGTAAGGAAAATATTTTGTGTTTTTTTAGGTAGAATCATGGATGTCTCTTTATCTGGGAAAAATATTAACAGTTTGAATGCTGAAGCATAACTCTGAAACGAATCCAAAATTGAACAAATTCTCAGTGGTTTTTTTACTCCGGCACCCTCTTTCCAATTTCGTCCTTGATCACCCTGTGTGAAAGTGTGTCCAGGTAGCCGCCAAAGTTTGTGGTTTTCTCCAGGCAAAGAGCCCAGTTTCCTGCCCCACCGACTTGGCTACATTGCCATATCCTACATCTCCATATGATATACGTAATCTGATTCCAACCAAAAATATTCTAAATCAATCAGTCTATTTTGGCAGTTCAGATACTTTGAGTGGGAAATTGTATGAAATTGTTTTGTCTTTTGATAGCCAGAAGATCGAGTACTGACTTAGAAGTAGGAAGGTGTGCGATACTTGTAAACCCGTTAACATGGCCACAGCTTGGTAGCACCGATTTGGCACCAATCTTGAAAGCATCCATTTACTTCAGCCTGAAATCAAACAAGAGAAATTATGAGAAACCCAGGTAGGTTACCCTCAAAGATACACTGGCTGCTTTAACCTTTCTAATATCTGTTAAGAAAGCCAAGCTTACTACAAATAAATTCCACCAATGGGTAACGGGTTCAAACCCCACTCAGTCCCCCCAAAAATTGGAAAAATTGACTGGGTTTTCACTCGAACAACCTATGTGGGATGGTTGCCAGTTACATGTACCAACGGAAGGTTGTGGATTTCCTCCGGGCATAGAGTACGGTTTCCTCCCACAATAAAACTGGTAATGCCGCCATATAAGTGAAATAATCCTGAGTGCGGCGTAAAACACCAAACAATCAAACTACAAGTAAAACCAGTAAAATTAAACATAGGACACATTATACATGCCCAATAGGTTTAAAATTTCTAAATGGAGGTACATGTAAACTCAACACAGAAAATAGTTAGGTTCAGTGTTGGATTACCTTCCTTTCAGGAATAGACAGTTTTACTTTAACTCCATGCAGTGTAATCCAATGGCCAGAAAACCCAAGTGTCGATGGTATTCTAAAAATTAAATATATCCTCATCGCCAGTATGAGAACTAGGGGAGCTCTTACCACGATAGTTATTTTTGTGTATATCCGCTTCCATCGTCAGTAGTTCTTTGTGGTTTCTCTTCCAGTACTGTTCCAACAGTTAACCTGGATATCAGCCTCTATTGTCAGTAGTTCTTTGTGTTTATTTTCCCTTTATCTTCCTGTACTGTTCCAACAGTTAACCTGGATATCAGCCTCTATTGTCAGTAGTTCTTTGTGTTTATTTTTGCTTTATCTTCCAGTTCTGTTCCAACAGTTAACCTGGATATCAGCCTCTATTGTCAGTAGTTCTTTGTGTTTATTTTTGCTTTATCTTCCAGTTCTGTTCCAACAGTTAACCTGGATATCAGCCTCTATTGTCAGTAGTTCTTTGTGTTTATTTTTGCTTTATCTTCCAGTACTGTTCCAACAGTTAACCTGGATATCGGCCTCTATTGTCAGTAGTTCTTTGTGTTTATTTTTGCTTTATCTTCCAGTACTGTTCCAACAGTTAACCTGGATATCGGCCCCCATTGTCAGTAGTTCTTTGTGTTTATTTTTGCTTTATCTTCCAGTACTGTTCCAACAGTTAACCTGGATATCGGCCCCCATTGTCAGTAGTTCTTTGTGTTTATTTTTGCTTTATCTTCCAGTACTGTTCCAACAGTTAACCTGGATATCAGCCTCTATTGTCAGCAGTTCTTTGTGTTTATTTTTGCTTTATCTTCCAGTTCTGTTCCAACAGTTAACCTGGATATCAGCCTCTATTGTCAGTAGTTCTTTGTGTTTATTTTTGCTTTATCTTCCAGTACTGTTCCAACAGTTAACCTGGATATTGGCCTCTATTGTCAGTAGTTCTTTGTGTTTATTTTTGCTTTATCTTCCAGTACTGTTCCAACAGTTAACCTGGATATCAGCCTCTATTGTCAGCAGTTCTTTGTGTTTATTTTTGCTTTATCTTCCAGTACTGTTCCAACAGTTAACCTGGATATCGGCCTCTATTGTCAGTAGTTCTTTGTGTTTATTTTTGCTTTATCTTCCAGTACTGTTCCAACAGTTAACCTGGATATCAGCCTCTATTGTCAGTAGTTCTTTGTGTTTATTTTTGCTTTATCTTCCAGTACTGGTCCAACAGTTAACCTGGATATCAGCCTCTATTGTCAGTAGTTCTTTGTGTTTATTTTTGCTTTATCTTCCAGTACTGTTCCAACAGTTAACCTGGATATCAGCCTCTATTGTCAGTAGTTCTTTGTGTTTATTTTTGCTTTATCTTCCAGTACTGTTCCAACAGTTAACCTGCATATCGGCCCCCATTGTCAGTAGTTCTTTGTGTTTATTTTTGCTTTATCTTCCAGTACTGTTCCAACAGTTAACCTGGATATCAGCCTCTATTGTCAGTAGTTCTTTGTGTTTATTTTTGCTTTATTTTCCAGTACTGTTCCAACAGTTAACCTGGATATCAGCCTCTATTGTCAGTAGTTCTTTGTGTTTATTTTTGCTTTATCTTCCAGTTCTGTTCCAACAGTTAACCTGGATATCAGCTTCCATCGTCTGTAGTTCTTTGTGTTTATTTTTGCTTTATCTTCCAGTACTGTTCCAACAGTTAACCTGGATATCAGCCTCCATTGTCAGTAGTTCTTTGTGTTTATTTTTGCTTTATCTTCCAGTACTGTTCCAACAGTTAACCTGGATATCGGCCCCCATTGTCAGTAGTTCTTTGTGTTTATTTTTGCTTTATCTTTCAGTTCTGTTCCAACAGTTAACCTGGATATCCGCTTCCATTCTGAAGAGGAGACAGATGAAATGTTCATAAAGTTAAAGCAATTTAACTGGAAGGTACAAGGAGAAAGAGTCAAAATCACACGCCCCTCTAGAAGTGCAGGTTAGTTACCAGGCTTTATTCACATATATCATTCCAAAAGCAATTATGAAAGGGTATCCCAAATGCTTTCACTTTCTGAGAAATTATGTGTCATACTAGAAGGATGCATAAAGCGTTCTTAGAAATTTACACCCAAACGTGCCTCCTGCTACATTATAGAAAAATTAACTTGAGCTGTCCTGTCACAGCGGTCAACCTGTCTGGGGAAAAATGCCTAATCTCATTTCACAACATGCATTTCAAGATTTACACATAAAGTATGGTTGATATAGTGATTGTTTTTACATGAATTTTCTTGCTGAACAAATATATATGTACATCTTTGCTTGTTTGAATCACAAGACCGGCTTGTGTTTCGTGCACTCTGACAACCAAATTAGTGAACAACAATATGAATGGGGTTAAAATCCACTCCAAGTGAACATTTATTTTTGTGGAGTTTTAATCTTTTGACAAGTTTGCTCTTCCATTCTCTGTCTATGTGGGATGGTTGCCAGTTACCACCGGAAGGTCATGGGTTTCCTCCGGGCAAAGAGCCTGGTTTCCTCCCACAATAAATCTGGCAACGCAGACATATACATGTAAGTCAAACAATCTTAAGCGCGGCGTAAAACACCAAACAATCAATCCATTCTCTGTAGTTGGTTTGGCACGACAGACACATCAATCTCGTAGACGAACGATTGTTTTCGTTAGCTTTGATTCCTTATATCACAGATTCACCTCATTAGCAGTTCCAAAATTAGAAATCTAATAATTATGTAGGTAGCAAAAACGGATTGATAATAAAATAAGTAATATCTGCAGAACTGCATGCTTCATTATTATGTAATTAAACACAAGGAAAACTTCATTTATATGAAATCATTTGTATTGCATTTGGGGTCCCCTTAACAAATGAAATCAAAGGTTTATCTTTACCAATATTTTAAATATTTGAGGATAACAAATCCAAAACTCAATATTTCACGGAAAGGCTGATAGATTGTCCATGTAAGTTTGGCTAACTCTATAAATTGCCCTTCTTGTTTGTTTGATTTTTAAGGTCTGCTTTTAAGTTGCTTTTTTTTCTTTCTTTTTAGGTCTCCCATTTATAGAATGGAAAGAAAAACTTTCACCATGTGGTAAGTGTCCCATGTTATATCGTCACGGGAATATGACGATGGGATTAATAAACATACGATTGCAGTAAACAGACACAGAATACTTTGGGTTGAGGTTCGATCCGCATACTCACGGGAACACATTTGTGTATTTACTTTCAAAACACATGTAAAATACATGGATATGACATCATAATCTATACATTTTCTTGATTGGGGCTTACGTTGCATTCAACAGCTACCGGTAAGTACCAAAGTACCAACCAAACAAAAGACCACCCTCCTCACTCACATCTAAATTTGGACATTAGGCTCCACAGGCTTCAGGAAGATTATTGTATTTGGCATACTTGATATTCCTCATTGCTGATTAGCAAACATGCCTAAAGGGGCTTTCACAATTGAGACTTTCGCCGCACGGTCAAAATACTGAAATCGATCGCACGGTGGAGATAAAATGTGTCGGGTCGCAGTAGAATCGGACAAATTACTGCAAGAAAATAATTAATTTCACGATTGGCCGGGGCATCGTAAGGGCGTGGCAAGGTTCCCGCACGTTTTAATCCACGAATCTCTTGCGGCGAACCGCGCGGAGTGACACAAGCAACGCACGTCTAGCGCACGTGATCCGTGAGACAGTTGCGCGGAGGTGCTACATGATTGGTTGGAACATGCGGCTTGTCCGCAAGATGCATCGTGCGTCATTGATTTTCGCCGCGCACCAATGAGTGGGCGCCTTACGGCGTTTTGTCAAATCGAGACGGCGAATTGCCAACGGTTTACGACTGCCGCAAGGTTGGCGGAGCAAGAAATTTAACCGTACGGAGCATCTTACGACACAAAAAAATCGTGCAACAACCGCGCATCAAGATACAACGGTTTACGGTGAACGTACTAGCGCCCGCACGGATCAGAGGTAATAAAAAAATTCGCACGGCCGAAAATTGGATTCCATGTGCACACCAAACTTTTGTGCGGCACAAAAATTCCGCGTGGTAAGGTGCGGTTGCCCGCAAGGAAGGCTACGGTCCATCGTACGGAAGGCCAAAATTCATGACCCCAAGAGCCGTAAACCCGCCGTATCTCAATTGTGAAAGCCCCTTAAAGGAGAGCCACAATGCTCCAGCCTGATATGGAGGGGGATATCCGCCAAAAGTCTATGTGGGTAACTGTGTCAGTTTCAATGTGCGCAGTGCTTACTTTTACTGTGTCGCTTGCGATACTTTTGCTTGAATGTGTGAAACGTTGTCCAATGCAGCGCCTACATTCCTTGCTTCTACTCTGGGCTATCGCCAGTCTGTTAAGTGGCCAGTGTAAAGTGAGCATGGTTTGTACTCCGGCTATGTCAAGAACTGCGCACGAGAGCTGCAGCATTCCAGACAGTGAAGCTAGACGAATGGGAGCTCATACAGCCTTATCCACATATGTGGCTAAGTTCCATTATGACGACAGGGGGAGCTGCTGACAAATGTTTCGGAAATTATAGACGGCCCCTAAGTCGAGCTCGGAACTTGGTTATTGTTGAATTTAACTTATTTCATTGAAATTATATTCAATGACATTAGGCACAAGTTCTTGAAACTTACGAGTCCCTCTCCTTACATATGTGCAAAATGATGAAGTAAAAATGCAAGATAGAAAAATAACATTTATTCTATAATTAAGTGAACCGATATATTTAACATTTTACGTCATCAGGGCCATATAGGAACATACATGCAGTGAAACACTTAAAAATGATAACAGTTTCTGGTTAAGCACAATTTTATTTTTCATCTGATATTAACTATAATAATGACGATACTGAGAAAAGGGAGCAAAAAAAAATAAAAGAAAAAACTTTTACTCAGAAAAAAACAAACAAAAGAAATATATATGGACTAGAAATATGAACGAGAGTAGCTATAGAGTTAGTTAAAGAAGTATTTTCATTCTGTGTACATATATGTATATACATTTATGTACACATTTGAGACAAGAAGATTTTCCCTGTGCCCGTGTGTTTTAGTGATCATAAATATATACATACATCAAATTGGAAATTCATAAATTGTTGTTGTTGCACATGTATATATATGCCCAGATAACGAGCTAAGTTATTGAGTATTCACACTACCAATATAGGCTATAATGATTAGACCAGGCCAAATTCTTTTAAATGTTAAAGTGGCATGAGCTGCCAAAATTCACACTTTTTGCATGATTGCTGATCGTCACGACAGTAAGGGGCTTTGAAGGCCATAGAAAAACTAATCCATTGGCTTTGGAATGAGGAAAATCCATACAGTATGTGGCCTGTACGAACCGAAAACGTGCTCGAAAAGTAAACAAAATTTAAATAGCCGGGACGACCATTCATTCATTCTCAGCCAAAGTTAGTTCAAAACAATACTTTATCGTACATTTTCGAGACTAAAAGCACTAAAAAGCTTCTGAATTATACGTCTCTTGAGAAAAATAGCCAATAATTTTAACATTCTGTTTTAACGTCAAAATATCAACATTTTGGCAGCTCATGCCACTTTAATTATTATAATCTTCAAATCAAGGCCTTGGCCTATTTCAACTCAACTTAGGTAGGCCCATTATTAAATAGTATTTTTTTATTAATATTATTCGTAGGTACCCCCTATTCACGCTGGAAATACTGTCCTAGACGTAAAGGGGTCTTCTATAATTTCCAATATTTTATTTAAAAGCGCCCCCTGTCGTCATAATGGTACTTAGCCACATATGTGGGTAAGCCTGCACGCGGTTGTATTTGTCTAGCTTCGCGGAGCCAGATCTCCAAAGAAAAGGGCCAAAACTGCGCAGCTATCAGACACGACCGAACTACAAGCCGTACTCGCCCCTCGGTGGTCGCATTGCAGAACTCGGTAGTGACATAGCCAGGCGTACAGTAAACGTAAGCATTGCGCACGTTGAAACTGACGCAGTTCCACTCATACAGTCCTGCTCGGTGGTGACATTACAGAAGAAGCAGAGTGAACAAACACTGCACACATTGAAACCGACACAGCTACACACATAGACTTTTGGCGGATATCCTCCTCCATAGCCTGAGGGCATGTTTTGTTCAAAAAGATTTATATTACTAAGGGAAATCTGGCTGTATGGCTATATAGCTTTTAAAACCAGTGTGGCGTTATCTTGATTTGGATTACAGATGTGTGTTTTCTTTGAAACATTTTTTTTTAGCCCGCCATCATTCTGATGGCGGGCTATTCAAATCGCTTTTCCGTGGTCCGTCGTCCGTGGTCCGTCCGTTAACTTTTGGCTTGTTACCTTTATTCCAAGAAAACTACCAGTCCAATCTTAATCAAACTTGACATACATCATCACCCTACGGTCTAGTTGTGCACCGTACGTTTTCATCTCATTTGCATATTCAATGTGGCCACCAGGGGGCGATATTGTTTTTTTTTGTTACCTTTATTCCAAGGAAACTACTTGTCCGATTTTCACCAAACTTGGCTCACATTATCTCCATGTAGTCTAGTTGTGCATCATACATTTTCATCTCATTTGCATATTCAATATGGCCACCAAGGAGCGATGTTGTTTTTCTTTGTTACCTTTATTCCAAGAAAACTACCCGTCCAATCTTAATCAAACTTAACATACATCATCACCCTATGGTTTAGTTGTGCACCGTACATTTTCATCTCATTTGCATATGAAATATGCCCGCCAGGGGGCGATGTTGTTTTTCTTTGTTACGTTAATTGCAAGAAAATTTTTGCTGTTACCTTTATTCCAAGCTGACTATCAGTCCAATCTTATTCAAACTCAACATACATCATCACCCTACGGTCTAGTTGTGCACCGTACATTTTCATCTCATTTGCATATTCAATATGGCCACCAGGGGGCGATATTGTTTTTTTTTTGTTACCTTTATTCCAAGGAAACTACTTGTCCGATTTTCATCAAACTTGGCTCACATTATCTCCATGTAGTCTAGTTGTGCATCATACATTTTCATCTCATTTGCATATTCAATATGGCCACCAGGGGGCTATGTTGTTTTTCTTTGTTACCTTTATTCCAAGAAAACTACCCGTCCAATCTTAATCAAACTTAACATACATCATCACCCTATGGTTTAGTTGTGCACCGTACATTTTCATCTTATTTGCATATAAAATATGGCCGCCAGGGGGCGATGTTGTTTTTCTTTGTTACGTTAATTGCAAGAAAATTTTTGCTGTTACCTTTATTCCAAGCAGACTATCAGTCCAATCTTATTCAAACTCAACATACATCATCACCCTACGGTCTAGTTATGCACCGTACATTTTCATCTCATTTGCATATTCAATATGGCTACCAGGTGGCAATGTTGTTTTCAACCAAAGTTTCAAGAGGAGCTTACTTTGTAATTCACAATTTAATTTTCCCCAACAATAGTTATCTCCCTGGAATAAGATTTTTTATGTAGGCCCCAATTCCTATATCCAGTTATTAACAATCTTTATGAATATGAATAGATGAACGCGGGCGTTAAGATCCCTTTAAGGGATCTCTTGTTTAATAACAGGATGCTTGGGCAGGCCATATAATTTTGATGTCAGTCAGAAACATTGAATCGGTTGTATATATTGAAATGCTGGGAACCAACGGGTACCATTGCTAGTTTCGTTATACATCATGATCAAACCATATACTGGCTTTCAGGATGGGTAACAGTTTACCGTTTCCGTAGTTTTAGAGCAGCAGTAACAACAGGCTACCGGAACTGATCATTACCATGAAATCCTATAGCCTGTTTTGAGTTTTTTAATGGAAATAACGTAGTGTCATATGTGTTCTAGGTTTGTATGATGGTAGATGTGTTTTTGCCAGCAAGTTACCAGAAGATGTGACAGAGCAACAGCTCAAGAAACATTTTCCCGACGTGAAAAACATTAAACTTCCAACAGATGACACTGGTAAATCTAAAGGGTAGGTTCCATTTAGTTATAACTTTATTCTGGGCTTGAAAGTAAGTGCCATATAGGGCTTGTATATATTATCTTAACTGTGCACATGTTATACTTGCACTGTGACTTTTGAGTCGTTCTAAACAACTTTCATAAAGTATAGGACAATTAGCTTGACTTGCTCTGCTTTGTCTCATATGTCGTTGGATGCGATAGCACCCACTTGAAGAGCTGCTATTTCAGATTACCTAAGGCAAGGAGCAATGTGAATGGGTAACTACCAAACAAATGTCACAGCTCACTTCCCCATACAAACTTGTCAACACAGCTATATGTATGTTTGTGAAATCATCCTTTGTTCAGGGTCAAAGGCCAAGCAGCAAATTAACCTTATAGAAGAGGTTTACTTTATTAGTTAGCAACAACCTTTTATCAAATTCTGTAAATTGTGTTATTTTCATTTGATACTAGATTCTCAACCTCAAACTTGAGAATTTTGAAGTTGAGAGTTAAATTTTAGAGTGTGAACTGTGTTTCAAACTAGCAAAAATGTAGTGACAATGACCTAATGTGCTCCAAGTGAGTGACAGGAGTACAGTTTCAAAATCCATTCGTTCCACTGACTAGTTTTATGTAATACACGAGTATTGATAACCCAAAAAACACGTTTTCTGAGGACTCAATATTTCGGCATTTACTATACCATCTTCATGAGTAATGAATGAGCGACCAACTAAGGGAAATGTGAAAAGTGGTCTCTTAAGACAGGTGGTCTCTTAATCCAGGTTTTAAGCAACCGACATCTCAATAACCTGTCATCTTTTCTCGTGAAAAAAGAGGGCTTTGCCAGTCTTAGGCGATTGCATTTTAACTTATTTCACTGATTTTTGTACATCTCTACGATTTGTATAGGATTAAAAAGGAACCCAACCACGATATATCTATTGATAATTTTATTCAATATGTTTTTTTTGGTCAATTCTGTTTAGTATAATGCAATTCACAGGTACAATACAAAATGGCTAGTGTACGGCTTTAATTGTAGGCTCTAGTTGTTACGACAAATGGATTGTCTGCTACAGCGGGATTAAGCATGCGCGGTAAAGCCGCGTTTTTTTTAAGACCACGTGGGGCGTTTTAGCGATTATAGAACCAAGTTTTGGTCGTTTAATACAGGGTTTGTGTATACTTTATCAGTTTCACAGCTGGTCGCGGTCGCGTTAGACAGTTGGTTGCTCTACACAGTGTCTTAAGTACGGGATTTCGTTCGGGGGGCGTCGTGGGGTGACCGCTTAAGACAGTTGGTCGCTGTTTACAGGTGGTCGCTTGTCCAGGTTTGACTGTATATAGCAAAAAGTACAGTCATGAAAATAACAAAATAGAATAGAATAAGAAAGACAGGTGTGAACTTGTATAACTGTTGGGTTTCACAGTATGCATCAGTCAAAGATTAACCACAAAGTTTAGCTAAACAAGATATGGTCTTTAGAAGCTTTTAAGCCATTATTAAGGATGGGTTTGTTTAGAGTATAGTTTACTTCACAATAAGTGGTGGTTTCTAACAAGCTGCGTCTATCAACTGTTCTACATGATTCAATAAAAACTATTTGAATTTGAGTCAGTGGTCAAATTTAGTTGCAATATTTCTAAACAGATTTCTTCCACAAAAAATTGGAAAATTTTCTGACTGGGTTTTTCCCTCGAACAACCTATGTGGGATGGTTGCCAGTTACCACCGGAAGGCCGTGAGTTTCCTCCGGGCATAGAGCCCGGTTTCCTCCCACAATAAAACTGTCATTGTCGCCATATAAGTGAAATAATCTTGAGCGCGGTGTAAAACACCAAACAATCAATCAATCTAAACAGATTTCACCCCAGAGATTCTAATGACTATTTCCTGTTTAAGATGATTTTGATTTGATTTCTTTATTGATGTTTTATGGCGCACTCAAATTATTATTTCATTTATATGGCGGCTTTACCAAGTTAAGTGGGGGAGGAAACTGGGCTCATTGCCCGGAGGAAACCCCTGACCTTCGAGTACCTGGCAACTCTTCCACATACGGCAACTAAATACACCCATAAATGTTTCAATTGTTATTTGGCATCGATGGAAGGTCTGTGTGGGACTGAGGGACGATCACTCTAACCCACTGGACCACTGAGGCCCCGTTTAAGATGATAACAAAATCCATAAATTTTATTTTTTGTACAGTCATGCCGTTATGGAGTTTCGATCAAATAGCACGGCTAAAACAGCTGCCGAGCAAACAGTCAAATTTGGGGATGTAGAAATCAAACTTCATACAGTTAGTATGAAACGACCACCAAGAAGTAAAGGTAGGTGCAGTATTCTTATATAATTATGACTAGTTTGGGTGCAGCATGTAACATTGGTTTATAACAGTGCAATAGTAGCTTAAGCACAGATCGATTTGAACTGTGATGGTCAGCCTAATAGCACAGTGAATCACTATGTGTGATAAATTCTGCTGCGTTGTGCAACCATGCAGTCTAATTTCACTCAGTCTCTGCTTTAAATTATTTCAGTTTGCTAAAAATTGGTACGGAATTATTTTGAAAGTACAAATTAACAAAAGTGAAATAGATCAAACAAAGTGGAGGAAACCATACTCTTTCCTCAGAGGAAACTCCTGACCTTGGGCAAGCAAGGCTAACACATAGGGCGACAATTTTTTGGGAACTGCGTGGGATGCGAGTAAACAATAATTTTTACGTATTCCAATTGGTTTCACAAAATTTTGCTGGCATAACGGAACGAGCAGTTAGATAGGCTATTTTTCCAAAAAACGATGGATTCTTCACAGAAACTTTTGAAAATTTTTTAAAAACTGCGAGGGTCATGAATTTTTTTTTTCAAGTCCATGTGCTGTCCGACATTTTTTTGAACTTGTGTATTCTGTTGTTTTGATTTAATATCATAAGGTATCAAACTTTGCTCTCTCCATAATCTGGGAGATTGACTATTTTCTTGTAGAGGCACAAGCTGAAATTGATAAAGAAATGAAGAGAATACTGGACTTTAACAGTAAAGAATCTAATCAACAACGACAACCGGCACGCCCAAACAGGCGACAGAATAATCAAAAATTTGGCAATAGACGAGACAATCAAGGTGGAAAACGGGCACAAAAACGTAGGTCTGGTGGCAATAGAGATGGAGGGTCTCCGTCAAAACGTCGGAGGGGTAATGCTGGCGGCGGTAACTCACGAAATAGACAACGTCAAATGTCGGGTCAGTCAGGTGAGTTAATCTCCCATTGCGAAGTGTTGTTATTTTGGCTCAAACTTCAAGAAAATATATTGTGGTCCTGGGGCCTGTTTTACAAACCGGTGTACCCTAAGTTTTAAAGTAACTGTCATGTTAACCCATACTGTAGAGGGACGTTTCTATGGCAGTTACGTAAAAACTCACGCTAAATCCTGTGAGTTGGCTCTATAATTCTCCGCTTACATGATATTTATACGAGGGTTTTAACACGGCTTAGGATGGTACATGTAGTATGGCTATATCCATTAAATGTATATCTGATCTGACAAAAAAAAACGTCTCCTAACTTTTAGCAATTTCTGAAGAAGAATAGTTTTTGGTTCAATGGTGCAAACATCAGGGAGTGTATGTTAGATTCTCAGCACCATAGAAGCTGATTGTTCTTTCTATGGTGCTTTAAATACAAAAGAGGAACAAAACCAGAGAATATTTGTGTAGAGAAGATATCTGATCTGACAAAAACAATGCTGCTACTGAAAGAAAGAGTCTGGATTGATTGATTGGTGTTTTACGCTGCACTCAACATTATTTCACTTGTATAGCGGCATTGCCAGGTAACGTGATCGAGAAAAACCCTGACCTTCGACACATACATGGCAACTCTTCCAAATGAAACGGGTGACATTTTTTTCCCCTCACTGCTAGGGGTAATTAAAAGCTCTGCATAAATCCTTTTAACAAATATCAATTGGTGGAATTTTCTCACTATAAAATATAATTCTAACACTTGCATTAGTTGTATATCAGAACATGACAGGAGGTAAATAATGGTTACAATACTTTAATTCAACACATAAGATAAAATACACCAAATTTAATTTCAGAGACAATATTCTCTTGGAGTGAAAAAATGCCTTTGAATATTATAGTCAAATGTACATATTACGTTAAATGTCTGTAATTAACATGGGTATGGGTATAAATCTATTAATTTATAAACCATTTCCTAAACTCCCTATTGGTACAACTAAATTATAAAATAATAGCATTCTGCAAAAAAAAATACTTTAAGCCCCAATCAATCAACCAACCTATGCTTCCGCAGGTTATTGACAAGCAGTTTGACATCATAATTCTGCGTGCCTTGCGATATAAAAATTAGAAGAATTATCAAAAATGTTCAGTAAATATTGTTTTCTAAATGAAGCCCAATGAGCTCAAATGTTCACTCAAAAAAAGAATTTTGTCAGATACATGTACCAATACGGAAATTTAAAAGAGACTTGAAGTTTTTGTTTTTTTTCTGTTCTATTCAGGGAGAAACGGTGGCAACATGGTAGGTATTCATTTCTTATGAAATCTTTTATCCAGAAAAAAAAATACATTAAAACTGATCTTAATTCTGCATGATCTACATTGAGACGCTGTATGTGGAAGAGTTGCAAGGTTCTCTTCGAGGGTTTCCTCCAGGCAATAAGCCGGGTTTCCTACTCCACTAAACCTGACAACATCTCCATACAAGTGAAATAATCTTGAGTTGAATATCAATCAATCAATGTACAATGAGACAGGTCCCATGCCTTAAAGGCTTGAGCCATTTTAGTCCTACTGATTTGCTGTAGACTAGTGTTCCTGAGTAAAAATTTTCATGGCTTTGTTAATGTTAGCAAATAGCCAGCATTTGAAAATTCTGTGGCTGAAGCGACAGCAGTTTCTTCACGATCTTGACAGACTGACTGGCGGCATGATCTATTAAAACACTGGTTTGGCTGAAAAATGAGTTTGTTGACCTCATCGTTGTGCTAAAAACAAACTCCCACTCAGAAGAGTATAGTTCATTGATAAAGCAGCGGGCCTCGGTGGTTCAGTCGCTTTGAGTGATTGTCGCTCAGTCCGACACAGACCTCCCATCAATGCAATCGGCATATGTGGAAGAGTTGCCAGGTAGTTGGTGAAGATCCGGGGTTTCCCTTGGGCAAAGACCCGAGTTCCCCCCCCCCCCTTCCCCCCCCCCCCCCCCCCATTAAACCTGTCAAAGCCTCAATACAAGTGAAATAATCTTGGGTGTGGCGTAAAACAATCAATGAATCATTGATTAGTGTCTGTGGGGGCAATGCCCATTATCATTCTACTACCAGACCTCTGCATGAACCCTGTATATATTTTCTCTCTGTCTTTCAGGAACAAAGAAGATACAGAGGGTAAGCATTTCAAATTATTTTTCAGAGGACGTCTCTGTTTCGGGTCATTAAGACCCTAAATTAAGCCCATAAATTGCTTGATTAATTGATTGATTGATTGACAACCAGACAACCAGCTTTTTCCAACAGATCCTGGCATCACCCAGAATCCGTAGGCCATTTTTTCTTGACATTGTTATCCGAAAAATAAAGAGAAAATAGCTCTGTTCATTTCCTAAAGGAGACAATTTAAACTACTTGTAAATTATTTAAATATGGCTTAAAGGGACATGAGCTGCCAAAATGTTGATATTTTGACGTAAACACAGAATGTTGAATTTATCGGCTATTTTTCTCAAGACGTATAATTCAGAAGCTTTTTAGTACTTCTAGTCTCAAAAATGTACGATAAAGTATTGTTTTGAACTAACTTTGACTTAGAATGAATGAATGGTCGTCCCGGTTATTTAAATTTTGCTACTTTTCGAACACGTTTTCGGTTCGTACAGGGCACATACTGTATGGATTTTCCTCATTCCAACGCCAATCATTTAGTTTTTTGATGGCCTTCAAAGTCTCTTACTGTCGTGACGATTAGAAATTTTGAAAAAAGTGTGAATTTCGGCAGCTCATGCCCCTTTAATCTTATCAAGAGACATGTGAAAGTACAGAGATACATTGTAGATGAGTTTTAATCCACAGTCAAGATTGTTTTACTTATGGCAGGGGTCTTGCCGTTGGTGGTCCAGTGCGTTAGAGTGATTGGCCCTCAGTCCGACTCCCACACAGACATTCCATCGATGCAGTGCGGGTTTCAATCCCACTCCGACCAAATAAAAATTGAACAATTTCTGAGTGGATTTTTTTTTTCACTCGGTCCCCGTATGTGGAAGAGTTACCAGGTACTCTCCGAAGGTCAGGGGTTTCCTCCGGGCAATTAGCCGGTTTCCTCCCCCACTAAACCTGGCAACGCCGCCATATACATTGTAAGTGAAAGAATTGAGTCTATCAATCAGTCATTCCATATTGGGTGGTCAAGTAAAAGATCCACTCAGAAATAAAACATTGAACAAGTTTCAATGAACCTCTTATGTATCAGCTGAATATAGCCAAGTTTTTCATTCAAAACTTTTTAAAAACAATGAGATGGCTTTGCATAAGATATGAATATAGATGTAGATCATGTGACCAGACCTAGGGTTCAAATATCTTGTTCAAAATGCAATATATCATTTTCAAGAGCCAAAAGATGCATTAATGATCGATTGTGTAAATAACTTACACGTAAGACTTCCTCCTTTTTCAATTGTTGTTATGGACACTTGATATTTCAAATCACCACGGTCAAATTCAGGTATTCGTCTAAACGTTAGAACATTGCAATTCACTAGAAAATCATTCTCTGTGTATATTTTACTTTTTACACCAGTCATTATGGAAGTGTTACATAGGGCCTTATTTCTCTGATTAACTTTGTATTTCTACTGTTGTAGACCAATGATGGATGAATCACAGAATATACGCGGAGAATTACTGTAAGTTAATTTTGCAAAATGTACCAAACTTTTAAAAAAAGAGGCAAAAACATTAGAGGTATGGTATAGAGATCATTTTGGGCTGCCATCCATGTCAAAAATACAAACTTCGAATCAACAGTCAAAGTGCAAATTAACAAGAAAACTCAATACATCTAAATCAAAATTAAACCAACGAACAAAAACACAACCTTGAATCTGTCTTCAAACTATCAACGAATGAAACATTTAACTTCAAAATGTATAAAATTTTATCAGAAGCTGTTGCGTTAAATCAAGACCTAACTTCGAACCAGAAGCTACTTTCAAATTAACACCAGAGGGCGCTACGAGCGGTACTCTACTTTTAATAACAAGAAGTTTTGTTAAAACAAGACCTAACATCGAATTAACGCCAAGGGGCGCCCTGCAAATACAACAAATGTATATTTTGGTTAAAAGATCCAGTTTTTTCTTTCTAAAATACAATACCCCTGTTTTTGTTATTTACCCTTACTATGGTTACTAACTACCATTACCAAACGTTGAGTGTTTCAATTAGCTTAGGGGGGCCTTGGTCCAGTGGGTTAGAATGATCGTCCCTCAGTCCCACACAGACCTTCCATCGATGCAGCACGGACTTGAATCTCACTGAGACCAAATAAAACAATTTTAACAATTTCTGAGAGGATTTTTCACTCGGTCACCGTAAGTGGAAGAGTTGCCAGGTACTCTCCAAAGGTCAGGAGTTTCCTTCGGGCAATGAGCCCCGTTTCCTCCCCCACTAAACCTGACAATGCCGCCATATAAGTGAAATGGTCACTCAATCAATCAAAGAATTTTTATATGCCCGACTTAGGTTTATATGACCTCCAATGCAGGATACCTTCCGATCCATAATATGGCTGTATTATATAACATTCTCTTTTATAATAATAATAATTTTTATTTGAGGCTTTTAGTCCATCTCAGACAATATGATAGGTTAAGACTTTGTAAAATATTTGTTACATTCCAGTTATTTAATTTAATTATTTATTTAACGAGGATTTCTCACAGCCCTAATAAAGACCTATAAAACAAAAACAAATAACACTTTTCATCAGTATAACAATACAAACCAAATGACCCATTTTTATTTCCCAAAATCTTGCTATAATCATGTCTATCTAACTTATCAACAGAGTACATTTTAGCATACACCATTGTTTTCATCTTTTGTCAAATGTGATTTTTCGAACTTAAGCTGAATGATGAACGCAAGTACACTATTAGTAAGACTTACCTTCTGCTAAAAGCTGTCCAAATTTTTTTAGAAAAAGGGATGTTCTAATTGTTTCACTTGGCTATATTTCAATGAATAAAAATGCCTTTGTGCGCTATATTACTGTACCCAAAACGTCCCAAAATATTCTTTAAAATGAGAATAGGTAATATTAGGAACATTATGAGTTACAGGGTTTGTTCGAGGGGGGGATACAGAACTATATGGGATCAGTATATGGAATATTGGGCTAGGTGTTAGCCGGGATTGAATTTATCCCACCGAAGACCTAAATTGTAAGACATTCAACCCTTATTGCTGAACTCCGAAAGCTATTCTCCAATATGTATGGCACGAGCAGACACGACTGGCAAGTGTCTAGAAATGACGTCAGTCACGTCACAAGCCATATATGGTAGTCACTCTGTATGGATCAGCACGGTGACGTAATATGTGTAGTAGATCTGGGATAACCCCTCAAGAGCCCCAATCTCCCTGTCCACCACGGGACCTGCCCCCAGCGGAGAAAGAGCCAGACTTGCTTTGATACAAGACCTAGTCGGACGTGTTCTAACAAAGCGGTAAAATTAGCAATCTTGTAAGCTAATTTTACCATATTGGCGACAAGGTAAACTGGCTTCGCGGGTTACCTGCGAGTTCAATAATCCTTTCGGCACCAAAATTCATAAGTTTCGTTTCAATTTCATTCAAATTTCTTCAAAAGTTTTGGCCCAAAAATACATTAGTTCTTTCTTAACTTCACATGGTTGCCGGGGACCCTGGCAACTGGGTCCCCTGTCTCTCGGAAAAATTCTCCGGATATTTTTTGTGATTCCCGGACATTACTGGGAATTTTATCAGTGCAGAACTTGTGTACCGATCGCGAGGGACACTGGCGTGTTTGTCACTGTGGGGGAAAATTCGTCGACTCCACAAGGCGGAGTGGTCGCCATCTTGTTTCGCGACGGAAAAGTTCGCAAAATTGTCAATAATAAACAATTTTCTGAATAAAGTTTCACTGAAATTCAACGGGATTTGTCTCTTTGGTGATATCCTGTTGGGTATAAGCAGTTGTATTGGTGCTGGGACTGGAGATGAGAATGATAAGTGCTTCTCCACAGAGCGTTTGCATATGAAAGATAAGGATGAATTATGGAGTGGTAAAGAATAAATAAGGTATGTTTATTAACGTTTTTTTAATATGCTTTAAAATACTTGTCTCCATGGTTATTTTAGACAAGAAGATTTTCCCTGTGCCCTTGTGTTTTAGTGTTCCTAAATATATATTTTGAGATACTCTCCTACAAACAAAACTGATATGAGATGACCATTGAAGGCTATTGTTAAAAACAATTCCTAAAAATTTTAATTCCTTAACGTGAACGTGGGACTAACAAAAAGGCTTAGTATCTCGGGGCAGGTTTTTGAATGGGAGATAACCATAAGTTTAGTCTTTGAGACATTAAGACAGAGCCTATTAACGGCCAGCCATACTGATATCTTCTCTAGCTCCGTCGACACAATGTCGACGGCACTGGATAACGATTCAGCAGACGAACATATACTTGTGTCGTCGGCAAAAAGGGTGAATTTTACATTATTTGATGAATTTACTATATCATTTATATAAATCAAAAAAAGAATTGGCCCTAAAATTGACCCTTTGGGGACACCGCATTCGATATTACAAGATGATGATTTATAACTGTCCCAAAAAACAACCTGATTTCGACCCGATAAATAACTACTTAACCAATTATTTTAATTATATGTAAAACCATAATGTGAAAGTTTATCTAAAAGAATAAGATGGTTTACGGTGTCAAAGGCTTTAGAGAAATCAAGGAATACGAGCGCACTAAATTTTTTTCTGTCTCTTGTAGTGATAAGGTGATCATGAAGAACCGTAGCGGCATGGACAGTGGAGTGAAAGGAGCAGAACTCATATTGATGCGGAGAGATCAAATCATTTAGATCAAGAAATTCAGTGATCTGTTTTGCTGCAAGTTTTTTTAGAACTTTACTGAGGCATGGGAGGATTGAAATTGGGCGATAATTTGATATTTGATTCTTGGATCCAGACTTATGGATTGGAACTATTTTAGCAAACTTCAAAGACCGCGGTACTCTGCCACACAGAAATGAAAGGTTTATTAAATGAGTCAATGGTTGTGCAATGTGGGAGGCAATTATTTTAATGTATGCCATTGGGATACAATCAGCACCGGGGGGCAGATGACTTGAGTTCCATGATGGTTGATATGATGAGATCAATGTTTACAGGAGAAAATTTGAAAGTATTAGGACTTGGTGGACCCAGATATTCAGAAAAGTGGATAGGAAATGAAAGGATTTGTGCTTCAAGCTTCCTTGCACACGAACTAAAGTAATCGCTAAAAGATTGAGCAATACATTGTTTGTCTCGGATTTCCTCACCATTTTCAGTGATATGGTCGGTGACATCCTGTTGATTTGCTCGACCAGTTAATTCATTAATTGTTCTCCATGTTTTTTTTTATGTTACTGTTACTATCATTAAATTTGTTTTCAAAGTATTTTTTGCCTAGAAAGCCTATTGAGGTAAGTTAATTTGTTTCTAAACTGTCGATATTTGCTTCGGTCATCAGATCTTCCAGATTTTAGTTGATTACGATACAATTTATTTTTTTGGTGGACTGATTTGATTAGTGTTGGGGTTATCCAAGGTTTACGTATTTTTTTTGAGTAGTGGGTGGCAATGGGAAAACTAGAGTTGTAAATATCGGATATGATCTGCTCAAATTCCTCAAGCGATTCCTCAATATTGTTACTAGACATAATCCCTTCCCAGGAGGTAGTAGCAATGGCATGTTTATATTTCTCGACGTTGGCTAGGGATTGAATTCAAAAAAAGGATTGAGTAAAAGATTTGGTAGGTAGAACATCGTTAACTATATGAAAGATGGGGTAATGATCGGTTAGCAGGATGCCTGATAAAATATGTTGATTGGGAAAGTTAGTAAAAATATTGTCTATGATTGTAGCTGAGCTGTCACTTACTCTAGTAGGTTTTGTGATCTGTGGGAAGAAAAAATCTTTTGAGTATTGGTCAGAGTTCGATTTATTAAGGTCGATATTGAAATCTCCCATCAGAACACATCTTCCATTAGAAGGCAGCGATTGTAAAATAGGAGTAATTTGTTGGTTGAATGCATTGATTGAATTGCCTGGAGGCCTGATTCGATTTAACTGAACGGTGTTTGAATGATGTGCGTTTGAGATGTATGCCAAGTATGTTTTTGTTGTATTTTTCAGAATAAGTGGCAAGCGTTATTGGCGACCAGCTGGGTGGGGTACCACTCTGGAGGTGGACGTGAAGATGGGCCCACCTTTCCCCCGGGATTGGTCCGAGGGGGAAGAGGAAGAAGATGTCAGGGAGGTTTCAAACCTCCCCCAGACGGACGAGGAGGAGGGTGATCTTCCCCGGACGGAAGAGAAGAAGAGTGTCGGGGAGGTCCCAGACCTCCCCCTGGTGATAAAAGTGGAAGGGGCCGGGGAGGCTGTAGTCCCTCCCGGCGCGGAAGTGAGAGTCGGTGCCGGGGAGGCTCTAGGCCCTCCCCAGGCAGTGGTAGCTGACCGCCGTAGGTCCCGGAGATCCCGGGATAGCCGGTGTCCTTTCCCCGGGTGTGCCATCAGCACGCGTAAGCTGAAGGCGCACGTCGAGGGGAGGCACCTGCCCAATTTTTTCCGAGAGTCTCTGGGAAGCGGCGTGTGCGCCAGCACTCAACGGGCAAAGGCATTGGAGGCTTTGGCCCGCCATCTGTGCGGCTCCCCAGACTTGGAACAGCTCCTGGAGCTGTTCAACTCGTCAGGGGGACTCCCCCCTGGGGTCCAGGTGACGAGCATCGCCCAGGAGAATTTCCGGGCGATGGAAAGTCTGTGGTGCATCCCCCACACCCCCATCCTTTCCCTCAAGCCCCTTGCCTCCATAGCGGGACTAATTCACTGGCGGGTGGTTTCCACCCTGCTGTCCCAGCTTTCCCCTACCCACCGGGCGGAGTTCGCCCGATGGTATCACTGACCCCCTGGTGTCAGCCCCCTCCTTGGCTTCTACGATCCCTAATGGATGGTGGCCCCCCTTTTTGATGATATCCCTAATGGACGTAACGAGCAATTTGTTGATTTACCTTTGATGATTTATACTTTTGATGGTGGGATAATCCAGTTTATTTTATGTCACGTTAAAAACACTTGTGAATGTGTTGTGACTTGGTGTTGTTGTAGAGGCCAGATGCAGCATTTACAACAGGGAGGTTTATCTGATCCAGTTTATCTGATGAATCTGGCACAAAGGTTACAACAGGTCCAAGGTGGCAGAGGAAACTGTAAGTCCTTTTAATATTAATTCTTATATAATACATGGATGAAAACGGGCCTTATAATTTATCACAAATTGTCAGAATCGGAATCCCCTGCAGTTATAAAAGCTATAAAATGACATTCATTGTTCAAATTTGAATATTTTACGAAATCATCAAGAAAAGCGTAAGAAATTTAAAGTGGCATGAGCTGTAAGTCCACTTATTAATTCTAACACAATACATGGATGAAAACGGGCCTTGTGTCTGATTTATCAAAAATTAAAAACTATAAAATGACATTTATTGTTCAAATTTGAATATTTTCAAAATTTACAGGGAAAACGTACATAATTAAAGTTGCTGCCAAATATTAGGAAATATTCGTTTAACTGAATTACCTTATTGCTAATTATTCGCAAAGCTTGAGGGTACAAGAATAGAACTTAGCATAAAATTGCAGAAAATAAAGATGGAGTTTAAAAAGCCAGAAATAAATTACCTTTTTCAACTGATATGCTGTTGTAATTACTGTAGAATGTGTTGTCATTGTATGTTTTTGATTTTTTTTTTTTGTTTTCTTTATTTTTCCAGATTGAGGATTGAATCATCATTTATCATCTCATCATTTTGATGGTTCTGTCAGCTGTAAATCAATGTCACATCATCTTATTATTTTATTCGTCTAGTACAACGTTTGAAGGAACGCTTAGTAGGAACGTCTAGTAGAACGCTTAATGGTTTCGTCCAGGCAGTGAGTCTATTGTTTTATTCGATCAACGTTTGTACTAGATTTCGGTCACCAAGGAACTCTTAATGGTTTCGTCCAGGCAGTGAGTCTATTGTTTTATTCGATCAACGTTTGTACTAGATTTCGGTCACCAAGGAACTCTTAATGGTTTCGACCAGGCAGTGAGTCTATTGTTTTATTCGATCAGCATTTGTACTAGATTCCGGTCACAAAAGTTTCTGTAAAAACTAAACCACTGTAAAATTCCCAAAAAACAGTTTCACTCACTCATGTGGAAGGGTGCAGGTTCCACCCGGTTATCTGGAGTTTCACTAAATTGAAGTGCTGCCGAAGGTCTGTCTTTCCTCCAGACAAAAAGTTTCCAAAGAAAAACTTTAAAAAGTTCTGAAAGGGGCTTCCACTTGACCGACCAATGCGAAAAATGTCAGTTCTGGTGACTTCCTCCCATTTTACTCCTCCATGAAACCTGCAACGTCATCCTGTAAGTGAAGAATTCAAGTGTGACGTAAAACACCAATCAATGTATGGAAGAAACCTGAAAGTATAATTGTCTACAGACAGCACAAAATTTTTGTAATCAGTATAAGACTTATTTTAAGACTATTTATAAATCATGAAATTCTCCATGTTACAGGTTTTTCATTTAAATTAAAAACGCAAATTTCAGTAAAACGTTTAAGGGGCCATGTTGAACTCCCTCAATGATTATCATGATTTGTTAAGGCTGTTTTATTCATTGTAAATAGACACCCATCTCACACCCTAAGGATGGGTACACTTGTCATTTAATAAACTGTTTAAAGAATCGTAGATTTGTTTCTGTATTTGTGTGATTCAGCTCCCCCGCCCCCCAGCCAATATTTATGAACAAATTTGAGTCACTTTTATTTTGATTTTGTAAAGTGACCATTTTAGGATTTTTTCTACTTTTATATGATGACTTTTATAGCCAATACCAACCCAATTTTGCCTCAATGTTGTCACTAAATCAGAAGCAATACTTAATTTCTAGCCTACAATTTGTTCATAAATTAAAATTTAAAAAAAATTATGTTTCTTAAGGAACCTTTCCTCCAAAGAATGTGCCCATTTAGAACTTTTTCATGGGTGGTTGCTCGATTTCTATTTCCATCACAAATTGTTTGCCACACCCAGTCATTAGAGGGCGCTGAAAAATTGAACAACCCAGGTCATTAACCATATGTTCTTCATGAAAGAGGATGAACCCACTGGGCGATTTTCCTGGTCAATCTATTGCTTTTCAAAACCTATACTGCATGTGGCAGCACTTCACAGCCACAGAAGAACGTTTATCATATCCTTCAGAGTCGGTATTTTGTTTTTGGCGACATCATTTCAGCGCTTTGATTGGTTGTTACATCACGCGAGACCGGAGTTCGGAGGTTACCCTGTCATTTTGTCTTTCATTCTTTATTACAAAATCGTTTTTGTTTCAAATACAACCCAAGATATATTTGAAGCTCTCGGTGCAGATTTTTGTAGGCTGACAGTCAATAAAGATATAAGTACAGTATCAAGGTACCTACGCTTTGCTCATGTCAAAAACCAGCGAGAAAAACACAACTTCGTCGTCTTATTATTGTGCAAGAAATAATATTATTCTTGTCGGTCAACAAAGTTGTCTAATGGCTTTGTATATATCTTGATAAGTCTCAAAAACGACTTTAATAAAAAAAGTATCGATTGTAAGCTGAGAATTACAGATAAAACAACAGGGTTACAGCCGATCTCCATAAGCACTAATGTTAATAGGACAGCCGATGGGCAAAAGTTGTACCTCTAAATACATTATGCTTGAAAACGGTACTAGAATCTGGACCGGAACTTCGCTTTACAAATAAACAGAAGTTGCAATCCATAAACCTCTTGAGTTAATACTCTAAATACCGGTCTCGCGTGATCTCGTGGGACTTCAGTCAAACTCGAAATGGTCTTATGCAATCTAAAATTAGAAGTTACCCTAGTCCTAAAGGCCAGATTTAACCTCTAAGGCCCATAGTTGCCATTTTTTTCGGAAAAATCGGGTTGGAGAGTTCACCTAAGAGGTCAACTGATCATGTGACTTTTAAGCATTCGATAAAACCACAACATCGTAGAATTCTGCCTGGCATTTGTTCGCATATACCCCGCTTTTCTATTGCTCTTTTACACTCAGCTAGAGATACCGTAAGTTACATCGAACATTTCAAACACTTGAAACTATTGGAAACTCCCCGTGGAGTATATGTTAGTGGCCAGTTCCAGGTGAGTCGGGTGGACAGGAACGTCGTCATCTTGCTCGTTTTCGTAAAAATGGGGCTATTTCGTGAAATTGACTACGTTTTTTACTTACACAAAGAAGAAAGTTAAGCACACAGCTGGAAAGTCTGCACCAACCGATAAAATCATTGGTGTAGGGAGATGTTTGGCAAACTGATGTTGCAGAAACGACTGTGATCATAATAGACGTCGGATCTGTTGAAGAAGTAACTGCGCGGATTTGAATCCTTTAGAGCACATTTGGGATAGGATGGGCAGAAATTGGTATTGGCAGTGGTTACCCCTTCAACAGATCCAACGTCTCACTGGAGGGATGAAACGCAGGTTGGAAGCTGATGGAGGCTATGTAGGCGCTATTGACCTTCTGCTCTAGGGATGTGTTCTATACACTCAAAGGGACATTTTTACTTCAATATGTTCGCCCTGTGAAGCCAGATGGACTCTGAAATTTCATACTTACAAGCATCTTTTTATTTTGTTAAAATATTCTTTTGATTTGGCTAACGATATCCTGAACAAATTGTATAGCTTATTGCCATTAATGGGGATTTCTTATCGCCAGAATGTTGTCCTTTATGATCACAATCGTTTCTGCAACATCAGTTTACCAACAATCTCCTTAAACCAACGACTTCATCGGTCGGCGAAGACTTTGGTTTCATACTTACATGCCCTATATGATCACAACCGTTTCTGCAAGGCGTACGAAGTCTATCTTAGACACGTCTAAAGGAGATCTCGGGAGAATACGATTGGGGCTTATGGAGTCCAAAAGCATGTCGCCCTCATAGTGTGTAATATGAAACAATTTCATTATCCAAGCTATAATTCAGTTTAATATATGGAATGTGTCAGGCGATTCAAAATTTTCAGCAGCGATTCGAACTGGCGATTGAAGCCATTAATCCTATATGCATTTTTATACGCCCGACTTAAAAAAAGTCTGTCGTATTATGGTATCACCAGCGCCGTCCGTCCGTCCGTCCCGGATTCCCTTCCGCTCCATAACTTGAAGAGTTTTGATCTAATCTTTACAATTCTTTCACAACATATACCTTATGGGTAGACGGTGTGTCATGAACCATTTATGACATCCTCGATTGCATAAGGTGGCTTCTACATTGGATTATGTTATATTCTGTCTTAGTTTATATCTTCGTTCCCTTCCGCTCCATAACTTGAAGAGTTTTGATCTAATCTTTACAATTCTTTCACAACATATACCTTATGGGTAGAAGGTGTGTCATGAACCATTTATGACATCATCGATTGCATAATGTGGCTTCTACATTGGATTATGTTATATTCTGTCTTAGTTTATATCTTCGTTCCCTTCCGCTCCATAACTTGAAGAGTTTTGATCCGATTTTTACAATTTTTTTACAACACATACATTATGGAAAGACGGTGTGTCGTGTACAAATACTGACTTCACCCAATATAAACGGTACAGAAACCGATTAAACCATGTCATTCGAGTGTCAAGGAAAACATATTTTGAAACCAAGTTTGCAAATTGTCAAAACAATATTAAAGAAACTTGGAAAGTCCTAAAAAATATTTTAAACAAAAATGAACCAAATAAACTCCCATCCAGTTTTGTTGATAACAACACTGATATAAGTGATCCAATTCAGATTGCTGATCATTTCAACCAGTACTTTAGCACCATAGCCAGCAAACTAGAATCCGATATTCCCAATAGTACTATTAAGTTTCATGATTATTTAACAAACAATACTCCCAACTCATTCTTTTTACAACCAACATCACCAGCCGAAATTAATTCTCTAATTTCTAACTTTAAAAATACCTCTGCTGGTTTTGATGGTATTAAGATGAGTATTTTAAAGTTAATTTCAACTAGTATAACCAAACCATTATCACATATTGTGAACTGTTCATTTCAAAAGGGCATTTTCCCAGACCTAATGAAAGTTGCGAAAATTAGCCCAGTTTATAAATCTGGAGATAGTAAAATCTTTTCCAATTATCGTCCAATTTCCGTGTTGACAAGCTTTAGCAAGATCGTGGAGAGAGTTGCATCTGACCGCATGAATGCTTTTCTGGACAAGAACAATACTATAATTCCAAACCAATACGGCTTCAGGAAAAACCATTCCTCCTTTCATGCAGTATTAGAACTATATGAACATTTAATTAAAGCCAAAGAAACCAAATTGACCAGTATAGCAACTTTTCTCGATCTTTCGAAGGCTTTCGATACGGTGAATCACCAAATTTTATTGTCGAAATTGGATCATTATGGTTTTAGAGGTGTATGTAATAATTGGTGCCGTAGTTACCTTATGGATCGAACTCAATATGTTCAATATAACAATGTTTCATCTCAACCTGCTCAAATCCAACATGGCGTGCCCCAGGGGTCCATTTTGGGGCCCACACTTTTTACAATTTATATAAATGACATTATTAAATCCTCTGATTTGGTAAATTTTATATTATTTGCTGATGATACCAGTATGGTCATGTCAAATAAAGACCCTGAAATCTTAATGTCAAATTTGGCACAGGAACTTGAACTGCTATATAATTGGTTATGTGCTAATAAGCTTTCATTAAATATAAGCAAAACAAAATATATAATTGTAAAACCAAATTGTAAAAATATCTATTTGTCGGACTCTAACCTGAAACTTAGGGATCACGTTATTGAGTCAGTTACCAGTTACAAATTCCTGGGTATCTTTATAAATAACCAGTTAAATTGGTTGACACATATAAGTGAACTTTCCAAAAAATTGTCAAGGAATATTGGCATTATTAGTCACATAAAAGACTGTCTTAACAAAAAGACTTTGTACATTCTGTATTATTCTTTGTTTTTTCCATATATAAATTACTGTAACATTGTATGGGGGAATACATATAAAAGCCATCTTGTTCCTCTTATTAATCTACAAAAAAAGTTAATCCGTATTCTAAAGGGTTCTGGAAAATATTCCTCCACCGGGCATTTATGGAAAGAACTGGGTATATCACCCCTTTCAGTTGTTAATCAAACTCATTGTCTGCTGTTTATGCATACGTTCTTTTATGATAATATACGAATGCCTCAAAATTTTCGATCTTACTTTAAATTAGTCTCTGAAATTCACCAATACCATACAAGATCGCTACATCTCAATGTATACCCCCAGCAGTACAAATCTATGTTGTCGTTCTTTTCTTGCCGAGTTAAGGCTCCAAAATTATGGAATTCGTTACCCACAGTTTTAAAATCTACTAAGGGTAATACCTGTTTTAAAAGAAACCTAAAAAAACACCTGCTCAATATTATTACTTTTTAAACTTTAGTGAAGTACATAGACATCAAGTTTATTTCACTGTATGTTCATTTCCTACTATCCATCGTTATATATATATATATATATATACGTTAAGTAATATGCGTATCAGCTATTCTATATATTGCGGTGCACAAGTAATCTCAAATTATATGATAAGTTTTCTTTATCTGTTTGTAAGAAACCTTTTCCTATATAACAGCACTGTCCTTACTCCATTTAAGCTTCCTTTGTGTTATGGGATATAGACAAGCCCCTTGGGGTTTTTTTCCCGCTGATGTAAAATTGTGTAAACAAAATGTATAAATCCATATTTGTTTCTCATCCTGTTACTATCATTTGCCATTTTTGTCTGTACACTATTCAGTGAAATAAACAAACAAACAAACAAAACAAACTTCACCCGGTGCATAATATGTCAACCATATAGGATTATGTAATATTCCTTTCCGCTCCATAACTTCTAAAGTTATGATCCGATCTTGACGATTTTTTTTCAGAGTATATACCTAATGGGCAGATGTGTTTCACATACCAATTCTTACATCACCTGTTGCATAATATGGCAGCCATATTGGATTATGTAATATTCCCTTTCGGCTCCAGAACTTCTTTCGTTTTGATATAATCTCTTCAATTCTTTTAGCGTATATCTAGCTTATAGGTAGATGATGTGTCGCATACCAAATAAGATTTGAGTCCACATATTTTTTGTGTGTTTTCAAGAGTCATTTTTATCAGAACTCTGTACCTGCTGTTTAATATATATATATATTTATATATTAATATATATCAATGCTTTTTTTAGTACACTTGGTCCAGAGTAATACTGGAAGCCAATTAATTTATACTTTCTGAGACTGTTTTCTTCGATAGTTTAATGTGCTCTATATTAACAAAAAGGACCATTTTCACAGCTCTATTACCCAGAGTGGCTGTTTAAATAGAGATAATGGGACAATGACATCCACTGTATATTTACACACCATTGTATCAGTGGTCAGCCTGAAGTTTGTTTGCTTTGTACTAAAACTATTACAGCCAATTCCAATAGTGTCCAGGTCCAAACTGTTAAAATTCAAGAATTGTAAGCTATTGCATTGATTGCTCCTTCCCAATTATGGAACATAAAAATAGCAATGTCAAAACAGCCACAATATTTCAGTTTTTGCAATTAAAATGTGATTAAATTTACCTGAACAGATAACATAAGAATAACTTCTAATGTGGACAAGAAATTTCAATTGATGAAATTAAAACAAATGTTATATTAAATGTAAAGTTGTTGATCGTAGCGGTTCGACTTTGCCACGGCGGGCGTATATTGAGTTTACTAAAACTCTTGTTAACTAGGTTACTGTAGGGGATAGAGTTACCAGGTACGCTCCGAAGGTCCGGGCTTTCTGCCTGGCAAAGAGCCCGGTTTCCTCCACCACTAAACATGACAATGCCGCCATATAAGTGAAATAATCTTGAGTGCGGCGTAAACACCAATCAATCAATCTTACTTTTGACCACATCAAATCTGGTTTGTCTTAACCAATACATCTAGTCTCTACCAGTGTCATCTCATTGTTGGACAACTTAAACCTAGACATGGTTCTTATTGGAACCTCTGGAATCTGAACAAGTTTTGTGGAGAAAACCTTGGCCGTCTCCTGAGGTCTCACAGCAAAAACAACATGATGATGATAGGCGTCTGCTGAGCAGATTAGAGAAGGGATATATTCACGCTGAACTCATGAGCTGAATATGTCTTCCTTATATTGGCGACAGTTCGTAAATCAATGTGGAACATGCATATTTCTATCCGTTTTTTCTTGAATCCCACTCAGTCCCCCCCCCCCCCCCCCCAAAAAAAAAAAAAAATTTGAAAATTTTCTGACTGGGTTTTCACTCGAACGACCTATGTGGGATGGTTGCCTGTTACCAACGGAAGGTCGTGGGTTTCCTCCGGGCATAGAGCCCGGTTTCCTCCCACAATAAAACTGACAACGCCGCCATATAAGTGACATCATCTTGAGCGCGGCGTAAAACACCAAACAATCAATGTATGTGTAGAGTGTTGTAGTTCTGTTAGACAAGGGGGTACCATTTTTCTTTTTAATTGTTTTCTTGTTATTCGCTAGTGAAAACGGTACATCCCCAAGGGTTGAGGCGGTGACACGTTTTTTTCTACAGCCGAACTGTGAGGCGATCACGTGGTGTAATCTGTTGCACCAGCCGCCATCTTTTAAAATAAACAGTTAGTTATCCGCCCAAATAACTTGTGCGTTTTACTTTACTCTCCCGCAGGTATGTATTTTGAATTGTTGTTAGTGTCATCGCTAAATATCTTAGCTAGCAAAAGATGATAGTTAAAACTGTCGTAATTTCAATATCTTTGTTAATTTAATGAGAATCGGCTTGTAGTCGAGCTGGTTGAACGTTACAGGGAAAGTTAAGGTCAAAGTCTACGACAGCATGATGTCGTTGAGTTAGGCACATCGTTGCTGTTACGTCACAGAACTAACACGTCACCAATGTCCGCGAGTTAGGCAACAGTTGACATTGTTTATGATCTGTCAAATCAATCGGGTTTTGAGTGTTTTCGTTGTTTCTGTAACTTTTATATTCTTTTTGACTGATTAATTACGGCCTAGTATCAAGACTGTCTTCAGGCTGACAAGTTAGGTTCCTTGTTATTTTAATACTTACGTATGGTGGACCAAACTGACCAAGTTCACTTTTTGATACATTTTGCTATTTTTATTTGTTATTCATTGTCCGGTAAATAATAATTGATGCTATTATTATTTTTGTCAAGTACATTATTTAGTCAACGTAAATAATAATTTCTGATATTGTTTATTTTCATTAATAATAATTGATTAGTTCATTAATTATTATTATCTCACAAGTACTTAATATCTGGGTTAGAACGTATAGATAGCCTCGTAGTATATTAACATAAGTTTGCTAAAGAAATATACAATTGATACTTACCGTAGTTATCCAATTATTCGGATATTTACTATTTACTTAATTCGACACTTACCTGATATATTTTCAGTCCAGTTAACTTGAAATAATGATAATGGGTGGAAAGTTAGTTACTAATCTAATTAAGTCTAATTAGTCGTATAAGAGTTTAATACAGGCATATGGCATTATTCCGTTAAATTACAGAATAGATGCTTAATTATGAGACAGTGCTGTTTAATTGGAACGGTATATATTTTATCTCGTTGTCATCGTAGCTACAATCTATTGGTTGTTGGTTGAATTTATATTTTATTAGTTACATTGTTCAATGTTAGTTACTGACGGTTACATAAAAAGGGAATGGATGTATGACTGGTTACATATTGAAATCTTTGGTAACTTCATTATTAAACATATTCTAATATAGAGGAAATACGGAATTCCCCTAGACAACAAGCCAGTTACATGTATCTATATTAGTATATAATCAAGGAATTATCCTTTGAATAATGTTAACCATTGATTGTATTATGTAATGTTGATTATTATGTGTAATCTGTTGCACCAGCCGCCATCTTTTAAAATAAACAGTTAGTTATCCGCCCAAATAACTTGTGCGTTTTACTTTACTCTCCCGCAGATCCCGGGCGTTACATTGGGGGCCTGTCCGGGATGAAGAAGATGACCACCATCTCTGAAGCTTCTGAGGTTTTGGTGCAACATGAAAACTGAACAAAAAAAACCCAAAACAAACAAAGCATGAAAACAGAAATTCTGGAATGAAGTAAAACATATTCTTCAAGATGGATGATGAGAAGCGGCTTGATATCCTGAGCAAGATCTATGGAGCATCTGCAGATACACTTAGTTAAGTTGTGAAGAAGTTTGCTATAGACTGTGGTGAGGGAAAGTCAAGAAGTGAGCGAGTTAAAGCCATCATCCAGTACTTGGACCTGGAAGCCGAAAATGGGGAAGGGGAACCTACAACATTAACCTGCCTTCATACTTACCTGATGGAGATTTAGTCCGGAGAATATGTCACTAATGCTGCACCTACACCAGCAAGCGTTACCTTGGGTCCTGAAATCAACTCTGAGAAACCAATAACTATTTGGAAGAGAGACTTTAAAATCTCTGGCCAAATTGGCAAGTCAAAAAATAGTGTGGCCTACAGCTCCCTTATTCGACAAACTGAGGAAGGATCCCGTCAAGGTTACAATGACTCTGAAATAATCAATGCTGTCATTAGAGCGGTCGAGCCCGGTTTACATCTGAAAAGTTATTTAGAGGGTCGAACTGATTTGACTTTGGCATCATTAAGGCAGTTAGTCAAATCCCACTACCGTGAATGTGATGCTAAAGATCTGTACACCGAAATGATGCAAGCAGCTCAACTACCAAATGAGGGGGCCCAGGACTTCCTCATGCGAATGATGGATCTAAGGCAGAAAATTTTGTTTGTCTCAGAAGAGGAGAAGACCAGTGTCAACTATAAGGCAAACCATGTCCACGGGTTATTTAGAGACACTGTTTATTCTGGGCTTCTTAGTGAAAATATTAGACAGGACTTGAAAAACCTTTTACAGGATGAGAGGGCAACCGACGAACAACTTCTTAAGGCTATGAGTCGTTCTGTGATGCAGGAGGGCGAAAGGGCTAAAAAGCTTAATTCGGTACGTAAAAGCAGGGTTCATCAATTACATGCCACAGATGATGATTGTGACTTTAACACCGAGAAGGTAAACAAAACCGAAGTGAAACCATCTGGAGTAAAGAACGATTGCACCGGAAAGTTGGAACGAGATGAAAGACGCAGTTTCGAACTTGAAAGTCTAAAGGCTGAAATAGCCGAACTCAAACAGTTAGTAAATCAAAATTCTTATTCTGGTAGAAATCCAAATAGGCCTACAGGTACTAGGGTTGAGAGGCGAAGTGGTTGTGTACAGTGTAGACAGTCAGGAGAGCGATGTTTTCATTGTTGGCGATGTGGGTCAAATGACCATTATAAAGCTGACTGCCCGGGTCCGTCGCAACAGGGAAACTTCAATCGATCACTCCAGGGGGACAGGCAGTGATCAACAGAGAAGTGTCCCCACCAGCACCCATATTATGTGTAAATATTGAAGAGTTAAAAGGTAAAGTCGTTGAAGTAAGTCCTAAAGTAAAAAAATCACTTATTAAACTAGTTGGTGATAGGTGTTTGTTAAAGGCCTTTTTAAATGATGTGAATGTAACTGTTTTGTGGGATACTGGCTCTCAAGTTTGTGTTTTACCCTGTAAATGGCTCTCTGGTAATTTTTCTAACACGACAATTAGACCAGTAAGTGAGTTGCTAGATATAGATCTAACACTTAATACCGCAAATGGTCAGTCCTTGCCATATTTGGGATGGGTAGCATTAGAGTTGAAACTGGGACAGGATAACGGGAGGGGTATGAACATTCCATTTCTTGTAACAAATGTTGAAGATTTTGAAACTCCAATTATAGGTTTTAACGCTATTCAGCATTTTCAGGCAGAAAACCCTAATTTTATGACCGATTTTCAAACTGCCTTTCCCAAGCTCAATTGTAAACAGGTAAATGCTGTTGTCGACTTGATCAAACTTGCTAAAAATGACAATCTTTGCTCGGTAAAAAGTGGGAAACGACCATTGACAGTGGGAAAAGGGGACAGAACTTTTGTAAAATGTAGGGTTCATACTGGGTTGAAAGACGGTGTAGGGACGGCAATTTTTATCCCTGACATCAATACAAACTGGCCTGACGGACTGGAATTCCAAGAAACCTTACTAGAAATTCCTAAGGGGTTATCCTGCCGGGTCAGCGTTGTTGTTGAGAATAAGACATCTCATGACTTATAGATCCCTCGCAATACAAAATTAGGAGAACTTCAGTTAGTAAAATCAGTTATTCCTGTCGGTTCTGCGTGTACCACTCCGACCTTTATTGACAATGGGAAGTGGGATCCCCCAGTTGACTTAGAACAAAGTTCTCTTTCCGTTGAACAAAAATTACGAATTAGAAACGTACTGAGGCAAGAGTGTGAAGCATTTTCAAAAGACGACGATGACATAGGTTGTATCCCCGAGTTGCAAATGGACATCAGACTGTATGACCAAACTCCAGTACAAAAGACTTACATGTCTATTCCCAAACCACTTCACCAAGAGGTCAAAGACTATTTAACGGATTTGATACGGCGGGGGTGGATTAAGAAATCGTCATCATCGTACTCGAGCCCCATAGTATGTGTCCGTAAAAAGGACAATTCCCTCCGACTGTGTATAGACTATCGACAACTGAACTCAAAAACTATACCACAAAGACAACCTATTCCACGTATACAAGATGCTTTGGACAGCTTAGGGGGCAACAAATGGTTTTCGCTCCTTGACCAAGGGAAGGCTTATCACCAAGGATTCGTCAAGGAGGAATGCCAACATCTGACTGCTTTTATTACCCCGTGGGGACTGTACGAATGGACGAGGATTCCGTTTGGTCTGACGGGTGGGCCTGGTTGTTTTCAAACTTTTATGGAGGACTGTGTGGGAGATTTACGTGACAAAATATGTCTACCCTATATTGACGATCTGCTAGTTTATAGCCCAACATTTGACGACCACGTAGAACATTTACGGGCAGTTTTGCAACGCCTGAAAACAAAAGGTGTCAAACTTAAACCGGCTAAATGCGAACTCTTTAGGACTAGTGTCAGGTACCTAGGTTACAAAATATCAGAACAGGGTTACCAAATGGACGACAAAGATAAAATAGCTGTACTTGAACTGAAAAAGAAATTACCCAAGACAGTAGGTGACCTTAGACGGTTACTAGGTTTCATTGGTTACTACAGACGGTACATTGCTGATTTTTCGAGGAAAGCTAAACCTCTGTATGATCTTCTTAAATACAAAGAGACTGGGACGAAAGCTAAACGTAAAACTAAAGGTAAAAGACAACAATGTTCATCTACAACACCTATTGACTGGACTGACAACCATCGGCTTGTTCTGGAGAAACTGATTGATCTTTTGGTTAGCTCAGACATCATGGCATTTCCTGACTTTGAGAAAGAATTTGTTTTACATACAGACGCCTCTCAGGAAGGATTGGGAGCTATACTATATCAAAAACAAGATGACGGTAAATTGGCAGTTATTGCTTACGGCTCTCGGACTTTGTCACCAGCCGAACAGAACTACCATCTTCACTCCGGTAAACTCGAGTTCTTAGCATTGAAATGGGCTGTGACAGAACGTTTCCGAGACTATCTCTATTATGCCCCCTCATTTATTGTTTATAGCGACAATAATCCACTCACCTTCATACTTACCTCTGCTAAGCTGGATGCAACTCGCCATCGCTGGGTCTGTGAACTTGCCGACTTCAACTTCAAGATATTCTACAAGCCTGGAATATTGAATCGTGATGCAGATGGGTTATCACGGATGCCATTAGACATTGAGAGTTATATGACTACTTGTACAGAAGAGATACAACCCGAATGTATGAGCGCAGTGGTCCAGGGTGTTGCAGCTCAACAGAATGACGAGGTTATCTGGGTAACGGCCATCTCAACGAATTCCAGTAGTTTGCCATCTGATCCTAACGTAAATATGCGAACAACCATTGATCCGTTGAGTACTGACGAAATAAGAACTTCCCAGCAGAACGATCCCGACATAAGGGCTGTTTACAATTTTGTTAAAAATCAGGAAGCTTTGACCAAGCGACCAAAGAAGTCTTGGGGATTATGGCGTGAACTGAAACGACACGTTATGAAAGATCACATCTTGTATCGAAAGACATCACTACCGGATAACACTTCGAGAGAACATCTCATACTTCCGAAGAAATACCATCAACTAGTATTACAACAAATTCATGACGACTTAGGGCATGTTGGAAGTGAAAAAGTTATACAGCTTGCAAGGCAGCGATTTTACTGGACCCATATGGTTAGAGACATCGAGAAGTATGTCACATTAGACTGTCAGTGTGTGAAACAGAAAAAGCCACAAAGAGTCAACAGAGCTCCAATGAAAGCAGTTCGAACAACTGCCCCACTGGAACTGGTATCTATCGACTTTTTGCACCTGGAGAGGAGCAAGGGGGGATACGAGTACATTTTAGTAGTTGTCGACCATTTCACTCGCTTTGCCCAGGCTTACGCGACAACCAACAAATCATCTAGAACAGCGGCAGAAAAATTGTTTAACGACTATTTCCAACGCTTTGGATTCCCACAACGCATTCTGCATGATCAAGGAAGGGAATTTGAGAACGGCCTTTTTCATCAGTTAGAGAAGTGTTCTGGTGTGTCCCGCAGTAGAACAACACCCTACCACCCCCAAGGGAATGGCAAAGCTGAACGCTTCAATAGAACGTTATTGGGTATGCTGAGAAGTATGTCAGAAGCACAGAAAAGCAGTTGGAAGGATCATCTGAACAAAGTCGTCCATGCATACAATAGTACACGCCAAGAATCGACCGGCTTTTCTCCTTTCTACTTGATGTTCGGCCGAACACCAAGACTCCCGATTGACATTATTTTTAACCTACATGATGGTACGACTCAAGGTACCCATCAAGAGTATGTACAGAAATGGAAAACTTGTATGGAACAAGCATATGAGCTGGCACAACGACACTCCGACAGTGCATCTGCTAGGTCCAAGGCACAGTATGACCGTAAAGTGGGAGGTTCTGCTCTCTACCCTGGCGATCGAGTGCTGGTACGTAATCTGACACCGCGCGGTGGACCGGGAAAGCTAAGGTCATTCTGGGAGAACAAAGTCCACGTAGTTGTACAACAAATGGATAATTCTCCAGTTTTCAAAGTCAGAGCAGAAGATGGTAGTGGACCTGACAGGACCTTGCATAGGAACCTGCTTTTACCTTTTAATGGACTGCCACTTGAGACGGGTGTTAAAGACCGCACAAAGAAAGCCACTTTAACTAAACCCCAACCACGTCCCACAAACATACATATCTCAGACAATTCTGATGACTCAGACCTTGACGGTGAACCAACTTTCACCGAATATACTATAAATGAAACTGAATCGGACTCAACGGTGACAGAGAGGGTAGAGTCTGAGGACCCGTCCTTTGGCGTAGCAACTGAGTTAAACTTTGGTAACGAGCATGTCACTGTTACTCCGGCAACCGCCGCAGATGACCTGACGCAGGGGTACGAGACTGTTGACCAACAGCATCCTCAATCTAATGAAATGATTGACGAACAACATCCCCCGTTGATCCGGTCAAATCTTAATGACAAAACAGTTGTTGAACCAACTGAGACCTCTTCTCACATAGACAGTGAGTACCCCCCTCGACACCAACGGGACAGACGGCCTCCCCATATACTTACATATGACCAGTTAGGGCAACCATCTTATCGATGTTCTAATAATGTAATATATGTTCCAACTTGGCATGTGAATCCACATGTACCATGGTGGACACCCTCACCCATTTTGTTTCATGTGAATGGGTTCAATGTCTGCTAATTTTTTTGTTGTTTTTGTATTTTCCAACAGTAGACAATGTTTTTTTTTCATAATCATGTTGTGCATGTTAAATTCACTTGGTGGAAGTTAGAAAGAAGCCCAAGGCAGAATTAGTAAGATTCAAGGATATAGTATATATCAGTAAGGGGCAAGGGTAAATTGAGTTAATCATGATAGTTCGGTGTAACATTGTTAAAGTGATGTCATGTTTTAATCAGGAAGCCCAAGGCAGAATCAGTAAGATTCAAGGATATAGTATATATCAGTAAGGGGCAAAGGTAAAATGAGTTAATCATTATAGTTTGGTGTAACGTTGTTAAAGTGATGACATGTTTTAATCAGGATTGTCGTGGGCTTGATCACCCCACAAGATCTAAGATTATAGGCTTAGGCCGAGGCCACACCACGAGCCGCGCTTTGGAGAAGCTTTGGCCAAGCTGTAGCCGAGCTACGAGCGACAAGCTTTGGGTGGCCACACCACGAGCTGTAACAATAAGCTGTCAGCTAGCGGCCAGCTAGCTAAAAGCTCATAAAAGCTGGTATGGCCACATTGTAAGCGGTTATTGCTTGATAGGCTGCTAGCGTACAGCTAGCTCGCACATGTATCTCATATCCTATTCATACAGATAAGTTTAAATAAGATGTAAAACTAATTACATGACGATATCATGGTTACTTGAACTGGTGCCACATTATCGTTGAAAGATTGTCAATTTTTGTGTGGCTAATGATGTTGTAAACCGACAAATACTTCTGATCAACATTGCCTATGTCTGTTCTACTATTTTAATCTGTAGCAACGCTAATTAAGATTGAAATTGAAATAAAAAAAATAGTGGTAAAGTCAGTAGCCTGTGCGAACCGAAGACGTGTGATAATAACGTACAAAATTCAAATAGTCGGGATAATTTAAAATCGTATGAGCTGCCCAAATTCGGATTTTTTGTCATAAATTCCGATTGCCAAGAGAATTCCAACGTTTGTTGAAACTTGAAAATTAAAGGATTGACGTTGGTATGAACAGTATTGGTAAGTCAGTAACACGAACGAACCGATGAAGAGTGCAAATGACTAACAAAATTAAAACAGCCGGGGTGTATGAGTACATTTTGGTATCTGTCGTTCCTGATAAAACTACCTAAACATACATCTGCAAGATTGGCATCAACGGATTGCCTCTATCTTAAACTTTTTGATAAAAATAACGAAATAACGAATAAATCTGTTTCTACGAAATTTTCTCCATAGCTCATGCCTCGATAAATATATTTTTCTTCATAGTAAAATTGTATATTTGGAATAATTGTGTCGCCTTTGACACCCAAAGGATTGTCCCTTCTTGTTATTCAATCCAAGGGCTTCATACTTTTCTCAATGGAGACTGGTTGAATTTAAAACTGCATGAATACTATTTAGGAAGTATAATAAGGCAAGGTTAGGGTGGAAATCTAAAAAAAATATGGGATTCAGTCTGTTGACAAAAGACCGATACAAGTAAGATGTTTTTGTCTGGGGGACAAAATTTGTCCAGTGATCAAATTCTGTCCGAGACCCCCACAACGGCAGCGGAAAGCATGAGTTGATTGATGTTTTAGGTACCCCCGATCTTCCTGTGGCAACGAGTTCATGTTCAAGGGCTAGCAAATGAAAATCGAGTCAGAATTTATTTATTGGATTGAACCACATTTGAACCCATTTACCGATCGATGTAAGGCATCATACAATGTCACCTCAAACAACTAACAGCAGGAAGCCACGAAATATAATTGAAGACAATAGAATAATTCAATGTCGATCCGAACTTGTACCTGTCTACATATATAACATATACACAAGCTGCAATTTGCAGGAACAAGAAAGTTATTGTATCATGAATAATTCTAGTGTTTTGATTAATAAATTAATAACATTTCACTCCAAAATACGATGATTAAAATATTTCTTGAAGCCGATCGTAGCAATCCAAACCCCCCACCCACCTATGGTCTTTCTGAATAATGAAAGGCACCTTGGTTCGTTCGCAAATATTCGTGAATTATCGTTGCTTTCCGCCAGATTTCTAAAAATAACCTTTAAAAGTACGGCTCGAGCTTTGAGCGGCGATAAATGTAGGGAAGTAAAGCGCCGCTCAATGCTCGCCTGCTGCTAGCACCCACTGCTAGGCTACTGCCCACAGTATGGCCGGTTCAGTGTAAATCTATACAATGTTTTTCACGGCGCGGCTACGGCGCGGCTCAACGCTCATAGTGTGGCCTCGGCCTTATGATTTGGTTGTATACTACTTTTGAGCCGTTCGAGAAAGTTATTCTCTGACACCATTCTTGAAGCATACCTGTACTGTAGATAGTAATTTTACTAAATGTACCTTCCACCATAGTTGAGAGATTTTCTAGTGTTATACCTTGTACAATCCACTTGCAGTAAAGCTGATAGAGCATTTTTTTTTTTATGATGTAAATGTTAGGGACAACATTTTTCAAACCCAGGGAGAGTGTAGAGTGTTGTAGTTCTGTTAGACAAGGGGGTACCATTTTTCTTTTTAATTGTTTTCTTGTTATTCGCTAGTGAAAACGGTACATCCCCAAGGGTTGAGGCGGTGACACATTTTTTTCTACAGCCGAACTGTGAGGCGATCACGTGGTGTAATCTGTTGCACCAGCCGCCATCTTTTAAAATAAACAGTTAGTTATCCGCCCAAATAACTTGTGCGTTTTACTTTACTCTCCCGCAGGTATGTATTTTGAATTGTTGTTAGTGTCATCGCTAAATATCTTAGCTAGCAAAAGATGATAGTTAAAACTGTCGTAATTTCAATATCTTTGTTAATTTAATGAGAATCGGCTTGTAGTCGAGCTGGTTGAACGTTACAGGGAAAGTTAAGGTCAAAGTCTACGACAGCATGATGTCGTTGAGTTAGGTACATCGTTGCTGTTACGTCACAGAACTAACACGTCACCAATGTCCGCGAGTTAGGCAACAGTTGACATTGTTTATGATCTGTCAAATCAATCGGGTTTTGAGTGTTTTCGTTGTTTCTGTAACTTTTATATTCTTTTTGACTGATTAATTACGGCCTAGTATCAAGACTGTCTTCAGGCTGACATGTTAGGTTCCTTGTTATTTTAATACTTACGTATGGTGGACCAAACTGACCAAGTTCACTTTTTGATACATTTTGCTATTTTTATTTGTTATTCATTGTCCGGTAAATAATAATTGATGCTATTATTATTTTTGTCAAGTACATTATTTAGTCAACGTAAATAATAATTTCTGATATTGTTTATTTTCATTAATAATAATTGATTAGTTCATTAATTATTATTATCTCACAAGTACTTAATATCTGGGTTAGAACGTATAGATAGCCTCGTAGTATATTAACATGAGTTTGCTAAAGAAATATACAATTGATACTTACCGTAGTTATCCAATTATTCGGATATTTACTATTTACTTAATTCGACACTTACCTGATATATTTTCAGTCCAGTTAACTTGAAATAATGATAATGGGTGGAAAGTTAGTTACTAATCTAATTAAGTCTAATTAGTCGTATAAGAGTTTAATACAGGCATATGGCATTATTCCGTTAAATTACAGAATAGATGCTTAATTATGAGACAGTGCTGTTTAATTGGAACGGTATATTTTATCTCGTTGTCATCGTAGCTACAATCTATTGGTTGTTGGTTGAATTTATATTTTATTAGTTACATTGTTCAATGTTAGTTACTGACGGTTACATAAAAAGGGAATGGATGTATGACTGGTTACATATTGAAATCTTTGGTAACTTCATTATTAAACATATTCTAATATAGAGGAAATACGGAATTCCCCTAGACAACAAGCAAGCCAGTTACATGTATCTATATTAGTATATAATCAAGGAATTATCCTTTGAATAATGTTAACCATTGATTGTATTATGTAATGTTGATTATTATGTGTAATCTGTTGCACCAGCCGCCATCTTTTAAAATAAACAGTTAGTTATCCGCCCAAATAACTTGTGCGTTTTACTTTACTCTCCATCCCGGGCGTTACATATGCGAGCTGAAAAGGCATGGCATGACTTTCGGGGCATCAGTAAAGTGATGGGGATGTACTCCTCATCCTAACCCCCGGGTCGGAAATGAGATCCATGATGTGTTATTTTCATACCGGGATGAATGGAGTATTTCGTCCATGCAAATATAAGAAACCAAAGCCGTCCGATATGGTTAACCTTGAAGACAACGTGTTTACCATTAAAGGGAACTTGGCCTACATCAGGTAATCTAAGACAGTTCACTAAAACGATCTCTGTGCCGTCGTCCTGATATAGAATAGAGAAATTAATCACCAATGAATGGTCGTCAATACCATTTCGATTAATCTGTTTTTCAATGATAGAGTATATGTTTGCACAGCGAATGCGAATTGATTTAGTAGAAATAATACTGTTGTATTAAAGTGCATTAGCAGAAAAAATAATCAAAGATGGCATCGACCTTACAAAAAGAAAAATTAAAAAATACCGCGTATCGCGTCATTACATATTTGTCTTTCTTCTCGGTTTTTGTGCGCGAATGTTTCTGCTCTCGGCAAGAGCTACGTTTTACAAGCTTGTCAAAACCAGACTGATGTTAGGATGTTGTTGTTGGCGTTGTATCTTAGTATGTTTTATTCGTCTAGTGGCCGTGTAGTTTCTAAAGCTGCAAGAGTTCCCAATTTCGAGAATTCTATCGTTTTTGAGCATAAAGAGGCCGTTATAAACAATACATCTTCTGCCATAAGCTGTCATCTACATTGCACCGAAACGCCGAGATGTAAGTCATTTTTCTTCAATTCTGACAGTGGGTTTTGTCAACTTCACCGAAAAGTTTTTCGTATCGAAGCCAAATGGAAAATATCACCTGGTACAAGGTACTACCAAATAACAACAGGTAATTCAATTAATATATTCACTTTTTTATATACAAAAACTGTCGGATTAAGATCAGATCTTCATAGTCATTGATTGATTGATTTTTTATTCACCAGAGGAATATGTACAAGGCCCAATTTTGTTGGGATTTTTTTACTTCAGTTTTTATTTCACGGACAGAAGAAGTTCGAAAATTTCAAAGTGTTGACATAATTTTGTGTTCCTGATTTGAAAGTAAAGAACTGATATGTTGGGTACCCGCAATATCAACAAACGAACAGTCTTGGCATGTGCTTTAGAGCTTTGAATGATCTTAATCATAGTTGTGTAGTCCAAGGTTTCCACGAGAACTACATGATTGATTATTGATCGATGCTTTACGCTGCACTCAAGATTATTTCACTTATATGGTGGCCTTGCCAGGTTTAAAGGAAACCCCGACCTTCGGCTAGTACTTTCACTCTAACCGACAAATCCACCAACACAGAAGTAACGCTTTTTATAGACACTTGGTTTTCTACATTTTAAATAAAATTTGACGCAAATAATGTGCTTCATGTTTCAATTTTATGGATTTAAAGTGGCATGAGCTGCCGAAATTCACGCTCTTTCATAATTTCTGATCGTCACGACAGTAAGAGGCTTTGAAGGCCATCAAAAAACTAAATGATTGGCGTTGGAATGAGGAAAATCCATACAGTATGTGGCCTGTACGAACGGAAAACGTGTTCGAAAAGTAAACAAAATTTAAATAACCGGGACGACCATTCATTCATTCTAAGGCAAAGTTAGTTCAAAACAATACTTTATCGCACATTTTTGAGACCAGAAGCAACAAAAAGCTTCTGAATTATTCGTCTTGAGAAAAATAGCCAATAATTTCAACGTTCTGTTTTTAAGTCAAAATATCAACATTTTGGCAGCTCATGCCCCTTTAACTTATATGATGCTTTGATTACAAATGTCAGAAAGGCTTCGGTGGCGAGTGGAGCTTCCATAAATTTTGCAAATAACGGAAAAAATATTTATATTTTTTATTACAGTTCGTTGTCCAACGTGGCTGGGCTACATATTCGTCAAGGAGCTATACTTCTGCTATAAGCTTTATGATTCTTTCCTGGCGTCCTGGTCAAAGGCTATAGAAACGTGTGAGAACGACGAGGGACATTTAATCATTCTGGATACAATCGAAAAATACAACCATATTGTCAGTTTTATACAGTCGCAACAAGGTTGGTATAATAGTGCGCTATTCCTATAATATCTGCTCAAACCAAATAAAGACTGAAAATAAAAAATATTAATATTAAACAATGTATTTTTCTCTCAATAGACGTATGTGAAAGATATGCTAGGTATTCGCCGAAGGTGTTTTCTCCGGGAAAGAGACCGCTTTCCTCTCCCGCTTAAACTGGCAACGCCGACATATACAGGTGAAATAATCTTGAATGTGGCGTAAAGCGTCCATCGATCAATCAATATAATAAGCTCTGTACGCTCACACAATCGGCCTAATTATTAAATAATAGTGCGCAGGACAATCCGATTGGTCAATAGCCGGTGACATGGCAGTTAACGATTTCTTTTATTGACTCAGTGGTTAATACATGTACAAGATTTTGTTGGAACTGAATTAGTATTAACCAATTATAGGACAGGACATACATATAAGAAAATAGCTTTCGGAGTTCATTTTCTGCCTTTTATGATAATCAAGTTTGATTGATTGATTGATTGTTTGGTGTTTTACGCCGCGCTCAAGATTACTTCACTTATATGGCGGCGTTGCCAGTTTTATTGTTGGAGGAAACCGGGCTCTATGCCCAGAGGAAGCTCACGACCTTCCGTTGGTAACTGGCAACCATCCCACATAGGTCGTTCGAGTGAAAACCCAGTCAGAAAATTTTCCAATTTTTGGACTGTGTGGGAATCGAACCCGCGACCCATTGGTGGAAGGCTGTTGGGATTGAGTAATCAAGTTTGAGAAAGAAGGGTATAACATCGTACAAGTTCGGCTAACGCCTCGCCCAATATTCGTTTACTGACCCCATATATTTCCGTATCCCCCTCGAACAAACCCTGTAACTAATAATATTCTGTCAGATTCACTCGGTGAATTGCTAAAGCTGCTGGTTGCTGTAGCCGAAAATACTTGACAAAGAGTACCAGTGGGAATGTTGATTTGGTTGTCTATACCTGGAATAACATAGGCGTAGACAAGGGGGGACTTGGGGGGCTTCAGCCCCCCCAAATATTGGCACAAAAAAAAAAAAACAAGGAAAAGGCAGAAAAAAGGGTAACACCAGGAGTACAAAGTTATGACACAACATTATTTGTAATAGTCACAATCATAGTGAAAATGTTGATTGCCTGGGTATATTGGTCGAATCTCGAATCTCCCAAACATCTTCAGCGTGCCGTGGCTCCGGGAGACAAATTCATTAGCAACGTCCTTCAACGGGATGGCATCAGTCCGGTCTTTGTGTACATGCAGGATCATCAGCCAGTTGAGTCTTGATTGTGTTGTCGTAGTGCGCAACCAGGTTTTCAATCTTCTGAGAGTACTGAAACTTCTCTTGCTGGTGGGATTGGTCGACAGCATTACCGGAATGAGCTTTGTGTGCTTCACCACTTTCGAGCGGATATTCTTACATGGTTCCATGTGGTTTAAAAGGCGCCACATTGAGAGCACACGTCTTCTGATCCATCATTCATATAGGCAGCCGCCATCCAGGGAGAGTTTCCTTAGATACATAATCCAAAGAACTTAAGAAGTAAGGAATGTGTCGTGGTATAGGCTATATATTTATGATCACTAAAACACACGGGCACAGGGAAAATCTTCTTGTCTAAAATAACCATGGAGACAAGTTTCTAATTGTTTAAAAAGAGGTATATCATTTAGACCTTTATACCCCATAAATTGTTGTGACAAACCAAACCTATGATATTTCATTAGGTTGACGACTGACAAGAGCTATATATCGTAGCTTTCGACATCATAGGCCAACGGAATCAGAAAAATGACCGAATAACCCTGGGAAATGGCAAAAACACCAGGAAAATCATTCCGTTTGATAAATAGATGGATCCTCATATTTATGCCCTGTTATTAGCCCAGGGGGGTATTTCAGAAACCACATATAGCCCACTACGGTCAGATAGTCGACTTAGCAGTAATGTTAAAGCAGTGCTATTCTAGTCGGCTAGGTCAGTTTAGCCTTCTTAAACTGTTTATGAAATACCCCCCAGAACGCCCCTCTGGCGATCTCGGACAGCGGAGCTTCCGGGGCCTTGGCGGCCCCTGGACCCTTGCCAATTGAGCTGGGATAGTAATTCAGCCCCCCCCCCAAATTCCGAAACGTGTCTACGCCCTTGAATAATGAGGACACCCGTTGGTAATAGAATGGTAACAAATATAGTTATATTTGTAAATCCTATGTGCTCCGGTTGTGCTGATATAATTTTGAACTACATTTATTATATCATACAATGGAGCGAACAAAGTTATAAATTCAACATTTCAGTGGATTGCACAACGTAAAATTAACGTTGACAGATCTTTTATATGTAAACGTAAGGCCTGTTTCCGCCCAACATGGGCGAGGCATCGAGTGCACCCAACCAACCCAACCAACCAAATGTAATTGGACGGAATCTGGACGACATCTCCTTAGGTTTGGCCCAATATATGTATGGTACCTGTCCACCATGATTATCACAGTTTAACATATACGCAAAGAAAAAGTTAAGCAACCCCCCTGGCAAGTCTTCGCCGACCGATAAAGTTGTTGGTTTAAGGAGATTGTTGGTAAGCTGATGTTGCAGAAACGATTGTGATCATAAAGGACAACATTCTGGTGATAAGAAATCCCCATTAATGGCAATAAGCTATACAATTTGTTCAGGATATCGTTAGCCAAATCAAAAGAATATTTAAAAAAAATAAAAAGATGCTTGTAAGTATGAAAAAAGGAGTCCATCTGGCTTCACAGGGCGAACATATTGAAGTAAAAATGTCCCTTTGAGTGTGTAGAACACATCCCTAGAGAAGGTCAATAGCGCGTATAGCCTCCATTATAGCTTCCAACCGGAACGTCGGATCTGTTGAAGGGGTAACTGCGCGAATATGAATCCTTTATAGCACATTTGGTCAAGGATGGGCTAATGGAGGCTATATGCGCTATTGACCTTCTGCTCCAGGGATGTGTTCTACACACTCAAAGTGACATTTTTACTTCAATGTGTTCGCCCTGTGAAGCCAGATGGACTCTGAAGTTTCATACTTACAAGCATCTTTTTATTTTGTTAAAATACACTGTTGATTTGGCTAACGATATTCTGAATAAATTGTATAAATTGAATATTGCCCTTTATGATCACAATCGTTTCTGCAACATCAGTTTGCCAACATTTTATCGGTCGATGCAGACTTTCCAGAGGGGGGGGGGGGGGAGTTTAACTTTTCCATATAGTGAATGCATGTTTTACCATTAATTATTGCACACACCCCAGGGCCCGCCGACTCATCTGTAGAAGGGCCTGTGATGTTGATGAACAACACGGGGGGGGGGGACAAGTTTTATCAGTTTGTCAGATTTTAACAAAATGTTGGTTAGTGAGAAAAGCCTTTTTAACGTGTGGTTTCCATTAGAATCGTGCAAAACATTAATAACCATATTTCCTCTTATCTATGCAGGATTGTCAAGGAACGATTTTACAGTGGGTGCTACTGACAAAGAGAAAGAGGGAGCCTGGCGATGGGTGAATGGGGAGGAGTTATCAGGAGACGATCCTATCTGGGCGGACAATGAACCCGATAATATGGGCTTTCCGGATCAAGATTTCGCCATATTGTCCTCTCTCTATAACCAGAGGCTTGATGATGCCGGTCGATGGGACAGATATTTCTTCTGTGAAATAAATGTGTCGTACAATTAGGTCGAAATATCGCGCCCATACTAGTATATGAAGCTAGATATGGACGTAAAAGCTTCTATGTTTTTGAAAACAAAGTCAGACTGGCACACGGACATAAGCAAAAATGGCCATTTTACTAGAAAAGCTATATAGACAAGTTACAATAATTACTCGGTAGGTCATCATTGGCCTGTAAACCTTAGAACAAGTTAGAAGTTGTTCAACTGAATGAGAGTCTTTGGTGGAAAGGAAAGAAATGGTAACCTGACAAGGAATCCAATTGGCAGCCCTAAATCGGTGTCGTACTATAGGGACGAAATGTGTAGTAGATTAAAGTGGCATGAACTGCCAAAACTTACACTTTTTCATAGTTTCTGATAGTCACGACAGTAAGAGGGTTTCAAGGCCATCGAAGAACTACATGATTGACGTTGGAATGAGGAAAATCCATACAGTATGTGGCTTGTAGGAACCGAAAATGTGTTCGAAAAGTAAACAAAATTTAAATAACCGGTTCAATCAACTTTGCTATTAATCTAGTCATGCAAATTTTGTTTGCAATAATTTCTTAGTGAAAAATACATTATGATAAACCATTATTTTTTATTATTTCCAGAAGATCAAAGTTTTGATGACTTGACAAAATTGCAACAACACCAAAACATGCGTTCACGTTTCTTTGCTATTGAGAGTCAAGTATTGGTATTAACACATTTGGTTGAAAACGGTATTAGTATCTATACCGAAACGTACCAACATCAATAAATAAGAAGTTGTTATCCAGAAATCTCTTCCTTTGTCTTACTATTACCGACTTCTAAATGCCTTTCAAACAACAAAGTATTGGTATTACCATACTGGCTTATACCAGGTTGTTTTCCATTAAATAATGTTACCGTGTGTTTTAGTGTTCATAAATAAATCAATGTAACAATAAAGCTTCTCAATAAAATCAATGTGATTGATCTATTTGTGTCTATTTATTGATTATTATTGATTTCCAAGTTTAATGGTTCAGTCATGCAGGTCAAGGAATATATTTTTGTTGCGCGATATTTCTCCTGTATAGCGCGATGCTTCTTTGAATAATGCAAAAGGAACTCAAATACATGTATATGCGTTTTATAGCTGAAACTCGGCTGGTTTGTCAATATTGGTACCAAGGGAAGGTAACGATTACTTTAACTGGGAAATCTGTTCCCTTTGTTTTGTTTTTTTCGATCGTATCGGGTGCAAACGTCAGACCCTCAACACCATATAGTATGATGGCCAAGAAGGGACATCATGTGTAATCTTACTTACAGACACCGGCGGTCCAATGTCTTTACAATCTGAAAAGATGCATCTATGGGACTTTCAGATTTGAAATTATATGGGTTTGTCATGGCTGGGAATAATTGAATAGTTGGCTGGCTGTAAATCTTGTTGACTCGCTTAGGCCTATTATAATCCAATGTATCAACTCTTAACTGAAACAAAAATTGTCAATAATAAGAGAAGTTGTTCCCCTTTAGACCCCAGGACTGAAGAAACTTTCTTGGCAACTTGTGGTCGAGGAGGCTAAAGGAAATAAAGCGATGAATGTAGAAGAATCAGCCGGGCCGTTTCACGAAGCCGTGCGATCAACCGCAGTTACCATGACGTCGTATCTCTTCACTATAGTATCCATTGCCAACTACGTTTCGTTTGCGATACGACTACTTTGTGAAACGAGGCCCTGGACGGAAAACAGGTTCCAATAACTGGTTTAAATAACTTTCTAAAATAGAGTGCAAAATAGACATCAATCTTTGTTGAGATATATATCCCCACATATTATTCTGAAATACGGTCTACAATGCCAATATCGAAGTCTCGAAATCTCATTACCTCTGATTACAGGGCTGTAGTGGAGACGCATTCTACTCTAGAATTCGGCAATTCCCGATCTAAGAGGCTATATCATACAGCCGATTTAGCCGACTTACAACAGTTAGCGGACTAAGCGATGATGCTAAGCCATTGGCTACGTCAATTTAGCTGCCCATACTCCTTTTATGAAATATAGACCCCAGTAGGCAGGAGAATCTAGTATTCTTGCATCACATAAAACTGTTAATTATACCTACCTTCTGTCTATGTACCCTTGATCTTTCAATAATGGAAGTTATAAATAATAGACCCCTATCGTTCTGATACAGTTATTGAATTTGCAACCGGAAAAGTCGATGAGTCTTTATGAATCAGTCGATCTATTTGAGGGTTCGAACAAAAGCTTTTCATTAGCTGTAAACCATAAGTAATGATCTGCACGTCTGGTGAAAACGGAACATGTCGGCTGAAAAGTTTTCATAGCGATTCGCGTATAGTTTAGACAAGACATTCCTTATAAGACAACAGTATACAGTTAGCTTGATTGTTCTTAAAGCGCTTGGCATTTGATAAATTTTGGATGAAAAAAAAAAATCGGGCGACTTGCATTAGAAAGAAGAGTGCACTATGCTGTTCGGGGCTGTGTGTGGGATAGTTTTATTGACGTTCAGCCAAACAGAGACTACCGCCAACCATTTAAAGGCATCGTCGCTCAGCAAATTTGACAACTTTCGAGTTGACAACAATATTTTGCGTCAAATTAACGAGAGCAAGACCATAATCTCATGTGGTTTACGGTGTTTAAGTGAGGTGGGTTGCCAGACGCTTTTTTACAGAGAATATGATGGTTTTTGTCAACTCAACATTGTGACATTTTTTCATCATGCCAATTGGATATCCGACCCAGGGGTCAAATATTTCCAAATATTTACAGGTAAGTGTGACGAAATGCTCTTTTTGATCTTCCATACTTATTATCGCGCATAATAGCTTCGGAATATATAGTGTCCATTAATTGAAATGAGCTGTCGCACAATCAGTGAAACAGAATTAGATAACCGTTCATCGTTTTTTATTAAGAAATACAATATGAGCTTTCGCTTAATAACAATCTTGAAGATGAACGTTAAAGTGGCGTGAGCTGCCGAATCCAGACGGGCAACGTAAGTAAAACAGGATGAGACACATCTGTATGGCTACCGAAATCCCCACTTCTTCATAAATTCTGATTGTCAGGACAATCACAATGTTAAAAGTTCAGTGAAAAACTAAATAATCTCCGATGGAATGTGGAAAATCCATACGGTCTGTGGTATAAGTCAACAAAATGTAAATAACTGGGCCGAACGTTCATAACTTCAGCATCTTCAGCACAAAAACTGATAAAGTCAGTAACCCGTACGGAGCGATAATATGTGCTACTAATGGACAAAATTCGAATAGCCGGGATGTAAATGAGTTCATTTTCTGGGGTTTGTTGCTTATAAAACTATCGTATAACGGATATCAGCAAGATTGGTATCAACAGAAAGTGGTTATTTTGTGCCTTTTGATAAAAATGACCGTCAACAATAAAGTTATTCTGTTTCATCGAAATTTGCCATATATTTGGCAGCTCACGCCATTTTAAAGTTAAAATATTAGGTAAATTTTACTATGAAAACAGAATAAGCTAATTGTTCGTCCAAGAACTGTCCGTTGATATCAATCTTGTACATTTAGAGAGTACTATAGGAATTTACAAAAATATATATTTTAAAATAAATTTTTTTTTTTTTTAAGGCCCTCTAAATCTTAAACTTCTACGGACAATCGGAATTTTGAGGGGAAATCCGTATTTTGGCAGCTCATGTCACTTTGAAGTGGCGAATTTCTTTAAAGACAATTAGATAAATTTTCGTCATATTTATGAAGAAATACAAAATGAGCTTTGGCTAATACCAGTCTTCGAGATGTACGTTAAGGTAGTTTTATAAGCAACAAAACTCCCAAGAATAAACTCAGATTTTAAGGTTAGTAAATGTTTATATGTAACGATTTGCTAAAAGATATAGAAGCTGTCTTAATGTCGTCAGCAAAGAACATTGGTCAGAATTGCGTGGTGAGTTTAAAAATCATTTTTCAGATAATTGTCCTAAGGATCTTGGTTACATCTATCACAGAGGCACAAATCTTTGCTACAAGTTCTCAGAAACTGTATCCGAAAAATGGGAGGAAAGTAGAGCTCGATGTGTCCAAGAGGGCGGGGACTTGGTTGTCTTGGACGCCATACAGACGCCAAGTACCGCCATATTGTGGATACAATCAAGGCATCCTCGCGTGAGTACACGAATCAATTACTGTACATATGCATGGTCATTTCTCCCCAGAGCCTATAATGTTTTCTTGAAATTCAGGTTGGACTTCTGCGTGTAATCACGGGGCCTGCGTGACTCAGTATAGGTCCGAGTGATAGCCCCTAAGTCTCACACAGACCTTCCATTGATGCGGCTTGCGTTCGAATCACACTCAGACCAAAGAAAATTTGAAAAATTTTCTCATTTTTCTCTCGGTCGCAGTATGTGGAAGAGTTGCCCGAAACGGGCAAAAAAAATATGGCGTTTTCTCCGGGCAAAGATACCCGTTTCCTCCCTCACTAAACCTGGCAACGACGCCATATAGGCCTAAGTGAAATAATCTTGCAGTGCTGCGTAAAATATTAATCAATCAATCTACACATGCAATCGGCGATATACTTCTACAGTTAGGGGTCATCGGTGTTATGTAGAAGATACATAGTCAGACAAAGGCCTTCCTTCAATGGTCAGCGAGTTCGAATTCCGTAAGTTCCAAAATGCTTTGCGAGAAAGGTCGTCTTGTGCTATGTGATCTCATCATATAATGGTTTGAGAATAATCGTTTGTGATTCTTGTTTTTTATATGCAAAAGTAAACCCTCGATTGTTTTTCTCTTGATACAGTTTTACTGGGTCGGAGTTATCACGTTGGTGGGACAGACTTGGCTTCAGGGGAATGGCGGTGGTTGAATGGTGAGATAATACCCATGACAGCGGAATGGTGGGAAAACGCCGAACAAAGTTTCGATAACCGCCATTATGCTATCATAAAAGAGACTTCGCAAGGACTAGAAGGTGTAAAAAATCAAGGGGAATATTATAACATTTGCCAAATACAAGCATTGTAACCCGTGATTCAAAACTGATCACAAGAAGCTAATTTGTAGGCCTACGTTTATATTCATTTATTCAATTGTATACGGGGTTTTATGGGGAGCTCAGTCGGTCAGATTGATAGTCACTCAGTACGACACAGAGCTTTCGTCGATGCGGTGCCGGATTGAACCCTACTCGGACCAATTAAAAATTGAAAAATTCCAAATAGAATTTTCACTTTACCTCTGTATGTTGAGAGTTGACAGGTCTTCGCCGAAGGTCGGGGTTTCCTCCGGACAAATAACCCTGCCCCCCCCCCCCCCCCCTACTAAACCTGATAAAGCCGACATATAAGTGAAATAATCCGCATTAATTTATTGTATATGAATCAATGGTTTTTGCTATTTATTTATTTTGTGTGGGATTAAAACCACTTCTAATGTCAAGCCAGTATATATAATTTTCTGTTTTCGTAAATAAACTATAAGTTACCATCTAATAGTATATATCTTTTTAATCTCTATATGAGGGAACCTCGGTGGCTCAATCGCGGTTAGAGTGATAGTCCCTCAGTCCGAATATGTGGTCTGATATGTAACTTCAACCTCGGTGCCCATGCAAATGAACTAAAAACTCATATGCTTGATTCTAGTTGCATGTTTTACGGTTTTATTTCGGTCTGTCTTGAATGGCGTAAACAGTTTAGGAATAATAATAAAATGGCGTTGGTCCACTTTTGAGATCGCCTTAAGTCTGTAACAAAGGAACAATCTTGAGTATGACGCCAATGGATTGAGTAATTGATGGATTGATGTTTTACACCACACTCAAGATTATTTCAAATATATATGGCGTTGCCAGTGTTAGTGGGGATTGCTTTTTGCCCGGAGGAAACACCCGACTTCGTCGAGTACCTAGCAGCTCTTCCACATGTAGGCCTACGGTGATCGAGTGAAGTTTTTCAATTTTATTTGGTCTGAGTGGTATTTGAACCCGCCATGCGTCGATGGAAGGTCAACGGACGTCAACGGAAGATCAACGCAACAGAACAGCTGGACGATGTTTTACCTCCTTACGAGCAGTTAATTTCTGTCTACCTAATTTTCTTAGGAACGGAAATTACACAGTATCTGACTAGACAGTCAATTGTCATACATCATTCTTTGTTGAGATTTTCACTTTCACTTCAAGACTTGCTCCCCATATTTCTAACAAGAAGTCTGCGATTTATTGTTTAGTTTGTCAAAGGTTGGGATATTTTATGGTTAAACTTCGTAACATATCCAGACCTATACCATCCCCTCCTCCCCCATCCTATCAAAATACACTCTATACCAATATCGACTTCGATCCAGAAGCTCACGCGGATTCTTCTCGTGCCTTTTGGAAATGCCGAACGAACACGTGCAAGAATTTCGAAAAAACCCTATGACAAGGTCAAATTGGGGCCTATACATGCAGGAATATGTCTTCAATTAAAGCCACAGACAGTCAAATATAGAGCAAGACAGTGACAGATTTTATAATATATATACTCGGTCTTTATTTGTCAAGGATTGGCTTCTGACTACGAGACAATTGTCTGCATATTTTGTACATCAGTTAAATCCACATAAGCTGCCAAATATGTAGGAAAAATTTATGTGAAACAAAATTAGTATATTTGTTCGTCGCTTTTTATCGAGAAGTACAAAATAATACCATTCCGTAATTTAGTATTTTTAAAAGCAACACAAAAACCCCCAAAATTTACTTATATATCCCGGCTATTTGAATTTTGTCCTTTTTATAACACATATTCGGTTTTGTGTGGTTTACTGATATTTTTTATTTCAGTCAATTCTTCAGTTTTTCAAGAAACTTCAAACTTGAAATTCATAAAAAAAGTTCCAATTTTGGCAACTTATTCCGCTCGACCCAAAAACCAATTGGAATACAAATAAGAAGTTTTCATAAATTAAAATGTATTTTAAAAAATGAAAATGATTTCCGCTGTTGGGGCATGTGCCATTTGCCAGCAGAACACATAAAAATTCGCTTTCTCCACCACAAGTACCAGAGAGACTACCGGGCCAAGTGGGCCTTTCGAGGTCGTCTTAATACTTATTATATTATGTGCTGTCATCCAGGAACTTTATCTTTTTGTAGCAGTACCCTAATGTAAGTACTCTTGACAGCTCATAAAAGCCTCGGCGAGAGAGACCTTAAACCAATCTGACTTAGGTCATTTTAAGCCAATCTTAGGCCAACATAAATTCTTTATCCAAACCAGGGGCTCGTTTCACAAAGCAGTCGCATCACAAACGAACCCTAGATGCCAATGGTTACCATAGTGAAGAGATACGACGTTATGGCAACTGCGATTGATCGCACTATGCGACGGCTTCGTGAAACGGCGCCCAGATCGCAGTCCTGAGAGTGTAACCGCATGTAAGACTGTATAAATTATTTCAACAAAACAAAGCTGTGGTATATCGGTAATGCGGAGAATTGATCCGGAATGAAATTGAGTCTCATATACCCTGGTCGATTTATATCTCCGATATTGACCCAACATACCAAGATTTTCAAATAAAACATCACGTTAAAAAAAACTTATTAAGTACCTAATGAAATATCATAGGTTTGGTTTGTTACAACAATTTATGGTGTATAAAGGTCTAAATGGTACACCTCGTTTTAATACAATTAGAAACTTGTCTCCATGGTTATTTTAGACAAGAAGATTTTCCCTGTGGTTGTGTGTTTTAGTGATCATAAATATATATGTACAAACGAGGTGAGACATTTTGGATAAGGTTTATTTGTTGTATTAGCTTTCTCAAACCCAGACCGTTAATGTGACAGTTACGCTTTACTCTGATGATCGAGGCAGTGTAACTCTGAAAGCTTAAAATGCATTTTCAGAATGTACAAAAACGTTTTTGTCGTACTTTCCATAATGAACTGAGTTAAAGTGGCATGAGCTGCCAAATATAAGGAAAATTTCGTTGAAACAGAAGTAGCTAATTGTGGGTTCTTTTTATCTAAAACTACAAAATAAGAACTTTCAGTTGATACCAATCTTGAGGATGTATATTAAGGTGGTTTTATAAGCAGCAAAAGTCCCAAAAATAAACTCCTACATCCCGGCCATTTGAATTTTGTCCGTTATTAACATATATCTTTGTCTCGCACAGAGTACTGACTGTACCAATATTTTTTATTTCAACGTCAATCCTTTACTTTTTCAAGGTACTTCATACGTTGAACTTCTTTTGACAATCAGAATTTATGAAAACAATCCGAATTTTGGCAGCTCATGCTACTTTTAGCTTCACCATTCTGGTCTAGCTGCTAAAATTCCAAATGTTATCGTAAATTTTAATTTTCGCAACTGCAAGAGGATTTGAAAGATATCGAAAAACTAAATGATTGACGTTGGACTGAGGAAACCCCATTCAGTCTGTGGGCTGAAAAGTAAGCACATTTAAATAACCGGGACGAACATTCATTCATTCTAAACCGAAGTCAGTTTAAACGACATCTTTAACGTACATTGTCGAGATTAATAGCATTAAATATATTCTGAATTGTACATCTTTAGAAAAAAAATAGCCGAGATAATTTCCAAATTCTGTTTTAACGGGAAAATGTCAACATTTTGGCAGCTCGTGCCATTATAATGAGGAAAGTCAAAAAATGTGTGCAAAATCATTGTTCTCGGTATAAAGTTGAGATCTCCGTGTGGCCATTTTTAACTTTCTGAGCTCAAAATGATCCGCTAGATACTGATTTTATTTTGGAACTTCTTTTCCTGCTTTCTAATAGATGTGAACCTTAATTTAGCAAGAGGAATGGTAAAAAAGAGACATGACGTAGTTGTGATATTCAATCTTGATACACTTCCCTGTAAGTCCTGTGTCATTCTTTCTGGTAGAGCCCTGCGTGGTTGTTTGTTTTGAATGACAGCGAATAATGTCCTATTTTGGGGGCTGAAAATCAAATACTGTGATTGATTTCTGGTTATTTTTCCAGTTATCTGAAAATCCATAACAAACTTTGGCGCCGTGTCCCTTCAAATATTGGTAATCACTTGCTCTTAAGCTATTGATTGATTGATTGATGTTTTACGCCGCACTCAAGATTATTTCACTTATATGGCGGAGTATACCTGACAACTCCTTCACATACGGTGACCTAGTGAAAAATCCACTATTTTATTTGGTCTGAGGGGGGTCTAATGAATTGAACTTTCTTTATGACTACAACCAGAATTTAATGAATGACGAGGTACGAAACGCTGACTAAGATAAGGTAAGAGACACATGTCAAAGGGGAGTAATGTATTTCCGTCGTTGAACATGACGTAACCAGTCGTGTTCAAAGTTCAATCATGGTCTTCATGGTAGATTTCTGAACCAGCGAAGGAAAAAAAAAACAGCAGTTGCTTGCCGCGAGAGCCAAATCATTACTGATTCATATTGTTGATAGTGTAATTTGTAACCAAATGTGTTTAAAACCAAAATAAAAAAATATATACCATAAGGAGAAATTTCTCGAATACGCTCGCGCGTAGAGCTTGGGATAAAGAAACTTATTTCAAAGCTTAAACGAGTTAAGCATATCCACAATTTCTTGCAGACGAAATAGATAAGTACAATTAAACCACACATCAACAGAATGTCCAGTGGCCGCTTGACGCATATATTTTCATCACAAAAATTTCCTAGATACAATCTGCCGTTGGAGGTGTGCATTGGGCTCACTGTAAGCACAGAAGACGAATTACCAAAGTAAAACGTATTGAGAGAGAGAAAGCTAACATGGTTCGGCTTTTCCTTTATATATGCATAGTCTACCGAGATAGTTAAATCGTCTCACACTTCTGATTTTTCTTAACAACATTTTAAATTTGACAATAAAAAAGAATCATTCAAGTAAGGAATTAGGTCTGTGATAGGCATTAACAGTAGCTCTCATGGCTTTCCGAAATGAACTTTTACAGCACATATAAGCAACGGGATTAAGGGCTACCTGTAGGTAGCTGCACCAAGTAGCGAAGGTGACAAACGCCGGGGGAGGAGTACCTGTGGCGTCAAATGTCTGCCAGAATGCTACCAATATATAGGGAAACCACAAAATGTCAAAAACAATGGTGACTATGAAAAACAGTCTTGTCAAGTGCTCGTTACGAATTGTCCGTAGATTCACAACTCTACCAAAAGGTGTTGGCTGATTCTGAAGAGCCATAACAAAGGGGTTCGGAGGCCCTGCCATAAACCCATTCATCCAATTAATGACCGCTTGACCATTAGCTCCTGGTCCCACAAACGTCCAATTGCTGCTTCTCGCTGGTTGATGAACCAGAGGACGTAGCTTACGATGGGTCCGCATAAAGAGAAAAATCCTCGAGTATATAAACACAACAACGACCATTAAGATAGCAAACGCCACAACGAATCCTAACGTGTCGTTATCCGTGTAATAGGTGTGATCGAATGTACATTGCGCCTCTAATGGTTTAAACTTGTAGGTCCCTAGTCCAAACACAGGGGGAAATGCGATGACAAACGCAACTCCCCATAACACAATAATGACGGCCAAACAAACAAATCCAGCCGATCTCTTCCGATGGAATTTCCCATGTACCACGGCCAGATGTCGGTCTATTGAGATTGTAAATAAGGCAAATAGAGAACTGTAGACAAAGAACGAGTTGGTAAAAGCTAGAAGTGTACAGACGGAATGACCATGGTGCCAGGTCGAGCCATGAATAACGGTGGATAAGACAAACGGTAGACAGACCACCGTTCTCGAGAGATCCGCCACCGATAGACTCATCAAATAATAAAATGGCGCTCGATGTAGCTTTTTGTCCCTAAACACGGTATAAATCACAACACTGTTTCCTAGGATGCCCACAAATATTGTTACCGCCAGGGAGATTATTTTGAGGGCTACGGCATAATGCTCTTCCCTTACAACGGTGGTGGGTGACATGACAAGGCTGGAATTCAACATGAATATAAAAGTTATATCATATCCTAACTGTATTGTGCTAGAATCTTATCATCCGCATTTCAATCAACTGGAGATGTGTTGTGAATTAAGTTATTAGAATGATTGTGTATCTCCAGAGTGCTTCAATCCTATCACATCGGGAGATGAACAATCGCATTGACGATGAGTGTTACTGTTGGAATTTCCAGTTATTTCGGACAGACTTCTTTATTGACCGAAATTGCAAGACTCGTTAATGCTTGGGCTTTCCTTTGGGCAGCTGCTGTTGGAATTATATCTTCTTGTCCGTCGACTTTTTTCATCAGCACTAGCAATGATAACAAGATTTGGAAACCAAAAGATTTCCCAACGGACAAAAGTGAGTAAAATAAAAAAGGGTCCCTAATTAAATTGAACTCTCTTGCTACACAAATCATCACAAGATGACACGAGTCTGATAAAAACGGATGCCAGACTTTTTCTTCTTTCCTCTGACTTCGTCATATTTCAATCTGTTAGTGTTGCATAATTGCAATCTAATAATGTCCTTCAATAATGCCGTGGCCGTTTTACAAAAATGCCCGACCAAAATGTATTGTCGCAAGTACAGTATTTTATAAAACGATAAACAGCTTTAATATAGTAAATCCCCTGTCGAGTGTCCTGTAGCTGGCAAACGGACCTTGTTTGAGTAAAATATGTCTGTATGGCATCATTCTGTCTCCGGTATTATCAGAATCATTCTGTAACACATAACACTTCAACTATCTCATAAACACATCTGCCAAAGATGTTATCAGAAATTCGGCTAATGGATGTTTGATGTTAAATCCAATACGCAAAAACTGTACACAAACTGTTAAACACAATGCATCGTGTGGTTGCACCCAATAAAGCAATATACGAGTACCAAGAACATAGAATCTCGACACAAACTGGGCTTTTCCATTTCTCTTTACACGTATATATCCTTTCAGTTTAATGTCCGTGGGTGGGAATTGGATTTTCTTCTGACTTTGGTAATAACAGAGAACAGAAATATTATTTCACTTATCGTGTTCACAAGATTTTCATGACATGGCCTACAAAGTCACACGTTACGTAAAGAAGCTTCGATCAAACAAAATGAATTAAGCACAGTCCCTTGTCTATCCGTGTGCTTAAAAACTCACGTTGAATTGGACGATGTCTTACTTAACCAGGAGTTCATTTCAGAACATGGACATGTTCTAACGATATTGGACAAGGTGGACGTGCGTTGTACATTCCGTGTCCCTCTATCTATCAGTGTCTGAGATAGACCTACAGATACTTGTCCATGTGGTCGATAGGTCAAGTCTCACATATTCACAAGCCTCTTCATTTAGACGGAGAAATTCTAAAGCTGACCAGAGAAGATGTCAACGTTAACATGCAATTCTTCTGTGTTCAAAAGAGACACGGGAAATAGGCAAATTATCCTGCCAATTGAAAACCGCTCTCAACTGTTTGCCTTGCATTCCCAATGGGTGAGGAAACGGTTATGGTCTCAAACAAAGTCAAGTCAAACTGGCCTTGTTCATTTTAGCTTAAATCGATGATTCCAGACGTTACACAGCCGAGGCAAATTCCACATAGTAAGCACTCTTCTTTACTGTTACAGCTCTGTAAAAACCAGATTCTTTTTTTTTCACACTGGTGACTAAATAGCAGCATTTCAAAAGCTTCGATTTCACTTCGACTTTTTGTCTGAGATAGTTTTGTTCAGCCTGCTTGATATCAAAGGGGTTTCTTGTTCTTTCTGGTGCATTCGGTAGCTGTTATACTGTACCAGCCCTGATCATAACAGGCGGCGAGTCTGTATCGGAATTGATGAAGCGGAATCTATCCATGGAGAGGTCGAAGGCTAAGCCGACTGTGCGTGCCTAATGTATCTTGTGAAGCGACTATCTAACACCCCCAAAGCTAATTTGCCTGATTGCTGGACTCCAAGTGACAGAGTTGGATTTCACGGAATCTCTATCCTAATATATAACTACAATCGATGACAGAAGATATTAAAATTACAAAAGCCCCTGCATAGCAACCCTGCATTATAGCGCCACTGGCTTCATAACACCCACATTCCCCTCCAAGCTAAGGTAAACATTAACCCGTTTCTTTATCCCAGAAATATAAAGGAATACGGCTTTATAATAGCTTCCATTATCCCCAGTTTATCTTGTCAAAATTCATTTGCAGACCTATAGGCTTTATTGTTTGTTCAGTCAATAGGCTCGATAGTAAAGTTTAAGAAATCGGTTTGTCGTTGTTCAGAACTTCATCCACAGAGGACTCAATTAATCACGACTTCCAATCGATATCGGGTTCATTTTACATTACAGATTTTTTTTTAGGAAAAGATTCTCTTTGCTCACAGATGAAGCCTGAAATGCAACAGAATAAACAAAACGTGAATTGGTCATCCCCTGGATGTACTACTGCACGAACGCTCCTTGTAGGTGCCCATAGCCTTTAATAATGAGTTTGCGATATTTGTTGAAAAAAATAATCAGCCACAATTAAACTGGAACAGACTGGTAATGTTTTCCCCTCTGAATTTAACGAATATTTAGCGTATATGATTGATTGATTAATTGTTTTGTGTTTAACGCCGCGCTCAAGATTATTTCACTTATGGGGCGGTGTTGCCAGTTTTATTGTGGGAAAAAACCGGGCTCTACGCCCGGAGGAAACCCACGACCTTCCGTTGGTAACTGGCAACCATCCCACATAGGTCGTTTGAGTGAAAACCCAGTCAGAAAATTTTCCAATTGTTTTGAACTGAGTGGTATTCGAACCCGTGACCCATTGGTGGGAGGCTGTTCGGATTGAGCGTAGCGTATATGAATAAACCAAAGGCCATCGACCAAACATAAGCAAACAATACCAAGTCTTGAATCCCAATAAATGCTCTAAAATTTAGACACCGGGCTGAAGCATTTCTTTCCCAGAGTATTAGGATATAATATACATGGCACGTCAAAGGGCATGCTTTGTAAACGATACAGTAGGCCCCTTATAAGTACATGGGATATCAGAGTTGCTTCCTTTTAAATAGTTCCTTTTTTATCTTTAAGGGTACTACTACAGTACAATATTGTGCAATAGAACCATTGGGTGTACTGAGTGGCAATTCTCTGTAACCTAGGGCAATAACAGCATATCTGACACGCGCTACCAGAAAATCGAATTGGTTATATCAAACGGATCGATAGTTAGAGGGGTTTAAGGAGCAAGAAAGAAGCTATGAGATTTTCTTCACTGTCTCAGACACTTGTCGGGAAGGTTATGTCAGAATTTAGGTGATAACAATGAAAGAATTACATGCTCTATATTATAATAAAGTCGGACTGCGACAAAATCAGTGGAATCATAATTATCCGAATAAAAATAATCCAAAAACAAGTAAAGTATAAAATACAATTTTATTTTTATATTTACTCAAATATATTTTGGAAAATTGCATTGATCGTCCATAGTAATCAATCATGAAGAACGAACCGATTTTGCCATCGGCTCTTCCCTTAAGTCTGTTATCTTAAAAAGTCCCAGCGCTCTTTGATGAAATTTTCGTCAGATGTGTTTAAGTTGACAAATATCAACCTTAAACGAATGAGCCGAAGTTAGTTCAAACCACTACTCTAACATACATTTTCGAGACTAGACGCACTAAACAGCTTCTGAGAAAAAAGGCCAATAATTGCAAAGTTTATTTTAAAGGGAAAAAAACCATCACCATATTGGCAGCTCATGCCACTGTTAACATGTTTTGTTATCGTTTAGTATATATATTAGGGTGAAGATTCTATGAAATCCAACATAGTCAGCAATCTGTCTAATTAGGTTTGGGGGTGTTAGATAGTCGCTTTGCAAGATACATTAGGCTTCACCTTTGACCCCTGGGTGGATAGATTCCTGTTCATCAATTACGATACCGACCAGTGATGTGAACACGTTCTTCAATAGAGAGTAATAAAACCACGATAAAAGCCCCCAAAAAGAACATGATGGAAATTCGCTGATGATTACCCGCGGTATAACATTCCGCTGACGTAAAACCACGCTGATATGATTACCCGCGGTATAACATTCCGCTGACGTAAAACCACGCTGATATGATTACCCGCGGTATAACATTCCGCTGACGTAAAACCACGCTGATATGATTACCCGCGGTATAACATTCCGCTGACGTAAAACCACGCTGATATGATTACCCGCGGTATAACATTCCGCTGACGTAAAACCACGCTGATATGATTACCCGCGGTATAACATTCCGCTGACGTAAAACCACGCTGATATGATTACCCGCGGTATAACATTCCGCTGACGTAAAACCACGCTGATATGATTACCCGCGGTATAACATTCCGCTGACGTAAAACCACGCTGATATGATTACCCGCGGTATAACATTCCGCTGACGTAAAACCACGCTGATATGATTACCCGCGGTTTAACATTCCGCTGACGTAAAACCACGCTGATATGATTACCCGCGGTATAACATTCCGCTGACGTAAAACCACGCTGATATGATTACCCGCGGTATAACATTCCGCTGACGTAAAACCAGGTTGATATGAAAGCTCACTGATATTTATACCAGAAACCAACATGCCCAATAGAGGTAAGATGTTGAGAAAGACTTTTCTGCTGCCAAACATAGAAATTATATCTTATTACATTATTTAGGTGGAAAGCGAACAACATTATTTGTTTTCCGGAAATGTTCGTTGAATAAGACGGTCTTCTTTTATAGTTCGATTTTGGCCAAATTTAAAAACACTCAAATTCATTTCAGAGATGGTACACGCCAGATTTATGTTTCATTTCCTACAATTTTACGGAACTTTTCTAGTGGAACATTTTTAAAACGTTACGTTGCTTGCAATTGACCTTTCTGGTGTGCGAGAAACACCACTAAAACCAACCCCAAGAAAAGTTCCCATTCGAAAATATCGATTTTATGCCAATTGAAGATGATTTGCATTGCAAGGAGGGTTTGATTTTATTTGAAGCCATATTTTATTTGTCTCGTTTTTGGTCCATAGGGAAATCTTTGAATTTAGTTATCTTTGCTGGTGGCAGTGACAGATTTTTTCTCCGGCAGACAACATTATCTAATTTAAAACTGCGGGTGTCTGACAACAAGCTCGGACTCCTGCTTGCGATCCATTCTCGTCTCCAGAATGTGTCACTATTACGGTTTCCACGGTCGATGAAAGTACTTAAAAGATCGGCTTACGATCTTCCAAGAGTAATTTTTTGGCGAATGACTGTTCTATAGCCTAAATTTTCATATTCAGCTGCTGTGTCATTTTAGTATGGAATATTCCGGAGATATGCAATCATTCTAATAACTTATTTCCAAACCAGTGTAATGATATACGGCAGCTGATTGAAGACCGATACAAGGGTATGATATAACATTTCTATATTCATGTGGAACTCCAGTCTCAACGTGTAGTCTCAAACAGTGTCAAGTCAACCTATACACATATGTATATCACACCCGTTGAACTACCAACCCCCCCCCCCCCCCCCCCCTTCAATCTGAAATCATATGGTGGTGGATTGAAAATCAGGGAGTCATATTTAGATTCGTTAATTATGTTAATTATGCAAAAAAACTTCAAAGACTCGACTTTAGCAACAACAACAGAAAAAGACTCTAATAGAGGCATTTTATCCTCCTGTTCACTCGGGTTAGCTTGTCAACCCTACAGCAGCATTTAGAGAATGTTCCTGGTGCTGCGGTGGTAGTTCTCTTGGTTTTCTAGAAACCAGTGTTGTACTGCTCCTTTGATTGTTTGAGGAGTCTATCAGTGGCCGACCCCCAAGAACCGTGGTCTGTCTTACGTTTGTTTTCCCCACCGTTATTCAGGACTCTATACATAGCAGCATGGTCATCCCTTTTGTACCCTCCTGACTTTTAGACTGGAGTTCAATAAGCACTGTTAAAACCTGCAACATATTGGAGGAGGGTTCGTAATAGGCCCTTTCTGCTTAAGAATTGACGCTTGTGCAAAATTGGCTTTGTGAGGCAAAATGACGCTACATTTGAATTTTTTAATCAATCGGACGTAAAAATTGTTAGCTTTCTTCTAAAACGCAATATGAAAGGAGCACAGTGCCCTCAGCAGAGTGGAAAACGTACTCTCAACCGAAATGGCTTTTTGTCTGAAAACCTCTAATATACTGCGGTCTCATGGCTATCCAGTATCTCCACCAGCCCAGCACATCATGTATTCTTAAAGATCTCATTCACGTATTGACCACAGAATGTCTCCACAGTAAATGTCTCCGCGTCCAGTTAATTCCGAACAGAGTTTTTCCCTGAGCTTAATTGTCCTTGTGAGGAAGTAATATGAATTGATCGCCTCAGTTCAGCCCTGTGTAATTGCAATCGTTCAGATAACGATTTGCTGTCCCAAACGGATAATGGTACTACGTAGTATGATGACGAAATCGTTATTCATAGGAAATATAGATGCCACTTAATTGAATATTATCCTTATAAAGCTATTATTTCCTATAAATAAATAACAAAGTAAAGTCAGTGCAAACAAAGGAAACAAAAATACGCCCGTCAAGGCTCAGTAACTGTGCCCATACCAAAAAAAAAACGTCCATATTCATATGAATTTAATTTTCAAAATTCATATGGAGGAGGTTTAAATTCGCCAAAAGGCCATGTAATATCAACAAAATGAAATCGTACAACTAAAACTTTAAGCAATTTGTATTAAATCCAAGTTGATCTATTTGGATCAACAATTATTAATAATATGTCCCACATATAAGGCACTGATCTGGGCGATGGTGTGTAAATATACAAGTCTTATCTGTGTACACTTACAACTAGGTTTCTGAACATGTTGTTGTCCACTTATCTCCATAAGCTACTAGATTTGCTAATAAAAACTGGAGAAATTAAGGAGTAAAAGTGAATAATACGTAATCAAATTTGCAAAAGCGTAAATATTATATAAACCAGCATGGCTGCCATATTGCGCAACACAGAAAGTCATAAATAGTTTGCGGCACACCTAAACAATCCAAAAAGTGTCTACATCGCATCAAAATTGTAGAAACGGAATATTAATAAGCTAATATGCTTGCTGTAATATGCAACATGCGATGTCATAAACCGTTTTTGACATTCATTTGGTTAATGTAAATATGGTATGTAATATGAAAGAATAAAAAACATGGGATCATATTTGTTTATAAAGTTTTGGAGAGAAAGTGTAAATATTACATAATCCAATATGGCTGACACATTACGCAATGTATGATGTCATAAATAGTTTGCCGCACAACAACTGTCCGTAAGGTACGCAAATCCGAAAGAATTGTCCAGATCGCATCAAAACTGTATGGGGCTAAAGGGAATATTAGATAATCCAGTATAGCTGACATATCATGGAACCAGTGAAGCCAAAAGTAGTTCGGGACACACAGTCTACCCATAAAAAGTATACTCAGAAAAATTGTCGATATGGAATCAAAACTTTGGAAGTTATGGAGCGGAAGGAAAAGCGGACACCGGACTGCCATGACGAGAGGATACCATAATACAGCCCACTTTTCAAGCCGGGCGTATAAAAAAACAGCAGCTTATTAATTTAAGCAACTGCTTAATTGGCTAATATAAAGCTGTAAGTTTTAATCCAAAAACAAAGGAAATCTATCCACTTCTAAACATAATCTTGTTTTGAAATGTGGCCTCGATTTCCTCCTGCACTAAACCTGGCATTGCGGCTATACCAGTGAAATAATCTTAAGTGCCGCGTAAGTCATCAATCAATCAATCTTAGGTTTAGAGAGACTGTAAAAATGACTCAGGAATGTTGAATGGTTTTGAATTAAGTGACACGGTAACAAAAGCAAACTGTATAATGTCAATTATACTTTACTGTAATATCAGCGGTATAAAAATACAAAGGTAAAATACACTGCACATTGGCCGGAAATAAACTGGAACGTTCAAAAAGATGTAGAATGGTATAAGTTACATGAATTAGTAAATAACCCACACTCATCAGAAAAAAACCTGGGCCAGAATGAGAATCGTACCCAAACGTAAAACAGGAGTTGTCCTAACCGTGATCTATCAAGCCCTAAAATAGTTCATGAACACTAAAACTCCCGATATTTACAGTTCACTCTGAGCAATAACGTAAAAATGTGGTAAACAGAATTTTTCGGGAATGACTCGGACCACGAAGAATGGCACGAGATCTTGATTGATTGCTACGCACAATTCCGTGTAACTACATGTAGGAAAGGGCCCCACGGCTCTACTAACTGAGTTTGAGTTTGCTCTGAACCTCTCGCTTGCTTAATTCTCACCCTGTCCAGGATTTTTCCAGGCCTTTTATTGTCGGCCATTTACTAATCCAGATAATGAGTTTAATGTTTTGATTCTTTGGAACTTCTGGGTTCTGGGCAGACTAGAACTGGTACATGCGCATGACTTATCACGTGACTACTGACACTTCCGGAGAGTTTTTTCTTCAGCTTACTAATGTTTCTCTTGCCAATAACAACCATGTGAATGTGTTTTTCTTTAACAGCATCTACAATTGATTCGGCCGGCTTGCCTAATAAGATCACAAACTTTCCAGAGGCCTGAAAGGATATTGAAACAACTTTATTTTACCCAGGTTAATTAGTTTGTGTCATTTAGAAAGTGAGTTTAACAGTATTCTCGTTTTTTTGAGGGATTACACTTTCTTTAAAAAATGGTTGATATTCTTCTACCGATTTTGGGTGACGCCCGAAACTGGAATCGAACCCGGGTCCCAGAGTATGGCACCTATCGTATGTAGGCTAATCCCAAAATAACGAGAATACTGTTTATTTTACCGGTCTGACCAGACGGACATCTTTATACCTAAATATCATCTTATCAGCTATTCAGTAATATTGAATAGCCTTCAATTACACATAAAAAGCAGAAACCATCAGCATTCGTCACAGTCATGGTCCTATTTTTATATAGTGATCATTGTTAAAAGAAAAAAGGAAGATAAAAATATTGTTCTCAAAGGCTTGTCAGATGACCTATAAATTGTCATATCGTTTTACACACGACACGATCCTTTTTAGCTACAGCGATTCCCACATTAGGGTAGAATTAATGTGTAAGAATATAGCTTACCCCATATTTGGCCAGTATTTCATTAGCGGCTCGTCCAATTTCTGAATCTTGAGCCTCGGCCTTAAACATCATCTCTTTCATGAGATGGGGACCTGCATGGGAAGAAAAAAAACTCAATAGATTACTTTTAAAACATAGACCAAGAGCAAAATGTTTCACACCACTTTAGGATTGATTTGCTGATAAAAAGAAGAATCGCATGTGGCAGGAACTGCTGGGCAGGCTAAGAGAACATTTGTTATGAGTCTTTTAGGGATATCCTAAGGGTTAGGGATATCCTAAGGGTTAGCCCTTCAATCAGGAACAACGACGTTCCCGTGACCACGATTTTGACATTGTAGACTGTATTTTTACATATCATATCCGGGGATATAATTGTTAGAAAGGGTCAAACACCATAATTAAAGTTCTGTGATTTTAAACAACATGGCAAACTTCCTGCAGAAAATATGGCGAGTAAGTATTTTAGAGTCTTAATCTCAACAAAGAATTATGTATGCAGTTTTGAACTCTATTTTAGAATACCACCCAATTGTGATGACGCGGTTATCTATGCATATCAAGACTTGTCAGTACTTGGGTACACAAAGATAGGCTCATCACGATTGAATACCACCATCGCCCTCCCCTCGGAATAAAACGTATGGCAGTCACGTGACCATGGTAACTTTCTGAAGTCCTTTCTGTTATTACACAAAGAAATGAGTGATAATATAATCCGGCAATATGATAACAAATCTGACTTACTAGCATTGTAATCTGGCATCTTCATACTGGAGCAGTGACCCAGTATCACTTCATTGCCAGGCCTATGGATCCACTTCCCATACCCTGTAAATAAAATACCGGGTCCCTAATTTGAAAATCAGTAAATCTATATCTGACCCCACTAAACCAAATAATACGCAATGTACCTCACCCGAACAATAGGCTTCAATGATGCTGAGAATCTAATACACTTAATCTTGACGTTTGACGTGTGTTAATATAAAAATATAAAAAATACACAGACAAGATATCTCGGCTAGCAATCCACAATAATACCAAAGGCTTCAAGATGGGTTTTGTTTGTTCACTTACATATTTCGTAAATTCAGGAATTTCAAGGCTTCAGAGTTTATATTAAGCCCAAAGGCAAAGGGCGGAGTGATTTTTGGTTTTTAAAAAAATATGCTCAGGTATCCGATTGATAAAAAGCACCGCCTCCCCCCAACCACCTGTTCTCGGATGATCTGGTTTCTAATAATGTTTTTCGCCGCAGCTAATTCAAAGTTTAGTGGCTGTAGTTTATATGTACAGCTGGCAGTAGACATTCCGATGTACATCACATTTTATTTGTGTTAGTAACCCTCTCTGTGGATAACTGTTATGTGCTAACATGCAGCTATAACAACATTTGGTCAGCATGACATGTATAGTTTAAAAATAATCGGGGATAACACGGTATCTAAGCCGGTAAACAAACCTGTTTGACGAGCGTATAAGTAACGGTAACTATTCAACGTCTGTCGAGATGTAAAATGTGATATGGGTTAATTAACCATAATGAGACATTGATTAACTTTGTTATATTTTCGAAAACTAAAACACACTGGCACAGGGAAAATCTTCTTTTCTAAAATAACCACGGAGACAAGTTTCTTATTGTGTTAAAAAAACTTTATCATATATGTTTTTTTACATATATTCTAATTGCCTATGTATCTAATCGTGAAGTGCGCTCTACAGATTTTTTTTCTTAGTAAGTAAAACCTGTTGGTCTCTCCTATCAGGATGCAAATACTCTTTCCTTCTTTGATATACTAGAATATAAAGAGATATACGTACTCATTCATTGTTAACTAGTTAATGCATTTTTCTAACATGGGGCAACACTGAAGTTTTAAGCGCCGTGAGCTGCCAAATATAGGGTCTGTTATTTAATAGCGCACTACTTTGGTTCGCTTTACAAATATTGTTTAATTCCAACGTTAATCCTTAAGTTTTTCAAGGTGCTTCCAATGCTCAACTTCTCTTGACGATCGGAATCTATGAAAAATGTGCGAATTTTGGCAGCTCAACTTTTACAAAATTTAGATAGGCCTATCCACCTCCAAGTGTGATAATGGTCATGTGTGTTTACTGAAAACTAAACTGACCTTGCACAAAATCTGATAGGCAAGTGCAATGCTTGGAATCTAGAATGGCATAATAAGAGCTTTCCGCTAATGCCAATCTTGCAAATGTATGTAAAAGTATGTTCTATTAGCAGCAAAGGTCCGAAAATGGCCTCATATACACCCCCTGCTATTTGAATAACTGATATTGCCGATATTTTTTATTTCAATTTTATTTCAATTGTTTAGTTTTTCAAGATACTTTAAACGCTCATCTTCTCCTGACAGTAAGGCATAAAAAAATCAACTGAATTGGCAGCCCGTGCCATGTTAAGTGTGTGTGTCGCGTAAGCAGTCTTCGCAGAATCATATGATCTATGAAAATCAGTTGAACGCACTAGGTTTATTCTGTTGGATATAATGGCCCGGTCCTACTTATTTTATCCAATAAAAGAAGGGAGCCTGCTCAGAAGCAACACAGAAGTACAGTCACGTACACAGAGAATTACACAGACTGTTATAACGAGTTTAAATAAGAAAGGAATGTGACATTTATCCTTAAAAAATCCAAACAAACAAAGGTTTTTTTCTGAACAATTAACAACTTACTATAGCGTATCAGGGAAAACAACCCTTACTTAATTTACCCATGCAGCTTTTAAAAGGAACACAAAGCAAAACGATCGGAACCACTGTGCGGGGTTTTGGTTGTTTATGTTTTTTCTAGAGATAATTGCCGTTTGACGAAGCGAAATAGGTTTCACACCCACCATACCACAAATGCCTGGAATTTAAATTTCAGCAGTCTTCTACGAGCATTGGTGCAGGTTCTAGTGTCGGCATGTATCCAACAAGATCAAGTTACCTTGAATGATTACCGCTATGTGTTTCATGGTCGACACCTCGACCTTTCGTTTTTTTTTTGTTTTTTTTTTTTTTTTGCTTTGCACATCTTGTCCCTGTGGCGAGAATACAATGTGTCAACAAGAGCATTTGAGTACGGCCCAATTTTCTCGAGCCAAGTTAAAATGGTCTTGGCACTCATTCCGTGAATGTGTTTCATGAAGATTTTAACTTGGCCCGAGAAGATGGTACGACCCCAACACGGACTTTCTATCAATGTGTCATGGGTTCGAGTTATAATAAGATAAACCTTTCCGTTGGCGTAAGCTAGTTAATTTTGCCAAGATTTAACAATAAGTAACGGCCCCGACATGGACTATCTGTCAATGGTCGTGGGTTCGAGTAACAATAAGACAGACCTTTTCGATGGCGTAAGTTACTTTTGCCAAGATTCAACAAAAAGTTTTAACCCCCGGAAAAATGTTGCCCCCCTCCCCCACTTCCTCCCTTTCTACGATATATCTGGCACAAATACCACCATAAATATGAAATTCTAAATTCAAAACAACCAATAAAAATAAAACAACAATAGCTATCAGGTTAGTTACAGGGATTCAAACCATTCGGAACATTTCGGCAGTTTATAATTCAAACTGACGATGCAATAGTGGACGTATTTAGGTTGATTGATTGATTGATTGATTGTTTGGTGTTTTACGCCGCACTCAAGATTATTTCACTTATATGGCGGCGTTGCCAGTTTTATTGTGGGGGGAAACCGGGCTTTATGCCCGGAAGAAACCCACGACCTTCCGTTGGTAACTGGCAACCATCCCACATAGGTCGTTCGAGTGAAAACCCAGTCGGAAAATTTGCAAATTTTTTTGGACTGAGTGGGATTCGAACACTCGACCCATTGGTGGGACGTATTTAGGTGTTGGTTGTCTGATACTGACATTGCAAGCATTACCATGTACCACAGGCGTAGAGCGACTTAGTATATCGCTCCACTCCTATGGTACATTGTAGTGTTTGCAAATGCTAGTCTGGCACTAGAACAGTTGTATAATAGCAAAGAGACCCTGTGATAAAATCAAAACAATGTAAAGGTTAACTTACACTCAACTGCCATGGAAGATTGAGGGCTGTCGTCCACTGCAATCAGAACTCTCATACCGATTGAGGGGGTCGGGGGATCGGATGTAGGGGTAGAAGGTTCAGTTGATGTTGCTGACGATTCCGAGGATGGGGTTTGGGGTTGAGGGGACTCCTCTTCACAGTTATCTCCCGTAGTTTTATTGGGTGGTACTGAAACAAAAATGAAAACGTCAAAACAACCGAGCCTTAGAATAACAATACCCACCTCTCACAACAATTTCAAACACAAAACACGTTTAGAAAACATTGTATGGTGCGGCAGTTTGATGGGCAAATATCATAAATTATATTCGAGTGCCAATTTACAGAAATAAATTCAAACGGACGATATTTCGACAATGTAATTTCTTGCCACCCAATGCAGTCTAGCATTCACTTATCGATCTGCAGTCTATTGCCTAAATGTCAGACTAAACATATACTCGTCTTGGCTAGCTAAAACAGAAACGTCAAGGCTACGATCGGCTCGTCCTTTCTCCTTTGTTGCTCCAGTAATACACCTAACTAAGACCAGGTGTGACCGAATCACGCTGGGTGTTATACCGGCCTTGACTTTCCCACAGGCCAATGTCTTCAAGACAGAAGGTCAGGACCAAAAAGAGGTCAAAGTTTAATATGACATAATAGCAAAACGCTGTAGCTTGTTTCACTATAGTAGTTGGAAATGTATCGAAACGCAATGACCAACGTGTATCGATATTGTGCGGGCCATTTATCAACATACTCTGGCAGTTAGGTTTGGATATTTCCAACTAGTTTCCCGGCAGAGTGTGTGTTTAAGACATAACAATAACAAACTTTCTCTACAATGTGGGTTAACATGACGGTTGCATCAAAACGCAAACTTCTGTCGCTTTATGAAACATTCTAATTCAACAATTTAAATCCGACTCGTTATCTCCATCCTGATATTTGCTGGTGACGCCATAATGAATATCAGATTATTAAACAAGGGGGCAGGTAAGGAATTCACTTTTGGTGAATTAGAAACATTCAAGTTTATAGTTGGGAGAAAATTTGTGATTATATTGTATGTTATTTAATCTAATTCGGTAATGATGGACCTCCTGAGTAGTAGAACACAGTGAGTATCGTTTTGTACACTTCGACGATATCCTGTGACCTTTTCACACAATATGCATTTGGAATAAACTTGCTCTACAATGATAGAGTGATTGTCCTAAGCTGACATTTTAGTTATGTATTATATAACCCTGTTTACTCACTCTCAACTGCCATGGTTGCCTTTGGACTGTCATCCACAGCTATCAGTACTTTCATACCCTTTGACGGGGTAGAAGAGTCAGCCGGCGGGGTGGGCGGTTGGGCGGACTCCATCGTAGGTTTTTATTTTTATATCTGACCTAAAAAAAAGTAAAAATATATAATATTAATATCTATGAATAAAAATCATATATATCTCACACATTCGTGAAACAAACAAAACGATATATTTATATGATGGTATATTCAACAATTATTTCCCTTCTGTGGTTCAGTATGCAGACCAATAGACATTCGTCATTCAACGGGTTCGAATCTTACTCTGTCCAAAAAATACGAAAAAAGAATCTAGATTTTGATCAGGTGGTTTTATATTAATTTGGAATGGACGTTATGTCCGTTTCTCTTTCCCAAGAATCTAGACGAGGTCAATCCATTGTTTAAGCTATGGCGGATTATACATGTCCAGAAGATATACATAACCTCCAAATCGTTCCATCTGACCATTTCAAAATTCGAGTTAATAGATTGACAGAACTTAGAGTGCTTTCTCCAGTAGCCATGGAAGGTTTTACACCAACATTCCCGATATATCGAGTGACGTTTGCGTTATAATGATCATCAATCCGACAGGTGGCCTAAACGACTTCTCTTTCTGTCTCTCGTTGGCACATTTCATAATAATAGCAGGGCTTTTCCCCAAGGAAACCCCCGCCCTTCGTCTGGTAGCTGATAACTCTCCATATAGGTCTCTCCACATTTTTATATACTTTGTTTTTTGTCAGCATGGATTTGAACTTAAGGGACATGCAAGTTACCGACGAGATTCCGTGACATCAGGTGACAGATAATGCAATGTAAACACATTTTACTCGACGTGGCAATTCCAATATTACGTATTTGAATTCACAACGCCAAACACTCACTGTCAGCCACATGCGCAATTATGGCAGCACCGGTGACAGGAAATTCATGGAATGTGTCCGATCGACCAATACGGAGAAGAAGAAAAATCGGCCCAGATTTCTCGGCCTATTCCGAATCCACACATCCTATACAATTAGTCAATCAATTCGAGACAGTGTAATTTGAATGGCGGGTCCTTCCGGTTATGGAATTTTATTCGCAACTTGTCTCGATAAGGCATAGTAGGATCTCATGATCAACTCTTTCACTCGCGCTCAGATTGATTGATTAATCGATCAATATGAAATCTTTATCTAGAGGATCAAGTCGGGATGAGAATCTGGCCTTTCAAACGTTTGTCAAAGTATTCATATCTGAGGTTTTTAGGATCGATACTTCAGTAAGGCACTTATTGCTGGGAGTAAAACCTGAAACACTCGAACCCATTGATTTCGGCTGTATTAGCAGATTAGATTTAAAGTTTATTTAGCCTTGAAGTTCAAAGGTCAATGATTATCAGGCCTGCGCACATTTCACATAGCTCAGCTGAATTGGGTCTTGCTGTCCTTGTTGTGCAGAGAGAGAGTTTGCAACCCGATCGATGTTTTTCGGGCTATTGTTTCAAAATTGTTTGGAAAACTCTGTTAAAACAACCAGGCCCTTATCGAGGTAGCTAGCCAAAATCAACACAATACAATATCAACTAAATCCTGCCTAGCTCTTCCCCGTGTTTTCCTCTGCCATTTAACCTGTGTATGTTATTACCCCTATACATATAGATATAATCATTATATAAGCACGTATACTCCCAGCCAGAACAGCTTAGACTGGTTTTGAGGTACAGTAGTTTTAATATGACGCGGATTGTAATATGCAAAAACAAAAAATAGAGTAATAAATTCTTAAAAACTTATATTTATATTTTCTATAACATAATAGCGGTCAGCAAAGTTGCATCCAGCAAAGTCGTTTTATGCAATTGAATGGAATGCGATAACCAATAAAGACGCATTGACATAACTTCATATTTCAAATGATGCAAAAGTAATACGTCAATCCCGTTCCCAGGTGTAAAAAGAACTCACCTGTTGAACAGAGAAGAAATAAAGAAATAGTTATGGATATGACAGACATACCTGTTCTCCGACAGACGGCCCGATGTTAATAACAACGTCTGGATTGAATCAGCCAAGAACAACAGACGGCGGACCACAGACTGTGTTGACTTAAACCCGTGTTATCTTTCAGGAAAGACGATCTAGAAAATTGGAAGCTCTTCACGTCTTAGTTAGACAAACTACAAACAACACTTGTACAATAGTGTTCTGTCTTCCGTGACCTAATTTGATGTTAAACAAGTGAATAATTACTGACCCGTGAACAGAAATTTAGCATAAATACGCCAGTGTGTAAAAAATGTGAAGTCGGCTCAACTAGAGAGCTGTTATCGTGATAAAGCTGACAGCCGAATAGCTCATACATTTCCGATAAACTCGTACCTACTTCCGAGATGTCAAATAGATCTCCCGTTAACAGAATGTGGCTACCGCTTGTGTCTTAGCTTTAGGAGTATATAATGAGACATTTGACGACCGGGAAAAGATGGGTTTAGTCATCACAGCATCTCCACCCTACCCATCCTCGCTTATAGCGCCTGCGTGATGTCACTGTGATGAAGGACCAAACTATACAGATTTTTAATTTATAATTAAGGTAGACCAGCAATATAATACCAGTTTAAGAAAATTAGAAATATCTAAAGATTCTAAACAGCGGAGAACATAGTAAGGAAGTCTTTAAAGTGGCATGAGCTGCCAAAATTCACACTTTTTTCATAATTTCCGATCGTCACGACAGTAAGAGGCTTTGAATGCCATCGGAAAACTAAATGATTGGCGTTGGATTGATTGATTGATTGATTGATTGTTTGATGTTTTACGCCGCGCTCAAGATTATTTCACTTATATGGCGGCGTTGCCAGTTTTATTGTGGGAGGAAACCGGGCTCTATGCCCGGAGGAAACCCACGACCTTCCGCTGGTAACTGGCAACCATCCCACATAGGTCGTTCGAGTGAAAACCCAGTCAGAAAATTTTCCATTTTTTTTGGATTGGCGTTGGAATGAGGGAAATCCATACAGTATGTGGCCTGTACGAACCGAAAACGTGTTCGAAAAGTAACGAAATTTAAATAACCGGGACGACCATTCATTCATTCTAAGCCACAGTTAGTTCAAAAGAATACTTTATCGTACATTTTCGAGACTAGAAGCACTGAAAAGCTTCTGAATTATACGTCTTGAGAAAAATAGTCAATAATTTCAACATACATCATTTTTTTAGTCTAGATTTTGACTCCAAAAGAATAGCTCGCCATATTTCTCCATAGAAATTTCACCATGTCGTCCAAATTGTTTTTATTTTCCTCAATTTAATCCTTCTTAAAAAGGTTGAAGAATCTTATAGCATTCGATCCTTCCCAACTTATACATTGTCGCATATTATTATATATCCGCGATATGTATCCACTATAAAGTGTTCAGACAATTTTACTGACTAAGGCCAAGCTCCTGTCTGTCGTCAATCTAATGAAATATCATGGATTTAGTTTATTACAACAACTTATGATTGGGTATAAAGGTTTAAATAATATACCTCTTTTTAACACATTTAGAAACTTGTCTCCATGGTTATTTTAGACAAGAATATTTTCCCTGTGCACGTGTTTTATAGTGTTCATGATTATATATTCACGATGTCAATATCGAGGTTGCCACGAATCTCGTTGCTCCTGATTCAAGGGTAGATATGCAGACGTATTATACTCGCACCGTTAGCAAATTCCAATGCCAAAGGGGTGAGAATTTCATACAGTCTTGAAGCTGTAAAATCCTCGTTATTCGATACATAAACTTGCAGTAAATTGTCAACCCGTGGTTTGCTTAAAGGCACAGAATACTGTTTACATTAAAAAACAGTGGGCAGTTTTCTGTATTTTTCCCAGACAGAGTTTTGGCACCCTTTAGTATTTTTAATTTGAAATTGAAAATTAAATTTATCAAGTACCCGCAATGTAAACAAACCCTGAACCTGAACATGCGCCTTAATGTTTGAGTCGTGTGAGTGATCTAACGGCACAGTATAATTTTTCGTATTTTATCTGAGAATCTGACGATCGTATAAGCCTGCTGATAATTTTTTAAGTGTAAACCACAGATAAAAAGGCCTGAAATGGGGGTAATCCAACTACTAAGTTAACTGAAGGTTGTTGTTGTAATCAGGCTTCGATTCTTCGTTTGTTTTTCACCTCAATTTCTACATTCTACAGCTAACTAGACATGTTTTATGTGTCCTATGTTTAAGTTTAGTGGTATTAGTCGTAGTAAGCTCATGTAGATTGGTTTTATTAACAAATGTTCAACAGAGTACGGCGGCGAGCGGGCCTTTAACTTAACTACATGGTATGATTTTCTGTCTTTAACAGAATTTGAAACAAGTGGAAACTTGGTTTTGAGACGAAAGATTCTGTATTTCACAGAAAATGTCCACTTGTGTGAAATTCTAAAGCCTAAAAGACGAAAAAACACTGGAAATGTCAAAATTCTACCCATGGCACTATTAGAGCTCCGTAGCTTTATGTGTCGAGGTACATGTTTTGTTTGTGATTCAGTGTTTAGCAGAACATTCCAACTTCTTGGATGAAGGATTCAGTGTTTAGCAGAACATTCCAACTTCTTGGATGAAGGATTCAGTGTTTAGCAGAACATTCCAACTTCTTGGATGAAGGATTCAGTGTTTAGAGAAACTTTCGAACTTCTTGGATGAAGGATTCCAATACTTTTTTATCTGAAATGTCAATCGTTTTATTTTAGTACTTCAAACCATGAACTTCTCTTGACACTCTGAATTTATGAGAGAAAAAAATCCGAAATTTGGCGGCTTATGTCATTTTTAATAAAACTTAGTTAGCTATTCGAAGAATGACATGTTACTCATTTCAACTGCTTATTTCGGCTTATTAAATCCAACCATCTTCATGAGAGACTTCGAACGTCATTAACCAGAATATCAGCTAGTCCAAATGAGTTACATGAAATTCTTCGAATAGCTTACCGACGTTAGCCTGCTTTATTACGCTAAACCTGTCAGTAAAAATTCTAACATCAGATCTCGTAGGTATCGGAATTTGCAGTACATGAATTCCATCGTGATAAATCTGTATGGATTTATACCAACCCGTAGAAAGTCAATCCTCCAAAACATATATAACTAGGTAAATATCATGGGTTGTGGTTTATTACAACAACTTATGATTGGGTATAAACGTCTATAAATGATATGCCCCTTTTTAACACAATAAGAAACTTGTCTCCGTGGTTATTTTGGACAAGAAGATATTCCCTGTGCCCGTGTGTTATAGTGTTCAAAAATATAACTAGGTAAAACGAGTTATAAAATTGACAGCAATGAGTGCTGTTAAATAGACCTACAGTACATGTACATTAATATCTTCGCCATATAATACATTTTTTTGTTTCGTGTGGTTTTACATCTTTTATAATGTAGGCCTAACTTGTTTGTCCACCTGAACAACGAACAAGAAACAACATCTCATATGGTGGTGGATTTTGCATTGTATTCAAACGTAACCAAGTGACAAGTATTTTGATTAATACGGTATAAATTCTACACAATGACAACCACAACACACCCGTAAGGCGCACCTGTACCGCGTATCTTTTTCAACGACTCATGGGTTTGGCATATCAGCTTCTCTTTGCCGTTTCCGTAGAATAAATGGTGGTCAGAATGAATGTATTGTGAAATAACTGGATATCTTAATTTTCATATAAAAGTGGCGTGGTCAAGAAAAGGTGGCAATGCACCGCAACACATTGGCAGCATTGCACAGGGAACAACTTTCTGGAGTAACACTATTATATACAGAAAAGTTCATTCAAGACTGTATATCTTTTTTAATAGTAAGGTCACTTAAAAACTGGCTTCAACCGCCCACACCGAAATCTCACACATATAGCCCAATACAATATCAAAGATGCACATCCAATGATCCAGTCTCTTTTGGTAGACCTGACATGTCCCTAGCTGCAGCCTAAACTTTAACTTCATTTACTGATGTTTTCATACTGAGCTCGAGATTATTTTACTTATATGGGGGGGCGCTTTCAGACTTATTGGGAAGGGGGCCATCATTGGGCGGGTGTGATCTTAGTCAAAATCGCCTGAGAAAAAGAGTACAATTTTTGGAGATGCCTGTCGCTTCAAACGGGGGCGCGGGGATTTCCTCTGGGAAAAGAGCCCGTTTTCCTCCCCCCCCCCCCCCCCCCCCCCGCCATATAAGTAAAATAACCTTGAGTGCGGCGTAAAACAGTACTCAATCAATAAATTCAAACCTGGATTAAGAAGCTATCTGTTTAAGAGGCCACTTTATGTGCTTCCCTTAATAAGTCTAGTCAGATTAGTATATGGACATCGTGTCTTGACTGAGGTTTAGGAAACCTGTAAATTGACTTATACTGTAGGATCAATCAAATAATCAATCAAATAATGCAAAATACGAAACGACCAAAGAAATAAATAAAATCAAAACGTTAAACAAAACAGCATAAAACGTCCCCTATTAATGTAAGACTTTTAAGTCAATCTTTATTTACAGTATTTCGGTATTGAATGGATGAATCCGTGTCGACTGGCATTGTTGTATACATCACCCAAGCTTCTGCAAATACAACATTACACTATATTTCAATATATGTCCACAAAATTACAATTATGATTCTTGAAAGTGATTTTATATCGACCAAACACAAATAACCGATACTGAATTACAGGCAATAAACGATTGTCATAGACTTATTTACCAAAGATAAACTTTGTGGCTTTTTGGACGTTCCATCTATTTATTCGTGGCCCCTATACCAATAAAAAATTCCCTCATCTTACGGAGAGACAAAATGGTTTATGAAACCACTTATAGAGTTCCGCTAAGGGTCCTCAGCGAAGTATGGAATTTTAGTTCGCGACTTTCTCGACGTTGTCGGGGTCGCGAAACGCACGAAAGAAAAGATACTATTTTTTTCAATCCCGAATGGCGAACTTCGCGTGCATGCTTGGCGGGGTCACGAAGGTTGCGAAGGTCGCCAAAGCTAAGTTATACATCGAAACACATAAAAAAATCACTAGTTTGGCGACCTTCTCGCCCGTCGCAACCCTCACGCCCTTGGCGTCCCCGCCAAGCACACGAAGGTCGCGATTCTGGATTGCAACAAAAATACTGTCTTTTTTTTTTAGCGTGTTTGGCAAGTTTGGCGGGGTAGAGAGAGTCACGAATCAATTGCTTTCGAGAATAAAATGTCTGTAACCGGCTTCCATAGCGAATGCAGTTAAGTAAATAATAATTACATATAAGTAGATTTTCGAGAAATCGACCCGATCTTTCCCCTTCCCCTCATCGGAAGTTTGAAATGTTATCAAATCCAAATGGAATCAGGATATATCATGTCGACCATTTTTCCGAACTTTCTAAAGCTTCAACTTTGGAGAACAAAGTTCCTTTTGTGAATAAAACGAACCATTTTATGTTTCAGAGCTGAAACAGATTCATCTAATTGTTCACACACATCTTGGGTATAAGGATTGTCTGCTTTACTGATCGATTTTATTTCAACGTCAATCATTTAGTTTTTCTAGTTATTTAAAACGCTCAACTTCTCTTAACAATCGAAACTTATGAAAAAGTCAGTATTTCAGCAGCGTTGTCAATTTTAATCTGACTCTGCTCACAACTTTGTTCCAAGGGTTCGATAGACTTCACAAGTTCAACAACTTTTCACCCAATCCAGCATGAATATCTCAAACTTTGCCGATTACAGCTTTCCTTTAACACTATATTGTACCTCGTGTTGTGGGTATGGTAGCAACAAAAGAAGCTCTTTATTAGGAATTCTTGATTACAAAACAGCAAACAATTATCATTTTCCTAATACTGTTTGTTAATTTGTGTTTTAAAGAACTTTGTGGTTTTGAAGCTTAAAGAAGCACAAAAGTGAAAATGTTGTTTGGATTCGGGACAAAAGATACCCCATTCTACAGTACTACCAGCAACTTGAGCAATATTGTCAAGTGAGAGTATTCAAATTTGCAAATTCCATTGAATGCATGGTACCATTCGGAAGATTATGATTAGCAAAATGTTAACGCAAAACTTATACCTTGTGTTATTTATAGTTGATGAACAAATGTAACATACTTATCATGTAATTATCGTAAATTAATTACAAGAGAATATACCATTATAACCCTCAGAATACATCATAAAACGAAGTGGCAGAATGTTTGGAGCCCCCTCCCCCATCTCAAATAATAAATGATAAATTTTGCCCCCTCTCTAAAGTGATGGGAAACAGATGAAATGCAAGAACAATAAATAGAAGCGTTAATCTTTATTTGTTATAGCAAGCCGATCGTCTTCTCACAGTATACACATGATGTTTTCCTATCATATCTAGATATTTCCAGCAAATATAATGTATAGCGAATTAGTAAATAACTGACACCCATGTCCCGGAAAAAATCCGAGAATCGAACTCACGACATAGTATTCATCCAGAACACTTGTGCACGCATATACTTATATACAGTATATATAGTCTGGCAGACAGCTGAACATACTTTAAACTGAACCATAAGAGATTGCCTCGTTTCTTTAATACACCATGAGAAACCATTGTACCAAATCATTGGCTCAATTTATGTGATTTAAGTTAATAATGACATCGATTGAGTACACACTATGATATTGTATAAAGTCATTTTCTTAATTTAAATGTGATAGGTGTTGATTATATATAACATCATAATAACGACATTGATTGCCTTGTCTCGAGTACACACTGCGACGAACCATTGTATCAAGCCATGGACTCAATTTAAATGTGATAGATGTTTATTAAATATACCATCATAATAACGACATTGATTGTGTACACCATTGTAGCAAGTCATTGTCTTAATTCTCACGTGACACAAGTCACGCCAACTCATTACTGTCACTATAATGGACACCTCGCTTATAACATAATCATTCTATGTCTATGCCCACAGATCGTACATTCTTGGAACGTCGTATATATTTATGAGCACTATAATGATTGTGTTTCACATGATATGCTCTCTTCTGCTTGCTGCAATAAGATGTTGTAGATCTTCGACTGCTATTGGTCCAGTGATTCTGATCATGTACCTCATTATAATTCCTTGATAAAAACAGTATGTTAGAAATTTCATGAGCTCAAAAAAACTTTACAGCTATAAAAGCCTTGGTAGTATCTCGCCGCCGAGCCGTCCAATGAACATTTGCATTTCACTGTCTTTACTTACAGACGCCATCATTTTGATATATTTTGTCTTGCCGAATATAATCCACTGCAACCGTTTGGCGAACAGATAACCAAAATTATTTTCTTAACGATGTCAAGGTCGCAAAAATGACCCCTTGTTAAAATACATTCTCTCACCAGAAATGTTTCAAAAAAATATAGGCCTATGTGCCCCTTGTTCAACCATTTCACCGCTACGTTCTCCCAATGAACAACGGCCGTCTCCTATACAAGTACACATTCTTCGCTGGCATATTGATCTACATATAGCACCATTGGAGGAACCATTCGTTGATTCAGTAAACGGAAGCCTCTTTTGCTTTATTTTTCATAGATTCAGTTGTCGATTTTCTTTTCCGTAATATTGTCCCAACAATAAACATTACGACGATAACAATAAAGTATACACACAAAATAGTCAATGGTAACCCATAGTCAATCCATATGGAGGCTTTGTCTTGATCGCCCTGACTTTCCATGAGATTTGGTTCGTTACAGGGTGTTTCTAGGAGGTAGGCTATATTACTGTTGGCAAGACGTTTCTCAAGGTCGAGTCTATCTCCCAACTGCTGTATGAAGGCCATGTACAAAGTACAGTCCATAAGAACAGGGTTGTTTCTAATATCCAATTGAACCGCTGTGTTATTTAACATGTGTTCTATAAAGTCCGTAGTAATGTTCGCGATATTGTTATATTGGAAGTTGATATAAACAATATAGTCTTGGTGAGTCGTGGCTGTTCTGGACAACTCATGGAAAGGGATATCTGTGATATTATTGTGGGAGAGATCCAAGACGGAAAGTTCTGGAAAATGCAGACTCCATTCCTGTAGTTCCTGTGGAATGGATTCAAAAGAGGAATATGAGAGATTATATACCCCTACTCGTGGGTAGGAAGACTTGGCTATAGACAGGTAAAAACGAAAAAGGCTCGATACAGATGAGTAGCTCTCGTCGATAACTCGAAGACTGTTGAAGTTACATGTAAAATTCATGTTCTCAAAATTGAATAAAAGTGTTTGAAACAGTTTATCAAGGTCAACGGCGGCCGTTAAGTCAGAAATTGACGCCGTGCTCAAGTCGAAGTCATATGTGACGTTCTTCGTTGTTAACTTTTCCACAGTAACCTGCCCACATTCGGCATCGGGTGAAGAGAAACTGGTATTCGTTATTAATTCGGGTAACTGGAAAACATCGAATAATATCACTGAGTTCGTCAGTTCCAGAATACGAAGTTCGTCTGGAATAAGGCCCAGATCGCTGTTGAAATATTCCTTGTAATAATCAGTTATTTGGCATCCTTTGACGGTTAGCTGCATCAGATTCGGTGCCTTGAAAGGCCAAGGAAGTCTCACAGTGCCTTGGTTCTCTTGGTCGGCATCACATTCAATGGTCAGGAGAACTTTTGTCGTCAAATGTCTCATCCAATCTCGAAGTTCTGTAAATACCAATGGTTCTGCACTCGCTGGTAAACTACAGTTTATCTGAATACTCGTCTCAACGACTTTCTGGGGTACCGTGGAAAGAAACTCGACGTCAACGGGTCCATTGTGTATCCCACACACGTCTTTCCAGCCCCTCGGTAAATCCACGGATGGTTTGAGGTAAACACTGTCAGGTATATACAGTCCCCATACTATCCCTAACTTGATGTTTACATTCAACAGACAGACTGCAATTACCATGTGCTTCATAGTTTTATCCGGTTGAAAGTTCAATGTACAGTCTCTTACTATGCGAAAAAAAAATCATCAATGGTCTGGTAAAATTGTCAAAATTTGAAAAATGCGTACCAGATTATTGACTTTATACAGGTCGCATACCGAGTCATTCAACTTCCTCTATTATACGTCACGGCCTATCACAGCCGGATTCTGTATATCTCCCCACAAATTGTTTGATTTGAGCATATAGAGTAGACCCACTTAAGCACACTACTACAAAGAGACGCATGCGGAACCAATCGTGTGACAGAAACTGATCCCTCAAGCATGTGATTGAGATTTGATTGGTTAAGAAACACCCACAAAACAGGATTGTATAGCCTACTACATCCTGGTAACTTACAATCGTTTGTGATATATTATAACGTCTCAATTTGAAAGTCATAACTGAACAATTTTGTTTGCATTGCTGAATAAACATTTGTTTACATTTTACAAAAGCAGTAAGCTATATCCGTTTGTATACATGTTATTTTATTTATCTGCTTGAGTGGATTCTGGAAACAGGTTGAATACCACACCCAGGTTGTAAGCTATAGGTAAGTTTCGTATAGTTTACATTCCCTTGCGTATCTATTTCTCGGAGGGTTCTTGTCCTTAGTTCTTTTTTTTTTTAGCATTTTTCCGCAAGAAGTTTGCGTCTGTAAAATGTGTGACGTCAGATGTACATTCCTATTGTAACCAAATTGTGCACGGGTTTGAATGTGAAAATTGAAACAAAAAATATCGGTTTCACTCACTCGAACCGAAAATATATTCGAATAAGTGACAGTATTCGAATAACAGAAAAAAATTCGAATAACGGACAAAATTCGAATAGGCCTACATGAATGATTATTTCGATTCCCGGCCTATGTTACTTTTAGACACCGCGCCTTAACGTGCATATATCAATGAAAACTCCTAATTAGAAAACAAAATGGAACAATTTCCTGACGGCATGCTAGCTAATTTTTTCGTTAAATTTGGCAGCTACTGCCACGCTTTAAACAAATTCAATGTTTTATTCCTTTTTTGTGAAACATTATCTGAATTTTGGCAGCTCACTTAAATCACGTACTCGAAGTAAACGCATATACGTTTTATAGAAAAAAAACTTGTACTTGGTAACTAACCAGAACAAATAGGAAATAAGCATTAAACCAATTTTAACAAAAACAATTGAAATTAAAATCATAGAAAATTATTTGCGCTGTTTTATATTTATGAAAAAGTAAAATTCTGTAAATCATGACAATTAAGAGATAGATTACCATGTAGAATTATTATAAAAGTGTTGTTTTTTTTTTTTAATCAAAACAAATTTCGGATGTAGAAAAAATGCCCCCCCCCCCCCCTCTCCCTCCCCTAAGTAAAAACCACAAGAACGGAAACCTGTGAAATGCAGGAAAATGTTCTATTAAAAAATTTAATTTTCCTTGGAAATCTATTTCTATGCATGTATGGTAGCCGATTTATGAGCAATCTATTACTCTCGAGGCGGAAATAAGAAAACGTGAGATTTAAAACGTCGATCTTCAAGTGAAAATGAGAGATTGAGAAACTAGCTTTTAGTCCTTTTCGTGATTACTTCTTTTTATCTTCGTAATTAGTTGCTTTCTTATTTTCTGCTGGCTTTTTAACGTATTCGAACCAAACAGAAGAATTGTTTCGCCTCAATATAACCCAATAAACATGAGATTTAAAAATAACACAAATTATTCGTTATAACAAAAAAAAATGGTGAAAAATCACATGGATCTATACATTATTGTAAATAATGCCCTCTAGACCTCCGAAATGTATGTTTGATTGTAATAACTAGTGTCAAGCATTTATCAGCAGGTTTTATAACGATATATGTTTTGATGTCCCATTAGCTTACTTTAGGCAAGACCTTCTGACTAAGTAAGGTTATGTTGGTTTCTATAGGATTAGCTAAAACATCAAATTTCCTTGGTACACAGTAACGACTTACGTTTATATTTGGATCATATATGTGAGAAGGGGGTGTGTAGCATCTTTAAGACGTAAAAGAATATCAGTAGATATCACCCAGACCTATAATTCTGGAGAAGTCCTCAACATGGACTAATTTAGGCCTACTAATAAAAAGGGTCCTATCAGATAATGATTTCGGGCAAAGCAGAAATGAAAGTCCTCTATTCAGTAAAGATATATCATCAGCAGTGAGTTCCTCGTTACTTAGATTTATAATAGCAATATTACTTCCTTAGCCGAAAGTAGAGCGGCACATGCCCTGTCCCAAATTTAGTTTAAATCAAGTGTCTGAAGCCAGTGGGTATATACACACAATTTGCTTTATCTTCGGCCCAGTGAATTTTGTCTGTGGATATTTTAAATTTTGACAGATATTTTTGGTATGACCATAACTCTCTTCATCTTGGAAGCAGAAGAGTTATATAGGTTCAGGTTCGAAACTTCACTGGCTGGTAATTTAGTAGATGACTTGTATCTCTACAAACTGAAGTAGATGAGCGAATTGGAAAAAGTCTTCCTAACCGCTGTCATCATATTGCGCATCTGATGTAACGAAATGGTTGGCTCAGTAGTTGTCTTCTTATTGATACCAATATTCAAAATAACTTTCTCAGGTTGGGGACCTTGATATTTTTTAATTAGAGTCCGAAAGGAATTGAAGTTGGCACCAGGAAAACATTCTACCTGCATATCAGGGTAGGGTCAATGTAACGTACTTACAGACTCAGCTTGTAGATTACAACAACTAACTTTATTGGCAAGGTACGAGTTTACAACATAGTCATATATATGTTATATCCCCCTTTCTCTACAAGTGTTAATCAACACTTAAATACTAAACATGGTAAACACAACATAAAATAAATCGAAGTGAACTGTTAATAGCTTTGATTGAGCTCTCAAAAGTGTCAATAAAATGTTCAACAACTTTGTTTCTACGGAAGGTTATATAAGTTTTAAACACAAACTGAAAATGTAATAATGAACACTGACATTTAAAGCAAAGAAAGTGAGAAAAGACTGTCACGTTAAATTCACAAATCAAGGCGTCTGGGTGGTTTGATTTGGCGTCCGGAACGAGTAGTTACACTATTGGGTTTATCTACTGAGTTACTCAAAGTATTCGATTCACGTTGGTCGCTGGACCCAGGTAAACTAACAGTTCCTTGAGCACTCTGTGGCAACGAAGGAGGAGTCCTTTCGCTGGTAGTGGGTTGTCCAGTTGCTGGAAGTAAGTCACGATTAGTGTTTCTAGGTAAGTTCCAGGCAATATAAGGATCACGAAGACAGGTAGGATCTCTTGTGTTGGCTCCGAAAGTAGAGAGGCGTAAGTGACGTCTGTTCCGGCGATATTTCTTTCCTTTACATTCCACGACGTAGGATCTAGGCGTAGAATGGTGTTTGACGATTGTGGCTGGTAGCCACTGTTTACATCCAGGAAATGGTGACATTCGGACAGGATCTCCAGGTAATAAAGATGGAAGATCACCTGCAGATTTCTCATCATGGTAATGACGTTGGCGTTCCTTGTCGGCGTCAAGGCGACGTTTAACTTCGTTGATATCGTAGCTAATTGGGTGTAGAAGTTTTCTGGCAATTGGAAGTTGATTACGTGGTCTTCTGCTCATTGATAATTGGGCCGGAGATAATCCACAGCTTTCAAGAGGAGTCGTTCTATAATTAAGCAAGGCTATTTCTTTATCTCTGTTTTGTGTCCAAAGTTTCTTGATTGTCTGAACAGCTCTTTCAGCTTCCCCGTTAGACTGTGGGTGAGTCGGTGAAGATGTCACATGCTGAATACCTAATTCAGTGCAAAAAGTTGCAAATTTTCGGCAAGAGAATTGGGGTCCATTATCGGATCTAAGAATTTCAGGAATTCCATGACGACACATCTGCTGTTTAAGAGCTTGAATAGTTATGGTGCTGTTAAGTTCACTGAGCTTATCTACCTCAATAAACTTTGAGAAGTAGTCAACTGTCAACAGGTAGTATTTCCCTTCAAACTGGAATAGATCAGTTGCAATTTCACTCCATGGGAAATCTGGGGTCTTAGTTGGTCTAAGTGTTTCTTTTTGCTGTTTGTTTTGGTAAGTGTTACACTCGGCACAGTCGTTCACTAAATGTTCAATTTGTTGGCACATACCAGGCCAGAAGAGTGCTTCTCTTGCTCGTTGCTTACATTTAGTTATGCCGAGGTGGGAGGAGTGGATTTGTGACAACATGTTTTGTCTCATACTGGGTGGTACAACAATTTTCATACCTTTGTAAATTATGCCGTCTAAGACTGAGAGTTCATCTCGAATGTTCCAATATTCCCTGACACAATGTGGAGATTCTTGTTTAGTATCTGCCCAACCTTTCAGAATAGTGGAGTGTAAGGCATTCATTTCATTGGCTGTTGCTTGTTGAAACTGACTATACCGAGCTGGAGTGACGGCGATATAGTCAATCATATTAATTAGGACTGGTTTCATGTCCGGCTCTGTATCAGGTAGATTGGCTCTACTCAAGGCATCACCAATTGGAATTTCTTTCCCTGGCTTGTATTTGACGGTTACGTCATATGGCTGAAGTCTTAACATCATAGTTTGAAGACGCATTGGTGCTGACTGAAGTGGTTTGGAAAATATCGACTGGAGTGGTTTGTGGTCACTCTCGACATTAACTGCTCGGCCAAAAATGTAATAATGGAACTTTCGGCAACAGTGCACAATTGCTAAAGTCTCCTTCTCTATTTGGGCGTACTTCTTTTCTGTTTGGTTTAAGGCTCGGGAAGTGTAAGCTACAGGGCGATTTTCTTGTAGTAAAACACCACCAAGAGCATAGCTGCTGGCGTCACATTGAATGGTCACATCTTTCGTGACATCAAATTTGGCTAGCACAGGCGTAGTAGTACACAGTGTTTTTAACTTATCAAAACTCTCTTGTTGGGGCTTGTCCCAGAAGAACTCTACATCTTTCTTTATAACTTCACGAAGAGGGGCATCTTCATGACTAAGTTGAGGAATGAACTTTGAGAGATATTGAATCATGCCTATGAAACGACGAATGTCATTTTTGTCAGTTGGAGAAGGCATTTCAACTAAGGCTCTGATCTTTTCAGGATCCGGCTTTACTCCGTCCTTGGAAATCACGTGACCCACATACTTTACTTCTGGCAATTTGATTTGTTTCTTGTCGAAGTTGATACCAAGGTTGTTCTGTGTGGCACGAGTTACTACTGTCTCGAGTATTTTGTCATGCTCTGCCTCGTTTTCACCGGCGATCAAGATGTCATCAATAATGGCTCTGGCGCCTTGGATACCCTCGAGGATATTATCCATCACTTTTTGGTACAGTTCTGGGGCCGACTTTATGCCGAAGGGTAAACGAAGCCATCTGTAGCGTCCCAGTGGAGTGTTGAAAGTAGTAAGGAGGCTGGATTCGTAGTCAAGTTTGATTTGCAAAAATCCTGACTTAGCATCGAGAACGGAAAATACTTTGGCATTAGGATATGAGGCAATAACTTCCTCCACTGTTGGAATTGGGTAATGTTCTCTGCGGATTGCCTTATTTAGGTCTTTTGGGTCAATACAAATCCTGACCTTTTTTCACAACAGTTACCATTGAACTCACCCAGTCTGTGGGCTCAGTTACTTTGGCAATATGTCCCATAGACTCCATTTCTTTGAGCTTATTGTTTATTTTGTCTAGTAGACCTTTTGGCTGACGACATGGGCCATGTACAACAGGAGGGACAGTGGGGTCAATTTTTAGTGTGTAAGTACCCGGTAAAGTAGCAGTGGTTTCCTTTAATAGTGGATATTTATCCAGTTCATCAGCTTGCACATTATGTACTCTGTGAATCAAGCCTAATTCTCTGCTGGCTTGGCCTGATAATAAGGGTTGTTGATTAATATGTACAATGTAGTACTTTATGTTAACACACTTGTCTTTGTAACAAGTTGGTAATGTCACACAACCTTCAACTTGGATTGAATGTCTGGTATAAGACTGAAACTTTCTGTCTGATTTACAAATAGGCTGCTTACAGCCAAGTTTCACAAAATCTTTATATGGAAGCAAAGACTGGGCCGCCCCGGTGTCAATCTGGATTTTCACAGAATGCCCATTAAGCTTGACTATCTCGGACCAATCATTTTTGCTGTGGTCAAAAATAGAATTTATCAAATGAGTATTTTCGGACTCACTTTCGCTAGAACTATAACCATCTTGAACTAAATGAGCACTAGCTTTCTTTTTACAAACTTTCTCAAAATGCCCAAGCCCATTACAAAAGTCACAGCGGTTGCCATTCGCTGGACAATTTCTGTGTGATTTATCATAGCCACACCTACTACAAAGTTTGGCCCTTGAACCTTTTCTAAATGCCTTATTGGCTGTAATATGGGTTTTTTGAAATTCTTTCTGTTTATTTTGAGTTTTGTGATTTGCGTTTCTATTATGCCATGGGTTTTGAGGCTTAACAGGCTTACTAGGCTTTCGTGAAAACTGACCAGATATGGCACGTACTGTTGGATCTTCATCAGTCGAAATAACTCTTAGGCTATGTTGGGAGCTTTCATAATTTTGACCAATACTTATGGCCAAATCTAATGTGAGATCATCACTTCTCTCAAAACATTTCTCACTGACGGCAGGATGGAGCGAACCAATGACTATTGCGTCACGAACCATTCTATCTGGCTCCAAGTAGTCACAGTCTTTGACAAGCAACTTCAAATCGGTCATTCTAGACAGATCAGAATCCCCAACTAATAGTACTTTCTTATTTACATTAGGAATGTGCCATTTAGAGGAGGTGTGCCGAAATTTCCAAGATATGTCGACTAAGCCAACGATCGCCTTGTACCTTTCCATGTCTATATATGTATTTTTGACTGCTTTTCCAGAAAATTCTACTGACTAAGGTCAAACTCATGCCTGTCGTCAACCTAATAAAATATCATGGGTTGTGGTTTATTGTAACAACTTATATTTGGGTATATTCACTCGGTCTAACGCTTCCCATTTTAGTTTTCATATCCGGCACATTTTAGCTAAAACAATTGGTGGCTCCAAAAATTATTCTATTTATACCTTGTACACAGGGATAGATCAAGCCCCATGGGGCTTTACTCCCGCCAATATAATTATTATTTATTTATTTATACATTTGCTGTTGTATTTATTGGTGAATAAAATATCAATTAATATAAACGTCTAAATGATGAGCCTCTTTTTAACACAATAAGAAACTTGTCTCCGTGGTTATTTTAGACAAGAAGATTTTCCCTGTGCCCGTGTGTTTTAGTGTTCAAAAATATATTTGATTTATTCTGATCCTTTTCAGAGAAATGTTCCCCCTCCTGGGCCCTGTCTTACAAAGCTGGCGTAAGTTACGTCGGACGTAAATCAGTGTTAAAGCTATAGGAACTTCCGCCCTAGTCGCAACTGGTCCATCTTGTAGGCCTATGCGACAATTTAATCCCGGTTTGTAAGACAGGGCCCAGGCATTTAAAACAAACCAGGTCGGTTAAAGGTCCGTTAAAATTAGTTTTAAGAGTTCCAAGAAAAAAGACTTAGATCATCTGGCGGCTGGATTCGAAGAATCCGTTTGGTAAAACTGGTTGTATAGTGTAAGTCGAACTCTTGCAGGAATACATTGAATGTTATTTGGTTTAATAAATTTGGTTAAAAACTTCAAGTTCTATTATACCAAAAATCACTTTTATTTATAAGTTGCGGAATGTCATCAAAATTAGCAAAAATAGCTTTTTATCAAAATTTTACAACCGATTTAAGTTCAACAGAAACACAAATTATTAGTTTAAAGGCACACTTGCCGCGAAAATCCAGAATACTGTATACATAAAAAACAGTGGGTGGTTTTCTGTATTTTTCCCCGACGGAAGAAGTTAGGAACTTTCTATTTTTACCCAAAATAGAAAGTTTTTACACCATTTAGTATTTTTAATTTGAAATTGAAAATTAGATTTATCAAGTACCGGCAATGTAAACAAACCCCTAACGTGAACATACGCACATCATTGACCTATAAGCTTAAGAAGTTGTTCAACTTAACAGAAGGGTTTGCTGGATTGATTGATTTTCACTTCAAGATTATTTCACTAATATTGCGGGTGTTTGGTGGAAAGCAAACAAATGATACCCTGAGAAGGAATTCAGTTGACAGTTCTTGTACATCCAATGATTCAGTTAAGATAGTCATGATCTCTTTCTACTGTCAAAATCTTAGTTCATATTAGTTTCCTGAAACTTTGTTTTAAAATAAATTATGCAAAGAAAATGAAGATGATAAAGGCCCATTCTCACTGTGTGATTTGTCGTACCGACTTGCAGGATGCAAATATAAATGGATGCTTTTAATTGGTTAATATGATTTATAAATCAACCAATCAAATGCATCCATTTTAAACTTATCCTTCAAGTCGGTACGACAAATCGCACAGTGAGAACGGGCATTAATACAACATGTAACTAAGACTACAGATAGGGGAAGACTGACTACATACGGTACCTATATACCGTTTCCTTAAAAAATTTCAAAATGCCCCTTTAAGTTATTTGTTAGCAGTTTGACATCTTTACTAATAAATGGATATACAAGTAAATGAATGAATGAATGCATTTATTTAGATAGACTCCAGTTGAACATGGTAAATGTTGCGTTTGAATTTAGTCCGTCATTAGCACACATCACAGGTTCCGACGAGTTAGTAGCTTTATTACGGATATTTATATGTCAGCTTCAGTCATTTAGTTTTCCAAGATGCTTTCGAAGGACATACCTGGAACCGTCGAAACAAAGATCGTTAATATGTGTTATATAAAAATGTTTCCAGGTGACAGTCGATAGCTTTCCTACGTACAACTACCAAGATAGGCAGTTTTATTTGGGAATTCCATTGTCTTCTTCGTTGTGGTAATGAAAATCTGCCTGGGTTAGCTGAGCATTACAGGCACTTAGTGGCTTCGCGTGTGGTGCATTCTCGGTTGTTGTTTTACTTACTGTCATACAGAAAACAATAGCACCATGCAGCGAATCCCCTAAATAAGTCTTTAAATGTACATTTTGGGCAGAAATTAGCCTACACTTGTAGCATTTCACCCGAGATGTATCCCTTTTAAACGCTCGTGGAATGAGCTGCCAAATATAAGGAGAATTTCGTTGAGACAGATTTAGCGAATTGTTCGTTATTTTTTTATCAAAAAGTACGAAATAATAGTCTTCCGTTGATACCAATCTTTCAGATGTATACATTAAGGTCGTTTTATAAACAACATCACCCCCCCCCCCCCACCCCTCCCACCGCCCCAATAAACATGCTCGTACATGCACGCAATTGGAATTTTGTCCGTTATTTGGCACATTTCTTCGGTTTGCACGGGTTACAGACTTGATCAATATCTTTTTTATGTCAACATCCATCCTTTAGATTTTCAAAGCACTTCAAACTCAACTTTATAAAAACATATCAATCGGAATCGGCATGAGCTGCCAAAACTCGGATTGTTTAGAGAAGTTAAGCGTTTGAAGTACCTTGAAAAACTAAGGGATTACCGGTGAAATAAAAACAAAACGGTAAAACCAGTATAACTTGAGTGGAACTAAAATGTGTTCTAATAAGGTAGGCCTATACAACATCCAAATATCCGTGATGTATGAGCACATTTTCCGATGTTCGTTGCTTGTACAAAACTACCTTAACTTACAACCCCAAGATTTGTATCAGCGGAAAGCGTTTATTTTGTTCTTTTTGATTTATATGATGAACAATTAGCTTTTTCTCTTTCAACAAAATTTTTGATATATTTGATAGCTTTTACATTGAACATTGATTTTAACATCGGTAAAACACTGATATAACATATAAAGACACGTGTATTTTGTCACGTATAAAAATACATTTTCTAAGATCCAATAAAAACGCAGAGCTTTTAATTTGCAATCTTTGAATAAAAGGCTTATGGCGATATACTCATTTTTGTATTTGCGAAAAGTGCTTCATTCCTGTAAATTATTATCACATATCAAATGTTCGGTATAAAACAGTCTGCCACAGTTTCTATAAACAAAGATATTTATATTGTCGTTTATATATATACTTTCTGGAGGGCCTACTAAACATTTTAAAACATAATAATCGAAGATATTCATAGTAAAAAAAAAAAGATCAAAGTATGACATTAATTAATTGATTCATTGATGTTTTACGCCCCACTCAAGATTGTTTCACTCATATGGCGAAGTGGCCAGGTTTAGTGTGTGTGTGTGGGGGGGGGGGGGGGGGTTCTTTGCTTTTGGGGAGTGCCTGGCAACTCTTCCACTCAGATTTGTATTTGGTCTGAGTGGGATTCGAAGCCGCGCCGCATCAACGGAAGGCCTGTGTCGGACTGAGAGACTATCACTCTAACCGACTGAGCCCCGTATTATGACATTAAGACTAACCCGAACGAGAAATGGTTTGATTACAGATTTAACAGTGACCTGACCAGGTGGTGTCACGGTTGGATTGATTGATTGTTTGGTGTTTTACGCCGCGCTCAAGATTATTTCACTTATATGGCGGCGTTGCCAGTTTTATTGTGGGAGGAAACCGGGCTCTATGCCCGGAGGAAACCCACGACCTTCCGTTGGTAACTGGCAACCATCCCACATAGGTCGTTCGAGTGAAAACCCAGTCAGAAAATTTTCCAATTTTTTGGACTGAGTGGGAATCGAACCGCGACCCATTGGTGGAAGGCTGTTCGGATTGAGCGTCCAACGCTCTACCTACTGAACCACGGAGGCCCCGTCACGGTTGGATGAAGCGGATATAAGCATGTTTTGGTATCAAATATCAGATCCTGGCTGGCACATAATTATAATTTTCGTTCTTCAATGCGTATAGCCTACATTCTTTGGTGTACATGCTATGGAATGGCTTGTCAAGCTTGTGAAAGACATTTTGAGAGGGTGGGCTCGTGTGTTAATACATAATGACTTGAGATCACACCGTTCGAAATATCTTTCATGCCACAGGGAACCAATCAAGTGCCCGCTTGTATCATAATACAAGACATTGGAGTTGTCAATCAATTCATTGTCATCTGTCTACCTGTGAACAATTCTGAGAAAACTCCGTAAAGAGGTCACTTAATTGAGAGGGTTTAAGAAATGAGTAATTTTCGTTTTTTTTAAATTATATATATATATAAGTCGTTACATCCAAGTAGATCCACAAATGCACGGCAAATGTGTATTGTCTTTCTAGACCGAGCCCTGTTGACATTTTTTAGAAATAATTGTATAAAAAGCAAGACGTGACAAAAAATTTTTTTTAAGAAATAGTTTATTCTCAAATGCCTCTTCCCAAATCAAAGATGAAATAAATCAAGAAGCATATCAAGTTTGTAAAAAGAAATAAAAGAAGCTATAATCATTGGTCATGGGTAAATCACGAAGATCTCTTTATGTACAAAATCACATCAAGTAACAACCAGTCTTGATAATAGTTAAACACAAGTTACCTACATGTATATATAAGTTATATTAGCAAGATTGCAAAATCCTGCCAACGAAATTCAATAAACATTGGAAACCTAGACGCTGTGTAATGTGTAACAAACAGTTTCTGCATGTGTAAAACACAAAATGCTTACATGTAAATACATATATTAACATGTAAGATTGCAAAATCCTGCCAAAGATATTTAATAAACATTGGAAACCTAGAAGCTGTGTAATGTGTAACAAACAGTTTCTGCATTTGCAAAACACAAGTAACCTCAATATAAAGCATAAGTTATACCAGGAGCCTGTTTCACAAAGCGGCGTAGCGTAAGTTTTCACGTAACTGCCATGGCAACCCATACTGTAGAGATACGTTGGTAAGAAAGTTACGCAAAAAATACATTTACGCCGCTTTGTGAAACAGGCTACAGACCTCTATCATAGACTTCTGGTTGTACTTGAAAGTTTACAAAATCCTGCCCAAGGTATCTAATACATCTACACATAGAAATGGAATTTAGCAATGTTTATTTTTGCAGAGTAATGGAATCAAAAACATGGACCCCGGACATGGTTTTATCAAGTCTGGAAATCAAACAAAATATTTTTTTGAAAATAAATCACTTTTCTCTAAAGCTGGAAAATTATTCTTGTATATTTACATTTTCTGTTCCCTAAAAAATCTTTTACATGCATACATTACCCAAGAAAGATTTTTCCCTTTTTTGTTCAATTCATTTATACATATTTGCATATATAATCATATATAGTTTTCTTTGTACATTTTGTATACAAATATATCAACTCCAAGGCTTGTCCGTGAAAAAGAAATAAATAATCTAACCCCTTTATACAAAAATTGTTTTTTTCAAATGTGACATGTATAAAATCAATCAAGAACGATTTCGTTTATAAATTAAATCTCAATCAAAGGAACATACATGTAGCAACAGATAAAAATGGAAAAATGGTATCCACAAAATCAAAACTATACAATAGACGTTTTCTATGCAGAATCAATGAGCTACCTTGAAAACAAAACACCTTTTAATAAAGAGTAACAAATGAAAATTTCTGTTGCATCTGAATTGATAAACCATCTCTTGGTTTGAATTTATAATTTTTTTAGTTTGGTCTAAACGATTGCATATGTTTATTGAAGAATGTTTACATTACGGTTTTACTTTTTGTCTTATGCTATTATCTCCCCTTGATAAATGTTCACGAAAGAACTCTATTGTACCAAATTTATGTCGTCAGTTTGTTCTAGCCATACTCCTTGGAATGTCCACAAAAAATGGGTCTCTATGGTGCTGAGAATCTAGCATACACTCCCTGACATTTGCACTCTGACGAGCAAAGAAAAAATATATAAAATCTAGCACATTCCAGATTTCTCGTCTAACCTTGAAATGGTTTATCTTTTTGCAATAATTAAACAACTCAAAGACATTTTTTACAAACCCTTGATTATCTCATCAATAAAAAAGGCTCCATGGTTATTTTAGACAAGAAAATTTTCCCTGTGCCTGTGTGTTTTAGTGTTCATACATAAAAAAGGCTTGTGTCAGGAAAAACGTATATCAGTTTAACGCCAGAGGATCCCAGTAATGTGATAATGGCTGAACAAACACCCGTAAACATGTGAACTTTGGAGAAGTTAAGATATTGAATTGAATGATAATAGGTCACATGCTACTTGGAAGGGTAACCATATTTGTATATGTAAATACTGTTAATTGTACATACATGTATATAGTATAAAAGAAACACTCACGTTAAAATAAACAACTTCTAAGGTTTATAGACCAATGACGACTAACCAACTCCAGACAATTATAGAAACTTGTCTAAATAGTTTTTCTAGTTTCCCCGTTCTCACTGTGCGATTTGTAGCACCAACCTGTAGCATGCGATTCAAATGGATGCTTTTGATTGACAAATCGTATCGACCAATTAAAAGCATCTATTTTGATCGCATCCTACAAGTGGATATGACAAATCGCTCCATGAGAACGGGCATTTAATGTCCCTGTGAGACTTGATTTTCCAAAACATGGTATACATAGGAAGGGTTATTTAAATCCAGAGGGTATTGCCTCTGTTAGCATGTTATAGATTAAAAATAAACAAAGGCCGGATCTTCGTAAACAAACGTTAGCTGCTAATAGTGTGGGTTAATAAAGTTTGGGAAAATATGGAGGTTTCAAATGGTGTAAGCTGCCAAATTATAATATTTCTGCTAACCAGTATAGGGATGATTTTCTCCAAATCTGCAAATAAGACTCTCTATTCTTCTTCTGTCAACAAGAGTGATTTTGTATTTCAAGAACTACAAAATGGGTGATTTTCCGTCTGTGAAATATATGTAAATTCAAAGGAGTCCTTCGATAAAATTCCGAAGCTGATAAAGTGGCATAACAAGCCCAAATAAGGTGTGCTTTTCGATTTTCAAGAAAATGGGACGGTTTGAAGGTCATCAAAAAACTCTCCATTGAGTATGTGAGATATCCAGACTGAAGTTCTGTTTGAAAAGTTAACAAAATTTAAATAACCTAGATGAACATTGATTCGTTTTATAACTCAGTTACTTTCAAACTGGTAACTGGCAACCATCCCACATAGGTCGTTCGAGTGAAAACCCAGTCAGAAAATTTTCTAATTTTTTTTTTGGACTGAGTGGGATTCAAACCCGCGATCCATTGGTGGAAGGCTGTTTGGATTGAGCGTCTAACGCTCTACCTACTCAGCCACGGAGGCCCCCCTCCAAATTCGGAAGGTTGGAAGCTAAATGCCACTATAAAAAAAATGTCATAGACTTGTATTAACCCAAACTCCTTAACTGAAGTTTTCAAAAAAATAAGTAGCAAATATATCATATTTAAAATTTTGACAATTTTGGCAGCTTACATCACTTTTATGGGAACGAAAGTATCCACTAAAGCACTACTTGTTGACACGGAAAAGCTTAAAGCCCCCAAAAAGAAACAAATAGTTCGAGATGATATTAATTTCCTACACAAACAATGATAAACCATAATACCGATAAAACAACAAATGAAATAAACCGAAAATATATTCATGGTAAATGTTGCTTATTTACAATGGAATGAATGAATCACAGCTCTCAATTTTACAAACACACTTCACTGCCTTTTCTTCTGCTCCTATTTTTCTTGCTGCGGTGACCTCTAGCCAATTTAAGGCTTTTGTCAAATTACTCCAGCATATCCTTAAAAAAAGAAATAATTTTTTTTTATTGAAGGTTTTTTTTTTTAAAGACATTCCCCATAAATGTTTGTTCGTTGCTCAAAATGAAATGGATTGGTGTTTTATGCAGCGCACTCAATATTATTTCATTTATATATGGTGGCGTTGCCAGGTTAAGTGGGGGAAGAAAGCGGGCTCATTGGTCGGAGGAACCCCCCGACCTTTGGTGAGTACCCTCAGAATTAGATGAGATACAAATGTCAGTCATCAACAAGAGACCATGATACGCCCTGAAAAAAAATCTGGGCCAGGGTGAGAATGAAACTCACAACTCCAGGTAACCACCCCATGGTTCATCTGAGCTACCAGGCACTGCTGGGATCAGCTCTCTCCCTATATTCTGCTCAATTACTAAATACCCTTATTACGCCATTGTATGAATTGTATGGTAATGACGTCACAGTAAGTCAAAGTAAGATTGATGCAAAAACTCAATGTAGAATCCTTTTCCCATACACAAAGGCTACTGTGCAAGCCTCAATTCTGAAGTCAAAAGGGTCAATAAATTAGTAATTGGAAATAAAACTACTCATCAGCAGTACTAAGGCTGGGTTGATATTTTTACCCCAAAAACAAAATATTAATAAATAATGTTTTACAATTTAATAAGGATTGTTGATCTTTTATGCCGCACTCAAGATGATTTCACTTATACATGTATGGTGGAGTTGCCAGGTTTAGTGGGGGAGGAAACTCTTTGCCTGGAGGAAACCCCCGACCTTCCTGGCAACTCTTCAACATACTTAACAATAAGAAAACCATAATAAATCCTTACCACATCGGAGTCGTCGTGATATGACATAACTTTTGGTAAAGAATTGGACTGACGTGGAGCAGTACTACTCCTACTCGTGCTACTGGAGGCAACTCTTCCATTTGACTGAGATCGTTGAGAACTTGTACGTTCCTGAAATACAAAGGAAAATTAAAAACACTATCCAGAAAAAGATGATGACGGAAACATATCCATACCATGTGCACAGCATGTGAGATGATTATATAGGTAACCAAGGAGAGAAAAAAGGATTGATAAAATAATCGAGACATAACCATACAAGGTAAGTTTATTCGAAAAACATTTGAAAGGAGTGTTTCAAATAGTTCTTAAAATCCTAATCATTATACATCATAACCTCTCCTGGCAATGTGGAAAAAGTTGCCAGGTACTCTCCAAAGGTCGGGGGTTGAAAAGTAGGTTGATTTTAATTGATTTATGGTTTTTTTTTGCTGCACTCAAGACCAGGCTATTTGCCCTAAGGAAAGCCCAGACCTTCTGTCCCTCACAACTTTCCCCACATAGGGCAATCAAGAGAAAAATCCTCATAGAATTTTTTTATATTTTACTTTGTCTGGGTTTTTTTATTTTTGCATTTTTGCATTTCTTATTTCACTCTACCTGCTAGTTTATATTATACAGAGAGAATGATAGTGAATTACCTCATCGTCCGAGTCAATATAAACTGTGCTGCCAGACGATAAAACATTTTCCAAATCCCCATCAAAATCCTGCTCATCTGTTTGGTTGAGTAAGGAATATCTGTAAGTTACTTGACTGAAACAGATATATATCAAGCATTATTAAAGTTGTGACGTCACACTTTTGGTCCAACAGCAGATTATTGTTAAACGATGGGAGGCCTCTAGAAATACATACAGATTAACTTATATAAAAGCCATCAAAGTACTTAAAACATTTCACGTTAATTACTGCCAGTGACCCTCAAGCTAATAAAAACAGAAAAAAGTGCATTCTGTCTGTGCCTTATCTGTGTCGCCACTTATTCCATTTCAAGATGCGATGTTGCAGCAGTTATTTTTAGATCAATAATGACATTTTTTCTTAAGTGGGAAAATTAGTTCGGAATATGTAGGTCAGTCCTTCAACAGCACATTTCAAAGCCAAGCCATTGGCTAAACTGCGACACATGACTACTCTATAACGTACCAATTTTATTCACGAATGATAAGAAAAATCTAATGAAAAAAGGGTGGCGCCCTTGTGAATGGCCTATGGAGCTTATTCTCTATAGTAACGATACATTTGAATTTCAATAATTCGTTTATGAGAGGTAAAACATACATTGGACTAAATGAACACTACTCTTTCCATCTAAACTACATGTAGTCTAACGTTAACATTTGTTTTCCCGTTAAAGAATCCAGAGTTCTGTATTTGACAGAGATCTTCCACAGAACTTCACCATGCAAGTTAAACTGGGTCCCAATCAAAACACAATTTTCATTGTAAAATGAAGTTGATATTAACTTAATAGACCCTTTGTGCTTAAGGATTGACGTTTGCGCAGAAGCGTCGTTGTATGGCAAAATGACGCTAAATTTAGTTTTAAGATTAATCTGATGTCGGAATCGTGTTCATTTCGTCTATGACACAATGCAAAAGAGGCGTGTCACAGTGACTGCAACAGAGGAATGACGTCAATGCCATACAATTTGAACGTCATAAAAACGTCATTCTAAGCGGACAGGGTCTATAGGCTATGTGTTAGACAGCAGACACTTCCTTTTTTCTTGCTCTTCTTATGTCGTATACAATCACAGAATTATAAAGTGATAACGTCATATATGAATACTGGTAGTTCACTTTTTCTTCATCTAATATATTAATAGGTTGATTGATTGATGTTTTACGCCACACCCAAGATTGTTTCTCTTGTATCGCCAAGCAGGGGAGGAAACCAGGCTTATTAACCGGAGAAAAGATCGACTTTCGGAGGGTACCTGGCAACTCCCCCACACACCGTGATGAAGTGAAAAATCCACTCAGAAGTTTTTTCATTTTTCCGATTTGGTCTGAGTGGGTGCATTACTAGGGATATTAAAATACTGATAGTAATAGAGACTAACAAAAGCATGCATGTTAAGAACTCACTGTCGTCGGAGAGAATAATATCGACAGACGAAGAACAGCGTCATAAAGACGATCAATCCTAGAACCACCAATGAAATGGCTACAACAATAAGGAATCTTTTACTACTGCTTTTTTCCGGAGGTTTCGTAACTGGCTCCTCCTCCTCTAAAATTTTTTTCACGTAGGAAGACTGAAATGGTAAGCAAATCCTGAATGTCAGACAATACAGCCATAAAATGTAGACCTGTGTAACATCCTACAATTTCTTTTATAGCTATAAAGAACTGCAATAACAAAAGAGTAACATGCGTGCCCCATTATCGATGCATGTATGGCATCCTGGAATTTATATAATAATACTATATAGTGTGTTATAGCACATGTAATACTCCCCCCCCCCTCCCCCCACACACACACACATTTATGAAAACATGAAGAAGCCCTTTTTTTTTTTTAATAAAGACAGTTATTTGAATAAACAAAATCTTCAGTTCTTTCTAACTCCTCAACCCATTTAAGTCCCATGAGCTGCTAAAATTTCAGACTTATTTCATGAATTCAGATTGTCACAAAGTACCTTGGGAAACTAAAGGATTGACGCTGATATGGCCGAGTTTGGTATTAACAAAAAACTCTTTCTATTTTTTTAACAAATAATGAACAATTAGAACAAAATGTTCCCTAAATTTGGCAGCTCACTTAAACGAAACAAAGAAGAACATTTTAGTACATGCATGTATAATGAACAATTAGCTAATTCTGTTTCAACAAAATGTTCCCTAAATTTGGCAGCTCACGCCACTTAAACGAAACAAAGAAGAACATTTTAGTACATGCATGTATAATGAACAATTAGCTAATTCTGTTTCAACAAAATGTTCCCTAAATTTGGCAGCTCATGCCACTTTAACCAAACAAAAAGGGACATTTCAGCGCATACATGTTTTCATGCTGCACTTGCATTTTGGACATACCTTGACCTCTTCCAATATAATGCTTTTCTCTTCAGGGTTACATTTTTCATTCATGTTAATAAATTTGTCTTTTACATACTGTAGACCACCAGTACATTTATCCCCAGGTATTTTACGATATCTACAAGAAAGAAAGGAAAGCATCTTTACAGCACACATATATATCATATTTCTATGATAGATTCGGCAAAGAAAAACTTTTCTTTAAAATACTTTTTCTTTTACTGCCATATAGTATTGTTCAGGGAGAAGAACACACTGAGTAGTTGCCCAATGTGGAGGAGTTGCCAGGTACTGGCCGAAGGTAGGGGGTTTCCTTTCGGTAAAAAGAAACAGTTTCATGCCAAACTAAATCCTGTCACTGCATATCAATATATGAACAATCTTTAAGTTAAACCCAGATCTCATTGAAAGCTTTTAAAAATTTGAAATTTTGATTTATGTTTTACACAACTCAAGATTATTTCACTTATAACCCAGGGCTCTTTGCCTTGAGGAAACCCTTGACCATTCTGCGAGTACTTGGCAATATTTGGCAATCAAATTTTCTAATTTTATTTGACTTGAGTGCGATTTGATGGAAGGGGTGTGTCAGGCTGAGAAACTATCACTCTAACCAACTGGGCCACTGAGGACACCGAAAATTGATTGAAAGCTACTAATCAAAATGAAAAATATGTCACTAACCCTTTTGTAATTATCTTGTCCACATTGCCATTGAGACAAATATCAACAATTCTTGTTTTAAATTCTGGTTCTTCTTGACAGGTGTCACTACCGGGTGGTCGGTAAAATCCAAACTCACTAAAACACATAAAACAGGTTGTGAGAACAATAACATTCGAATTTCAATGGATATAAACTTAGTTTGCCACCATAGGGAGCGCAAGTCTCATAAGAATTATTACGAGATTTTGTGATATCCGGTGACAGATGACGCCATTAAGAACATTTTTATGACGTTGCAATTCCATTTGACACATTTTGTTCCATAACGTCAGATTTAATCGTCATGTTAGAACGAAAAACGCTCCGTCACATTTGCAATGCAGTGACGGAAATATGTGGAATTCGCATGTGACTTGCGCTCCCTATTGCAGTCAGAGGAGTGTAACAAGGGGAATTCAGTGAGAAAACCTGTCCAAATTATTACTGGGAAAACACTTCACCCATATCTAATCAAAATACATTCAGACTCACCATTCGTAATCTTCAGTAGTACATTTACATATTTCTTGATTCTTTGGAGGAACTACTGTCTTTTCATTTTTACACCTGTTTAACAAAGAATCCACAATATATCATACAGCAAATACAGTTTCAAATTGTAGTCACATTTATTGAAATTGATTGTTTTGACATCGCATTAAAGATCATTTTACTTAGATTGTGACAAGGGTTTATTGGGGGAGACAACCAGGCTTTTTGCCTGGGGAAAATTGAAGCCTTCGGCAAGTACCAGGCAACTCTTCCACATCAGACCAAAAATCAACTCGGAAATCAGAAATTTGTCCTTTTTTTTAAAGGGGGGGTGGGGTGGGGGGACTCAGTGGGAGCCGAGCCTGCACATCATCGGTCACAGCATATTTATTGAAATTGATGGTTTGGTGTTTTACAATGTACTCAAGATTATTTATTGAACTTTGTTGCAGCGTGAAAAGGGTTTATTGTGGGAGGAAACCAGATTCTTTGTCAAGAGGAAACTCTCAGAAATCATTGTAATCATTTAAGATTGACCTGTATAGTGGCATGGTTAGGGTAATAGAAACTCAATGTTCTGCAAAGCAAATATGCTATATTAAGTTTACTTGGGTATAAAATATTAAATATAGTTAGTTGTCTTACCATGAATCAGCCTTTAACCTCTGGAATGTCTCTCTCATACCCAATAAACAGCCACTCTGCTCAGGATTATCTCCCTTGCCATGGAGATCTTTATGGATTGTCACAAGGTCATAATCGTCCGCTTGACCTACAAACAGAGTGACCGAGTCATGGAACAATAAAATGGCATGAGCAGCTAAATATACTAAAATTAGCTGATTATTATTATTATCAACAAATACAAAAAATAAGAACTTTTTACCTACAAGCGTTAGAGAGTTTGTTTTGAGTGTACATTTTGTTTGTGTTGAAGTAAAGGCTGGAAGTGTATGTGGGAACAAGTTGTTGGGTCGATTTCTGTTATAGTTGGACAGAAGAAGTGACATTGGTAGCAGAGCGTATCTACGGTCAGCATGACAAGCAATTATAAACAGCCCAATAAATTTGACAAACAGTCCTACGAAACCTGGAAAAATGAGCTTGAAATATGGCGGAGAGTAACCGCTTGGTAACCGATTTGCCGGAAGACAAGCAAGCTTTGGCGATATCGTTGTCACTTACGGGACGGGCCCAAGAGGCAGCTATAGAAATTTCAGCGGACATTTTAGCCTCAAACATCGGTATGACCTCCCTTCTTATCAAACTAGATTCAGTATTTTTGAAAGAGACTAAAGATTCAGCTTACGAGGCTTACCGTAAATTTGACGGATTAAAAAAAATGAACGAATGATAGAATTCATAACAGAGTTTGAACGTTTGTATAACAAGGCGAAGAAATATGAGATAACGCTACCTGATGCAGTACTATTCAAGTTATTAGATAATTCTGGCCTGGATCAACGTGAACGTCAGCTTGCACTGACAGCAACTACTGACTTTGCATTTGATGCAATGAAAAGCTCTTTAAAATGTATTTGTCTTAGATAGTGTGTCTTAGATATAAAAAGGCCAACCCTAAGCCAGCTGTGGGGTTTCCCAAAACTTTAATATTGAAGTGAAGACACAGTGGCTTACTCCCCTTGGAGTAATGGCCTTCTTGAATGCCACAATCAGACTCTAACGCATATTCTATTAAAAGTAAAAAGTGATCAAAACCTACCTTGGGAAACAGCATTAGCCTGGGCAGTTATGGCCTAAGATGCTTTAAACAATGAACAAGGTTTTTGTAGCTAACTTGCCTAATATTCTTAGTGACAAACTTCCAGCTTTAGAAGGTAGTACGAGAAGTGCAATCATTGGTAGACATATCAGTGCTTTACATGCAGCCAGAACGGCATTTACGGAGGCTGAGTCATCAGAACGCATCAGACGAGCATTAAGAAAACAAGTAAGACCTTTTTGTGATAAATTTATTTCTGGTGACAAAGTTTATTATAAAAGATCAGACAATGAATGGAAAGGTCCTGGAGTTGTAATCGGACAGGATGGGACTGTTGTATTTGTGCGACATGGTGGGATCCAAGTCCACCACTCCAGATTACAAAAGCTGAACACTGACTTACATATCAATGGCAGTCATAGTAATAGAACAAAAGAAAAGGATAGTGACTTTAACAACAAAAAACTAACAACCGATAATGAAGATGACAGTAAATTGTCTGATGACTCAACAGGGCCTACAGGATCTGAAATGACACACAGAGAACACAACCTAATTAGAGATACAACAGAAAAAAAATGAAAAAAAAATCAAGATTCATGCCGGTGACCAGATTGAATTTAAACATGATATGTCTGGATGTTTACATATTGCTACCGTGTTGAACAGAGCTGGTGTAACAACGGGGGTTCTTAAAGGGTTCGTGTCGGAGGATGTAAATCAACACATAAAACACAATGTCCAATTTAAATAACTATATTATTAATGGCTTCTCTTCTCATACACAAGTCACATATAAATTCTCTAAATCAATGTAAATACTCTAAACTCAATCAACTGTTTCTCTTGTCTCTTTCAACTGTTTATCCTAACTATCTCTTGTGTCTCTTTCAACTGTCTCTCTTACATATATCTCTCATAACTATTTCTACCAAGACAATATATAGTCTCTCATACCAGAAGTCAAGATGACATGTAATATACCTTTGACCACTGCCCTGACCATATCTCTGTTTGATCAGGTGCAGGATAATCTCCAGGATGTCACATTATATAATTCCATACGTAAACAGGTACAAGAAAATCTACCCTGTCATAATTCCCCCTCCCTTCAAAAATTTGGTCTCCAAATTTATTTGTTTATGGAATAGTTATAGTCTCTACAATATTTTCTATTCGACCAGGATAATCCAAGGCTCACAGTCTTTTCTCAAAGTTACATAATTAAATCAATACCAGAGTATGTAAATCAAAGTTATAAATGCATGTATCATATAAACCCTGCATTAAATTTAAATATTCTCAGCTACGAATCAATACGTCAATTCACAAAACAAATGACAAGTATATCAACTAAAAACAACCTAAAAATTCCCTAAAACAGATCACAATACTCTACAAAACATTTCTCAAAATGTCAACTTGTAGGTTGTCAACAAAATCAAAAAAAGGTAACATTTAGGTTAACAACACTCTACAGGTATTATGTAGGCTTACATACCCAAATTTCTTACAAATCAACTAAGTCATAAAACAAATCTAAACATCAACATTACTTAAACAAAATGAACACACTAACAATAATAACTGAAATTTACATATGGAAGAGTCTTAAAATGTCTATGATTCTCCAGAGAACGGATATCCAGGTCTCGGTTTTTTAAAATAGAGACATATGATCACTTCACACAAATAACTTTTATTGAAATCAACTTTCACTAATGTCATATCGAATTTTTCCTCATTAAACTCCTAATTTCTAAATCTCCACTGTCTAAGTTTTTAAAAGTCCATAGTCCATATTTCACATCCAAGTCAATAGCCATATTTCAATATCATCTCCTGTCTTAGTGATCAGTGTTTGTTCTGTAATCCCCATTGAATGATTTTTATCTGCTCCTGGAAGAAAATTTCATCAGCTAATGATAAGCGATTCACCTTTATCTCTTCTTCTTGCCGGGCGTGAAGATGATCCAGCAGTTTTCGTAACTGATCATCCGATTGAGCAGAATCTTTCACTAAAGTGGACGTACATGTAAGCTGTGCTGCAGGTACATGTATCTGGTTGTTGCATGTCTGATCGTCGGTTATCTGTTGGTCCTGAGGTTCAATACAGTTCTTTTCCTGGATACTCAAGCTTGACCTGGGAACCCATTCTCGGGAATCTGGACCTAGGTTCTCCCATTGAACTAACACTTCCTCCTTGCCATTTTTAACCCTTTGACGATAGATCTTTTCAAACACCTTTGGTATTGCTTTTCCTTTGCAGTTGCACGTATTATCATTATTTGAAGCACTTATTGTTGAATTATCACTTGGTTTTTCAATCAAGCCAGATGAAATATATTTTGGTGAAGAAATTGAATCAGTTTTTAGTGATTGACCACCTGAATCTATCTGACACATCACACCTACCGATGACACTTTTGGCAGTTTTTGATCTCTTCACACTTCAGGCTTTTTGTTTGATTGGACGGTTTCATAGTGTCTGTTTTGTCTGTACTGATCTCTTCGAAATTGGGATGGTGTTTTCTTATTTCTGTTAAAGCAGCTAGCATTGCCCCAAACAAAAATTACCTGCGTAGCTTCTGAATTGACAGTGTTTATTGTCCAGCTTGTAGGTTGTTCACTCAATCCCAGCATACTCAGAAGTGTAGCAGCATCAAACTGTGGCACTTGCATCTTTTCAAATTTCAAATTAAAATAACTCACTTGTTTCCTTAGGGATCGTAGCGACAGCTGAAAAGTGTCACTGCTCGGGTTCTCCGCCAATTGTAACAACGGGGGTTCTTAAAGGGTTTGTGTCGGAGGATGTAAATCAACCCATAAAACACAATGTCCAATTTGAATAACTATATTATTATATGGCTTCTCTTCTCATACACAAGTCACATATAAATTCTCGAAATCAATGTAAATACTCTAAACTCAATCAACTGTCTCTCTTGTCTCTTTCAACTGTTTATCCTAACTATCTCTTGTGTCTCTTTCAACTGTCTCTCTTACATATCTCTCATAACTATTTCTACCAAGACAATATATAGTCTCTCATACCAGAAGTCAAGATGACATGTAATATACCTTTGACCACTGCCCTGACCATATCTCTGTTTGATCAGGTGCAGGATAATCTCCAGGATGTCACATTATATAATTCCATACGTAAACAGGTACAAGAAAATCTACCCTGTCATAATGGTAAGGCAACCAGCAAATATAAATCCTGGTATAATATACAGTACAATGAACCAAGCGATAAAGCAGGGATAAAACAATCCATTGATTTAAATACAGTAACTGAACTTAAAAAACTAGAAAAACTTAAAGAAGTAAGTGATGAGTCTAACTCTGAAGAAACTGTTAACGAAATAAAAGATATTGACTTTTCAAAGGCCAAATCCGCCGTATTAAACAATTGGCTAAAAACTCTGTGTACGTGCCTGTTCCAAATACAGGTCAAAAATGTGTTTCAACCTGATGGATATGCACCATGAAAGACACACCAACTGGAATTGTTCCTAAAGCTCGGCTTGTTGCAAGAGGCTTTGAAGAAGTGAACAAAGACCAAATTCCGAAGGACTCCCTAACCTGTGCTACAGAATCATTGAGAGTAGTTTTGGCCGTCATTGCACAAAATCAATGCGCACCTATAACCATGGACATAAAGACAGCTTTTCTTCAAGGATCTAGATTGTCAAGAGATATTTATGTTCGGCCACCAACAGAGGCCAATTCAAGGGAGGTTGTGTGGAAATTGAACAAGAGTTTTAGTAAACTCAACATACACCAGCCGTGGCAAAGTCGAACCGCTACGATTAACAACTTTACATTTAATATAACATTTGCTTTAATTTCATCAATTAAAATCTCTCGTTTTCTGGATTTGATGAAGCTGCAACTAAATACCAGTACTTTTTATTACACATACGATATTTGTTCAGGTAAATTCCTAAATTCAAAAATATTGTGGCTGTTTTGACATTGCTGTTATGTTCCTTAATTGGGAAGGAGCAATCAACGCAATAGCTTAAAATTCTTGAATTTTCACTGTTTTGACTTGGACACTGTTCTATTGGACTTGGCTGTAATAGTTTTAGTACAAAGCAAACAAACTTCAGGCTGACCACTGATATGATGGTGTGTAAATATACAAACCTTGTGTGTCCACTTCAGTGGATGTCACTGTCCCCTTATCTCTATTTAAACAGCCACTCCAGATGGGTAATAAAGCTGTGAAAATGGTCTTTTTTGTTATTATAGCCCACATTAAACTATTCAAGAAAACAGTCTCAGAATGTATAAATTAATTGGCTTCCAGTATTACTCTGGATTAAGGGTACTCAAAGAAGCATTGATATATTTTAATTTATTAATTGACTGTGCAAGTTATTACCCGAATCAACCTTCGCGGCCGGGTAATATCAGCAGACGAATCAAATTTGTATAACCTGTAGGGCTGTATTAGCCGAGTTCAAGTCATATTGGCCGAGTTCAAGTCATATTGGCCGAGTTCAAGTCATATTGGCCGAGTTCACAGAGTGTGGATGAAAGACGCAATGAATATGTGACGTCCCAGAGTTTGGCATACGCAGACGGCAGATGTTGATATCAAAATGTTTCATCTTTCATATTTGGCCTAGTTCATTGGTCATGACAAAAGACCAAGTTTTTAGGCAGGTTAATGTTTTACTATGGCAGTTACGACAGGTTGAAAGTCAGTGGCAAATATCGACTGCATAAAGTAAAGCTTACCACATTACAGCCATGTAAAGTTGACGAACTCCTTCTTCTAGGTCTATGCTATCGGAATGTAGAAGTAAAAACTTTATTCTTTGCTTATTTGTTGTTAAATTTGCGCCGCTGATTTTTTCGACGGGTCTTCTTAAAGAATATCACTTTTTTAACATGGAAGTGATCTGGGCCAGGAAAAAAAATAAAAAATTCGGCAGATCCCAGATTTCTCGGCTAGCACATTGGGTGACATAGATTTAGTGACCAGCGGCATAACAGCTATGTCCAAGAAGACAGACCTAATCTTGTACAATTTCATGTGACGTTATATAAATAATACATAGTACGTTGCCAGACAGTGCTAAACATGTTAAACACATATTATGATTAAAAAATATAAGCAAATAGATATTCAATTTCGCAGATTTAGGTATTATTCCGGAGATTTCAGTCTCAATGTGGTGAATAATTACGATACCGAGCAACGAACTGATAAAAATTTTACTGGGGATCCCGGACCTTGAAGTTGCCCCGCTGCAACTTCAACAACCTCTAGTTTTTTCCTGTCGTTGGCGATGGATAGCTATAATACCAGCCTTATGTGTGCACTTTGTGACATCCTTTTTGCCTGTTTTTTGTCTTTCTATTTATATGTATTCTAGACCTCCTGTTGCTTGTAAAATGGCATTATAACGTATGCATGCACATAATTGATGTTTATTTCACTTATATTCCAGCGTTTCTCGCTTTAGTGGAACAGTAAACTGGAGTCTTTGAAGGGAGAGAACTCTGCCCTGTAGCAAGTACCTGGCAACGTTCCCACATAGTAAAATACCCACGCAAACATTTTTCAAATTTTTTGGGGTAGGGACTAAATGTGATTAGAACCCATGACCTATGGATAAAAGGTCTGTGTGGGACTGAGGGCCAACAACTCTAACCCCACTGGACCACCAAGGCCCCCAATAATGGGATTAGAACCCACGACCTATGGATGGAAGGCCTGTGTTGTACTAAGAAACTATCAGAAGAAAAGATATACTTACACTTATTAGTAATGAGATCTCCAAAGTCAATTGTATGCACCTGCCAAACTCTATCTGATTGGCCGAATCCCCACACACCGATATTTAGAGACAGAGAGCCTGGTTCAGTTAACAGCCCAGTATATATGATGGGGTCAGAAGTAAAGTTATAGGTATGCCAACAGTGACCCATGTCCAGGGAAAACTTTAAATAGGTGACCGTATTGGACTGTGTCATAGGTATAGCCAGGAGTAAACCTCCACTGTCAGCTATCTGATAATGATGGGGCCCATCTAAAACCTACCAAAAAATTTAAAATAAATGTGAAATAAGAAATCAAAATCTTCAAGGCAATCTATTGATGTTTTATGATTGTTAATCTTGTTTCGTGGCTTGTCACATTTAGTGTAGGAGTAAACTATGATGGAGGTGACCATCAACCTTAGGCTGTTAACCATTTCACTTCTAAGAGCAATTGAGCAGAAACCAAATAAAAAATGTTGTGTTTTTTTTTTATTTCTTGAATTTAAAACATACAATCGAAAAATTGTCTAAATTGCCTTAAACTGATAAAAGGGTTGCTAGATTCGGTGACCAATTAAGTCAGCAATGTTTAGCCAATGGCCTGTCTACAGGGACCTGTCCAATGGCCTGTCTACAGGGACCTGTCCAATGGCCTGTCTACAGGGACCTGTCCAATGGCCTGTCTACAGGGACCTGTCCAATGGCCTGTCTACAGTGACCTGTCCAATGGCCTGTCTACAGGGACCTGTCCAATGGCCTGTCTACAGTGACCTGTCCAATGGCCTGTCTACAGTGACCTGTCCAATGGCCTGTCTACAGTGACCTGTCCAATGGCCTGTCTACAGTGACCTGTCCAATGGCCTGTCTACAGTGACCTGTCCAATGGCCTGTCTACAGGGACCTGTCCAATGGCCTGTCTACAGTGACCTGTCCAATGGCCTGTCTACAGTGACCTGTCCAATGGCCTGTCTACAGTGACCTGTCCAATGGCCTGTCTACAGTGACCTGTCCAATGGCCGGTCTACAGTGACCTGTCCAATGGCCTGTCTACAGTGACCTGTCCAATGGCCTGTCTACAGTGACCTGTCCAATGGCCTGTCTACAGTGACCTGTCCAATGGCCGGTCTACAGTGACCTGTCGAATGGCCTGTCTACAGTTTTCTGTACAATTGTTAAGAATCTGGTCACAGAATCTGACAATCCTTATATCCTTGGAAGGATTATTAAGTTATATGAGCAAAAGCTCCTAGCTATCTCATTAACATTATGCTCTGATAATGAAATAATTCAATACGTGGCAATTGTCCATGTAGTTTGTGACCACCATTTAAAGCTTTGACAAACCTTTCTCCAGCTATAGCCTCCATCCTCTGTCAGGAAGACATCTGGTGGAGTGGTCTGTAGAGAATCAGCAACATGACCTAAACAATACAACAATATCTATTGATTGATTGTTTGGTGTTTTACGCCATGCTCAAGATTATTTCACTTATATGGTGGCATTGCCAGTTTAATTGTGGGAGGAAATCAAGCTCTATGCCCGGAGGAAATCCACGACCTTCTGGTGGTAACTGGCAACCATCCCACATAGAACATTATCTATTAAACAGTGACTTTAAAGGCATGATTTGATTATTTCTCAATAGATTGAAACCAAAGCTTAAAGAGAGTTCGAAACATTTTCTGATATCTATTAACCCATGTTCAATTAGAATGTACGATGAGGGTGGCGTGAAGGATGGATAATTTCCGCCAAATTGATTGATTGATGTTTTACGTCGCACTCAATTATCTCACTTACATGACAGCACTGTCAGGTATAGTGGGGGAGGGAAATAGCAAATTGATAGTTTATACAGAAGTCAAGATTATCATCGTTGTATATATTTATATGGAGCCATTTTCATTAATAGAAAGTGAGGAAGTATGGTAAAGAGAGGAGATGGACTGGTTCAATCTGTCTGTTATAAACCAATTGACTAGGCCAGAGGCCTGCCCGCGGTTGTTTATAAATAGCCACCACGATCCTCAGTGCAGATAGGAAGATAAGTATATAGGTACAGAAGGAGAGGTGAAGACTATCTTGACTTGGGAACGATAAGAATTCCGCTAATTCAAGAACGAGCAATGGGAAGATAACAGATTATTAGACTGCTTTCTGCCATGCTTGGTCTAAAACAACAATAACAGCAATTGCTTGATAGGATTATCGGTCGCTCCAAGCAGGAGGTAAGACACACAACGAGAAGTCTCAAACTTTTAGAGTGCTTTTCGGAATGTTTTGAGTAATTGAATTAGCAGAATTCTTACCGTAATTTTCACAGCCTGTCGATGGAAGGATCATGTAGGTGCAGAGAGCACAGCTTTAACCAACTCACTTCACCTTGAGTAATAAAATTCTTCATCTATTTATTGATTTGATAAGAAAACATTGTAACATAAGCCATCAACTCACCGTGAGCGAGAATAACACCCGTTGCAGATTCCACACTTAGAGGAGCCTCTGCCTTTATTCCACGACTTTGACTGTAAATATTATGCAATTGCAAGGTGCACTTCTACAATGAAAAACATAAAATTTAATTATTGAAAGTAAATATTAATTTAGGATAACAAAACGGTAAGGATATATCACCTGGCAACTCTTCCACATATGGCGATCGAGTGAAAAATCTGAAATTTTTCATTTTTTTCAACTTGGTCTGAGTGTGATTGGAACCCGCGCCGCATCGATGGAAGGTCTGTGTGGGACTGAGGGAAGATCACTCTAACCCACTGGATCACCGAGGCCCCCATGATATTTGATACGTCACAATACCAACACTCTAAGTTTGTCTAACCGTTTTACCCAAAACGTGTGTCTTAATGTCTTAATTTAGTTCTGTTTTATTTAATATTTCAGTCAATGTTAAATGCCTGATATATAAAGATTTCTCTTTATTTACAACCAAAAGAAATGTGAGAGTGCTGAGAAACACTGGAGAGTTGTTTTTCTTGGTTATAGAAGACTAACCTTGGCCTCATCTTTACACTTTGTTCCTTCTGGCCTGGGGATTGGTTTCCACTCGCCTCCACGATCGTAAGAGATCACCGAATGTATGCTGTCATCAGCAGCCATTTGACTGGCTATGTAAACACCACGCAAGGAGTCCACTTTGTAGAAATCTGTACTGGATGCTCCATTAGGGTAGAGATGTTTCTCAAGTGACACAGAGTACACAACTCCTTCTGCTGCAGATGTATACAATGTACCATGGCCAGTATCTGGAGAACAGGAACAATGAAACAATCAACAGAAATCTATACAATCTAATAGTTAGAAAATGTTTGAAACTCTCTTTAAACGTGGGTTCCATACTAATGATAAAAAATTAAAGACGAAGGCACCGGCACAGGTGCCGAAAGCTCGTGTTGTTAAAAACAACTGAGGACGTGGTGATGTCTTTAATTTTTTATCATTAATCTAATAGTTCTTATCATTGAACTATATACGTTGAATGGTGCTCATATGATATTTGAGTTCCAGCGAGCGCCGTCATTGCAACAATATAATTAGGCGATTTGAATCCAAGATGGCGGACATAATGCCCGTGACCATCTCACAGCAATGGTGGCACTTTCTACAACATCATAAGAGTAATTGTTTTATCAACCTGGAAATGCATCTGTTATTATGATTGATTGATTCATTGGTGGTTTAGACAACAATCTAGTCATTGAGGCTTTATCGTCAAAATACAAGATGCATGATGGTGGGGTATCAAACTGGCTAACATTCCACATTGGGTGATCTAGCGAAAACCTACTCAGAAATATTTTTCAATACTTTTCTTTGGTTATCGGAATTGCGAGAAGGCTTACGCCAGCATGAAGGAATATCACTTTACTGACTGAGCCACAGAGAAACCCCCCTTCAGACAAATTGAGACACAGTGAATACTCACCACCTGGATTGTCAACATGGAGAAACACCATGTCCTCAGAACTGTCCAAAATGGAATAAAACTGAAACACAAGAAAACATAACGTCTAGCAACACAAGGGCTCCAAAATATATCAAAGTTATGAGAAGGGGGGAGCTTGTTGGATTTATGAATAAGGACTCAAAGCTAGTTTGTATTTGTATACTAAATACAAATATTTGACTAAAATTATATTTGAAAAACACAAGCTGAAATGCAACAACCTTCGAGTAAGTCAAAAAAGAGCATGGAGAAACTATGTTCATTTTCACTAGTTGGTGAACTTTCATTGATTGGGGCTCAACGTCTAAGATAAGATTATATGGCGAAAAAAGTACCCATTAACGATTTTTGCTGTCTCAGTACGTCTTCGTGGCAGTTTGTACACATCGAAGGTCGTGTATGACATAATTTTTCCGAGTAGTTACGGAAAATATGCATATCTCCTCTACATGACTACCAGGAAACTAACGCGAAGGTTGTTTTGTTTCAAATTATGTTTTGCAAATATACATTTTGTCCATAAACAAACACAAACGAGCTTTAAATCCTGTTCATAAATCCTTCAACTCGGAATAGAATTTACTTCTTGTCCTGACTTGTAAAGTACATCTTGTAAATTTAACACAAAATAGCATGTATTAGGCAAAATTGTCTATATATCCTTTACCATACTAAAATGCCCCAAAGAAACACAAACCTTCAACATGGACTCGGTAACCCTTCCATAGAGCAAACAAGCTAAAACCTGATCAGTTTAAGTAAAATTTTACTCTTTCTATAAAAGTTTTTGACCCAAGTTTATAAGGGTAAAACCCTTGACCTTACCTGGTCATTTATAATAGTTGGAAGGAGTGTTTCATTCCAGTGTTTTCCACCGTCTAGTGACACTTGCATAAGGCGCTGACCAGGCTACAATGAGAACAAGTGAGAAAAACAGTTACTAAAAACAGCTACTGAAGTAAGTGCTATACGTGGTATGTATGGTTCACATGGTTTACATTACATAGGCAGTTTGTGCTCAGTTATGAACTCAAGTGATATATGTGGTATTTATGGTTCACATGGTTCAAATTACATAGGCAGTTTGTGCACGGTTATGAACTCAAGTGATATATGTGGTATTTATGGTTCACGTGGTTCAAATTACATAGGCAGTTTGTGCTCAGTTATGAACCCAAGTGATATATGTGGTATTTATGGTTCACATGGTTCAAATTACATAGGCAGTTTGTGCACGGTTATGAACTCAAGTGATATATGTGGTATTTATGGTTCACGTGGTTCAAATTACATAGGCAGTTTGTGCACAGTTATGAACTCAAGTGATATATGTGGTATTTATGGTTCACATGGTTCAAATTACATAGGCAGTTTGTGCACGGTTATGAACTCAAGTGATATATGTGGTATTTATGGTTCACGTGGTTCAAATTACATAGGCAGTTTGTGCACAGTTATGAACTCAAGTGATATATGTGGTATTTATGGTTCACATGGTTTACATTACATAGGCAGTTTGTGCTAAGTTATGAACCCAAGTGATATATGTGGTATTTATGGTTCACATGACATAAGCAGTTTGTGCTCAGTTATGAACTCAAGTGATATATGTGGCATTTATGGTTCACATGGTTCAAATTACATAGGCAGTTTGTGCTCAGTTATGAACTCAAGTGATATATGTGGTATTTATGGTTCACATGGTTCACATTACATAGGCAGTTTGTGCTCAGTTATGAACGCAAGTGATATATGTGGTATTTATGGTTTACATGCTTTAAATTACATAGGCAGTTTGGTCTCAGTTATGAACTCAAGTGATATATGTGGTATTTATGGTTCACATTACATAGGCAGTTTGTGCACAAACCCAGGCTAGTGATGACATTTTTATTAAGTAACAAATCATATATCAAATTTTAAAAATAAAACATATAAAGGAAATTATCTTGAGTGCAGAGTAAAACATCAGTCAATCAATAAATAAAGGTTAACGCTTTTAGACATTTAAGCAATAAATGAGAATTTAAAGGAAAAAAAAATAAAATATTTAATGTTTACAAAGATTTCCACTGACCTTTTTTCCTTCCACAGAACCATAGAGGAATTTATCTTCGAGTCCAAAGGAATAAACTTTAGAAATTGTTCTCCATGAGGTTCCTCCATCATTTGTTTTCTTCAAGTTGTATAGTCTTGGAGTATTCAGAACTATAGAAACAAATGTTAAATATCGCATCATCTGGAAAATGATTGTGGCTGAACAGCTACATGTACATGGATGATGAAGGACATACATTTTTCTTTCGCAATTTTAGCCTAGGGCCACATTTTTAGACTGCACAAATCGGGTAAGGGAAAAGACTGCTGGCTAAGATAATCGAGGAAAAATACAAGCTCTTTGTCTGAAGGAACCCACCTGCGTTCCATTCACACATATGGCTTAATTCTGCAGTAAAAAATGTTTTTATTTTTTCAAGTAAGCAACTGGCTATGTTTGCTGCCTGTAAAACTCTTTCTGATTGGTCAGTTAATGAGTCATAGTCCATATACTACATGTATGTGAAGTCAACATAACACATTTCATAAAGAAATGCAGCAGAGAGGAGAAATGTACATTTTTCAATCAAGAGTAGTTAAATGGATGTGAAAGATTGATTGATGTTTCACGCCACAATCAAGATTATTTCACTTGTATGGCCGTATTGCCAGGTTTAGTGAGGGAGGAAACCGGGCTCTTTGCCCGAATGAAACCTAGGACGTTCGGCGAGTACCTGGCAACGGGATGTGAAAGAGAGCAAGCCTTTACCGGTCCCTTAAAACCCAGCATCTTTGGCCCTCATTTGTTCACTTACAGACACAACATGCAACAGCATGGGTCATTTAGGATGCAAATAAAATGAGTGGAATGCATATAAATACACTGATTGGACACCCATGTAATGTATATAAGATGCTACAATTTATCTGATGGAGGTCAGGACACCAACATTTTGTGAGGGAGGGAAAGACCTGAAAAAGAGCACCCTGTGATAAATGGTCATTAAATGAGTCAAGTAGCTAGGTGACCGGAAGGTACATGTAACTATAAACAGTGTTTTAAGATGTCTCTGCTCAATACACATATCTTGATAGCGAATTCTAATCCTACTTTAAGTGGCATGAGCTGCCAAAATGTTGATATTTTGACGTTAAAACAGAATTTTGAAATTATACGTGATTTTTCTCAAGACGTATAAATCAAAAGTTTTTAGTGCTTCTAGTCTTGGAAATGTACGATTAAGTATTGTTTTGAACTAACTTTGGCTTAGAATGAATGAATAGTCGTCTCGGTTATTTAAATTTTGTTTACTTTTCAAACACATTTTAGGTTCGTACAGGCCACATACTGTTTGGATTTTCCTCAATTCAACGCCAATCATTTAGTTTTTCGATGGCCTTCAAAGTCTCTTACTGTTGTGACGATCAGAGATTATGTAAAAAGTGTACATTTTGGCAGCTCATGCCACTTTAAACCATACACAAACGAAAAAAAAAAAAACTCGACAAATTTTGATTGTTCACATTTTCAAACCTCCAACACAACATAGGTAGTCCCTGAAATCCTTGGATAACTTTCGATTTATCTCGAAAATAACATTCCGCAGGAACAAAAAGTATGTGTAACTTACTTTGATCAAACCAGTTACTTGTAGAATCCACGATATTCTCCAATACATATATTGTTCGGCTGGATTGGCCTCCATTATCCCCTTCGCTGGCTTTTGTACCCCTGGAAAAACATACCGGGATTCAAATATTGATGTTTAACATACTAAGAATAATAAATAAGATTCCTTATTACATTTGTATTTCACTTATAAAGCAAGTTGAAAAATGTTAAAAACCTCACCATCGGAAGATTGTTTGATTGATGTTTTACACCATACTCAAGATTATTTCACTAATATGGTCGCAGCCCACGAAAGTTAGTGCAAACGATCATTTTGTTCACATAAAACTTAGAGTAACCTAATTGTTTTTTTAATAATTTCATAACTTTTATCACTGTACAGTGACTCCATGAAATACATGAACTTGCTATAAGGGGGTTAATTCATGAATTCAATTGCAATAATTCACCCCATTCCCGTGTGCAGTTTCAACTGTGTCAGTGAGCAAGCATACATAGTTCAATGTTAAGGCAGTACGATAGGCGGGGGGTTATGAGAACAAGATAAATCATCAATAATACATGCGACAAACCTGAAGAATTGGGGGGTAATTCTCATATTCCCCCGAGATATACTTACCTGTGCAAACACTTGCCTTTCGACCCTAGGAGAGAGAGCAACATGCATTTTACACACTAAAATAAAAAATCTTGCCCTAATGTTCTGTATATACTATCCTAGTCTAATACCCTGTACTGGCTGTCCATTTGTAGGCACCGCGCATGCGCAACCCTTCCTCTTCAACTTCCTCTTTTTCAACGCTCGCATGCGTAATAGTGAGGGGAGGTTGGGCCGGGCTTAACTGTTTGCACAGGTAAGTATATCTCGGGGGAATATGAGAATTACCCCCCAATTCTTCAGATTCCCATAGATATAACTTACAACTGTGCAAACACTTGCCTCGAATCCCACAGTATGGAGGCGGGACTAATACGCAGTACAGAGCATTAGAAGATTTTCTTCCGGTAACATACTGTTCATTGACAACCAGCCTTAGTCACTTCGGGGCTGTTACCGCGGCCCTGGAGTGACAAAGGTAGTAAGTCTGCCGCCAGAGCAATAGGGAGCGTAAGTCTCATAAGAATTATTACGAGATTTTGTGATATTCGGTGACAGATGACGTCATTATGATTAAGACCGTTTTTGATGACATTGCAATTCCATTTGACGTCTTTTGTTCCATAACGTCAGATTTAAACGTCATTTTGGAACGAAAAACGGTCAGTCACATGCGCCGGTGACAGGAACTTTGTGGAATTCACACGTGACTGGCGCTCCCTATAGGCACATATACGTTGGCGGACGGTTTGAAAGCGGGTCGAACCTGATCCGCGTTCGATATTATCTGACGTGACGATTCCCGATAAAGTGGAGTTTCCTTAGATAGTTTGTCAAAAACTACGAATGAAATTCCACTGTAGATGAGGACGTCGGTATTCCATATGAAATTAGAAATCCGCCCAGCCCCAAAGGACTGTGGGACGTTCGATCCGTTCGCCTAAATCCTCGTTCTGCCGAAGACATTGTGTGGGGAAATCATCGTTTATTAAGCCCCTTGGTAAACGAAGATTGCACAGGAAATATATTCTCTATTAGAGAAATGTGTTTTATTTCATTGATTTATTTATTTCTTTCGAAATAAACTTCACTCGGAACGGAGTAAACAACATTCCTGTGTCGGCTACGAAGACCGGTGGTCTTCGCAAAGGTCCGCGCTCAAATCTGCAGCCTTTCTGCGTCTTGACAAGCAAAGTCAGCACCCAGGCTCAAGTGGCCGTACATACTAGGAATAACGGCTGTTCGTGTATTTCTTACTACGGTAATATACACAAGCACTGCAGGTTTCGGCGTTCACATCCCGTCGATCCGTAATGGCGAAAGGGTGTAACAGTAGGCTATCCAACAGGCCTATCAACCGACTTGTTACTGATTAGCCAATCACCGCTCCTTTCTTTCCCCGGCATGGGAATTCATGAAGATGGCGGAAAGAGGACAATTCCAGCAACTGTCGAGAGAAAACATCTCTAGTATGGTTTACGTCCGAACTTAAGATCTGTAGTCAGAACAGGTACGGTACTTCTTTCTTTTGCTCGTTTTGAAAAAAAGAAGAATTTACTTGAAACCCAGTTGGCGAGAAGTTTGTCTAAGATTTGAAGGCAACGATATTCTAATGAACTAGGAGCTCGGTCTTGTAGATTGCTTGATTGGTCTTCGCGCCGCACTGAAGCTATTTCACTTATATGGTGGCGTTGCCAGATTGTGGGGGAAGAACCCGGGCCCAGTGCCCGGAGGAAACCCCCCGACCATCGACATGGCAACAGGGACTGATCCAGGGAAAATTTGGGCATACCATTTCGGTTAAAAATGTTCCCACAATAAGACAAAACAACATCTCAGGCCCAAAATTCAACATTTAATGCTATTTTGACATTAAAATCTGTTGGTTTTAAGAATATGGGCGGATTTTTTGCTTGTGAGTTGGGCGCCCATACCTGTATACAGGTATCAAAATGTCTCTGGATCAGTCTATGGGCAACTCCTCCGCATACGGCAACCGCCATAATATCGAGGAGTTGTCATTTTGCAACGGTAACTGTGAGAAAAAAAGGTCAGGCCAATAAGTAATAGTAAGCTGTCTTGAGGCAATGCCACAAAAACCAAACAGCGCATCATTTTAAACTACGAACGGGCTGTTATTAATTTACAACCGCGTAGTAGTGACATAGTTTATCGGTCAGCCTTGAAATCTGAATGAAGGCCGAGTGAGCAGTCCAACCTGATGATTGATTAACCGATGAATTACGCTGCACTCAAAAGCTATTTTGTTTATATGGTGGCGTCGCCAGGTTTAGTGGGGGAGGAAAACCAGGCTTATCGTCCGGAGTAAACCCCGAACTTCGGCAAGTACCTTTGGAGTCTTGCACATACCCATCTTGACGAAGACTGCACGTGTGTCCGACGAGTGCAAACCTCGCCCTGCACTAGTGTAGTCTCCTAAGTAGTATGGTGCGAAGGTCATAGGGGACCCCCAAGACCAAACCTCCTAACGCCCGATCCCATAAATTATGGATGAGGGCTCACAATACTGCCAAGGGCCTGAATCCAAGAAGATTAGTCCTCGCCAAGGTTGCTCGTTGACGATGGCAGATTTATGTATGAAAACAAGATGAGGGGTACCTAGATATTACCAGTCGTCATGATTGGTTAATGGTCCCCCCCCCCCTCATGACCTGTGGCACAATTGGCAGGTCGTCCTGCAGGTCCAAGGAGGGGAAATCCGATTAATGTATTAATCGCTGATTTTTTGCTGCAATCCATGTTATTTCACTAACCGGGCAACTTGCCAGGTTTAGTGGGCGACCCTCAGGGGAGAGGGTTGCATGGCTGATGCTTTACGCCTCCCTTCGGCTTATTCCACTTATACTGCAGTTTTGCAAGGATAAGTTGGGGAGGAAACCGGGCTCATCGACTGGAGGAATCCCCCAACCTTCAGTTAGAACCTGGTAACCCCTCTACATACGGCGACCGAGTGACAAGTCCCCTCAGAAAATGTATTTGGTCTGAGCAAGATTCGAACCCGCGCCGCATGACTTGTGTCAGTGGGCCTAGGATTGACATGCACCCCAGGCCTGTGTACTTAAACTCGTTGAAGGGCCTTGGTTTTGAACTTGGTTTTCAAAATCAAAGGCAACCAGGTGGGGTCCATAGCCTATCTTAGCGGATGGGGAGACTCCCACGCTTGGGCGATTTCCCTCCGGTAAGCACAAGGCGAGTGTGGGTGACACTCGGGAGAGGTCGAACCCTGCGTTAATCCTGTTAACGACCTCCATCACCCCGCTGATAGGGGGGGGGGAGCACCACTGCTTGGATGTGGCGGACATCCCCGTCATGGTGGGGATCCTAGTGGACCGCCTCTCAGGTGGCGGCTCTTAATTGAGCAGCCGTTGATTGATATAGTCCAGGAGTTCAGAGAAAGTCAAATATTGACCGTCCGTCTCCGCTACAGACACCGAGACAGAGCTTTCTCCCAGAAAATCAAATCTGGGATAGGGGTGTCTGGTTGGAGGTGGTCCCTTGATCAAGTACTATAAAGTGGATTCATTGATTGTTTGGTGTTTTACGCCACGCTCAAGATTATTTTACTAATATGGCGGCGTTGCCAGTTTTAGTGTGGGAGGAAACCGGGCTTTATGCCCGGAGGAAACTCACGACCTTCCGCTGGTAACTGGCAACCATCCCACCTACGTCGTTCGAGTGAAAACCCAGTCAGAAAATTGTCCAATTTTTTTATTTTGGATTGAGTGGGATTCGAACCAGCGACCCATTGGTGGAAGGCTGTTCGGATTGAACGTCCAACGACTCGTGTACATGGACGTACAGACGTGGTCGAGGCCGCCGTATGCTAAGCCCCCTGGTGGGTCGACAAATCCAGAGTTGGGGTGACGCCCGTAGGCCAACCAACCGACTCCTGTTGTCAGGTGGATCGACTCGTGTGTATGGTCGTACAGTCGTGGTCGAGGCTGCCGTATGTTGAGGCTCCCTGGCGGTTCGACAGATCCAGAGTTGGGATGACGCCCGTAGGGTAACTAACCCACTCCGGATGTCAAGCAGACCGACTCGTGGACCCGGGCGTACAATGGTGGTGGAGGCTGCCGAATGTTTAAGCATCCTGGCGGCTTGACCGATCCCGAGTTGGGGTAACGCCCGCAGGACTCGCCCACTCTGGTTGCCAGGCGGATCGACTCGTGTACATGGCGTACCTTCGTGGTCGAGACCGCTGTATGATCAAGCCTCCTGGCAGTCCGACAGATCCAGAAGTTGGGATGACGCCAGAAGGCTCAAATCACTTCAGTTGTCAGGCAGTTCGACTCGTGTACCTGGGCGTACAATCGTGGTCGAACTGCCTTTGTTCAGGTCGTAGCGACCTGGGACCCTCCACTGCCTTGCCTCCCGAAAGAAGGTTAGCAATGCAGACTTTAACGCCCTGGTTCGACAGATCCAGAAGCTGGGATGAGGCCCGAGGGCTCAAACCGTCTTGGTTGTCCGGCTGCTCGGCTCGTGTACCTGGGCGTACAGTCGTGGCCGCAGCTGCCTTAAGTTCAGGTCGTGAAGACCTGGGCCCCTCCATTGCCTTGCTTCTGCGAAAGAAGGTTAGCAATGAAGAATTTAACGCCCTGGTTCGACAGATCCAAAAGCTAGGATGAGGCCCGAGGGCTCAAACCGCTTTGGTTGTCCGGCTGCTCGGCTCGTGTACCTGGGCGTACAGTCGTGGCCGCAGCTGCCTTAAGTTCAGGTCGTGAAGACCTGGGCCCCTCCATTGCCTTGCTTCTGCGAAAGAAGGTTAGCAATGGAGACTTTAACGCCCTCAACGTTTGCTCCATGGCACTCAAACGTTTTGTATCCGACCCGCGGTTGTGCTCCGCTTGGTGGGGGGTCGGATCGTCTGGCATGGGAACCGGCAGGTTCCGTATACAGGACAGTCATGGTCAATGAACGTCCACCTTCCGGGACACTCGTCCGTGTGACGACGACGGCTTTATATGGGTAGATACAGACGACGCTCCGTCGCTCATCTGTGATCAACTGTTGAACAACAAAAAGAAATACATGTGGTGACAACCCCAACCCTAATGTATTCATTTAAAGTAAGCAACACCAGTGTACCCGATTCCGTAGATAAAATCCCGGAAACACATACCGCCGTCTGAACAAATCAAAAGAAAAACAATAAGAATTATTTCAATTTTATTATTTATTTTTTTTTTTTTTTTTTTTTTTTAGATTCGGACTTGCCCGATTACTCCCATCTGCCGAATCTGGAGATATTTCAACATCGACTTAGATGATTTGCATCTCCTGGTGGATGTAGAACGTCTTCTATCGAATAATCAGCCACTACACACACAAGTTCCCATAGTATTTCCAACAATCTAAAACATAATGGAAAATATGGATTTAAAATCCGGGAGAGCAGAAGTTTAGAAAAAAACAAACAAAACGAGAATATTATGTGGGAACACAATCTTGCTAAACAAACCCCGTAAGGGTGTTGAATTATGCCTCCCCCGCTGTACTTAAGGGGTTGGGTTGGGAAGCCGACGAACAACACAACACGACCACATGGCGTGGTGAAAACTGGACCAGCGTTGGTACCCGAATCGGTTGAAACGGTAGAGTCCAAAACCCCTCAAATATCCAAAAATAGAACATTTTGTGTGGCCAGAAAACCTTCCGTAATGTAAGGAAGGTATCTAGCCGCTAGGGACAGATAAATTTCGTACTAAAAACGACTTAGAAAGAAGGATTTAGTAAAAAAGGTATACTCAGTAAATTTTAGCTGTTGCTTCATCCCTGCAAGTTGAAAAAGAGGAAGTTGAAGAGGAAGGGTTGCGCATGCGCGGTGCCTACAAATGGACAGCCAGTACAGGGTATTAGACTAGGATAGTATATACAGAACATTAGGGCAAGATTTTTTATTTTAGTGTGTAAAATGCATGTTGCTCTCTCTCCTAGGGTCGAAAGGCAAGTGTTTGCACAGTTGTAAGTTATATCTATGGGAATATGGCAACTGACTTCACATCTGATATTTAATTTGAGAGCATTACAAATCTTTCAATTCAGATAATTTTAATAAAGTAAAATTCAACCAGCAGTTTGCTGACATAGCCTGGGCACTGACGATGTGGAAAGGTGTCTTCCTGATATTCCGCTATGTCAAAATCTTGAGTGTGTCGTAAAACTTCCATCAATCAATTTATTGGTCAAAGTACTTTCATTCATAAATGTCAGCTAATTGAAAGCTACAATCGTATGAAGACTGTTTTATTTCTAAGCTCTGGAAAAGTCAGCTGCAGAATGTCTAAACACATGTGTGATTTGGGTACGTCTTAAAAAGGTTTATTTTATGTAGAAATTCTCAGTATAAGCTGTCCAATAAACGTGTTTGCTCATAGATTTACAAAGACAAGTGCACATACACTCTAAAAGATATCTCTCAACAGCCAAATTATTTTTTCAAGAAAATACTACGGACTAAGGCCAAACTCCTGCCTGTCGTCTACTTAATGAAACATCATGGGTTGTGGTTTATTATAACAACTTATGATTGCGTATAACGGTCTGAATGAAATGCCCCTTTTTAAAACAATAAGAAACTTGTTTCCATGGTTATTTTAGACAAGAAGATTTCCCTGTGCCGGTGTGGTTTAGTGTTCAAAAATATATAGAATATCCAGTTTAGCATGAAACAGCTTAACCTACCATTTAAAATCTTTAACGTCATCAGCAATTTTCTTCCACGATGCCCCATTGTCAAATGAAACATACAGTGTCTACAAAATGAAAGAAAACTAGACATAAGAGCATTTATTACTTTCAATAAAACATGGGATGTAAACGGGAACCAATGATTTATCTAGAAGTTTTGTAGAGGAGTTCATGATCTCCATGGGCACTGATTGGTTGACGATGGTATATTTTTATGTAAATCAAGAACTGAAACGGTTTTTGACATACTAATAATACCGCGGCATGGGAAGCGTGTTCATATTAATTATCCAATATCCGTGTGGAAACATATTCTGGTTTTCTCGAATTTACTCAAAATTTTACAAAAAACGTGGTGGTAGACAGCCAGCACGTTTATTTGGAAAAAAAATGGAAGAAGTTTTTCTATTTCAGAAACCACAATATTAATTGATTGAGCATTTATGTCGCACTCCAGATTATTTCACTGAAATAGGGGGAGCAAACCAAGCTCCTTGCGCTGCCCAAATCCCCGGTCTTCGGCGAATACCTAAAAACCCTTCCACATACATGTATGACAATCAAGTAAAAATCAAACTCAGAATATATTCCCTATACCATTTTCGTACTTTATTCCATACAAATCAGGGAAAAGAACTGTTTTAACAGATGAACAATAATGGGAGATGTGAGGGTTGGGTTTACAATTTAAAAAAAAAATCCTTATAAAAAGAGAGAGGGGGGCTTTTTGTCAACACATTTACGTCTGATGTAACTTTGCGTCTTGTTGTAAGGTACGGTTGAAGGTAGCTGCCACGACAGTTAGGCCTTGCATTGGACTTTCGTCTGGCGTAAATGTTTTGACAAACCGCCCCCCCCCCCCCCAAATCCTAAAATAAGGTTATAAAAAAACTGTGATATAAGGTTTAAGTCTCACCCTTGCTGTTGAAATGGCCAGAATAAAATAGGGATTACTTGAATCTGGATGGAAGTGAAATGGTTTATCAATGTTAGCTGGCAAGACGTAGTTGTTGAATGTTCTGCCACCATCTCTTGAAGTATACAAGTCAAACTTTTTAGAGCCAGCTGGATGGGCAACAATATACACCTAAACAAAATGGAGAGGAAATATGCATGTGAAAGAAAAGTATTGATATGCCTGCCAAACCCCCCCCCCCCCCCCCCCCCCCCCCTCTTCAAAGCTTATTTTCTAATCTAAACTCTACAGTTCCTTGCCCCTCGAGTCTTATTTTTTAAATAATTTGAATCTGTAGCCTGTAGATGAACAGTTTTTTTGCTTTGGGCATTATGTATTTCGCTGAGTTATCTCCCCCCCCCCCCCCCCCCCCCCCCCCCCGCCCCTCCCTCTGAACACAAACAGCATCCGAACAACCTACGAGAGGGTTAATAAATGTCCTCTATAGTCCTACCAGTACCTCTATTTTTCTGATGGAGGTATGATGGCTGATTAGATAAAACACCCAGTAATCTGTGCTGGCAATAGATGCCTAACTCTGCAACCCTGGTTAGATTATACATTCAGCAATCAACAAAAATTGATAAAGGAATTTCTGCAAAAAACAATTAAATCCCCAAAATAAGAAGAATACATGTCACACAGAATACTCACAGCATTCGACTGATGTGGATTTCTCTGTAATCCATTTCCTTTCTTTATATAGGTCGAGCCTACGTCATCTGTAATATTTTTGAAACTTTTTCCACCATCCACACTGTCAACATCAAAGTAAACATATAAAGAATTACAAAAACGATGTATCTATTCAGAGCTTTGATATTATATACTTAGCGCCATTAAAAACGCACGACCCAAAGAATGTAAAATATTTTGAGAAATGTAAAGTGTAAAATATTGTAAGTACCCGGTACTCTTAAATTGAAGAACAAGGGATTGGTCACAATGAGACAAAGAATTGACAATATGTGAAACCCTGGTGACTTTTATTCCTTGCAAACAAATCGTTGATACAGAAATTGAAGGTGTCACCATTCAATAATGGGTATGTCCACCTCGGGCATCAACGCAAGCAGTACATCTGCGACGCAAGGACCTGATGAGTGTGGCTATTCTGTGCTGTGGGATCCGGTCCCACTCTTCCTGCACTACCTAGATCAATTCACGTCGGTTGCGTGGCCTGGGTTGACATTGTGCAACGGTATTCTTAAGCTGATCCACACAAGTGCTCTATGGGCGATAGATCGGAGGAGTAAGCTGGCCATTCCATGATGTTCACATTATTCTGTTGCAAGAAGTCTTGTGTCAACCTTGCAGAGTGTGGTTGCGCATTGTCTTGCTAAAACATCGTGAAGCCAGCATTGGCTTGGAGGAATGGAAGCAGCACAGGTCGAAGGATGTTATCCACGTAACCCTGAGCATTCAGGTTGCCATCAACAATGACAAGGGGAGTTCGTCTGCGAGAAGTGATGCCTCCCCACACCATAACACTACATCCACCCAAGCGATTTCCTTCCCTCACACATGCATTTGCGAAACGTTCACCACGTCTGCGCCACACACGTTGACGTTGGTCAGGACGATCAAGGCAGATACGAGAAAAGGACAGAGTTCCAATCATTGATACGCCATCTCTGATGATTTCGAGCCCATCGTAAACGGTTTTGGCATGCGGCGGGTGTCAATATGGGCCCTCGGTAGGGGATGCGTGCATGCATCTGTATCTGTTGGAGACGGCGTCGGATGGTGCGAAATCGGTCACATGTGTGAAACAAAACAATGTACCGATCCTGGCGGGCTGTATTGACTCTTGGCTGACCAGGGCGTGGTAACGTTTTCTGATTTTTTTTTCGTCTTTATGCTGAGATTCGTGTAAAGTGTTGAACCCACGACAAATGAGCCCTGAAAGCTGTTCTCAGTGACGGTGAAACACACAATGGACGTTATTAGGAAATGTCAGGCGCGTCGGGAACACCACAGTTTATTCAGTTATTGCAACTCAACTCGAACTAACAATAAAAAACAAAACGTAAATGGCCAATAGCCTTACTGGGGTAGAAACATAAAATTCAACTGTGCGTTTTTAACTGTGCGCCTGTAACATGCCAATGGCACGTTCCCTTTGTTGTGTCGTATGTCGGGGCATGGTAACGTTTTCTGATTTTTTTTTTTCGTCTTTATGCTGAGATTCGTGTAAAGTGTTGAACCCACGACAAATAAGCCCTGAAAGCTGTTCTCAGTGACGGTGAAACACACAATGGACGTTATTAGGAAATGTCAGGCGCGTCGGGAACACCACAGTTTATTCAGTTATTGCAACTCAACTCGAACTAACGAATAAAAAACAAAACTTAAATGGCCAATAGCCTTACTGGGGTAGAAACATAAAATTCAACTGTGCGTTTTTAATGGCGCTAAGTATAGAACACGAATAGGTGGGCTTGTTACAAATTCCACTTGTCTATGTTTACTTTCTTAATGAACCTAAAAATCAGCAGTGTAGGTCATAACTAACAGCTCCACTGACTGAGAAATCCTGATGTCATTTGATTAGGTATGGGTTGAAGCATATCAATGTGTCGAAGGGAGAAGGAATTTGTATGATTTCTACTTACTAAGGACTGATAAGTGAAAGTGGTCAGAAGAAAAAAACAAACTTAAAACTTAATATTATAAGTTGCACTTATTGATAATTTGTTATCAGATAATGTGTAACTGACTCAGCAGCCATCTTCACAGCAGAGCTTAGCTGTGTGTGGGGGTCGTTGTAGAATTTTCAGAAAAGGTAGTTTTACTGTTGCAAATTACAGGTTCTTACCATACGAGCTCGTATTACTAATACTTTTTCTGGTCAATTAAAAAAAAGCAATGGCGCGCTTCACAGACGATTGAACATGAGCTTGTCTGGCAGATTCATTTTCAGTGTATTTTCACACTGTATACCACGTGCAAAACTCACACACATGGATAGGATGGCCTATGGGAGCCAGTTCGATACAAGTGGATGCTGTTTTTTGGTTTCTCCCCCTTTAACAAAATATTGTTAAATTTAAAAAAAAAAATTAAAAAAAAAAAAACCCTGCTGACAGAAAACAAGATACTCACGACAGGTATACAACAGATGGCTTGATAACAACTGAGAGTCCCAAGTCAATGTTACTTGTTGTTACAGCTATCATCGACTACAACAAAGAGTTTTTCTCTAAAATTTTTCATTTTTTATGGCCAGTGACTTTAAAGCAAAGAAGCATTACAATAAAAGTAAACAAGATGTAACTAATTTGAGACAATAAATTCATAAAAACAAAAAGATCTAAATGAATGTCGATTCCAATATAGAAGTTATACATTTAAGACCAAAGGGTTGACTTTATTTTGTAATTTAGTTTTAGGTATGCATTTACACCACAAGCTGGACATCTTAAACGTAACGACATATTTCAGCTCTCCCATTTTTAATTTTAGTGATTTTACAAGTAGTAAGCATTAGCAGCCATAAATTTGCTTCCTTCACAAATGTCTGAACACTGCAAGGCAAGTCAGCTTTTAACCTTTCACAATGTGTCTGAAAAGTGTAATTCAAATCGCTAAATCAACTTGTACACAGCCCCCCCCCCCCCCCCCAACCCCTGCACCCTCCCATCTAAGATGGATTAATAAACAATTTTAAGGACTGCAGGCACATGGAAATATGCTAATATCCTAAACATAAATATATATGACTCATTCACTGCAGCCTGTAGACATCAGCAAATCTAATTTGGAATGGGAATAACCGCATTATGGAGGAAGAATTATCAATGCTCTTATAGCCTTTTAATGTATGAGTAGCAGATGATTTCAGAACCTGTTGAAACAGAGCAGGATACAACATACATGTAATATCCACTGTAACTATAAAGAGAGCCCCTTCAAAGTGGTATGATCTGCCAAGTAAAGGCGCATTTTTCTTGATTGATTGATTGATTGGTGTTTTGCGCCACACTCAAGACTATTTCACTTATATAGCGGCGTTGTCAGGTTTAGTGGGGGAGGCTGGGCTCAATGCCCGCAGGAAACCCCCGACCTTCGGCGAGTACCTGCCAACTCTTCCACGTACAGAAAAATCCACTCCATTTGTTCAATTTTTTTATTTGGACTCCCATCGATGGAAGGTCTTTATGGGACTGAGGGACGATCACTTTAACCCGCTGCACCACCGAGGCCCTTCATTTTCCTTGAAGCAGACTCAATCAAATATGTTACAATGTACATAATTAAAAATTTCTCATTTCTCAAAAAGTTCATCTTTCAGTCGCATTGAAAGGCTATTCCAGAAATCCGGAGGTCTATAAAGATGCTTGTAGTACATGTACAATATATTTGAGAATTGACAACCACACAAAACAACATACATTTGTACAACAATACACCTAGACTTTGTGAGAGCATGTAATAAAAGTTTTACTCTGTTGGCTGCTTATTCATGCACGTTAATACACGTTAATACACAAAATGTATTCTTCAGTTTCAAATTGTATTCACTTACCCCATAGCCCCCTTCTCCACACCATGTTAAAGCTAATCCATGATTACTGTCATTGGCAAAGGAATGCTGAAAATAAATAAATAAATGTTTTAAGTTTTCATTTACTGACTAAAATTAAACAAATTATAAGATAACATCTCAGCATCGTAGTTGAAAATCAGGGGCTACAAAAAATATGGCATGTACAGATAACATTGGTTCATTCATGTATTACACAGCACTCAATATTATTTCAGTTTCTATGACGGCCTTGCCAGGTTAAGTGGGAGAGGAAACAAGACTCATTGCTTGGAGGAAACCCCTGTGGCTACACTCTCACAAAAGGCAATCTAGTGAAAACCCCACTCAGAAATTTTTCAATTTTTATTTCGTCTGAGCGAGATTTGAGCCCGCAACGCATGAATTTAAGGCCTATGTCAGACTGAGGGAATATCACTGAGCCACTGAGCTATATTTACAAAGGCCCACATTTTTAACAAAAGTCTGGTATACTAGGAGAATACAATCTTTGTTTTGTGTTTAAATTTTAAAGCTAAACTTTGTTTCACTTGTCTGATGACTGATGACTTTGAGCCCTTGAGATTCACCAGGAAACTAAATGATTGAAACATTTAGCGAGCCAGTAACCTGTGTAATGTTATGTGTTTGAATATTTCACTTACATCCATGTTTTTTAATTCTAAACCTAATTTACTCCTAAAACCCTAAGTTAACATACAGTGACAGAATCTGAAGCTTGGTGTCTGATTAGCCATTCTTTAGATATGATTGATTGATTGATTGATGTTTCACAGCGCACTCAAGATTATTTAATTTATATGGCAGCATTGCCAGGTTAAGTTAAATTGGGAAGAAAACCGGCTCTTTGCCCAGAGGAAACCCCCAAGCTTCGGCAAGTACTTGGCACACACATGTCGATCAAGTGAAAACTCCACTGAGAAATTTTTCAATTTGCATTTTGTCTAAGCTAGATTGAATCCAGCACCTCAGCAATGGAAGGACTGTGGGACTGTCACTCTGAATGCCCAACACCCCCCCCCCCCCCCCCTTCCCTCTACAGCAGATAGTTCCCAAATACTACCTTAGAAAAAAAGGGAGATTGAATTGAATTTCTGCACTGTACAGGTTACATAATATTTTATCCCTCGGCTCAGTGAAAAAATGTGCATGGCAAGAAATGAACCTTTCAGTTTCCCATTAAGAAAAATGAAGCAATTAACTATTTATGCTATGTCCACATGGACAGACATTCTCTTCTTAAAATAAATCAAGCTATTGTTAACTAAACCCTATTCACTAACAACTAATATATGAGAGTTTTGTCTGAGCATGCTCACGACTAGCTCCTAGAATAAGGAAGGTTTATGATAAACCCTGTGGATTGAAAGATTAAGATAGGACCTAGGCTAAAGTACATTATTTGTAAAGTCATTCATCATATAGAGAAGAAAAAAAGACAAGCGAAAAATAAAACAAGAGTTTTAGTAAACTCAACATACGCCCGCCGTGGCAAAGTCAAACCGCTACGATTAACAACTTTACATTTAATACAACATTTGTTTTAATTTCATCAATTGAAATTTCTTGTTCACATTAGAAGTTTTTCTTTTCTGAATTTGATGAAGCTCCAACTAAATACCAGTACGTTTATAGTACACATACATGTATGTTATCTGTTCTGGTAAATTCAATCACATTTTAATTGCAAAAACTGAAATATTGTGGCTGTTTTGACATTGCTATTATGTTCCATATTTGGAAAGGAGCAATAGCTTAAAATTCTTGAATTCACTGTTCTATTGGACTTGGATGTAATGGTTTTAGTACAAAGCAAACAATCTTCAGGCTGACCACTGATACAATGGTGTGTAAATATACAAACCTCAACTTCAGTGGATGTCATTGTACCCTTATCTCTATTTAAACAGCCCCTCTGATAAATACCAGATGGGTAATAAAGCTGTAAAAATTGTCTTTTTTTTTATTATAGTGCACATTAAACTATCCAAGAAAACAGTCTCAGAATGTACATGTATAAATTAATTGGCTTCCAGTGTTACTATGGACCAAGTGTACTAAAAAAAGCATTGATATATATTAATATATATATATTAAACAGCAGGTACACAATTCTGATATAAAAAAAAACTCTTGAAAACACACAAAAAATATGTGGACCCAAATCGTATTTGGTATGTGACACATCATCTACCTAAGCTACATGTAGATATACTCTGAAAGAATTGGAGAGATTATATCAAAACGAAAGAAGTTCTGGAGACGAAAGGGAATATTACATAATCCGATATGGCTGCCATATTATGCAACAGGTGATGTCAAAATTGGTATGTGAAACACCGTCTGCCCATAAGGTATATACTCTGAAAACAATCGGCAATATCGGATCATAACTTTAGAAGTCATGGAGCAGAAAGGAATATTACATAATCCTATATGGTTGCCATATTATGCAACGGGTGAAGTCAGAAATGGTACACGACACACCGTCTGTCCATAAGGTATATACTCTGAAAAAAATTTCAAGATCGGATCAAAACTCTTCAAGTTATGGAGCAGAAGGGAACGAAGATATAAACTAAGACAGAGTATTACATAATCCAATGTAGAGGCCATATTATGCAATCGACAATGTCCTAAATGGTTCATGACACACCTTCTACCCCTAAAGTATATGTTGTACAAAAAATTTTAAAAATCGGATTAAAACTCTTCAAGTTATGGAGCGGAGTGGAACGAAGATATAGACTAAGACAGAATATAACATAATCCAATGTAGAAGCCACATTATGCAATCGAGGATGCCATAAATGGTTCATGACACACCTTCTACCCACAAGGTATATGTTGTAAAAGAATTGTAAAGATTTTATCAAAACTCTTCAAGTTATGGAGCGGAAGGGAATCCGGGACGGACGGACGGACGGACGGACGGACGGACGGCGCTGGTGATACCATAATACGACCGACTTTTTTTAAGTCGGGCGTATAAAAAATGCTTTTCAACTGAACTAGATGGAGTACACTTTGTGTGTGCAACAATGTTTTAAAATGCTACAGCGCTAAAGGCCTTAACTTAACTTGTAACAATCACTTGAAATAGTATCATAAAATAAGTTTTACTTATTTGAGATACCAAGAGGTTGATTTGGGGGGACTGGGCTCTATACAAAAATGGCAAAAGAAAGAAGATTGATGATTGCTGTTTTACATCGCACCCAAGATTATTATATGGCTGTGTTGTCGACTTTTAGTAGGAGTGGAAATCAATATTAACTTAAGAGGTTTATGGATTACAACTTCTGTTTATTAAATCAATAAACCTCTTGAGTTAACATTGTTACCTCAACTTCTAAATGCCTCTTAAAGAATTTATACGAGTGGAAATCACAGCCACAGAGAAAACCCCGGGCAGTACATGTACTTTATTCTTCCACATAGTAACCTAGAGTGATCAAGAAACTGATTTCTACAAAATATAGATTTTTGACAAAAATCGAATAAAAAATGATTTAGAGTTAAAGAGATTTACTGAATGAGTCGCTCTAATTGAATACATTAGTTTAAAGTGAAAATCTAGAATTTTTTATAAATAGAATTTGGGTGGTACATGAAAAAATTCAAAATTTAAAGAGAACGTTTATGAAGAAAGATAGACACACCAATTCTATACCATATTACTTTTCTCTGGGTTTTTTTTTTAAAATAAAATTCAATTCTATTATTTTAATAATAGATCAAGTATGTATTAAACAAATAAGTGTTGTGATTAAACTTTAACATAAATCATCTTTTGTATTGTGAACAACTTCTTATAATATATATACAAATAGATAAAGTCACGACGTTTCAACTCTGTTTCTAAGGTCATTCTCATTCAAGCTAATGAAATTATAAATATCAATACGTTATTAATCCAGCTGGTCAGATTTGTGATCTTTATAAAAGAATAATTAGATTATTGATTGGAGTAGAAAACATCATGGATGGAAATCATTATGTATAAAGTATAAGAACCATTAGCTTTAAGTTATGTGAACATGTTTCAGTATGTTTTATTATTTTTGTTTTACGTTTCGTACATTATGACGGAGGTCAGCACTTCCACATATGACGATCAAGTGAAAAAAAAAACACTTTTCAATTTTTCTTTTAACTGTCTTGGACTGAGTGGGATTTTAGAACCAGTGACCCATTGAGGGAAGGCTTATGTGAGGCTGAGAGGTTATCTCTCTAATAACTGAGCCACCGGAACGTCTGACCCAATTCATTTGGGGAAAAAACGCAACGAAATTGAAACTCTTCCATTCTAACCAGCAATCATTGCCAATGGAATAAAAAAAAAACTAACTTCACAGGACTCATCGTGCATATTTTTTGTACATTTTTCATTATATTTCAGAAGTGATTTGCTGAGGCTTTCCTATTATCCATGTCTATGATAACCTGTGAAGTGCCGACATTCTTAAGTTTGTTTGGTATTTTAGTCAGAAGACAACAAAACGACAGAACACATTATAGGCGTTAAACAGCTCGCCCTGGAGCCTCTCTCAGAAACATCCGTCTGGGTGAAACTATACGTGTAATTAAGCATATCATGTGCAAAGAAATTTTTTAAGTCGTACCAGAAGTCTATTAATGTGGAAGTGTGAAGCGTCCCATTACATTGTATTCAGGGCATTGGCGCCTTTTGACCCAGAGGTCACCATACACAGAGCCCTCTCTCGGTTAGTTAGAAAGCGTGGCTTTTCTTCACTTTCTCCTATGAACTATTATGGGATGCATAAGAAAAAACATGGCGAACGTTTTAGATAGGACAACAGTACTTGATGGAGCAAAAGTTAAAGTTTCCGAAGAACTTCATAAGTTGAAAATGAGACAAGAAGACTTGTTTGGAACGATTTGAGTCGAAATGGAGATATCAGAGTCGCATGTTCGGTAAAGCTTTTATAAAAACCAATGCATTCTCCGAACTGCGGTTACTGGAATTGCCGATAGATGCAGAAGTGGAGAATGAATTTATTTTCTGATTTGAAATTGCGCAACCGTTGACAATTTCAAAATCTACCGCGCATAAACGTCACATAGTGTAGTATAAGCAGGCTGAAAGCGCCAGTGCCCTGAATATGGGGTAATGCGACATTTCACACTTCCCTGTTCATAGACTTCTGGTCGTACTAAACTCATCATTGGATGCTCTACCAGGATAAAGTATACCAGTGTCATTGTCTCTTTACCTTCTCATTTTGTGAACGGCAGTAAAGTGTGAGCATTTTTTTAATCTCTAATTTTTCCTCACATGCACAATGCCCTTTTAAATGCTAAATTTCACATAAGCAAAAATTCCTCTGGGGCATCCATCTATAGATGATGGCACATGTAAATGCATCAATGAGACTATCAAAATTCATCATAACTCAGTGAAATTCTATATCTATCATAAGGAAAGTTGTAAATGGCAAGGAGTTAATTGGGATTATTTCTTCTGGCGATAATTACAAATTAAAGAAAAATCTATTTTACTGTCATATAAAAACATTTTTTTGACAGACTGATTTGGGGTTCAATCAATTTTTAAATTGCTTTTGCACAACTCAGAACTGATGTCTTTACTTCCAAATTTAGCAAGTTTTCTGAATTCTGACAGAGCAATTAACATATGGCCTGTGATTTAGTCTCTGTAGGCTTTGTAGCTTTCAAAAATGGTACGGCGTAAATTCACGTCCAACTGAGGCTGAAATTGCTGGAAAAACTTGAAGCGACCTCTAAATAACATGGAAGAGCAAAGATCAACTATAAGGGTCAAGTAGAAGAGTGACAGAAAGTTCAATGTTACAGTTGGTCGTTTGCAGTTCTTCAACAATTGCAGCTCATTTGAGCATGGCTTTACAACTCCTGGCAATTTTTGAAAACTACAGAGCGTGCATAACATGCGGTAAGGTGAAACATGTGAGTAGATATTTTGGTTTATTTTAAAACACATTCTTAAAATGGCGCAATTTGTTTGACACTTTTAAAAAACTAAATTTAACCACTTCAATGCATTTGGCGAGTTGACTTTGAAGGTAAAACTAGCCATTCATAACAAGCTTGAAACATGCACAGGGAGTGTTGTAGAAGTTGATAGTTTGGCGGAAATGCAGGAAAGGGGAGATACAAAGGCCATTGATAGCTCTATTCTCGTTCGTTTGGCAGTGGAACAGCGGACTACCCAACAATCGATGGACAACCCGTATGTAATGCCAGTCAGTATGTCCGTTTGAAGAGTAATGATGCATTTAATTGGGTGATGGATAACTTGTTGTTGTAGGCCTTCTGCGTAGTAACCGTTTTTAGTAGTTTACACAGTAAACTCAACTTCAACTTCAAGTTTCAACCTCAATAAGGCTCAAGTTTAAATTAAATTAAAATTTAGAAATTAAATAACGGAACTAGGGTGGCAATAGCACACTTCACAAAACCCGTGACCTTTCGACACTTACAACTGCATGGATAGATTTTCCTTCTGCAATAGCACCCAGGTTTTTCTGTTCTTGTTCATAACACTTGTCGTCATCTCGTTTTTCACGATTATAAAACGTAGGTAAACCAAATGTGTCAGTGTCACTATCGGTTTCACTTTCCTCTGTGTCGTCAACAACCATGGAATCAAATTTAGCTTCAAGGTTTGCATGACTAAATTTTGTCACAAATCTATCCCCTCGAAAGTGGATATTTGCAAATGTCACTGATAACCCTGTCAAAATTGTCCAAGAAAGTAACCAAATCTCCCAAACTGGGCTTCCTGCTTTCGCCATCTTGTGTTCGAATGCGTATCACGTGAAACGTAAACAGCGCCCCCTGGTACACGTGTTAACTGTTGCTGAAGACCACGAGAGAGTGACAGATCAAAATACAGCTGAGGATTTACGCGCTCTGAATATACACGTCTTGCTGGACCCCACGGCTCATTATATATCTCCTGACCGCATCCTCTACATGTCATAGAAATTTAAATATTGATATCAAAAAAAAAAAAACAGTTTCAGAGAAAATGATTTGCTTTTCTGAAAGGTTCCAACTCCAAATTGACTGACTGGGGACTAGTATTATAATACCAGATCTGAATGAATTTCTAGATCTGTTATGCCGATACGCTCGCATAATTATATAGGCCTTTTTATACTTAATAAGTTTCCTATATAAGGCATAGTTACTTGGTAATGGATCGTGGTGTTATAATTATGGCAATCGATTAATAACATACCGCCTTGTTTTAAGTAGATCCAAAATTGACTGAAAGATAAATGTGTGCGCATATGTGCTTGCTCCTGCCACGTCACTAAAACTGGAGGGGGGGGGGGGGGGGGGGGTGATTTTGATATTTAAAAAAATGCTCAACTAATTTGACAATCAAACTCAAAGTAAAATAGAAAGGCGTCGCTAAAAAAAACGTTATAAAAGGTTATATACGACAAACCAAAGGTACCGTTACCCCCAGAGTTATTTTATCCCACTGCCCAAACCGAAAGGTTACATCACATAGGTAAAAGTAGAAAAAACCAAAGCACCTCCACTTGTTTAAGTGGCATTTAGAAGTTGAGCGACCTATGTGGGATGGTTGCCAATTACCAACGGAAGGTCGTGGGTTTCCTCCGGGCATAGAGCCCGGTTTCCTCCCACAATAAAACTGACAACGCTGCCATATAAGTGAAATAATCTTGAGCGCGGCGTAAAACACCAAACAATCAACCAAAACATATCCACATGAGAATATTGTCTTAATAGCATGTTAATCCTATATTTGCAAAATGAAGTGATGACCTCAAACACCAAACAAAATACACCTGTGTGATGTATCTATAGTTTTCTCTCTGAAATCCGATATACCTTCAACTGTTTATTTTGTTAAGGTTAAATCATAATTCATTACCGCTGACACTATTTTTGATGGGATTTGTTTTCGTTACCTGTCAAAGAAGAGAACATACGACGAAAGACGTGGACGTTAATTTAAACCATGTAACAAAGCATAGGATGTACCGATCAGCCTACACATTTGGCAACTGTTTTCGCGTTTATTGTTTGGTCGGTAAAAAGGCAAGGAATTTTCGCCAAGTTAAAAGAAAAGCGTCATGGGTTTTTACCCATCCGGGTAAAGAATTAATCGTCAAATGAAAAAAAAAACATAAATTATTATGTACTCGATAATAACTTATGTAAGCCGATATCTGTCTTACCCGTGGTTCAAGTGTTTGTTCATACACAGTTTACTGATAAAGAGAGGGTTTAATCTAGTGTAGACGAGTGAACCCAATCGTGCATAGGTACTTGATCCACCCGGGTGTCAGCCCTGAATCAATAAACTGCCCTCTAGAATAGCAGGTGAAATAAAGATTCCGTGTCGATGTTTTCGCTGTGTATGTTATTGGATACCATTTAGCATAACACAAAAACCAATAAGCTCAACTGAAAACTGTACTCCGATGTATTCCCCCACATATCGATAGCGGTTTCAAACGGATTTCACTTCTGTAAGATACACATGTATGTGAAAATAGAGAATTTCTGGTGTACGTCAGGCATTTCAGATTTACAGGGACATCTATAGATTCTGTTTTGTTCGGTCAAAACGTTGTAAGTAAACTTTATTTTTCGCTATTTGATGTAACATGAGCAACTTAGAGTCGGATTATTTTTTCAAATCTGAATAAAAGGAACGTGTTGGCAAAAAATAATGAAGTTTTCCTTGAAACCGTCTTCATGAACACGCGTTAAAGTGGCCAGCCAAATACAGAGAGATTTTCACTGAAACAAAATTAGGTAACGGTTCGCCATGTTATCCAAATTTACAAAAACGAACTTTTTGCTGAAACAATCTTGCAGATTTAATGTTCCTATAACCTATAAAAGCCCTCGTATGTACTTCACTATCTGAATTTTTGCCAGTTATGAACTCGGTTGGTACGGACGTAAATCCTTCAGATTTTCAAGGAACTTCAAAAGTCGAACTTCTCTTGACAATCGGAATTAATGAAAAACTTCTATTTTTTTAGGCTCATGCTACTTTAACGTAACGTTTAGAAGAAACGAAATCCTCAACTCGGAATTGGCTTGATCGTGATTTCAACTGATCGAGCCTATATATATCGTTCCTTCTAACAGATATTTGTGATGGCCGTTGTGTGTTTTTACAGTTCACTTGTCTTTTCGTACTAGGTATTACTTAGCGGTTTGGAGAAAAACTGAAGAACGGGTGCCAAAATTATCCTTGCACGCATCAAAGGAGGAAACTTTCAAGAAAGAAACAAAAAGGCGATTGCATAAAAAAAAACCTCAGGAACTAAAAGAGCTGACCTTGAATTTCGCCAAAAAGATAGACATACAAACTTGTGAAATAGTTTTGTTAAAAACCCAAACATATATAGACGATGCCTTGCCCGGAGCCAGAAGGTATTGCAAACGGTGTTATCCTCCCGAACACAAACAATACTCAAGGTGGTCGTGTTTACTACTCCTGTAATACTGGCTTTACTATGTCGGGCTCAGCCTCCCAGATTTGTGTCTCCGGTACCTGGGTTGGAACGGCTCCCACTTGTTCACAGACCACCTATAACACAGACCTGGACGTCAGTGGACTTGACGGTCAGTATAGAAAACTTTCAATTGAATTCAATATCGTTGATTAATTTAATCAATAAAGCAGAAAAAATAACATTTACAAGAAAATTTTGTTTGCGGTGCTTGTATTTGACGCTTTCCTTTAGGTCTATATATACAGATGTCTTATATATTGATATTTTCTATAATAAAAATTAACAAATGTATAAAAAGTAAATTTTTCGTCTAAGTTACAGAAATAGTACTTTGACTTAAAAGCCCCACGACAACAATTAAAAACAAAGTATTTGGCGTGTAAAATGTTAGACTCTTTGTCAGAACACAGAATGCTAATGTGGAAATAAACAAAAAAGTTGCCGATCGAGTATAATTTTCCACAAAACAAATAAGTTGTTCTCGATGCCATTTGTAAAAAACCAGAGATCTTGTGAATATATTTTTACCTGGTTTTTAATTTTTACATGTGATTTGATTCGCTTGTAGGTGTCTTTAAATTATTTTTTCTTTTTTCTCTCACCTGATACACAGTACCCCTCTGGCTGTTAATCCTGTTCGTCGTGTTAATAGCTGCCCTCCTCCTTGCCTTGTTCCTATTTCTGATTTGCTACTGTTGTTGCAGGTGAGATAAATATTGTTTTTAAACGTGTGAGGATACTAGGTCTACGGTACCATATTTTTGTTTTTGGAATCAGAGTATGCAGAACTTGTCTTTAGAAGCTACTGCCAAAAACTGTAACTGTCAAAAGTCATTTAAAATGATACGCATAAGCTGTCGGAATTCCGATGGCCAAGAGAATACGAGCATTTTCAGTTTATCGAAAAATTAAACCATTGACGTTAAAATACAAAGCATTCCTGAAGTCCGTGATCAGCGGGATAAGACGATTAAAAAACAAATTCACCATGTATAACGCATAGCACCAAACCAAAGATAGATGTGTGTAGGGTTTGCAATGGAACTTACTGGTTTGGTATCCAATAATATATAGAGCGAAAACATGGACAAGGTATCTTTATTTCGCCTGTTAATCGTGCTGTAAACACTGCTTTTTATAATTCATTACTTGGGGGGTATGTCCTTTGGACCTCTATACCCCATCATAAGTTGCTGTAATTAACACCAAAAAAAACATGATATTTCATTAGACTGAAGACAGACATGAGTTTGACTAACTAACTTAATACAATGTACATAGTTCATTCTTGAAATCCAATCTAAAGATCACAAAATATTTTTTGCAGAGACCTGCAGTGTTGTAAGAGGCGCGGAACACGGAGGACCTCTGATTGGAATTCTAGATATCATGACGACCATTACCACGATGGTGGCTACCCTTCCAGGTCAAACAGATATCCTGGCTTCGTTGACGACCCGATTTGGTTTACGAGTGAGAGAAATCACGGAAGATTTCGATCAACTTCTCCCAGGTCGGATCGTGGAGCGCGGTTGATTCATGTTCAGCCAGGACGACGTGTTTTACTATTGGACGATGATTCAATACGTGAAAAACATACCCAGGGGACAAATACTGAATCTGGAACTAACAAGGTGAAATGATGTACACTTAAATGCTTATCAGTTTTACTTCTTGCGAAAAATATCCGATAATTACAAAATTTGAGTTTCGCGCAAAAATATCAACATTTTGGCAGCTTATGCGATTGTCAAGCTCTTACAGCACTGCCCATCAACACATACTTTAAAAAGAATATATAAGTTGTGACTTTTATAGGGGTGGTATGACTTAGCCTTCAAAAGACATAATACTTCAAATTCGTATCAAATTCTACTTTTTCAATTTCAGGCCAATGCACGTATCAGGGACAAACCCAAGGCAGCTACGATTCAGAAAGATGACAATAACTATGGACAAACAAAGAACGCCGATCCAATGGATAACGGATATATTGTTATACCCTCTCAACCCCCAACAGCCACCAGCGAAAACTCAAACAGAAGTAGTAATCGCTTCAAGACGAAATCCACTGCCGTGAAAAATTCTCAAATGTGGATGCCTCATAGCAATTCTGTGCGGACCGACGCTTCTCATGCCAAAACTACCACACGTTGAATTTCACCATTGACTCTTTGGAGTAATTTATGTTTTTAACTACTTCAGGTTAATCTCTGTCCTATCAAGAAATACAAAATACGCAATAAGAATTAAAATATAAGTAGTAAAATATCTATATTTTTTTAACACTTTACACATTGATAAACATTCCTTTTATAAACTGTATTTTTTTTTTATTGAACTGAGTGTGGTTTACTTTTTTGTTGTTATTTGTGATATTGAAAAACATTAAAGTAGAATTTGCATATGGTTTCTAGTAATTAAATCAAAACCTATAGAAACTTGTCTTTATTTTATTTTCCGAAGTAGAAAATGAATAAGTACATTTGAGAACCTACACGGATGTACAATAAAGAAGAGGTTTAAATTGATTACAATATTGATGGATAACTCGGTAAGGGCTTTTGTGCTGCAAATTATAAAAAGCAGTATGAATGCCAGTTGTCAGTTGCTACAACATATATGCCTTTTAGCGTGACCAATGTTCAGTTTTGCCAATGCGGGATGAGGTTTATGTTCGATTATCAGACTTGTCTGATCGAAAGAAAACCGTTAGCGAATAATATGACATGACACACCCATTTGCACCATGATATACCTATCAGGTATCCTTCCTTCGGTATTTAGGTTACTTTGTTACTCATATATAGGTTCCGGATGAAACCAACTTAGCCATGTGTAGGTGCTAATCTATTTGGTTAGCTGATTAATTGGGAGCTAGCCGAGAAATCTGGGCTCTGCCGATTTTTTTTTTTTTTACCTCCGTATTCGTCATACCAGGCACATACTAGTCGCCGTTAGACGGATAATCCGGGCTAATTGGAAGCTTATATATTTACTTGGGATTACTGATATCATAATTCGTGTAGCTTTCAACTAAGGGCCTCTCGGGTAGACGAGTCATATTGACGCCGATTTGCGTATACTAAGTGTAATTACCATGCTTGGTCGATAACTTACTTCAACCTAGGAAAACATCTAAATTAAAGGGAGATAACTTTGGCTACACTTGACTTGAGCTTCGTCTCCCATTTTACATCCGCCACCAGGTGGTGTACGTGTCAAAGTTAAAAGCGCGGGAAATCGCACACTCCTGATTGGCTCGCTTCAAGTTTTTTCAAGTGAGAATTCAGTTACAACTCCCAGACGGCTGCAGGATTTCAAGAGGAGTGTTTGGAAGGTGATTACATTACACTTGCAGCTTATCTGAAGAAAACTTTTGAGGTAACTTTGATTTTCAATCATATTTTGTAAACATTTGATTTACTAACAGGTATATAGTACCGTACGGCGTAGACCATTTATATTGATAAACACATTGTTTTAATTCAATTTCAATGTTTGAGACACAAATTTCATCAACTTTTTTTTCTCAATTTTTCCTCAAGCCGAGAACTGGAAAGCTAGTACAACTTCTACGAGCAAAATGTTTTACAGTCAAGATATTCTCCAAAAGAGAGGCGGAAGGTTCGGCATTATTTGGTAAGATTGCTCGTTTTATTTGGTATTCTACGTTACATATACTATAGTCCGCAATATGTTGAGTGGATTCTGATACGCCCGCACGGGCTTCTTCAGGTATTGAAAATTTGAAGAAGCCCGTGCGGGCGTATCAGAATTTATCCCTTAATCCACTCAACATTTTGCGGACTACATTACATATAGTCCGCAATATGTTGAGTGGATTGAAGGATAAATTCTGATACGCCCGCACGGGCTTCTTCAATACCACGTCAACATAGGGTACATTTGAAAAATCTAAGAGTTGCTCTCGGAATTTTTAAAAAATGATAACTCGCAATTTTTAAACATTACTCACCTAAAATTTTGTCAGAAAGCTTCTTTGATAATCCATTCGTAGAGCTTAACCATCATTTGTGATCATACACATCGCCAAACAACGAAATTCGGTAAGTTTAAATTCCCTTTGCGTTATCACCGACCATCCCCGACAGTCGTTACCGGTTGTAGTGGCGAGCTTGAAAGCTTGAAAGTTCGCGGTAGATGGCGGTGTGATCGCCCGAGAAAAATTTTAGTCAACAGACGGAATTCAAACTTAGCGAAATTGGCTGCTGAGAGATTTTAAGGTCACATATGATGGTTTAGCTCTACGAAGGGATTATCAAAGAAGCTTTCTGACAAAATTTTAGGTGAGTAATGTTTAAAAATTGCGAGTTATCATTTTTTAAAAATTCCGAGAGCAACTCTTAGATTTTTCAAATGTACCCTATGTTGACGTGGTATTGAAGAAGCCCGTGCGGGCGTATCAGAATTTATCCTTCAATCCACTCAACATATTGCGGACTACATTACATATGGATTTATTTTGTCTTTTTGTAAATTTTGAGAAAGTTTAGTCAAAATATTTTAGACTTTGACAATCACTACGGAGTACGGTGTACTATTTTAGTATTTACAAATTACATTTTACGTTGGGATGGGCCTATTAATCTACCTGACCGGCAAAGTAAGTAAACCAGGATAGAGACACACGAGTGCGGCTAATTAATTGGTCGGTAGCTGGTCAGCCCTGACTACATAATAGCAGGTAAGGAATTCACTGTTGGTGAATTATTTTGACTTTACTTAAGTTTTTGTTTTGCAGTTTAGACTTTTTAGTGATGTAACTGTAAGCCAAGGTACCTCCTTACGTCGGTAAAAGAATCTACGTCGCTTCTCATGAAAGTGTAATCCCCCCAAAAATAATAACGAGAGGTTTAACAGTAGTTCAATTTACCGAACGTATGGTAATATCACCATAAGTTCGGTAAATTGAACTAAACTTGCAGATGTCCATAATCCATAGACCATATACTGATATAGGTAGTTTGTTAAGTAGTCCGAAATATCTGCGATGATGATGTTAGACATTTTCTGTCAGATAGGCCATGGCCATGGCCTCATGGCCATGGCCTATCTGTCAGAAAATGTCTAACATCATCATCACAGATATTTCGGACTATTTGTTAAGCAGAAAAAAAAAACCCAAAAAGGCAAAATGTAGCCTACTATTTAAATTTTGTCCGTTATTTTCACACATATTTGATTTTACCAATATCTTTTATTTCAACACCAATCCTTTATTTCTTCAAGGTACCTCAAACATTTGACAATCCAAATTTATGAAAGAAAAAAAATCTCAAGTAACAGTAGTTTTCACCTCATATCACTTTAAATATTGTTTTTTAATTCACCGTAATGTATAGCCTATTTAATTATTTTGTAGGATTGCAGCCACCAGTTCCAAATCTTTATCAAGGAGGGATTATTCCAGTGTAAATGTTGTCAAAACTTGGTAAGTCAAAATATCGAGTAGAATTAGTTGAAAAAATTCCAAAGAAGAAAAACATACAATTGATTTATGATTTAAGTTGCACTCATGATTATTTTCCTGGCGACATTGCCAGGTTTAATGGGGAAGGAAACCAAGTCTGAATGACACCTCCAACCTGCAAGCAACTGAGTGAAATACCCATTCAGAAATTTTCAAGTTTTTATTTATTTGGTGGGATTCAGACCTGAGACACATGGGTGGAAGGGCTGTTTCGGCTAGCCGCACTTGTGTGTCTCTGTCCTGGTTTTACTTACTTTGCCGGTCAGGTAGTTTCGGCCTGAAAGACTATCACTCAACCTGACAAGGTTTCTTTTTTGTTTTGTGTGTAATTAACATGCTTCATGATTAATAAGAGCAGGGATTTACCAGACCCTACCCTTTTTCTCCGACTTTGACCCCAAAATTGCAAAGAGAAGGGTCCCATGGGATGCAAATAAATAGCAAAATATTGCACAATGCATATTTAAACACTAATTGGACCTAATTTTTGAATTTCTGCATGACTTTGTCATTTGCCACAGTGCTTTATTTATTTTAAGAATGAGACAACATTTTGGTATATATATATATTAATTATGATAACATTGGTATGCCAAACTTTAGCAGCCAATAGCAAGATTCAAGGTACAAAACCTGAAAATGTACTCAAATATCCCGGCTATTTGGATTTTCAATTTTTGTCTGTTATTACTATTAGCTGCTCTGACACGGTTTGGGTTCATACTGGTAACTGACTTAAAGTGGCATAAGCTGCCAAAATTCATACTTTTTTCATAATTTCTGATCGTCACAGTAAGAGGCTTTGAAGGCCATCGAAAAACTAAATGATTGGTGTTGGAATAAGGAAAATCAATACAGTATGTGGCCTGTACGAACCGAAAACGTGTTCAAAAAGTAAACAAAATTTAAATAACCGGATGACTATTCATTCATTCTAAGCCAAAGTTAGTTCAAAACAATAGTTTATCGTACATTTTCGAGACTAGAAGCACTAAAAAGCTTCTGAGAAAAATAGCCAATAATTTCAACATTCTGTTTTAACGTCAAAATATAAACATTTTGGCAGCTCATGCCACTTTAACCAATATTTTTTATCTTATCACCAATCTCTTTAGTCTTAGTTTTTCAAGTCTCACAAAGATCAAAAATATAGAAGAAAAAAATCTTACCAGCTAATGCTACTAGAAGTATTCCATGATAGGCCACTTTTTATAAATAAATGGACTAACAGGCATTTCTGTCTTTCTACTGCAGTGATGATATTTTGGATTTTGTGCTGCTGCGTGCAAAGCCAAAGTACCCTGGTGGAGCTCGTCCCAGACTATCGTTGTATCTGTCTTCACAACTCATGTATGGATTGGCCAAAGTTTACAGTAAACAGCGGGAATATCTTTTCAGTGAGTTTTGGATCAATTCTTTTTCTTGCAGTTTAGATAGGATTTGGTTACTAATTGGAATTTTTTTATTTTTATTTGTACTCTGAAAAATATATTGTTGATTAATATTTTTTCTGACAAGTACTGGGGTTGGTTTCACAACTGTTTGCGTTAAGTAAGTTAGACATGTCTTGCTTTTTTTCTCTGCATACTTTGTTCACGAGATAGAAAGAATGGCATAGTCTGATAGATCGTAATTAGCTCAGTACCTGGCACAGTTTCGTCCTTACTGTTGGCATGCCTTACAACAAAATATGTGTTACGATATAACTCACAGATGGGTGTTTAAGAAAGGAAGCAGAAAAACATTAATTGTTGCATGTTTTTTGAAACTCACGGCTACTAACCCTGCTTTAAGAAAGGAAGCACAGCCCTAGTAATTATAAATATCTGCTACTGCAAAAAAAAAAGCTGACCTAAATTTGTTTTGAGACTTGGCACTTTTAGAGATTTACATTTACTTTTATCCTGTTGAGGATGGCAATGAAACTGCAGACCTAAAACAGATTTAGGTCTGTAATAAGGACAGCTTTTGCAGAATGCCGTCGCTAATTACTAGGGCCGAAAGCAGAAAAAATGTTGTTTCATTTTTTTTCTTGTAGTGGATGTTTCCAGTATGTCCACAAAATGTCGAGCTATCACTGTTCCTATGGGAGATATTGACCTCAAGGCATTTTCCAGGTAAAGACAAAGACATTTTCATGTTGACTGCTATTTACTTCAGTGATTTTCTAATAAAAATATCTCAAATTCTACCATGAGAAATTTTAAAATGTTCTGAGCTGGGTAATTAACCAAAGTAAATGGTCTCCCTTTGAATTTTTGTTAAGCTCTTTACTATCCTTCATAATGTCTCCATTCGGAAATAAAAACCTGTAAAAGTCATGGTGATTTTTTTATTATCTCCCTTTATTCTATATTATCTCCCTTGTTTGTAGTGGGGCCATAGATATCTTATAATAACTAGATTGGCTAACGACAAGCGACTTCCGGCAACTAAGTCGCCATCTTGCTAAGTGATTTTTGACTTGCGTTATCAAGTTGTTTTCTAGTCTAATGTGAATTTTTCTGCCATTTTTTTCGAGAATGGAATAAGTTTCAAGCGGTAGGTGCTGCATCAAATTCCTCACCAACCATGACAAACGTGTAAAAGTGGTTTTAGTAGGGCCTATGTCTTGACTATCGTGCAACAACAACGACAAGAAATGTTTTTCAAGCGGTAACCTCGTTCTGGATTGTAACGTTAACGTTATAGTCCGCCATTTTGCTAAGTGACGGACTATTGTGCCGTTCTCTACTGCGCAGCGCATAGCGCTCAGCCAATCTAGTTATTATAAGATATCTATGAGTGGGGCTGGCTTTTTCAAAATGGAAGTTTGAATTTCAAGATCATCTAAATAATAACTTTTATTTATAAAGGACTAATATTATACTGGAATTGCATGTAGAAGATGGTGTCAAGATTGTATAATCTCTCCTGACTTGTAAACTATAACAATGCTAAGACTATCCAAATTTTAAAGGGAGGCAATTCTATTGTAGACAAGACTTGGTGACTAACCCAGACTATGCAACCCTCAGCAGCAGAGATGGCCCCAGTTTTGATCCAACATTTGGAGTATTTAATGCTGATGACCTACTCAGATTTGACATCATCCCTGAAATGGTAGGTAAAAAACTGACTAAAAATTTTCTTTAAGAAAAATACTTTACAATGAGCTAATGGTAGTGAAGTAAACACCACCTAAGTTTGTTAGGATTCTCTGTTAACGTTCATGGGGCTGTTTCTGAATACATTTATGTCCAAGGTAAGTCCAATGCAAGGTGTACAGTAACTGTCGTGGCAACATAGACTTTCAACACTACGTTACAACGGTGCCAGCCGCAAAGTTACTTCGGTGTTTAGAAACAGCCCCCAGATTGGCAGAAAATTAAGAAGTGATCAATCTCAGATGAAAGACTGTAAGTCGACTTTTGGCCAGAAATGAGCATTTAAAGAGTTACTTAGGGATTTCCCTGTGGCTTTGTTTTCTGTCTGACAGTCAATAAACAAACAGCCCATAATTCACCATATGCTCAGCCACAAAAGGCTTGTATCGCTGTGGGGGGCTAGGGAAGTTACCAATGGGCACCTGGAAAGCTCATCTTTACATAAACAACAATCAAAAAGCACACATTTTAATGATTTTCGTTTCGCGGGTTATGGTATGCAATAAATCTATAAATACATATCAAAAAGTTTGACAACGTTTAAAGTGCTGTCACTGATGATCAAGGGTTCATCCAGAGGGTGTCCACGCATCTTTTGGACACCCTGTGGTCAAAATTTATCTGATTTGGACACCCAATAATCCAGCATTTTAACATGGTCAAGATACAAAAGTAGGCCATTTGGGACTCCCAATTATGTGGAGAATGTGCAAAAATAGCTATTTTGGACACCCTATTTTCAGATTATGGATGAATATACATGTATGCTGATGATCAAGACCCCTGATTTCTTCAGGTTACTTAGGTAGGGTAAACATTAATGATACTTTAGATGGCCCCAAGTTGTTATCTCTTTTTATTCTATTTAATAGGAAATGTGGAAAATTCAGCCAAGTCCTGAGATATTGTTATCTCCCCTTGAAAGTCCTGCACGCAGTGAAATCTCTGCCAGATCATTCAGACCAGGTCATAATTGATTATTTTAATAATTAAATAGTCTCGTCTCACAAATATTGTTTCAAAGATATTTTTTTTCATTTGATAGTTTAAAAAACATTAACAAAAACGAAGGATTAAACAGCTGCATATATAAAAATCTTATAGGTGCACTCTTTGCTATAATCCACAATACTGTTTATATGATAAAGCATAGACAATTTTATTGTATTTTTACAAGATATAACGAATTCTATCTGTCAAAATTTAAAAGTTTGAGAAATTTGTACATGGATTTCTAATATAAAATTGAAAAAAATTTATTTGTTAGGTATGTACACAAGCATGTTCACAAAATATGAGCATGGGAATGTACACAAGCATACTAATGATATGAATTGTGTAATGGAGCAAACTGAAATTATTTTACGGACTAGGTCTGAGAAATACACATAAAGTATTTGGATTTGAGGTGAAAATATAGCCTGTTTGTAAATCTGAGACAGCCAACTGAGAAATACCTAAATTGAGTTAAATCCTATAAATAATCGACAATAATATTCAACGGAAAATTTTGCTTGTGAATGTTTCAGTTCTTGGTAGCCCTCACACTGTGTCAAGCTCAGAAATAACTATGGTTGAGGAATTAGAACCAGAAAACCAGGTCAGTAACTATGAGAGAAAGATATATTTTTTTAAAATACAGGTATAAAAATAGTGTCATTGTGGTGTTCAGAAGAAAAAAACTCTGAGCAATCAGAGAGGGGAAGGTGAATAAAGTCATTGTTAAAAAGAAAAAAATATGCATCAGTTTTATTTGGAGAGGCGTAAACACAAGTAAAAAAGTAGTTCCCTTTTTAGTTTATTTAATAACAACAGGTTCATGTTCTCTGAATATTGCAGCATTTCATGGCAAAGCAAAGGCCAAAATATGTATGAGTTTGATTAATGTATATTATATAAACTGCTAAGTATCGTGAGAACTCCACAAATTTCCTGTCATCAGCGCTGTCATTGGGCATGTGGGGGGAGTTCTTTATCGTTTGAATGTGACCCTCAGTTGTCAGGGTTTTTTTAACATTTAAATTGTTTGCAGAGATTTTTTAAATCATTTGTTCGCGACAAAGGTATCCATTTTCACTAGAATTTCTGTGTGCCTTTTTCTGAATTTGGCCTTCACCTCCTTATTAACAGGTGCCCCCTGCAGAAGAAGAATTACCTATGTTAAATGGGGATGAACTTCAGATGTTGATTGACGATCAGGCCTTAGAGGAACCCCTCTTACAAATGATGATGTCTCCCACTCAGGCCATCAGCACACCTATCCAATCACAGTTAACTAAAACACTCCACCATGGGTATGTACAGTTTGTAATTTTAATAGAAAAGTTTGGCTACATTTGCCAGCATTAATAAATGCCAATAATAAACCCGAATAGAATCTCCTACAAAGTAGATATATTTTCACTTTCCTTTACTTAAACTCAGATTATGCATTGTGTTTTCAAGTAAACTGCACAATCCTGGTACTTAACCGCCAACAATACAAATATATCAATCAGAGCATTTTCATGCTTCTGAATACTGAGTCAGAACTATCCTTCAACTCTGTAGTAGAAAGCTTTTTAGGTGATCTAAAGAACTATAGTTGCAAGTTGTCCATTGTTTGGCTCACAGATAATTTCCCTGACAATGGGAAATGTGAATCGGTTCCGTTGATAAGAATGCAGGAACCAACCGATACCGATGTCAGTTTGTGTATACTTCATACTATAAACAGGCCTGTTATTTGATGGCCAACAGATTTTTGATTCCATGCAGTAACAACAGACTACCGGAATCGATTGTTACCGTGAAACCCTATAACCTGCTGTCTTTAACAATATTCATGCATTTTGGCTTATTTGAATGCAGGCGATATTCTTTGATTGGAAAATGGCTTTTTATATTTATTATTCAATTCAACAATTTTCTACAGGAAAGTACTCCCGGCTCTTGAGGAAACCCCAATAGCTGAGATTCAGGCATCCAGTTTGATTGAACCACCCGCCCGTGTACGTCGAGGGCCACCCCCTTCTCCTGGAATTACCCCTCAAGTTGTAGAGAAAAGACCGCCAAAGAGAAAGGTATAACATTTATTTTATCCAGCCCTTACAATTCAATATGGCAATAGGGGATAATAAATAGACCCTTTCGGCTTAGAATGACGTTTTTATGACGTTCAAATTTTATGGCATTGACGCAATTTCTCTGTTGCTAGCGCTGGGACACACCTTTTTCACATTGAGTCGTAGACAAAATGAGCATGAATTTGCCATACACATAGGCTACTGCGCCAACGTCAATCCTTAAGCTGAAATGGTTACTGCAGTAAAATCCAATTTCCACAGACATCCAAACGTTGGATAATAAAAAATCAAGAGTCCTTTTTGTTGCAGAAAACCTAATTGTATTACCTGAGCCCTCAGTAAAGATTTGAATTCTGAGAGCTCAAACATCTTTTTACTGTGTGCATCAACAAACATAATGTACATGTATGTATTTATATTGATCTCACTAAGTTAGCTTACTGGACTTAAAGTGGCATGAGCTGCCAAACTGAAGTAAAAACAAAATGTTGAAATTATCGTCTATTTTGCTCAAGACGTATAATTCAGAAGCTTTATAGTGCTTCTAGTCTCGATAGTGTACGATTACGTATTGTTTTGAACGAACTTTGGTTTAGAATGAATGAATGGTCGTGCCGGTTATTTAAATTTTGTTTACTTTTCGAACACGTTTTCGGTTCGTACAGGCCAAATATACTGTATGGATTTTCCTCATTCCAGCGCCAATCATTTAGTTTTCCGATGGTCTTCAAAGCTTCTTACTGTCGTAACGATCAGAAATTATGAAAAAAGTGGGAATTTTGGCAGCTCATGCCCCTTTAAATTATGGTTTATTTTGTATTTGATACTTTGCTAAAGTTTCTCTCATCTTAGTCATGTATTTAAAAAAAAAAAAAAAAAAAAAAAAAAAAAATGAAAATAAGCTTTATTACGGCATGCATCATACTCCTGACCCCTTTGATTGGTTCAATGAAAATGTATGTTTCAGCGTGAAAGTCTAGCAATGGAACTGTCTCCTAACGTAACTCCTAGCCCTCGTCGACGTAGAAAAAGGCGTCTTCTATTCACAGATAGAGAAACACAGATCGGTAAAAGTGTCCTTAAGAATAATATGATTTCAGGAAAAGGCACCTGTCGTGAATTTGTAAGTTGCCACTCTGTTTAAAGTAAGCTTCTGATTAGCTATAAATTTGAAATACATGTTTGTATTCAAGTTATAATTTCACTTCCAAAATTATCTATTTATATTTTATTAAACAACGATAAAAGTTTAATTATTTTGCATTTCCGTGACTATCATTGTACTTTAAGCCTCTTCATGAAAATTCTGTTGATTTATTCATGTTTTATTTTACTTATAAAATGGTGACGGCAAGGTAAAGGGTATGTTCAAACTAAATGGTTAACCACATTTCGGAAAGGGCCGTGGTTTTGGTGTGTTGTTTTCACACTGCCATAAATAATCTTCCGATTCTATCAAGTCAGTTCATACTCCCGCAACAAAAACATAACTCCGCAATAATTGAGAGTGGTTTGGTTAATGAGATTCTTTGGCTTGATTTTTGAAGGGAAAAGGACACCTGGGCGAAAATGTATTTATCTCCATCTCTAGGCGTTCTCGAAGTCGCTCAACTGTTTCATTTATTAACCCCCTATGTAGGTTGCTATGGTCAATTCTGATTGGTCAAAAAGAAAAAAGAAATGTGTAAATGTGGTGAACAAATCCTTTTTAAAATATTTGCACTTGACATAACTTTGCGACTGATCATTTCTGATAGTAAATTGTTGTAGAACATTGAACGTTCCATAAAAGTCTATCGAAATGTTTTGATAAACTACCCCCTCGTCAAAATCACAGATAGATATCATGATCGGACTTTAACTGTTGTAGGAATTGCCTGAAGTAGGAGCTCAGACTGTGGCAAATCTCTTCTCCAAGCCAGCTAGAACAGGTAGGTGATAAGGATCAGTTCTGGTGAAGAATGGCTAATTCCTGACTCCACTATTTTATTTTAATATTTATTTGTTTTGATAATAACATGCCTCGAGTATAAGAAAGGCCACAGTGTCCACCCTCTGTCCCTTAATATGTGTTTCTTCAGATTGTTAGATACCACTGGGGCCAAATCGACCACATAAATGGGTGCCCTCAAATATCGCTCTTCAATGGCATCTAAAAATTTTAATTTTAGTAATTTATGTTATAATTAAAGAGTTTTCAGCTGCTTTCAGGCACATTCAAGCTATGGCGTTTTCTTGATTCTGTCATCAAAAGCTCCTATAATGTGGATCTCCCTTAGTAATGGGCAACTATTTCATAGCTTTGTGCTGAAAAAAATTACCCAAATTGTGTCAATTGCAAGAGATTTTCAGATTCAGCCTTTTCTCCATTAAATATAGGAAATATTGTTATTACAAACATAATTGCTAAATTATGATCCCCAGAATTATGTGTCTTCCAAGATAGACTGTGTTTTGTATTGTGAAAATGAATGTTTTAAGGCTTTAATTAAATTCTGAAGCTGGATATGGAGAAGCTATGAGTTTGGGGAAATGGATCAAGCCCAACAGTGCGGGAATAATTATCTAATCATCTAAGAAGAAATGACCTTTGTCTTCAAGTCTTGTGACATTTCATGCTTGGGTATCATGAAACAAAGTTGTCAAAAAACTACTACTGCCTATAAAAATAAGCCGTAATCATGGTACTGTAAGTCTGGAAAAAGGGATTTTCAGACCTGGAAATTCAAATTAGACAAGGGGCTTGTTTCACAAAGCAGTTGCATCTCAAACAAAGCCTAGTTTCCACTAGTTCAATTGACCGAACTTATGGTGATATTACATATGATATACCAACGTTCAGTCTACGAATTTGAAATACAAGGTGGAAAAATTACAAGCCATGAAAATATTATTGTAACTCCTCGATATGGACGATTCCTACTTCAGACTTCTTTAAAACTCATTAAAGATTATTCTTGTCCGCTTTTATTACATGTAGCTATTCCATAGGGCGTACACCTGGTCTGAAACAACAGCAAACTGTCATTTCTTGGAGACTTTGCCGCCATTTTGCGTGACGTTCGAACTGGGTCAAACGGTGCATGCCAAATAAATAAAATATATAAAAATAAATAAAAGAGGACAAGAATAATCTTTTATGGGTTCTAAAGAAGTCTTGGGTGGGAATTTTCCATACAGAGCAGTTACAATATTATTCTCATGGCTTGTAATTTCCGACAAAAGTGCGTCGGACTTTACCGACCAGCATTTCACATTCGTAGACTGAACGTTGGTATATGTAATATCACCATAAGTTCGGTAAATTGAACTAAGTTTCCACGGGATACCATAGTGAAGAAATATGATGTCATGGCAACTGCGATTGATCACACTTTGCAACGGCTTTGTGAAACCGCCTCAAGGTGTACATATTCTGCAATAGAGGAATTTCTACAATATTTTCAAGAAAGTGTTATCCCAAAATAACGAGAATGCAAGGTGTTCATATTCTGCTATGAGTATTTTTTTATTTGATCTTCTTTTTAATTTTTTTAGCACACTACCTTGTATTACAAATGCTTAGATAAAATCACACCAATGCGCCTTGGTAGCGAAGATTGTATTATACATTTCAATAGGGCTTGCTCGAGCGTCGTCAATAATTTTTTTCTATTAGAGCTAAGGCACCCATCTTTAGTACGCTTATGGGAGAGAAACCTGTTTGCCATGCCTTATTCAGAAGCTGACTCGGACAAAGAACACCCTATATGGACAGTACCAGATCTATCAGGTAATCATATGCTTTTTTTCAGATGAAAAAATTACCTTTTTATTAATTTTTTTGTTTGTTTTATTATTATTATCATCTCAAATTATTATGGTGTTTTTTTTAGTCAAATGAATTCCTAGGATTTTGGTTAAAGATTTAGTTGTGACATTGAAGTGGAATTTTAGTTTTTTTGTTGTTTTATTCCGGGGGAGGGGCATAAAACTCAACTAATAGCCAACGATTGACCAAAACGTTTTTGTTAATTATTTGTTTATTTTTTTGTCATTAGTTGAGCGATCATCTGCCTCTGAGGAGGAAATCAGACAGGTGATGGAGGAAGCAGCTCAGGTAGGAACAGTATTATTGTGGAATGCCTTGTACCTGTCTCCTTTCACCCTTAGTTGAGTCATGATCAGCTCATCAGAACATCATTGATTTGTTAAATCACAAAGTTTAGGGTTTTCGAGTTTTCAAACAATTTCTATCCGTCGAGATTTTATTTGAACTAGAGTTTTTTTTTCTACCACTGCAACTTCAACATTACATTTTAACCAGTTGCAAAGTTACTTCAGTGGTAAAAATAATTGGGAAGTAGTTCTCAGGTGACAAAGTTAAATAGCTCTGATTTCTGTATATGGGTACAGTGTTTACCACCTACACTCTCACTGGTTACATGTACTTCTAACAAGCGACAGTACTTCACATTATATAGATTAGGCGTCGTTTATTTCTAAATAAACGGGTCTCTTACTGGGTCTCTAAATTTAAGCACCTCTTCCAGATGCCTTGCTCTTGTTCCATGATAGACTGGTTTAAATTTTACCCTCACCCAATAAGGCATATATTTATCGTGAGTTTAGACCCTTTTGGCATAGGGATTGACGCTTGACAGCAGCCTCTGTGTACGGCAAAATGACGCTATATCAAGTTTTGGGATTCATGCTCATTTTGTCTATGTTGCAATGTGAAAGAGGTGTGTCACCGCACCAGTAACAGAGAAATTACGTCAATTCCATACAATTCAAATAATGTCGTAAAAACGTCACTCTAAGCCGCAAGGGTCTATTGCAGTAATTTGCGGTACCCATGATGTCATAGTTTTATCAATGTCCTTGCTGGTTCCAAATCTTAAATGCTCAGTCGATGATGAAAGTAAATCACATTAATAAGGAAAATAGTAAATTTCGAGTTATTGGCATTAAAGAAAACAATGGAAAGAAATAAATGGACATACATTTGTTGTCTTCAAAGTGTATCCATTGATTTCTTGCCATTTTCATATACCTTTATTAACATTACAAATTAGTTGTACATGTAGGAGAATGTCTTATTTGTACCTCTAGGAACAAGCTACACAAGACATAACTGGAATGTCCATTGAACTTGAACGTGAAGTTTCTGTTACCATGGAGAGAAGTCGTCAACTTGATGATACTCCATTAGCAATCAATGTGGAGAGAGAGTTACAAGAATCAAGGGAGGGAATCCATCTCAGTCACACAGAAGATCAACCGAGCATCAAGAGACCAAAGTGAGTTTAACATATAGATTTCTTTAAATTACTTACCTTAAAGAAGTTTTCATTCTTATCTGTTTCCATTGCTGTTTTACAAATTATAAACAATAGATTTAGTTCAAAACTAGTATAGATAATGTTTGTGGGGAAAGTGGGGGCTAGGCAGGAGGCGTGTTTGATGATTAGCTCAGTATAAGAGTATAATGTAAGAAATGTTTGAAACTCTCTTTAAACGTGGGTTCCATACTAATGATAAAAAATTAAGACAGCGACCACGTCGTGTTGTTCAAAAACAACTGACGACGTGGTGATGTCTAAATTTTTTATCATTAAGAGTAGAATGGCCATTTCATGTCATCTGAATCGCAGCAACCGTCTCTATTGCTGTGAGATCATTTGGCAATAGAGCATGTTACAAACAATACTGTGTACTCATTAGAATAATAATCGATCAGAATGGTCAGTCAACATATTATTTTATCTCACATAGTCATCAGTTTTATGTTGCTGTTGTATGCCTGATGTTGATACCAGATTGCCAGAGTTTTGTCCAGGCAAAAAGTCTAGTTTACTCCCCCACTAAACCTGGCATTGTCGCCACATACGGGAAAAATAACCTTGAGTGCAGCTTAAAACATCGATCAATTAAAAACCACAGTAATAGTGGCAATCTAAAGCCTAGCGCAGACGAGAGGCGCCGGCTGAGCTACAAGGCACGTGTGGCCAAGGGAGCAGCTACAAATTTCAGCGCAGACGATGAGCTCTCGGCTGAGGCCAGTTCCTTGTCACCCAAGTTCACTGACCTGCTCAAGTGTCACTACCCGTGTTACGTAATATTCTAAGTGGTCACATGATTGAATAAGTACGCGCGATTGGACTATCCCTCCTCTCAGCTCAGCCGGCAGCTTACGTTGTGCGCACACGGTGAGATTCTTGCCAAGAGAGGCAGAAAATATCAAACATGCTATATACTTTCCTCACCGCCTCGAGAGGCGAAAATCTCACCAAAATTTACGCGCACACGGGGGAAACAGCTTAGCTCCCAGCCACGAGTGACCGGCAGCTCAGCCGGCGCCTCTCGTGTGCGCTAGGCTTTAGCAGGATATATGCATGTAGCTAATTGGATGTGACCATTCAAGGTTAATAGCCAAGATTATTTCACTTATCTGGTGACATTGCCAGGTTTAGTGGGGGAGAAAACCAGGATCTTTGCCCAGTGGAAACCCTCGACCATCGACAAACTCTTCCACGTAAGGCAAAAAAACATTCTAAAAATTTCCAATAAATTTTTATTTGGTCTGGGATTTATTCCTGCACTCCATAGATGGAAGGCCTATGTACGACTGAGGGACTATAACTCTAACCGAATGAGCCACTAAGGTCCCTCCCAACAAAGATTAGCTTCAAATCTCATTATCTTGGAAAGAAAGCAAATATTTTCATTCTAGATTTTCATGGGTGGCCAGGTCTCAGTGGAACGAAAGATCCTAGTTTCCTCCTCCAATAGACCTTTCTTGTCAGGGACTTGTTCTACTAAGCATGGTCGCAAGTCTGGCAACTCCTATGCTTAACTTTGCGCCAACTTAGAACGAGACCCAGGAGATTCATAAAAATAACTGTTTTCATATCTTTTACAATTTTTCAGCAGTTGAGTTTAAAAGGATAGACTTTAATATGAGCTAAATATACTAAATTTTCAATTGATTGGCTTATCTTCATTCAAGTGAACAGGGTCATGGATTATGTTTGTTTTCCAATGGAATAACATGATCTCTCCTGCTTGTATTTTCAGAGTTTCAGTAGGTACGTCTAGTGAAGATGAGTTGATTGATTTCCAAGATCAGTTAGAACTTGAACAACCGGATTTGTCGCGAGGTCTGTCTCGACTTGGTGAACAATTATATTCCGTGCCAGAACTGCAAGAAGAGGAAGCTCAAATACCAATGTTAGAAGAAGAATCACGACAAAAAATTACAGATGTGGAGGAAGAGCTTATCAGGTAACTGTTTTAGAGGGACCATATTTCATGTTATTATATACAACTAAAATTGTACAGCCAATAAAAAGCTAAGGATTGTACCACATTTCAAAGGAATAGGTTGTACATGTTGCATTTATTGTCATTTGGGAACACTTTGATGATATTGCAAATGCTATGAGGTGAATAGAAGACACTCCAATGAAATATCACAACTGTAGAAATGAGTGTTTAATTTAAATGAGAAAAGCTCAGTAACATGGTCAATAAAAACATTTGTCAGTCCTGGAACTTCACTTTTTAGGGTGGATGCCATCAGGGCAAGCTGAATGGCAAAACTAGTTGCCCGCGCCAAGATATGGTTGCCCAGATTTATCATAAATGTTTTCAAGCAAATGAAAAGTGACTTTGTTGATACAGAATAATGGTAGTCATTGTTTGGACCAACCGAAGGACCTGTTGCTCCAGTTATTAAAGTGGCATGAGCTGCCAAAATGTTGATATTTTGACGTTAAAACAGAATTATTGGCTATTTTTCTCAAGATGTATATTTCAGAAGCTTTTTAGTGCTCCCATGAGGGCAAGTGGGAAGTTCCAGCACTGTTTGTACTTATTTTTGAATTTTGAAATATTTAAATCATCCGGTTTTTTTTCCAGGTCTATATCTGTTCAAACTAGTGTTGAGAACTGGACAACTTTTAAAGGGGTTTGTCCTTTACACACAGTCAGACCAAAGGTGGCTGTTGTCTTTAATAAAATTCTAGGTGAGCAATTTCTTTATCCAGGTATTGACATCATTCAGCACACATTTTTGGTTCGTACAGGTTGATTGATTGAATGTTTGGTGTTTTACGCTGCGCTCAAGATTATTTCACTTAGATGCCGGCATTGCCAGTTTTATTGTGGGAGGAAACCGGGCTCTATGCTCGAAGGAAACCCACAACCTTCCGGTAATAGCTGGCAACCATCCCACAGGTTGTTCGAGTGAAAACCCAGTCAGAAAATTTTCCAATTTTTTTTTTTAACTGAGTGGGATTCGAGCCCTCGACCCAATAGTGGAAGGCTGTTCGGATTGAGCGTCCAACGCTCTACCTACAAAGGCCCCAGGGTTTGTATGGGCTATTGACTTTACCAATATTTTTTTAATTCAACGTCAATCATATAGATTTTCAAGATACTTCAAAACTTCTTGACAATCATAATTTTTTTAAAAATCCAAATTTGGGCAAATTTCTGAAAATTTACTGTCACATCAAGATAGTCTAATGCCATTGGTCACAATAAGGTGAAGAATTACTTATGGATAACAACTTCTTGGTTTATTGGGTACAACGTTTCGATGTAATTCTTACATCATTATCAAAGTCAATGAAGTTGTTATCCATAAGTAATTCTTCACCTTATCGTAATCTAATTTTCTTTCAACTTCTAAATGCCATTTAAAGATTTCGTCATAATAGCTTGCTTTGTCATAGAGATATAAAGGCGTTACCAGAATTGGTGCTGGTCTTAATTATGCATCGTCGGAACCCACGATTCAAACTTGCGCTCACTTTACCCGTGGGACAACTGGAAGCAAATCTGTCATTTCTAATTTATTATGCATGTAGAGATTTGATTAGTTCTGCCACAAAACTGGCGGAAATTTCACCAATCAGAATTCACGTTACGTGAGCAACTAAGCAGTGTTCAAAACAAAGATGGACGTCTTTTCGGTTTATACTTCAATTCTCTAAATTTGTCTTCAAAACTGAAGAGTTCCAACGTTTATAAGAGAACTTTTGTGAACATAAACAAAAATAAAGCAATGAAGTCAATTTAGCGTAATACAATCTGTTAACCAAATTTTGATAACCAAGAAAAACTTTCATTCTAGGGATATGTTACTTGTAAACTATACTTAAACAGACATTAAATATTGACACTGCTCTCCCAGTAACTTCTAATTTACCATTTAATTTGCTGAAAATTTCAAAATTTTTGTTATTGAGAAAAAATTCAAGATTTGGACCAAGTCAGATAGCTGTTGTCTTGGAAAAGATGGCTTATGTGTATTATCACAGCTATTTAATCCATTCAGTCTTAAAGTGGCATGAGCTGCCAGAATTCACACTTTTTTACATAATTTCTGATTGTCACAACAGTAAGAGGCTTTGAAGGCTATCAAAAAACTAAATGATTGACGTTGGAATGAGGAAAATCCATACAGTACGTGGCCTGTACAAACTAAAAAGTGTTCGAAAAGTAAACAAAATTTAAATAACCCGGACGACCATTCATTCATTCTAAGCCAATGTTAGTTCAAAACAATACTTTATCGTACATTCTCTAGATTAGAAGCACTAAAAAAGCTCCTGAATTATACGTCTTGAGAAATATAGTCAGTAATTTCAACATTCTGTTTAAACGCCAAAATATCAACATTTTGGCAGCTCATGCCACTTTAATAAAAAAATTTCAGAATTACTGGATTAAGATTTCTAAATTCTCAATGTGCATAAAATGTTGTTTTCATACTTTGAGGATTGAATGATTTTGGAATTATTTTTCTCTCTCAGAATTTTGTGCTGCCCAGAAACTCAAATGTAAACAGAAGCAAGCGTATGGTGACATCTACATTTCCAGGGGTCGACATTGGTAAACTTTCTATTGGGTCAGATTCAATTCCTGTCAATCATATTTATCAACTGCGTAGAGAACTGACTCGCCAACATCAACACATATCTGTTTTATGACTGTGTTTTTTATGTTTGTTTGAGCCTTGCCTCTTCTGTAGTCTTTGGGCAGGGCCACCTTATAAAGGGAGATAAAAAATGTCAGCTAACCAAGGGAGATTACTGATAAGTGTATCTCCAGACTGCTTCATTCTCATCAAAAACATTGTTTTCATTTTGGTTATCGATTAATCATGTACAAGATATATCAATATTATATTTTTTTAAGAAGGTTGAACATTTTTCCTTATCAGATCTGAATAATTTATCAATATTTAATTCCTTACACACCGGGATATTACGACCAAGCATAAATTTTTTTCGCCAAAATTTTAAATAAAATGCAAATATTTAACTGATGATACAAATGTTACATTTAACAACCCATTTAAAAGATAAAAAAGCTTACGTGGGTTAAGTAATCAGTAAAAATAACTTTTATCTTTGACTCATTTTCTTCATTTTGACAAGGAGCCTGTTTCACAAAGTGGCGAGCGTAAATTGTTTACATAACTGCCATAGCAACATATCTCTACAGTATGGGTTGCTATGGCAGTTACGTAAAAACTTATGCTCTACACCGCTTTGTGAAACTACATGTACTAGGCTCCAGTTCTCTGCGATCTTGTTACTCAATCCAACGATACTCTATTTGGCAGCTAATTGATTTACAACCATGTATGAAATTAACCGTGACAAATTGTTGTTTTTATCTTGGAATATATATTTCCAAGTTCACCTATTATCTTATTGCTTGAACTTATCAATACATATTGATATTTTAAAAGTATTTTTATTTATTTGTTTATTTATTTATTTATGATGGTTATCAAATAGTATGTGCATTTTGTGCATCTTGTTTTCATTTTAATTTGAGGGCTCTCCGCTCTTGGGCACAAAAAATGTGGATATTTATTATTTTAAAAAATTCTAAACTATGCAATAAGACTTGTTATTTAAATTATTTGTTGATTATATACTAGCAATATTGTTATCATACTTGTTTTTTTGTTGAGTGTATATATACATGTATATAAAAAATTATTTATTAATTGACTGTTTATCTCGTTAGTTGATCTTATACAGATGTGTGCTGTCACTTTGGTGATTAAATTAATCCATATACATCTATTTAATTAACATATTTTTGTTGATTATACTTTTACCCAATCAAGCATGCTCATTTGTCTATTTTATCTAAAAGTGCAATCAATTTTTTAAAATCAATTTATGAATATTTTATTGTGAAATTGTTAACTTTATTGATGGATAACTCAAATGAAAGCGTAATTTGTTGATTAAAAAAAATGTTTATCGACCTATAACTATTTGGTGATTTAGAATTAGTTTGGTAAAGTTGATTTAAACTTGTTTTATCGACGTTGTCATCAAAGGGATTAGTAACAAGTTCTTTTAACTTATTTAAGCTACTAGTCCTCCCTCGGTAATGTTATTTGTTACCTGAATATTCTGGGGGTTACCCAGTTACAAAAATTACGCCACGCTCAAGATTACGATTTCCAAATTTTCCCCATTGAAGAAAATTTCCTTGAGGACTGTGTCCTATCTCTCCCTTATGCTGTAAACGCTTAAAGTCGTAGCGTCTTGAAACTACCTGTTAACTTATGTGTAGTCGGATTGACGTGGAAACTAGCTATCTCGTGTTACGGCTGTACTGAATTCAAAATGAAAATGTATTGACTATTTTTTTTACAATTGTGATATTTGTTGATTTTATGGGACATTGCTGTTGGATACATTGTTATTCCATTTCGTAATGAATAGAGATTTCTGTAAATTGATTTACTTAGAAATGAGATTGTTTGTTTATGAATATTATTTTTTATTAACCCTACCGCTAACCTTTTGTCTTACATTTGGCTGCATACTCTCATCTTTCTTTCTTTTTTCAAATGTATCGGACTTGGAGGGTAATTTAAGTTTTACAAATATGTCAGTATGTATGCAAAGAGGACATAGTTAAAGATTTAATTTTTATTTATTTTTTTCTACAACAGCATGAAGCATAAGATTATAATATACAACATGAGATTTCAAAGTAGCGATATGGAAATGTTTTAAATTTTAAATTATGATGTTGAGAGTTTGATTGTTATAAAGAATTATATTTGATTTTATGCCTTCAAATGTTGGTAAAAAATTAGGATTGTTTAGTTAGTTGGAAAAATGTTTTTTTTTTGGATATTTTCAAAGGTAAAAAACTCTTGTAAAATTCTAGAATATGTTTCTGTTCAGAAGTTCTCTTACTGTTGAACTTTAAGATAATGTACAAAAATTTAACTAAGATTATGTATTTTTTAAAATTTCCCAATGTATTCTAATTTTTAATGCAATAAAGTTTTACTATTTATTGAATTGACAAATTCTGTGGTTAATTGACAGATTTCTTGATAACGTCTTATCGAATTTACTCGCAAAGCATTTCGGGGGGATAGAGGGATGTTTACATAAATTTACAAAATAGCAGAAGGAATAATACTGTATCGAGAAGAAGGCGAAAAAAGGTGCAAAATCACCAGAAAGATGTGTGGATAGAAACACGTTATGTCACCAATGTTTCTTGCCAAGTACTGGTAAACAAAATGGCGAACTGAAGTACATAGTTTACCGAGAAAGCTTTGCATAAGTCATTGTCGTGACTATAATTCCATAATTGTTAAAAGTTTAAATTTTTCCGAAACTTTGTAGCTTATATAAAATCAAAGGGACATCAATTTGATTATTAAAAAAAGTTGAACATTTGAAATACCTTAAAAAAAAATTAAAATGATTTACAACGTACACTGAAATAGAAAATATTTGTAGTCATTAACCTGTACAAACCGAAGATATATACATGTATGAATTACAAACAAATTCAAATAGCCGTGGTGCATCAGAAAATTTTGAGGGGTTTTGATGTTTACACAACTACCTAAACATACATCTCTAAGATTGGTAATAACGGAATTAACAGCTCTGATTTTGTATGTCTTGGTAAACATGACATACAATAAGCTATTTTTGTTTCATTTTGTAGCTCAGGAAACTTTTACAATCAAACACCTCTGGCACAGGAAAATTACACAAATATATTTTTAAAATAAATTGTATTAAAATTCTCGTTCAGTGGATGATAAAACTTTTTTCTGCCGATTAGACCTTGAATATTTATTATTGCAGAAAAAATTCATCAGGTTTCTTGAAGCGCACAATACATGGAATATCTTCTACGTCTACACAATCCTTTTATGAATGGGTAGCGATACTGAATCCCACTTCTGTCAGAAAACGAAAAAAAAAAAAAAAAACGACTCTTGGGTTTTTCACTTGATTGCCCTGTGTGGAATGGTTGCCAGGTCGGAGTTCCCTCTGGCAGAAACGGATAGTCCAGTTTGAGTAAAACCCTTGGCACTCATGAATAGAGGATTTGTGTCAGACAACATTCAAATAGCTGGGATATGCATGTTCACAATTTAGGTTTGGTTAAACCACCTTCAGCTACATTTTAATAGCTGGCATCACCAGAGAACTGTTTATTTGTACTTTTTATTTCTGAATTCTGTTTTTCACAAATTATCAGAATTTAGGTGAGCGAAGCATATCACTATTTATTTGAAAGAATTGTATAAAACAAGGAGGTACTTTTCAGTATTTAATTTTCAATAGCTTGAAATGGTTGAAGAGTACTCATCTACTGTTTTCACCCCACTGTGATGTTTTCTGTCTGTTTTAATTTTAATGTTTATAGCTTGGACAGTCATCAGAGTTGTGTATCTTTATGTTCATTCAACAGAGTGGAGCCACTAAAAAAGTCAAATTATGTATGTATCATGCTGTTAGATCTTTTCTTTATTTTCTCTGTAAATTAATATGGCTTGGGTTGTTAATGTTACAGAAAAGCTTTAGTTTTGTTCAATATTTTCATTGTGTTCTTTGGGAGTTAATATGGCTTGGATTGTGAATGTAACAAAAGTTGTGTATTTTGTGGAATACGGAACCCCCAGCTGAGCCAAGCCATATGACATTCTTACAAGCCAAGAACTTGGTTATAAAAGCAGGAAAGTGTGTTTGATGTGACATACTTTTAAACAGAGTCCTTATGTGAGAATTTAGTATGTTGTAACTTTTGTCTTTGTCTTGATATCCACCCATTGTTAGTGGAGTGTTAAGAGGTCAGAAATCTGACACTCCATCCCTGTATAATCTGTGGCACACCAGGCAGGACCTCACAGTCCCACACAGGAATCACTCTCAACTATACACTCGGTAAGCTCTAACTTCACTCTCACTTTAATCAGTAAATTTTTCCTTAAAATATTCCTATAACTTCCTATAATTTTATGTATTCAAAAAAGATATGTTGGTCACTTTTAGTTGTTTTAGTACCATTGTCTCTGCATGCTTACTTTTTAATTAGTAAACTTTTTCTTAGAATATTCTTATATCTATTTTTCATGTATTCAGAGATTTTAGTTGGCAATCTTCAGAAGAAGTGGGCAAAATCAATAATGTATTTATAATCATTAATGGTGCATATGTGACAGGGGCGTATAGCCCCAACCTCAGCTTTCTTCAGAGCAATTTAGGATAAGGAATTCAGGTGTATATATGAAAACCTCATCCCAAGATACATTATGTAAGATTGTCGTTTGAGGAATTTTACATTCAATGACCCCTCCCCCTCCTAAATGTTGCAAAAAAAAAGAAAAGTCAAACCTGATTTCTGTCTTTGTCATTTGATGGAGAGTCAGGCAATTGTAATAACTTGCTTTCTCCCCAGTGACAGTTAATTCTATTTGCCTCTATAATTTATATTTCTAAAAAGTGTATTTTTTACATACATTATAACAACAGTTTGTGAAATATCTCTTGGAAAATAGTAGACTTTGACATCCATATTATTGATCTTGAACTCATATCTGACACGAAAGCTTAATGCATAAAATAACTCTAAGTGCCAATCTTACAGTAAGCTCTGAACTTTAAAAAGAAATGTATTGTTTCACCGTGGGTAATGCCAACCAGAGGGTCATTTAAAGTGGCATGAGCTGCCAAAATGTTGATATTTTGAAGTTAAAACAGAATGTTGAAATTGTTGACTAATTTTTTCAAGAAGTATAATTCAGAAGCTTTTTAATGCTTCTAGTCTCGAAAATGTATGATAAAGTATTGTTTTGAACTAACTTGGGCTTAGAATGAATGAATGGTCGTCCTGGTTATTTAAATTTCCGATGGCCTTGAAATCCTCTTACTGTCGTGACGATCAGAAATTATGAAAAAAGTGTGAATTTTGGCAGCTCATGCCACTTTAAGTATTATATACTAACAAATATAAATGAGATAGTCTCTAGGCTGGGAAATGAAATGGTTAAATAACGTGAAGAGGTTTTCCTTTGTTATCCTCCTTTCAAATGATTGAAATTTGTGCAAAGTAGAATTTGATACAATAATTTGTTCTCTTTGCTAGGAGTTTGGATCATCTGGAGAGGAGTGTTGGACTCAGTCTATGAACTCTTAAAGTCAAACGTCGGCCTATCTGAAGGAGCAGATTTCCTGTGAGCCGGGGGCAATTTCTTTTATCAGGAAACTACTTAGTTCAGGAGGCCTACAGACTGTGTGAGGTGTAGGGGACATCTTATTCTGGTATATCACAGTTGGTTTACTGGTTTCGGTTATATTACCCATCCTTGAACGCTCAATTTGAAAACTCCTTGCTGCAGTTTTCAGGGAATTGTGGATTCTTCGAGATAGTACACACATCTGTTTTTTTACCGAAGTTTTGTCTGAAGGTGATTTGGGATTATTACCTCAGAAGAAAATTTTTGAAAAGAAAAAAACTTTGCAAGGAATTATACCTCAGTCTCAAAATGATTCTTCTTGGACTATTATTACTCTGTGCTGTTACTTCATCAAACGGTAAGTGTGGCTTTTTTTGTGAAAAAAACATTCAAACTACTACTACTAATGTGAAAGGTTTGGTACATACCAGGCGAAGTTTCCCAAAGTAAAGAGCATGATTTCCTTGTCAACCAAACCAGGCGGTCTTGCCATATAAGAAAAATAATGTTGATTTAAATATTCACTTATTGTTAGGGTCTCTAAATAGAATTATTTTCTAGTATTAAAACATAAAACTGGAAAGATCATGATTGGGTGAGTGAGTGATTTGGGTTTTTATGTCCTGCTTAACCATATTTCAGTCATATGAAGACGTTGTCTCCTTGTGGCAGGGCAGATTTCCACTGCTCTTTTATTTGGTGCTGCCTCACCAAGATGACTTGCTGAAGACAACCAGCAAGCCCCCTCACCCAGTCACATTATACTGACACCGGGCCAACCAGTCGTTACTCTAACTCCTATTGCTTAGCGCCAAGCGAAGCAGCAGCAGCTCCCACTGTTAAAATCATGAATGGAAAAGTAAAACTGCACGGTTTGTCCCTCAATATCCACCATTTAACACAACAAACAAAGTTGCTGAACTGATTTTAAAAGCATCATAATTATAATAGACCCTTTTGGCTAAGTTACACATAGGCTTTACAACCTGAAGATCTGTGACCACCTGCTTGGTGTACTGTGTTTAATTACCACCAGATCAAATGTAGGACACCATGTTCATTAATTCCAATAATTGTTTTTTTTTATATTCATTATAATATCATTTTCTGCAATTTGTTTGAATCCCTTGAAACCTGTGTATTGCAAATACTCAGGCAAAACCTGGTGCAGGATATCTTCTAGTTGGCAAACTTTTATGAAATACTTTTTCCAACCATTGTAACATACATGTAGCCTTTAAGGTAAAATATGAAAATTGAAAATATGGAAACGCTAATCAAGTCAACACTGACTGTGTAATTGCCTGTAAACATGTACATAAACTTGTGCTGCCCTTCACGTGACATCTGGTTTATTACATCGTCTGAATTTGACGAAGTCAAAGAGGTCATCGATCAACAACAAGTGGGGTCATCTTCCATCGCTTCAATTCTGGGTCATCTGGTGACAAGGAAGTATCCTCTTGTTTGGTTTCCGAATTACACCACGAAGTATACATGCCTCTCTGTAGTCGTACCAGGACCCTTTTGTCCCATACAATGTAGCTAAAATTAACACTACAGGAAAAGCTGATTTTCTCACAGTAGTAATTAGGATTGTCAATGACACTGTTTGGCACACAAGAAATAAATGAGCTCAACAGGAATATTCCTTAAAGTACTAGAACAACGAAAATCGTCTGAACAAAAAAGAAATAAAATTATGACACTTAGTTTGCTTGAAATTTCTTGGAAAACATGTTCACCCTGTTCTATATTCTGTGAATACTGTTCCATATTATTCAGTTTGAAATTCGAAAAACAATTTTTGTTTGTTTAACATATTTTTCATGAGTTACAAACATCTAGAGTAACCTACTGGTCTACCTTTCATTACAGGTTTTACCTTTTTAAAAAAAAAATGGATTATAATAATAAAGATAATTTAAAACTTCCTTTTCAGAAGATATATTTAAGAGCACATAGGAGGTCATTATCTGAGATTCTCATTTAGACAGTGCTTCCTAAGTCATTTAGGACGAAGTAATCTTACCTAAATACAAAATGAAATTCTATCTCTCCTATTTTCTCATCCTATAGTCATCAGTCACAGTTGACGGACATATATAAACATATTCCACAGTAATAATTTGATTAATTTCTCTACTCAAAAAACTAAATGGGTCGTGGGTTTGGATTCAGAAGCTTTTTAGTGCTTCTAGACTCGAAAATGTACGACAAAGTATTGTTTTGAACTAACTTTGGCTTAGAACGAATGAATGGTCGTCCCGGTTATTTAAATTTTGTTTACTTTTCGAACACGTTTTCGGTTCGTACAGGTCACATACTGTATGGATTTTCCTCATTCCAACGCCAATCATTTAGTTTTTCGATGGCCTTCAAAGCCTCTTACTGTTGTGACAATCAGAAATTATGAAAAAAGTGTGAATTTTGGCAGCTCATGCCACTTTAAGGTTACTATTTATTACTTAAATTACAACGTCGTAACTTGTTCAGTTTTTAAAAATACTGCTGTTTTATCATGTGATTTAAACAGATGTAAAATAGCTTCACAATTATTTGATAATTTTTTTCAAATTCTTCAGTAAATCACACAAAGTTTACCTGTATATCATTTTACTTACCTTGCCCAGGTGCGCTTAACGAGATATTGGACAGGTGTTGTTCTCTGGGAGCCAGGCTGGCTGTTACAGAAGACAGTTGTGACAACGTACAATCTACACAGTTACGAGATGTTGGACTGGAAGACCAAATGAGCTGTCAGGCCATCATACAAGTTTGCTGTCTGAAGAAAAAACACATTGACCAATGTCAGTTAGGGAGGGATGACTCAATTCGGGGGCAGTCATGTGCCATTAGACCCAATGTCTATGGTGCTGAACAGTATACAGTAAGTGACTTTTTGATCTTAAAATTGTTAAGCCCTTCTCAAAATTATTTCGACTGCTAGCCACACTCATATGTCTCTTTCTTGTATAACTTACTTGACGGTCAGGAAGAGCCACACATTAAACCGCCATTAAAAGGGTGAGCGATTAACAGACTTCAAAACCCTGCAGTCACATTAAAAGGGGATTGAAATCTGAAACCCAAAGCCCTTCCGAATAATTCATATAAAAGTCGTAGCTACATGACTGCTGAAGCATAAAGTGATCACACAGCACAGCATTTAGCGACGACACAATTGGGCCCTAAGTGGTAGACTGGACAAAGCATCGGTCTGTTTTTAACTCAAAATTTTTACAACATATTTTAGAAATGATTATACAGTTTATTTCCGCAATAATCAAAGTAATGCAAAAAAAGAATTTTTTTGAAAAACGGGAGCTTGACTGAATATAACTGGTCTAATTGGAAGCTGGGCATTTTCCGGTCAAAGATTGGTGTCACAAAGTCATATCATTTTTGCACGAAAAACTGGTAAATGGTCTATTAAGTCAGTGTTTTGGAAGCAAATACATGTTGCAATCTGACATCATCAGGGAAATTAGTGATTTAAAAAACTATCTACACCAAATGACCCAGAAGATAAATTAAAATAATCTTACAGCTGACAACTAATTTTTAGTCTTAGAGCAGCCAGTTGTATCCAAAATTACATTTTCACCTGATTTTTGATACGAGCTTATGCTTGTCTAATTACTATTCTCCTTCAGGAATGTTGTCAGTGCTGTAAGCTGGGTTTGGTTGCAAAGGAGGCTAATTTACCGTGTGATTTGACCAGTATGGGCAGTCCATGTGATCAAGTATTCAAAGAGTGTTGTATGGGACAGACAAGTCTTCCGAATATAGGTAAGTGAAAGTCCATGAAACCTGTCCAAACTGACCCCTTGATAAACCAAAACCCTGTCCAAACTGATCCCTTGATAAACCAGAACCCTGTCCAAACTGACCCCTTGATAAACCAGAACCCTGTCCAAACTGACACCTTGATAAACCAGAACCCTGTCTAAACTAACACCTTGATAAACCAGAACCCTGTCCAAACTCACCCCTTGATAACCCAGACCCCTGTCCAAACTGACCCTTGATAAACCAGAACCCTGTCCAAACTGACCCCTTGACAGACCAGAACCCTGTCCGAACTGACCCCTTGATAAACCAAAACCCTGTCCAAACTGACCACTTGATAAACCAGAACCCTGTCCAAACTGACCCCTTGACAGACCAGACCCCTGTCCAAACTGACCCCTTGACAGGCCAGACCCCTGTCCAAACTGACCTCTTGATAAACCAGAACCCTGTCAAAACTGAACTTGATAAACCAGAACCCAGTCCAAACTGACCCCTTGATAAACCAGACCCCTGTCCAAACTGACCCCTTGATAAACCAGACCCCTGTCCAAACTGACCCCTTGTTAAGCCAGAGCCCTGTCCAAACTGATCCCTTGACAAACCAGACCCCTGTCCAAACTGACCCCTTGATAAACCAGAACCCTGTCCAAACTGACCCCTTGATAAACCAGACCCCTGTCCAAACTGACCCCTTGATAAACCAGACCCCTGTCCAAACTGACCCCTTGATAAACCATACCCCTGTCCAAACTGACCCCTTGATATACCAGACCCCTGTCCAAACTGACCCCTTGATAAACCAGACCCCTGTCCAAACTGATCCCTTGATAAACCAGAACCCTGTACAAACTGGGGCCTTGATAAACCAGAACCCTGTACAAACTGACCCCTTGATAAACCAGAACCCTGTCCAAACTCACCCCTTGATAAACCAGACCCCTGTCCAAACTGATCCCTTGATAAACCAGAACCCTGTCCAAACTGACCCCTTGATAAACCAGAACCCTGTACAAACTGATCCCTTGATAAACCAGAACCTTGTCCAAACGAACACCTTGATAAACCAGAACCCTGTCCAAACTGACCCCTTGATAAACAAGAACCCTGTCCAAACTGACCCCTTGATAAACCAGAACCTTGTCCAAACGAACACCTTGATAAACCAGAACCCTGTACAAACTGACCCCTTGATAAACCAAAACCCTGTACAAACTGACCCCTTGATAAACCAGACCCCTGTCCAAACTGATCCCTTGATAAACCAGAACCCTGTCCAAACTGGTACATTGATAAACCATAACCCTGTCCAAACTGACCTTGATAAACCATAACCCTGTGCAAACTGGAACCTTGATAAACCAGAACCCCGTCCAAACTGACCTTGATAAACCATAACCCTGTGCAAACTGATCCCTTGATAAACCAGAACCCCGTCCAAACTGATCCCTTGATAAACCAGAACCCTGTCCAAACTGACCTTGATAAACCATAACCCTGTGCAAACTGGAACCTTGATAAACCAGAACCCTGTACAAACTGGGACCTTGATAAACCAGAACCCTGTACAAACTGGGACCTTGATAAACCTGAACCCTGTACAAACTGATCCCTTGATAAACCAGAACCCTGTCCAAACTGACCCCTTGATAAACCAGAACCCTGTACAAACTGGGACCTTGATAAACCTGCACCCTGTACAAACTGATCCCTTGATAAACCAGAACCCTGTACAAACTGATCCCTTGATAAACCAGAACCCTGTACAAACTGATCCCTTGATAAACCAGAACCCTGTACAAACTGATCCCTTGATAAACCAGAACCCTGTACAAACTGGGACCTTGATAAACCTGCACCCTGTACAAACTGATCCCTTGATAAACCAGAACCCTGTACAAACTGATCCCTTGATAAACCAGAACCCTGTACAAACTGATCCCTTGATAAACCAGAACCCTGTCCAAACTGACCCCTTGATAAACCAGAACCCTGTACAAACTGGGACCTTGATAAACCTGAACCCTGTACAAACTGATCCCTTGATAAACCAGAACCCTGTCCAAACTGATCCCTTGATAAACCAGAACCCTGTACAATTTGACCCCTTGATAAACCAGAACCCTGTCCAAACTGACCCCTTGATAAACCAGAACACTGTCTAAACTGACACCTTGATAAACCTGAACCCTGTACAAACTGATCCCTTGATAAACCAGAACCCTGTACAATTTGACCCCTTGATAAACCAGAACCCTGTCCAAACTGACCCCTTGATAAACCAGAACCCTGTACAAACTGGGACCTTGATAAACCTGCACCCTGTACAAACTGATCCCTTGATAAACCAGAACCCTGTACAAACTGATCCCTTGATAAACCAGAACCCTGTACAAACTGATCCCTTGATAAACCAGAACCCTGTCCAAACTGACCCCTTGATAAACCAGAACCCTGTACAAACTGGGACCTTGATAAACCTGAACCCTGTACAAACTGATCCCTTGATAAACCAGAACCCTGTCCAAACTGATCCCTTGATAAACCAGAACCCTGTACAATTTGACCCCTTGATAAACCAGAACCCTGTCCAAACTGACCCCTTGATAAACCAGAACACTGTCTAAACTGACACCTTGATAAACCTGAACCCTGTACAAACTGATCCCTTGATAAACCAGAACCCTGTACAATTTGACCCCTTGATAAACCAGAACCCTGTCCAAACTGACCCCTTGATAAACCAGAACACTGTCTAAACTGACACCTTGATAAACCTGAACCCTGTCCAAACTGATCCCTTGATAAACCAGAACCCTGTACAAACTGGGACCTTGATAAACCTGAACCCTGTACAAACTGGGACCTTGATAAACCAGAACCCTGTACAAACTGGGACCTTGATAAATGTGAACCCTGTACAAACAGGGGGATTGATAAACCATAACCCTGTACAAACTGGGGCCTTGATAAACCAGAACCCTGTCCATACAGGGATCATTAATACCCATTGCTGTAAAGATAAAGTAGCAGCACTAACAAATAGTGCTAAGACCCTAAGTTTCGAATAAAAACTCTTTTTTATTCATTTTAACGCTAAACAATTTTAAAAGACAATGTCCATGAATGAACTTATAATAATAAGTAATACAGTTTGGTTTAGAATTACGTTCGAATTTTATGGCATGAGGTCATTTCTCTGTTGCATTGTGTCATTGAAAAAATGAGCACGATTTCAACATCAGAATAATCCAAAAATTTAATAAAACGGCATCTTACGTCAAGCTTCGATCTCTAAGCAGGCCTAATAAAAATTGAAAAATTTCTGAGTGGATTTTTCATTCTGTCGCCATATGTTGAAGAGTTGCCAGGTACTCGCCGGAGGTCGGGGGTTTCCTCCGAGCAATGAGCTCGGTTCCTCCCCCACCTGGCAACGCCACCATATAAGTGAAATAATCTTGAGTGTGCCGAAAAACATCAATCAATCCTGAAGCCAAAAGGGTCCATAGAAGATGTAGGGATTTTTCATAGTTTGAGGATAGAAATCTCACAGGGGCTCCTTTATTTTATCATGTAAAGTTTATGTTCTCATGTGTTTTATTTCCACTTGTGTTTCTCTAGAGGATGATGAAGATGAATGTGCCCTGTATGGGGACCAGCTATGTCAACATGAGTGTATTAATACCCTGGGCAGCTTCAGATGTGCTTGTCGGCCAGGATCAGTCCTTATGGGAGATGGACGTAGCTGCAAGGAGCAAAAGCAAGGTAATCAACCATTATTAGGTCTCCCGGTGTGCATGTCGTCCAGGATCAGTTCTTATGGGAGATGGACGTAGCTGCAAGGAGCAAAAGCAAGGTAATCAATCATTATTAGGTCTGTAGGTGTGCCTGTCGTCCAGGATGAGTCCTTATGGGAGATGGACGTAGCTGCAAGGAGCAAAAGCAAGGTAATCAATCATTATTAGGTCTGTAGGTGTGCCTGTCGTCCAGGATGAGTCCTTATGGGAGATGGACGTAGCTGCAAGGAGCAAAAGCAAGGTAATCAACCATTATTAGGTCTCCCGGTGTGCATGTTGTCCAGGATCAGTCCTTATGGGAGATGGACGTAGCTGCAAGGGGCAAAAGCAAGGTAATCAATCATTATTAGGTCTGTAGGTGTGCCTGTCGTCCAGGATCAGTCCTTATGGGAGATGGACGTAGCTGCAAGGAGCAAAAACAAGGTAATCAACCATTATTAGGTCTCCCGGTGTGCATGTTGTCCAGGATCAGTCCTTATGGGAGATGGACGTAGCTGCAAGGAGCAAAAACAAGGTAATCAACCATTATTAGGTCTCCCGGTGTGCATGTTGTCCAGGATCAGTTCTTATGGGAGATGGACGTAGCTGCAAGGGGCAAAAGCAAGGTAATCAATCATTATTAGGTCTGTAGGTGTGCCTGTCGTCCAGGATCAGTCCTTATGGGAGATGGACGTAGCTGCAAGGAGCAAAAACAAGGTAATCAATCATTATTAGGTCAATATGTGTGCTTGTCATCCAGGATCAGTCCTTATGGGAGATGGACGTAGCTGCAAGGAGCAAAAGCAAGGTAATCAACCATTATTAGGTCTCCCGGTGTGCATGTTGTCCAGGATCAGTTCTTATGGGAGATGGACGTAGCTGCAAGGGGCAAAAGCAAGGTAATCAATCATTATTAGGTCTGTAGGTGTGCCTGTCGTCCAGGATCAGTCCTTATGGGAGATGGACGTAGCTGCAAGGAGCAAAAACAAGGTAATCAATCATTATTAGGTCTCCCGGTGTGCATGTTGTCCAGGATCAGTCCTTATGGGAGATGGACGTAGCTGCAAGGAGCAAAAACAAGGTAATCAACCATTATTAGGTCTCCCGGTGTGCATGTTGTCCAGGATCAGTTCTTATGGGAGATGGACGTAGCTGCAAGGGGCAAAAGCAAGGTAATCAATCATTATTAGGTCTGTAGGTGTGCCTGTCGTCCAGGATCAGTCCTTATGGGAGATGGACGTAGCTGCAAGGAGCAAAAACAAGGTAATCAATCATTATTAGGTCTGTAGGTGTGCCTGTCGTCCAGGATCAGTCCTTATGGGAGATGGGCGTAGCTGCAAGGAGCAAAAGCAAGGTAATCAACCATTATTAGGTCAATATGTGTGCTTGTCATCCAGGATCAGTCCTTATGGGAGATGGACGTAGCTGCAAGGAGCAAAAACAAGGTAATCAACCATTATTAGGTCTGTAGGTGTGCCTGTCGTCCAGGATCAGTCCTTATGGGAGATGGGCGTAGCTGCAAGGAGCAAAAGCAAGGTAATCAACCATTATTAGGTCAATATGTGTGCTTGTCATCCAGGATCAGTCCTTATGGGAGATGGACGTAGCTGCAAGGAGCAAAAACAAGGTAATCAACCATTATTAGGTCTTCAGATGTGCTTGTCGTCCAGGATCAGTCCTTATGGGAGATGGACGTAGCTGCAAGGAGCAAAAACAAGGTAATCAACCATTATTAGGTCTGTAGGTGTGCCTGTCGTCCAGGATCAGTCCTTATGGGAGATGGGCGTAGCTGCAAGGAGCAAAAGCAAGGTAATCAACCATTATTAGGTCAATATGTGTGCTTGTCATCCAGGATCAGTCCTTATGGGAGATGGACGTAGCTGCAAGGAGCAAAAACAAGGTAATCAACCATTATTAGGTCTTCAGATGTGCTTGTCGTCCAGGATCAGTCCTTATGGGAGATGGACGTAGCTGCAAGGAGCAAAAACAAGGTAATCAACCATTATTAGGTCTTCAGATGTGCTTGTCGTCCAGGATCAGTCCTTATGGGAGATGGACATAGCTGCAAGGAGCAAAAACAAGGTAATCAGTCATTATTAGGTCTGTAGGTGTGCCTGTCGTCCAGGATCAGTCCTTATGGGTGATGGACTTAGCTGCAAGGAGCAAAAACAAGGTAATCAACCATTATTAGGTCTTCAGGTGTGCCTGTCGTCCAGGATCAGTCCTTATGGGAGATGGACGTAGCTGCAAGGAACAAAAGCAAGGTAATCAACCATTATTAGGTCTTCAGGTGTGCATGTTGTCCAGGATCAGTCCTTATGGGAGATGGACGTAGCTGCAAGGAGCAAAAACAAGGTAATCAACCATTATTAGGTCTTCAGGTGTGCCTGTCGTCCAGGATCAGTCCTTATGGGAGATGGACGTAGCTGCAAGGAACAAAAGCAAGGTAATCAACCATTATTAGGTCTCCGGGTGTGCTTGTTGTCCAGGATCAGTTCTTAAGGGAGATGGACGTAGCTGCAAGGAGCAAAAGCAAGGTAATCAACCATTATTAGGTCTTCAGGTGTGCATGTTGTCCAGGATCAGTCCTTATGGGAGATGGACGTAGCTGCAAGGAGCAAAAACAAGGTAATCAATCATTATTAGGTCTGTAGGTGTGCTTATCGTCCAGGATCAGTCCTTATGGGAGATGGACGTAGCTGCAAGGAGCAAAAACAAGGTAATCTACCATTATTAGGTCTGTAGGTGTGCCTGTCGTCCAGGATCAGTCCTTATGGGAGATGGACGTAGCTGCAAGGAGCAAAAGCAAGGTAATCAATCATTATTAGGTCTTCAGGTGTGCTTGTTGTCCAGGATCAGTCCTTATGGGAGATGGACGTAGCTGCAAGGAGCAAAAACAAGGTAATCAATCATTATTAGGTCTCCGGGTGTGCCTGTTGTCCAGGATCAGTCCTTATGGGAGATGGACGTAGCTGCAAGGAGCAAAAACAAGGTAATCAATCATTATTAGGTCTGTAGGTGTGCTTGTTGTCCAGGATCAGTCCTTATGGGAGATGGACGTAGCTGCAAGGAGCAAAAGCAAGGTAATCAATCATTATTAGGTCTGTAGGTGTGCTTGTTGTCCAGGATCAGTCCTTATGGGAGATGGACGTAGCTGCAAGGAGCAAAAACAAGGTAATCAGTCATTATTAGGTCTTTAGATGTGCTTGTTGTCCAGGATCAGTCCTTATGGGAGATGGACGTAGCTGCAAGGAGCAAAAACAAGGTAATCAGTCATTATTAGGTCTTCAGATGTGCTTGTTGTCCAGGATCAGTCCTTATGGGAGATGGACGTAGCTGCAAGGAGCAAAAACAAGGTAATCAATCATTATTAGGTCTTCAGATGTGCTTGTTGTCCAGGATCAGTCCTTATGGGAGATGGACGTAGCTGCAAGGAGCAAAAACAAGGTAATCAGTCATTATTAGGTCTTTAGATGTGCTTGTTGTCCAGGATCAGTCCTTATGGGAGATGGACGTAGCTGCAAGGAGCAAAAACAAGGTAATCAGTCATTATTAGGTCTTCAGATGTGCTTGTTGTCCAGGATCAGTCCTTATGGGAGATGGACGTAGCTGCAAGGAGCAAAAGCAAGGTAATCAGTCATTATTAGGTCTTCAGATGTGCTTGTTGTCCAGGATCAGTCCTTATGGGAGATGGACGTAGCTGCAAGGAGCAAAAACAAGGTAATCAATCATTATTAGGTCTCAAGGTGTGCTTGTTGTCCAGGATCAGTCCTTATGGGAGATGGACGTAGCTGCAAGGAGCAAAAGCAAGGTAATCAATCATTATTAGGTCTCAAGGTGTGCTTGTTGTCCAGGATCAGTCCTTATGGGAGATGGACGTAGCTGCAAGGAGCAAAAACAAGGTAATCAATCATTATTAGGTCTGTAGGTGTGCATGTCGTCCAGGATCAGTCCTTATGGGAGATGGACGTAGCTGCAAGGAGCAAAAACAAGGTAATCAATCATTATTAGGTCTCAAGGTGTGCTTGTTGTCCAGGATCAGTCCTTATGGGAGATGGACGTAGCTGCAAGGAGCAAAAACAAGGTTATCAATCATTATTAGGTCTGTAGGTGTGCTTGTTGTCCAGGATCAGTCCTTATGGGAGATGGACGTAGCTGCAAGGAGCAAAAGCAAGGTAATCAGTCATTATTAGGTCTGTAGGTGTGCCTGTTGTCCAGGATCAGTCCTTATGGGAGATGGACGTAGCTGCAAGGAGCAAAAGCAAGGTAATCAGTCATTATTAGGTCTGTAGGTGTGCCTGTCGTCCAGGATCAGTCCTTATGGGAGATGGACGTAGCTGCAAGGAGCAAAAACAAGGTAATCAATCATTATTAGGTCTCAAGGTGTGCTTGTTGTCCAGGATCAGTCCTTATGGGAGATGGACGTAGCTGCAAGGAGCAAAAACAAGGTTATCAATCATTATTAGGTCTTCAGGTGTGCTTGTCGTCCAGGATCAGTCCTTATGGGAGATGGACGTAGCTGCAAGGAGCAAAAACAAGGTTATCAATCATTATTAGGTCTGTAGGTGTGCTTGTTGTCCAGGATCAGTCCTTATGGGAGATGGACGTAGCTGCAAGGAGCAAAAACAAGGTAATCAATCATTATTAGGTCCAAAGGTGTGCTTGTTGTCCAGGATCAGTCCTTATGGGAGATGGACGTAGCTGCAAGGAGCAAAAGCAAGGTAATCAGTCATTATTAGGTCTCAAGGTGTGCTTGTTGTCCAGGATCAGTCCTTATGGGAGATGGACGTAGCTGCAAGGAGCAAAAACAAGGTAATCAGTCATTATTAGGTCTCAAGGTGTGCTTGTTGTCCAGGATCAGTCCTTATGGGAGATGGACGTAGCTGCAAGGAGCAAAAGCAAGGTAATCAATCATTATTAGGTCTTGAGGTGTGCTTGTTGTCCAGGATCAGTCCTTATGGGAGATGGACGTAGCTGCAAGGAGCAAAAACAAGGTAATCAATCATTATTAGGTCTTCAGGTGTGCATGTCGTCCAGGATCAGTCCTTATGGGAGATGGACGTAGCTACAAGGAGCAAAAGCAAGGTAATCAATCATTATTAGGTCTGTAGGTGTGCCTGTCGTCCAGGATCAGTCCTTATGGGAGATGGACGTAGCTGCAAGGAGCAAAAGCAAGGTAATCAGTCATTATTAGGTCTGTAGGTGTGCCTGTCGTCCAGGATCAGTCCTTATGGGAGATGGACGTAGCTGCAAGGAGCAAAAACAAGGTAATCAATCATTATTAGGTCTCAAGGTGTGCTTGTTGTCCAGGATCAGTCCTTATGGGAGATGGACGTAGCTGCAAGGAGCAAAAACAAGGTTATCAATCATTATTAGGTCTTCAGGTGTGCTTGTCGTCCAGGATCAGTCCTTATGGGAGATGGACGTAGCTGCAAGGAGCAAAAACAAGGTTATCAATCATTATTAGGTCTGTAGGTGTGCTTGTTGTCCAGGATCAGTCCTTATGGGAGATGGACGTAGCTGCAAGGAGCAAAAACAAGGTAATCAATCATTATTAGGTCCAAAGGTGTGCTTGTTGTCCAGGATCAGTCCTTATGGGAGATGGACGTAGCTGCAAGGAGCAAAAGCAAGGTAATCAGTCATTATTAGGTCTCAAGGTGTGCTTGTTGTCCAGGATCAGTCCTTATGGGAGATGGACGTAGCTGCAAGGAGCAAAAACAAGGTAATCAGTCATTATTAGGTCTCAAGGTGTGCTTGTTGTCCAGGATCAGTCCTTATGGGAGATGGACGTAGCTGCAAGGAGCAAAAGCAAGGTAATCAATCATTATTAGGTCTTGAGGTGTGCTTGTTGTCCAGGATCAGTCCTTATGGGAGATGGACGTAGCTGCAAGGAGCAAAAACAAGGTAATCAATCATTATTAGGTCTTCAGGTGTGCATGTCGTCCAGGATCAGTCCTTATGGGAGATGGACGTAGCTACAAGGAGCAAAAGCAAGGTAATCAATCATTATTAGGTCTGTAGGTGTGCCTGTCGTCCAGGATCAGTCCTTATGGGAGATGGACGTAGCTGCAAGGAGCAAAAACAAGGTAATCAATCATTATTAGGTCCAAAGGTGTGCCTGTCGTCCAGGATCCGTTCTTATGGGAGATGGGCGTAGCTGCAAGGAGCAAAAACAAGGTAATCAATCATTATTAGGTCTGTAGGTGTGCCTGTCGTCCAGGATCAGTCCTTATGGGAGATGGACGTAGCTGCAAGGAGCAAAAGCAAGGTAATCAATCATTATTAGGTCTGTAGGTGTGCCTGTCGTCCAGGATCAGTCCTTATGGGAGATGGACGTAGCTGCAAGGAGCAAAAACAAGGTAATCAATCATTATTAGGTCCAAAGGTGTGCTTGTTGTCCAGGATATGTCCTCAAAGGGTATCCCAAATGCTGCAATATAGATAATTTTCTGGTCTTTGATTACATGAGGTTTATTTTCTTGTCACACAAAGTTCTGCAGATAAAGCAACCTGAAGTCTCCCTCCCTCCCCAAAACTTTTTCAGCGAGCAGTCATGTTATATTGAGTGTCATTCTCTGCTAGAATAAAATGTAATTTCAAGTAAATTTGAAGGCATTTGGGATACCCTTTAATGAAGATGGACTTACCTGTAGTGCACAAAAACAAGGTAAACAAACACTATAGGGTCTTCAGGTGTAGTGCACAAAAACAAGGTAAACAAACATTATAGGGTCTTCAGGTGTAGTGCACAAAAACAAGGTAAACAAACACTATAGGGTCTTCCAGTGTAGTGCACAAAAACAAGGTAACCAAACACTATACGGTCTTCAGGTGTAGTGCACAAAAACAAGGTAACCAAACATTATAGGGTCTTCCGGTGTAGTGCACAAAAACAAGGTAAACAAACACTATAGGGTCTTCCGGTGTAGTGCACAAAAACAAGGTAACCAAACATTATACGGTCTTCCGGTGTAGTGCACAAAAACAAGGTAAACAAACACTATAGGGTCTTCCGGTGTAGTGCACAAAAACAAGGTAACCAAACATTATACGGTCTTCCGGTGTAGTGCACAAAAACAAGGTAAACAAACACTATAGGGTCTTCAGGTGTAGTGCACAAAAACAAGGTAACCAAACATTATACGGTCTTCCGGTGTAGTGCACAAAAACAAGGTTAACAAACACTATAGGGTCTTCAGGTGTAGTGCACAAAAACAAGGTAAACAAACACTATAGGGTCTTCAGTTGTAGTGCACAAAAACAAGGTAACCAAACATTATAGGGTCTTCAGGTGTAGTGCACAAAAACAAGGTAAACAAACACTATAGGGTCTTCCAGTGTAGTGCACAAAAACAAGGTAACCAAACACTATACGGTCTTCAGGTGTAGTGCACAAAAACAAGGTAACCAAACATTATAGGGTCTTCCGGTGTAGTGCACAAAAACAAGGTAAACAAACACTAAAGGGTCTTCCGGTGTAGTGCACAAAAACAAGGTAACCAAACATTATACGGTCTTCCGGTGTAGTGCACAAAAACAAGGTAAACAAACACTATAGGGTCTTCCGGTGTAGTGCACAAAAACAAGGTAACCAAACATTATACGGTCTTCCGGTGTAGTGCACAAAAACAAGGTAAACAAACACTATAGGGTCTTCAGGTGTAGTGCACAAAAACAAGGTAACCAAACATTATACGGTCTTCCGGTGTAGTGCACAAAAACAAGGTAAACAAACACTATAGGGTCTTCAGTTGTAGTGCACAAAAACAAGGTAAACAAACACTATAGGGTCTTCAGTTGTAGTGCACAAAAACAAGGTAACCAAACATTATAGGGTCTTCAGGTGTAGTGCACAAAAACAAGGTAAACAAACACTATAGGGTCTTCCGGTGTAGTGCACAAAAACAAGGTAAACAAACACTATAGGGTCTTCAGGTGTAGTGCACAAAAACAAGGTAACCAAACATTATACGGTCTTCTGGTGTAGTGCACAAAAACAAGGTAAACAAACACTATAGGGTCTTCCGGTGTAGTGCACAAAAACAAGGTAACCAAACATTATAAGGTCTTCCGGTGTAGTGCACAAAAGCAATGTAATACGGTCTTCAAGTGTGTTTGGCATCCAAGTCTATGTGGAAGGGTTACCAGGTACCCTTCAAAATGCAACATAAAACATCAATCAATCAATCAGTTTATGATTATGACACCATAAACTTGAATTAGATCCACCAATATCTCATTCTTGTTTGGAATAGTAAGAATGTAAGTCTCACCATGAAATCCTGTAATGTTTGTGTTTTAGGAGGAGGCTTGTGTTCATCTAACAACCCATGTCAACATAACTGTGCTGAAGTGGGTAGTACTGTACAGTGTTCATGTTATGATGGTTATAGGCTTAGTCCAAGAGATCAAAGGTCATGTCAAGGTAGGGATTTAGAGCTTTAAGAAATCCCTAGTCATAGATATGGCTGGGACTAATTATATAGTTAACTCCTGTCTGTCGTCAACCTAATGAAATATCATGGGTTGTGGTTCATTATAACAACTTATGATTGGGTATAAACGTCTAAATGACATGCCCATTTTTAACACAATAAGAAACTTGTCTCTGTGGTTATTTTAGACAAGAAGATTTTCCCTGTGCCCGTGTGTTATGGTGTTAAAAAATATACAGTTAAGCTTACCTACTGTCAAGCTTACTTATGTCAAGCTAGTCAGTGGAAATTGTAATATTATCTAAACTCATAAGCCGATTTTGTACCAAATCCCAATTAGTGCTAATTTGAAACTTATTGGTTTTCCGACTTCTGGAACTTTGCCGACCACTGTAGGGTGGCGTATCTTTGACCTGTTACGTAGAATGGAGAAACTGGTGTAGTTTAGCATGAAGGATATTTTATATCAATCAACTTGAAGATGGCCTCAGGATTTTTCTTGATGAACAGCAACGGTTCATCAAGTGTGGTCTCCACGCATTGATTGGACACCATGTGTTCAAGACTCATTTTAACTAGATATTTAATAATTAGATCTGAAACTTGATGACATCAATCAAAAACTTTCTGGATATTTGAGGGGAATATCTAAGCAAGCAGTGTATATTCAACATGATGAAGATAAAATGTTGGTCATTTTAGACACTAACTTCTGTGGAGAAAAGTTATTTTGGCCAACCTATTATCAGTATTATGAATTTATGACTAAAAAGAATTTTAGCTGCAAACCTGGGGGCTGGGGCCATTGGGGCTTTGTTTTAGCCACCTGCCATGTTTGCTGACCTAGCAAGGAGGAACATTCATGATGTCATATACATTAGCTCTCCTGGCTTTTTATGGCTTGTGGAGTTTAATGTCGAAATTTAGATGAGTTAGTTGGACTGTTGGTACTTTTGTTGTCATATAGCTTTGGCTGTTGGGTGCGACTTTAAGCCCTAGATTGAACGAAAGCTACTGATTATTGACTTATATTTACTCGATTGGTTATATCCTTGCATGATGATTGCAATATACTTTTATTCGCCCAGATATCAACGAGTGTACTGCCGGGACAGCTGTGTGTCCTTTGGGACAGTATTGTGTGAACACCGATGGAAGCTACACTTGTGAACGGGGGAAAGATGGTACATGCCCCACAGGGTTCATCTTTAACACCAACACCCAGAGGTGCGAGGTCGTGCCCCAATGTGGCCCGGGGCAAATCTACAACACTGTGTCGAGGCACTGTGAAGAGAGTACAAATCAGCAGTGTTCAACAGGATACGCTTACAGCCTCATGAACGGACAATGCGAAGGTTGGTAGAAAGGTCTTTGGCGTTTTTGCATTGGCATGGGAATGAAGCATATATAATTTACAACTATCTAACTCTACTAAAAATGCATGCCCAAAAGAAGGGTAAAAGTCCTATTCAATGTGTCTTACAATGGTCGGTTTAAACCAAGTGAGATAGAGCGTGATATCTCTATTTACCATTGGTGTATAAATTGGCAGCCATTGTAAAATATTGTGTTTTAATACATCGCTACAGCTATTCTCAGCATTTCTGAGAAAAGGGCAAACATCTTTAGTTGCATGAGGTCAATATTGAAATACATGAGTTTTGCCTACAGCACCTATCCCACCCTAACTCATCTTCGCAAGCCAAGTTAAAATCTTTATGTCCCCATTCCGTGTTTTACCTTGGCGGACTACTCCACTCAAACGAGTAAATCGAACAGCTTGTTTTGATTGGATGCGAGTAAAACTTCTCGCAGCTAATCAAATAATCGGGCACTTACACTGAAAATAACGTAATGGCGGCTGTGTACACCTTGAACTTTTGTTTAACAAGTGCTGATTGGCCAAGATTATGTAAGTCTAGGAAAGACAACTCTTCCATTCCCACCAGTGGAGTCGAGTGGACGCTGTTCGATTTACGAGTTGGAGTGGATTAGTCTGCCAAGGTAAAACACGGAATGGGTTACATGAAGACTTGGCTAGAGAAGATGACCCTAACTGAGATTCTATGCCTGCATCTCCCTGACACTAACACCGTTCTCTCTTTTCTCTCCATCTCTATGTTAGATGTGGATGAATGTGCTCTCGGTACCCATGACTGTCACGGAGTACAACAGAAATGTCACAACACTCCTGGTAGATTCCTTTGTCAGTGTCGACAAGGCTTTCAATTCAACCCCATTAGCAGACAGTGCGAGGGTACAGTCCACTTCTTATTCCTCTTTGCTTACCTCTGAAAATATCTTTAAATTTTTTTGATTCCCCAGAAACTTATATTCTAAAAACAATAACCCTTCTATATATGCTTACTATATATATATAGCATGTTGGTATTAACCTTTGAAATCACCTGAGAAATGTCCTTGCTTTGACAAGCTACTTGTTCTTTTTATCTAGAGGGTGCCTTACTCAATTATGTGCTAATATTTAAAAACTTAACAAAATTTGTCGCCAGGTGTTAAACAAATAATTTCTACCCATTTCTACTGAATGATAACTAAATTACAAAGTTGTTGGTTGGTTTTTTTTGGTCTTTTTTTAAAGAAATTTCAATTTTTAAGTTGTCCGTGATAACAGTTTCCTGAAGGGTAATTAACATTGAACCCAGAAGTTATGGATGTGGTCATTTGAATTTTGTTTACTTTTCATATCATTAGTTCTTATAGTTGACTAGCAAGACTATCAATTTCGAGCGCTAACATTTTTAGACCATCTGAATTTTGGCAGCTAAAGATAACATTTGATCTTTTAGGATTGGACCATAAAACTATTGATCTTAACTCATCCACTTGTTCTGGGTGGGCCTCGGTGGCTCAGGTGGCAGAGCAATAGTCTCTCAGTCTCGTAGAGGCCTTCCATTGATGGGTGCTGGTTCAAATGGTACTCAGTCCAAAGAAAAATTGAAAACATTCTGAGTTGGTTTTTCACTTGATCACCCTCGGTGGAAGAGTTGTAGAGTACTAGCCGAAGCTTGGGGATTTCCAGACTAAGAGCTCGGTTCCCTGCCGCCCCCCCTAAACCTGGCAACGCGGCCATATTACTGAAATAATCTTGAGAGCATATACATACTAAGATTCCAGTTTTTATCATATACATGTATGCCATAGAGATACTTTGCCAATTTGCACATCTTTCCAAGATTTCTAAGTTACTAAATTAAAAGCGGATTTCTTGTATGTTTTTTCCCCATCAGATATCAACGAATGTATCTTGGGTTATGATGTTTGTATTGGTGAACAGCGATGTGAAAATACGGTTGGTTCCTATGTTTGCCGTAGAATCAAAGGCTGTGGCACAGGATACACCATGGATGAACGGACACAAAATTGTATAGGTTAGTTCAGCCAGACATAATTTTTTTGTGAACTATTGTACTGTATGTGATATATTTATCAGAAACTATCAGCTAACTGTTTTTTAATATACACAAAGAAAAAAGTTGAGCTCCCCCTGGAAAGTCTGCATCGACCAATAAAATCATTGGTGTAGGGAGATTGTTGGCAAACTGATGTTACAGAAACGATTGTGATCATAAAGGGCAACATTCTGGCGATAAGAAATCACCATTAATGGCAATGAACTATACAATTTATTCAGGATATCGTTAGCCAAATCAAAAGTGTATTTTAACAAAATAAAAAGATGCTTGAACAAATGCAAACTAAATAAATTTAGTTTTCTCGTTATGTTTAGGATTACATTTTCTTGACAAATTCTTCTACCGCTTTGGAATAACGTCCAAAACAGCTGCTTGGCTGAATGCATAAGATAGCAGAATTTTAGTGCTGGCGATACATGTCAAAGTTTGGGACCCGGGTTCAATTCCCATTTCAAGTGTCACCTAAAATCGGCAGAAGAGCTTGTCCATATTTTAATAAATTGTAATCCGCACAATGACATTACGTCATAAAAATGGTTATACTCACTTTCTAAAAGACACTAACCAATAAAATTTATGTTTTTACCTAACTTTAGAATTATTTTCCGAGATACAAACAAACTTTGACTTAAAAAAATACTGAATAACATGCTTTTAAAAAGCAATAAAACCAAACAAATTAAATATTTTTAGTGTTTCCAAAAAAGAAAACTTTGACTTTCAAAAAATACGGAACTTATCAAGGAATAACATGCTTCCCTGGCAACAATTACCATTAACAGTTGTCTATTTTTCATCTGTGTTCTGCAGATATCAATGAGTGCTTGACTGGAACGCACAACTGTGGTGCAGGCTACGGGTGTCGTAACATGGATGGAACGTTTAGATGTGAGGCAAAACAATGTCCCGATGGCTACCGTGTGAACTTCTCCACGGGACAATGTGAAGTTATAGTCTGTGCACCGGGGCATCGTACTGACAGGAGTGGAAGCTGTGTTGGTAAGCCCATAATTAAAAGGACAATTTCATCGAGGATTCTTTTATTCTGAAACCAATAAACTTCCTGAAATACAAATTTGTATAACAATGTGCATATTTCAAAGGAAATTACTGATTGGTTGATTCTTCATATGGCGTGGGTTTTTTGGTGGGGTTGTCAGTTTTAGTTGGGAAGAAACTGGGCTCTCTGCCACAAGGAAACTCCAAAGTTCCTGGCGACTTTCTCAAAGGACGATGGGGCGCCATGCAGATTATTTTCCATTTTTTCTTTGGACTGTATGGGAAGGTGGAAGGGTCGTGTCAGACTGAGAGTCTACTTACGTGTCACTGAGGCCCCTTCGAAGCTTTTGAAAAGTTTTGACAAAGTGCATATACAAAAAAGGGTTGCCAAAATGTTACATTTTAGACATTTTACCTGATAACTTTGACCTGACAGTGCTATTAAGATTGGGCTGAAGTTATGGCCGAAGGTGTCCACAATGAATTGTCAAAGTTTTGAAAAAAATTGCCAATATATGAAAGTAACATATTGTGTACTTGTGAAATAGAATAATATTATACATGAATAAGGTTTTTCTTAAAGGATTTATGAACTGGCTTAAAGTCGGTTTGTATATGGTTATGAACTAAATGTATATTTGAAAAACATAAGTTGAAACAAAACAACCTTCGTCTGTGATAGTCAAAAAAGGAATAAGGAGGAATTATGGGTATTTTATGTATTTTTTCGGAAAATTTCATCAAAAGTGACATCATTTATGACCTCGATGTATAAAACTGCCATTGTATATTTTTGAACAATTATTTTTGTGGAAAGGTAAACGTAGCATTGAATTTGTATGTTCTGCACCAGAAATTTTTTTTTTTTTTTAGTCAGACTTGTAAAGTACATATTCTATAACACATTTAATGCTACATAAAACAACATTGCCAAAGGTTGTTCATAAAACCTTTAAGACAATTCTATTCTTAATTACCTCCGAGCCTGATGACGTCACATAGAATTACGCAAAGCTTTCTGGGTAAAATGTACCTCAGTTTGCCATTTTGTTTATTAGCAAGGTGTTACTTTTTTTGGAAAACATTGATGACATAATCTGTTTTTATCCACACATTTTTTCTGGTAACTTTACACCTTTTACGTCTTTTGTTCGATACAGTATTATTTCTTTCGCCATATTTTAAAATTATTTTAACATCCCTCAATCCCCCGAAATGCTTTGCCCGTAATTTCCAAGTGACGTCATCAAGCAATCGATCAATTCTATTGTAAATCATGTTTTTCTTGTTGTGAATAACACGCTTTATAAACATCACATGAAAGTCCTAACTATAACAAGCGTATTTAGTAATATGTTATGTATTTATTTTACCAGATGTAAATGAGTGTTCAGAAAATCCCAATATCTGTGGAAGTCGCACGATGAGATGTGTGAATACGATTGGGTCGTACACTTGTCAGAATCTGGTCAATTGTCCCGCTGGCTATGAGTTACAGGGTAGTGAATCACGATGCGAAGGTAACTACCTCACTTATATTCAATACTTGCACAACAAAGGAGATCCTCATTTCTGACGAGGATTTCAGAGTAGTCCGTAGTGGGTATCTAAACACCCGTGGCTTTCTTAGGTCCCATGTGGAAGAGCTGCCAGGTTTAGTGGGGGAACCCCTGACCTTTGGAGAGTACCTGGCAACTCTTCCACATGGGACCTAAGAAAGCCACATCCCTATAAGTGAAATAATCTTAAGTGCGGTGTAAAACATTAATCTATCAATCATTCCCATGCTGTTTTTTTCCAAATCTTTAGTGCGGTGTAAAGCATTAATCAATCATGTTTTTTTTTCTCCAAAAATTTATATATGATGTTGTAAAGATAATTCCAAAAAAGTACATGCGTTTCCAGGAAGCAACATTACATCATACTCTGACTTTTTTGGTTAAGCACATTATTCAAAGCTGATGCCTTCGGACAAAGATCCGGGTTTCCTCCCCACTAAACCTGGCAACGCCGACATATAAGTGAAATAAACTTGAGTGCGACGTAAAACATCAATCAAAAATGATGATTTTATATTTGAATTGGGTAAGCTGTAAAAACACTTTAATTTAGTTCCAATTGACTACAGACCAAACCCTTAAAGGATTTAAGCCGGTTTTCTGGAGAAAACATTAAATATCTTTATAATGACATGTCCAATCTCTGCACAGGCAAACAGGATCAGGTGAGAGAACAGGTTTGAATAATGTGTATTCTCGTTATTTTGGGATTACACTTTCTTGAAAATATGGCAGAAATTCCTCTACCGATTTTTGGGTGACGCCCGAAACAGGAATATGGCACCTAAATGCCAGCTGCCTTATCCATTCAAGCCAACCGGCCTCCTCAATTGAATAATGTGTTCCAAGTAATAATTAAGTTGTTTCTTTCCGTACAGATATTGATGAATGCTCTCGTGGCACCCACACTTGTTTACCCACCCAGGAATGTCGGAATCGCCCCGGAACCTTCCTGTGTCAATGCCCTGATGGGTATGAGAGTAGCGGACCTTCAGGGGGGAGATGTGAAGGTCAGTATAACTTACATGTAACATCCACTGGTACACAGATGCTGGGACTGATGGTTGTGCTCAGTGGTATAACTTACATGTAACATCCACTGGTACACAGATGTTAGGACTGATGGTTGTGCTCAGTGGTATAACTTACATGTAACATCCACTGGTACACAGATGCTGGGACTGATGGTTGTGCTCAGTGGTATAACTTACATGAAACATGCACTGGTACACAGATGTTAGGACTGATGGTTGTGCTCAGTGGTATAACTTACATGTAACATGCACTGGTACACAGATGCTGGGACTGATGGTTGTGCTCAGTGGTATAACTTACATGTAACATCCACTGGTACACAGATGTTAGGACTGATGGTTGTGCTCAGTGGTATAACTTACATGTAACATCCACTGGTACACAGATGTTAGGACTGATGGTTGTGCTCAGTGGTATAACTTACATGTAACATGCACTGGTACACAGATGTTAGGACTGAAAGTTGTGCTCAGTGGTATAACTTACATGTAACATCCACTGGTACACAGCTGCTGGGACTGATGGTTACAGTATAACTTACATGTAACATGCACTGGTACACAGATGCTGGGACTGATGGTTGTGCTCAGTGGTAAACAAATTATGAAAAATGAGCACAGGTGAGATGGTAAAAAGTTACAGTGTATGTAGTTATTTTAAAAATGACAACAGTGGGTGGGTAAAGGGTCTCTTTTCCACAATAATTTGGTTGATTCATTGATGTTTTATTCTGCCCTCAAGATTATTTCACTTATATGGTGGTGTGGCCAGGTTTACTGGGGATAAAAACTGGGACAGGAGGAAACCCCAGACCTTTTGTGAATACCTGGCAACTATTCAACAAGGCGAAAGCCCACTCAGGAAATGATAAGAAAATCAATAAAATACAATCAATTACATGCTAATATTTGTGTGACCTCCAAATTTTTAATTTCATTTATTTTTCAGCCAAATTTTATACATTCATTTTGTTGGAGGTCACAGTTTTTACATGCAATCATTTTGTTAGAGTGCTTCACTCGTGTTTATTATTGCACGTCTTTCGATTCGACGACATTGGAATATAAGTGTAAACTTATGGAGCTGCCTGTTTTCAGGATTTGTTTTTGTTTGTTAAACTGTGATATTTTGTTTACAGATATAAATGAATGTCAACGGTACAGTAACCAGGTGTGTGCGAGTAACTCTGAGTGTCAGAATACACAGGGGAGTTACAGGTGTGTCTGTAAGGAGGGCTTCCAGACTGGATCAGACGGCAGAACTTGTACAGGTGCGACTTCTTTATTCAATTTCATTTTACACTTACAGTGATGAATTCATTAATATATTTTGGTCATTGGTTTGAGTTTTAGTGCCCATTTGACAGGTAAGGTAATGTTCATACAGCAAGTATTAAGTATCTCACATTACATAACGATCAGGGGCTCGTTTCACAAATCGTCGTATCGCAAACGAACCCTAGTTGCCAATGGTTACCATAGTGAAGAGATACAACGTCATGGCAACTGCGATTGATCACACTGTGCGTCGGCTTCGTGAAATGGCGCCCAGGGGCTTAGAGTCGTGTTAATCCCTCAGTCCGACACAGGCCTCCCATCGATGCGGCGCAGGTTCAAATTCCACTCAGACCAAATAAAAATTGAGAAGTTGATGGTCTCATCCAGAGGGAAGCCAACATAAAATTGACATCATTGTAGAGATTTAATGAACAAGAATGTCATGTCAGGTGGGCCTAGAATCTTGCAGTGTAACGGATCAACTCTTACCAAGTTTAGTGATGTCAACATTTTTGTATAACTTTGATTTCAGATAAAGATGAATGCCATGATCAATATCGATGTGAACAAGAATGTATCAACACATACGGATCCTATCATTGTTTGTGTAACGACGGATATCAACTGGCCGCTGATAAACGACGATGTGAAGGTTAGTTGTAACAAATAAAAACATGTTCATAGCATGTCTAGTTTTAGCTGGATTTAGAAATTAGAAGTCAGTGATATTAACCACAAGTTATGGATAATACCAACTTGAAGTCTTACTTATTTTGTATCACACTAGCAGGTTCCAGCATCGTTCTGAAGGGATTGTAACAATTAAGTGTACAATGTATATATATATTTTGAGAGAGCGGCATTAAATAAATATATAGCAGGTGCCCCCATGTAATTCAAAATACATTACATTTACAGTATGTGTGTCTCGTATAAGACTCTTGTGAATCATACAGCATGCTTGGCTAAACATTACGCAATTAACTAATGTTTCATGCTTTTACACACTTTAGTTAATTCACTTACACATTTTATGCCTAGCAATGTTTAAAAAATATCAACTTACCAGACAATACTCAGCTAGGAGAGAACCATTAGGTCAATGTCAGTTCATTAGATTGATTGTTTGGTGTTTTACGACGCGCTCAAGATTATTTCACTTATATGGCAGTGTTGCCAGTTTTATTGTTGGAGGAAACCGGGCTCTATGCTTGGAGGAAATCCATGACCTTCCGGTGGTAACTGGCTACCATCCCACATAGGTCGTTCAAGTGAAAAACCAGTCAGAAAATTTTCCAATTTTTTTTGGACTGAGTGAGGTTCGAACTGCTCATTAGAACAAGTCTGTTGATTGCGATTATCAAAGACTGATGGGATTTTGTCCAACTGAGGAACCACAGTTGATAGAACAATAGTACTCTCATTGCATGACCTCTCCAACAGAAAATTTATGTATCCCAGTATGACACTATATAATAAAGTCACATAAATTTTATATTTTTAACCTCCTATTTTGTACATTGTAGATATTGATGAATGTAATTTCTATGCTGGTCGGGGTAGATTATGTATAGGTAAATGTACGAACATACCTGGTTCTTACACCTGTTCATGTCCTAATGGGTACAGGATGATGGGAGATCAAAGAACATGTCAAGGTACGCTCTTACCCTTCTTGTTGCAGTAAGGCTGAAGTAATGTTGAAAGTGATGTAACCCTTTCTTGTTGCAGTATAAGACTGAAGTAATGTTGAAAGTGATGTTAGATCTTCCCTGTCCCACTCAAGCATGATGTCTGAAACCTCTAGGGTTTATGATCCATGGGCCATTGGATCATTTGCCTGTTGTTGATAAATGTCCGTTTCTTCAATAACCGACTCAATTCTGTTTAACTTGACTATCAGTTTACGACATTTTTTATTTCATAAAACGACACGATATTTTTAACATTTTATGTTTCTGTGACTGCATGTTGTAAGGCAAAACCATGTGAAATACCAACAATGTTTTCATCATTCATACGAATGGACGCGCCAATAAGCTAAAACAACCAACCAACCAATCAAAAATGTTATCTTAATACCTTGAACCATATCAAACTTTTATGATTTCAGATATCGATGAATGTGCAGAGGGCTCATCACGCTGTCCGTCCAACTCCATGTGTACGAACACCAGGGGGAGCCACAAGTGTCAGGACATCGAGTGTCCAAGAGGGTTTTATCGTGCAACTACATTCACTCGAGGAAAGAGGTTAGTACATCCGGTGAAGTGGTTTAAAACAACCAGTTAATATTTTCCCCTCCTCTAGGTTAGATATTTAAATTACTATTGATTTGCTTGCAGAGAAAATACAGAAATCTGCATCAGCATTTTTCCAGCGTCATTCTCACTTTTTCTTTCGTAATTGTTAAGACAATTTTCTAATTTTCGCTTTTTTTAATCAAATAAATTTATCTCATTGTAAAGAATTTCCAGAAATTTTAAGCTTCTTTTCATTTAAGTATCCAGCACAAAGATTGATAAAATTTGATAGAATTAAACCTTTGCAAGAAACTTTGATTCTAAAAATCCCTGAATGATATTTCAGAGAGCAAACGTTTACAAAAAAAATGTGGTGAACTGCAGATTTCTCTATTTTCATTTTGTTTCAGTGTTCGCTGTCAACGTAAGACATTTGTGTGTGCCGCAGGGGACCAGGAATGTAAGAGTAACACACTTCTCTCGTTCTCGTATAACTTTCTCACCTTCCCTACCAAGATACGAATCCCTGCTGATCTTTTCACGATGTCAGGACCTCAGACAGAATTCAGACGGATGGAGTTTGAACTAAAACTGAATTCGGCTAGAGAGTTAGTGGCCAGCATCGGTCGTGCTACACGGGATATGTTTGAACTGCGGAAACTAACAAATAACAAAGCTGTGGTGAGACTATTGAGAGAAATCCCGGGCCCTCAAGATGTGGAACTCGAGCTCGATATGCATATCTACGGCTCGGACAACACGTTCTTCGGTACAGCCAAAGCTAAATTATTCCTCTATGTGACAGCGAGTGATATTTCTTAGCTGAGACTTTTTGCAATTTAAAGAATGATTTAGATTAAAAGCTTATTTTCTGTGTCACAAAGAGAAAGCATTATTTGTATATCTTTATTTTTGATGGTGCCATAAAGGTGTCATTTAATTAGTTTCTTTGGGAGAACTTATTTGTTATTTGCGCGATTGTTAAAAACTATTTAAATTGTTTGGATGTATCTCTTCAACTTTTATAAATGCCACTTGGATATTTAACGTTGATTGCTTGAAAGTTTGGAGTAAATTGCGCTCAAGATAATTTCACTGAAATTTACATGCAAAATTACCAGATTTATTGGAAATGTAAAGCGAACTCTTTGGCTGGAGAAAAACCAAAACCTCATGGTGCATGATAATAATTCCTCTTAATTCCTAATAATTTGATAAAAACTATCAGTCGGAAAGATTATATTGCAGCTTTAATAAAACCCTTTCTGTTTGATGTTGCACAGTAGTCTTGTCTTGTATGGTGAAAAAATCTTGAGCGTGGCGTAAAACACCAAACAATCAATCAATGTATGATAAAATGATATCACATTGAGTTTTTTTTATCAATCTGATATTGAAATCATGCTCATTTTGTCTATGACGCAATACGCTAGATGTGTGTGTCACAGTTTCTGCAACAGAAAAATGGCGTTCCTAAAAACATTTTCTAAACTGAAATGGTCTATTTGGAATTCTTTCGATTTAATTTTCAAATACATCCATTTCAAGCGATTTTAAAAAAATGCTAAACTGTTACACCAACATGTTGGTTTTATGTACAAAGATATAGGCTTCAAACAAAATGTTTTTAAACTCTATTCACTGCCAGGAAATTTGTTTTTCCATTCTTTCAAAATTGCGTATTGAAATATTTTGTAATAAAGAAAAATTTTCTGGGATATGTTTTTATTTCTTTAATCTATGGTTACAGAACATTGTTTAGTCTATGGTTACTGGGGGGCCTTTGTGTCTCAGTCGGTTAGAGTGATAGTCCCTCAGTCCAACACAGGCCTTCCAATACTGCAGCAAGCAGTCAAATCCCACTGAGATCAAATAAAACAATTTCCCATTGAATTTTTCTCTTGATCGGCGTATGTGGAGACCAGGTACTCGCTGAAAGATGGGCGGTTTCTTTCTGGCAAAAAGCTTGGTAGTTTCCCCCACTAACCCTGCCAACGCCGCCATAAAAGTGAAATAATCTTGAGTGCAGCATAAAACTACAGTCTATGGTTACTGAATATCACTGTTTATTCTATATTAACCAAGCATTGCTGTTTAGTCTATGGTTACCGAGTAACATTGTTTAGTCAATGAATACCAAACATCCCCATTGTTTAGTCTGGTGACCATAACTGAGTAACATGGTTAAGTCTATGGTTACTGAGTAACCAGTCTATTTAGTCTATGGTCATCGAGTATCATTGTTTACTCTATGGTAGCTGATCATCATTGCTTAGTTTATGGATATCAAGCACCAATGTTTAGTCTGGTTACTGAGTAGCATGATGTAGTCTATGGTTACCAAGTACCATGGTTAAGTCTATGGTTACTGAGTATCATTGTTAAGTCTATGGTTACCGAGCACCATGGTTCAGTCTATGGTTACCGAGTATCATTGTTAAGTCTATGGTCACTGAGTATCATTGTTAAGTATATGGTTACCGAGCACCATGGTTCAGTCTATGGTTACAGAGCACCATGGTTCAGTCTATGGTTACCGAGTACCATAGTTAGTCTATGGTTACTGAGTACCATGATTAAGTCAATGGTTACCGAGTATCATTGTTTAGTCTATGGTTACCAAGTACCATGGTTAAGTCTATGGTTACTGAGTACCATTGTTAAGTCTATGGTTACTGAGTGTCGTTGTTAAGTCTATGGTTGCTGAGTACCATTGTCAAGTCTGGTTACTAAGTATCATGGTTAAGTCTATGGTTACTGAGTAACGTGGTTAAGTCTATGGTTACTGAGTAACGTGGTTAAGTCTATGGTTACTGAGTAACATGGTTAAGTCTATGGTTACTGAGTAACATGGTTAAGTCTATGGTTACCAAGTACCATGGTTAAGTCTATGGTTACTGAGTAACATTAGGTAGTCTATGGTTACTGAGTAACATTAGGTAGTCTATGGTTACTGAGTACCATGGTTAAGTCTATGGTTAGTGAGTACCATGGTTAAGTCCATGGGTACCGAGTATCATTGTTAAGCCGACGGTTACCGAGTTTAATTGTTTAGTCTATGGTTACTGAGTACCGTTGTTTAGTATATGGTTGCTGAGTACCACTGTTAAATCTATGGTTACTGAGTAACATGGTTAAGTCTATGGTTTCTGAGTACCATGGTTAAGTCTATGGTTACCAAGTATCATGGTTAAGTCTATGGTTACTGAGTACTATGGTTAAGTCTGTGGTTACTGAGTAACATGGTTAAGTCTATGGTTACCAAGTATAATTGTTAAATCTATGGTTACTGAGTACCATTGTTAAGTCCATGGTTACTGAGTAACATTATTGAGTCTATGGTTACCAAGTACCATAGTTAAGTATATGGTTACTGAGTACTATGGTTAAGTCTACAGTTACAGATTATCATTGTTAAGCCTACTGTTACCGAGTATAATTGTTAAGTCTATGGTTACTGAGTACCACTGTTAAATCTATGGTTACTGAGTATCATGGTTAAGTCTATGGTTACCGAGTATCATTGTTTAGTCTATGGTTACTTATTACAATGGTTAAGTCTATGGCAAATAGAGAGGCATGAGCTGCCAGAATTCGAACTTTATTTGATAAATTTTAATTCTCCTGAAGGCTTGAGCATTTGAAGTACCTTGAAAAACTATCAAATCAACCTTAAAATAAAAAATATAGGTAAAGCCAGTGACCTGTACAAGCCGAGGATTTGTGCAAATAACAGTCAAAATTTTAATAGCTGGGATAGCAGCAGATAGCTCTCATTCTGTTTCAACAAAATGTCCTATATATTTGGCAGCTCATGGCACTTTAAGTTAGCATGGAAAAGTCTGGCTGTATCCTATTTTACATACCCCCAGCCCCCCCCCCCTCTCCCTCTCTAGTAGAAGTAACCTATTAATTATATTCTGGAATGGGTCGGTCAAACCCACGACCCATCAAAGGAAGGCCTGTGTCAGGTTGTGGGATAAACGCTCTAACAGACTGAGCCAAGGCCCAGACTAAAATTGTAAAAGTAACCTTTTGCACTGACCAATCAGACTGCCACTATATATTTTCCAGCACGGCCACAGCGGGTGTGATAACTGATGATGAGAAGATCTGTATCCGAGAGCCCTGTCAGGTGTTGGACGTAGACTGCATCATTAACAAGACCAAGAGTATCTCATGGCAGTACCTCACCCTGCCCACTGTGGAGTTCCTGCCCCGCCCCGTCACCCTGGTCAACGTGCAGACAGTAGGGGTGTCTGTAGACCCTAATCTAGAGCTGAGTATACTGGAGGGTAATGACCTCGGACTGTTTGATGTCAAAACACATAAAGACAGAGGTGAGTCAAACATGCGATAAAAAATGAATTCTTGATCACTATTTTATCGCAAAATCTGGTTCTCGTAGAATGACCTGTAAAGTGATTGAGGTTTACGCTGTACTCAAGATTATTTCACTTATTTGGCAGCATTGCCAGGTTAAGTTGGGTAGGGATCCAGGTTCTTTACCTGGAGCATAACCTTGTACCTTCTTGAAGTACCTGGTAGCTCTTCCCACTAGGGCAATTGGGTAAAAAATCTACTCAGACATTTTTGGTCAGAGTGGGATTTGAATCGATTGAAAGCTTGTGTCGACCCGATGAACTATCACTCTGCTCACTGAGGCCCATAGCAATAGAAGCTCACCCTACACAAGCCGTTCATTTATGGGTGGTGAGGTAACTCCGAGCCCATTACCACCAAAAAATGTGGAATATGGAAAGAAAATTCCTGACTAGTTCTATGAAAAATTCTTATGCAGAGATATCATTTTAACTGGTTTGTATTTAAGAGAAGTTACAACAGGCTCAATAAATATTCCAAACACATTTTTTTTTTATATTCATCCTCATTTCTTTCAGGAGCATTGAGATTAGTTCGACCCCTTCACGGACCAGCACGTCACATGATCAAAATGAGACTTGATCATCGAAATACAGCAGGGACATTCATCATGACAAGTCATGTGGCCTATGTCAGTATAACTGTGTCACCCCCGCGACGTTCCAGGGGCTAATTACAACTGGATTTTACAACACCATCAACTAGAATCAGTATTGTAACTTGCGTCCTAATAACAGTTCATAAAAACAATGAAATACAATGTAGTTCATCTGAAGACTCATTTGTTTGCTTGTTTGTTCAGTTTTGAAGTCCATTTATTTGTAATATATGCTCCAGTAAGTATGCCTTTTGTTTCACACATGGTGGCAGAGGAAATCCCAAGCCTTCCAATAATTGATTGATGGATTGATTGTCAACTTACACTGCATTCAAGATTATTTCACTTATTTGGTGGAGCTGTTATGTTTAGTGGGGGGAGGAAATCAGGGTTTTTGCGCGGAGGAAATGCTCAACATTCAGGGAGTACCTGGAACAATTTTCTACATAGGGCGAAAAATCTAAATATGTGTAATTTTAGATAATCTTTAGTATTTTGTTCACTGTAAGTCACATATAAAGAGAGTCTTGACACTAGAAGGGCTCGATAAGAACATTCAGTGATTGTATGTGTTTTCTTTCTGATAATATGTGAATGTCGGCTTCTACGATTTACACAGATTCAAACCACATGGCTCTCAATATACATGTACACCCACAATGCATCTCATGGTTTCAATACATTATTTAAGTTTTTCCGCAGCACTAAATATTTGTCAACCTAAAGGTACTTGATGATAATTGTGTTGAGGAAATGTCATTCAGGTAAATCACCTTTTAGTTGAAAAATAGTTTCATCATGCTCTTCATAGACTAAACATAACTTTAAAACCAAAAATAGTAAAAATTATCAATTTAAACAAACAGTTTATTTACTATTAACATATATTTTTACAAAAACTTTGCACTATCAAGAGGAGTAGGAGAATAGTTTGTATAGGGTACAATGAATGTATGCTTGATTGTTTTTCCCATCTTCCATTATTTTAAATGGCAGCTTCACTTGCATTAATTGGTTGAGGATACCAGACTCTATTAAATCACAATGTATGGTTCGATTTATTTAGTAATTGATGTCTTTTGTCCCACTCAAGAATTTTCAGTATTTAAAGTAGTCAGTGATATGAAAATTGAAAACTTGGGCAAGAAAAATAGCTTCACAATTGGACACCCCATTTCAAATATCTGGCTAATCAGGAGCCTGTTTCACAAAGATTTTATGTAACTGCCAGAGCAACATATTATCTCTACAATATGGGTTGCTATGGCAGTTAAGTAAAAACTTGAAACAGGTTCTGGTATTGTTTTCTTAAAAATAATATTTGGGTGGGGGGATGATAATTTTAAGATCCTTGGTCTCAAATTCTTTATCGTCAGCTGTTAACCATTCTCTATGTCAGGCATAATTCATAATTATTATCAAATTGTAACTGATCATCATAAAATCCATCACTATTTGTGCAAGCAATCAGATCCAAATATTCCAAATTTGTTCCCCAGTCTATTGTCTGACCAATCAATGGCCTTGTCTCTTGAACCAATCATTTAAGCTGTTGTATAAGGCAATTAGGGCATCATCCTTAGAGCTCCATCCAATCGTATAACTTCTCCATTTATCAGAGGGTTTTCTACAATCACCTGGGCCAAGTGGGCGTATTCCCCTGGGTGCCCCAACCGGCTGGGGAAAGGAATGGTACTCGCCAAATAATTCCGCACTTTCTCAGGAAGACTGGCTAATAAGGGTGTGTCAAATAAACCTGAAATATGAAAGATAAACATATGAGAATGAGAAGCTGTTTTCCTAAAGTAAACACTGACCATTGGATAGAGTGAGATGTGCACACCCACAACCAATCAATGGACAGGAAATTTTGTGCAAGAGTTTAAGAAACTCATAATACGCTTGCAAGGGTAAATTCATTGTAGCACACTATCTTCATATTCAATATTAAAGATATGCTTTAAACAGAGCTAGCTATAACTGAAAAAAAATTGACAATCCATGCAATAAGTACCAAGTAACTCAATCCCAAAAGGCCGGTGACTAATTTGGACGCCGCAAATATCAAGACCCCAATTTGATTTTGGTACAGGACACACCATCTACTCATAAGCCAGTTATAACTGGAATTTTTTTTAAAATCCATGCATTAGTTCCTGGGTTACTGAATGCCAAAAGGCTAGGCGACTGTTTTAGTCCCCACAAATAGCAAGACCCCAATTTAATTTTGGTACAGGACACACTATCTACTCATAAGCTAGTTATATCTGAATTTTTTTTTTAAATCCATGAAATAGTTCTTGAGTTATTAAATGCCAAAAGGCTGGGTGGCTGTTTTGATCGCCAAAAATATTGAGACTCGAATCTAATTTTGGTACGCGACACACCGTCTACCCATAAGTTGCATATATCAGAAGAAAAAAAAAAATTCACGCAATAGGTTTTAAGTTATGGAGCGGACACGAATCCGGGACGGAAAACGGTATACCAATATACACCCGCTTTAAGAGCAGGCGTATGAAAATGGTCCTGATTGTTGCTTTAAATACTGAATACACATAAAAACTGCTATGCAACGTTATTCCCTGTTTGTTTCTGCCTCAGTGCCTATCTGTCAAACTAGAATATGCTGTTGGCCGGCGGATTAACTGTTTGACCAGAAAAGTTACATTTAGGTTTTTTTTTTTTTAAATTAAAACGTTGCTGTCGCAAAAAATCATTCCCGTTAATTTGATTTTCCATATAATCTGCACAAATTATTCCACCGAAAAATAGTTTGTTTACAGTCAGTATTTAACAATGTTACCTGGAGCAATCGTGACACACCGTATTCCTTGCCCGGCCAGATCTCGGGCTATTGGTAAGGTCATACCTACAATAGCCCCCTTACTGGCCGAGTATGCTGCCTGCCCCATCTGACCATCGTAGGCAGCCACACTAGCTGTATTAATAACAACACCTCTCTGACCGTCTTGGTTGGGTTCATTTTTGCCAATCAATCCAACAGCTAAACGAATCACATTAAAGGAACCTGCCGTATTTGTCTGCAATTCAAACAAATCAATTTTATATATTTAAGAACAGTAAAACAAACCGGCACAGGGAAAATCTACTTGTCTAAAATGACCATGGAGACAATGTTTCTTGTGTTAAAAAGAGGTATATCATGGAAATAGACCAATAGGTTTTTGGTATACGACCCATGAATAAAGAGTGAACGGGAGTATCATGTGAAATTCACAAATTTATCCAATGTGCTGCTCAATTCTGACGTTTTAGAGCAAAGCATGCTCAGTTTCTTATCATTTGACGTTTAAAGGTACACCCAAGATAAGTTCATTTCATGTGTGGCATTGTCAGGTTTGATGGGAGGGAATCAGGGCCCTGTCTTACAAAGCTGGTGTAAGTTACGTCGGACGTAAATCAGTGTTAAAGCTATAGGAACTTACACCCTAGTCGCAACTGGTCCATGTTGTAGGCCTATGCGCAACTTTACGCCAGCTTCGAAAGACAGGGCTCTAGCGGAAAGAAATCTGTGAACCTTAAATAACAAACTCCACAACCTTCACCTTGTACATGGAGGAAATCCTAGACCTTTCTGATAGAGCCTTGGAGGAAATCTCAAGGTCACCTAAGCTGATACCTTGAGGAACAAGTTGTTCACTTACAATTAAAACCTTTTGAAAATCCTCCAAACTATGAGGGAGATCTTTCTTGAAATTGTAGGTTTTATACGCAACACCAATACCAGCACAGTTCACAGCTGCATCCAGACGTCCAAACTTCTGCTGTGCCAAATTCACCGCCTTACTAACATCGGATTCAGAAGTTACCTTGGGAGCAAAGAAAGTAAGATAAAATGTTAACATCAAAAATGGTTGTGAAACAAATATGATCATTGATTCTATTAGTTGTTGACATTAAATTGATTATTGATTATCAGAACAGGAAAAAAGATCGCGTTATTTTTTGGAAAATGGCAGAAATCCTTCTAATGGGAACTGAACAAGCCTCCCACCTCTTGCAAGCACTAAATGTTGTGTGTCTCCTCTATTCAGTTACCCAAAATCTGTTGAAGAATTTATGACATTTTAAAAAAAGTGTAATCCAAAAAAATAACGAGAATACTATTGCACCATATATAAAAGATACAAATTAAACTCAAGTTTAATTATGTTGGGGTGAAGTCAACCCACACCTTTCCCTGGTGGATCAACCTTAGCAGTTATGAGTTATTATAACAGGGAAACATTAAGACCATTACGAAAGTAACGATACTTACATCTGTTGGGGCAAATATACAATCTCCTCCCAAACTACTGGCCACTTCTTCACCTTTGGATGAAGGGAGATCACACAAAATTACTCTGGCTCCCTGCTGGACAAAACGCTCCACTGTAGCTCTTCCCAAACCAGATGCTCCCCCAGTTACCAGCCCTACTAAACCCTGTAATCAACCAGATATATGAGAGATTTGTTAAGATAAATTGTTTTTAGGGCATTCATGTTTTAAAATGACAACTTTGAAACATTTTACAGGTATTAAAAAGAACCAGTGAAGTCTTTCAACCGAAATTGATTACTTGTCTTCCTAGTTGTCTATTAATCTGAAGATAAATGAAAAACCATGACAAACTACTTTTTTTTGAAAGACACAATATTACAATAGGCCTACTGAACAGACTGACATTGACGAACATAACTTAACAGCTTATTGTTCAATTTATCAATAATTATACATTAAAGAGACAAATGTATTTTAATTTTAACTCAAAGTTTAAGTAGAATTCTAGATTTTATTTTACTTCCAATTCCAATTTTACTCAAGCTAAGGGTAGGTAGTAGAATGTATCCAAACTCAATGGCCAAAGTATATTGATGTTGTGCCGGTCGGTGGACAAGCACAACATCAATGTACTTTGGCCACAGATGCCAACCCATTGATGGTTTAGCCTTAGTTTAGCCTGACCGTAAGAGTTTGGCTACACCTGCAAATTGGCTGCAGAAGAACGCCAAATTAACAATCAGAAGCTAAACATTTAACATATGACATATTTGTGAATTTCGAAATATACCAAGAGCATTGATTTGTAATTCTATAAATGAAAATAATGCATATATTGAGCTAAAAACCTTTAGAGATGCGATATTAGCCATTTTCAATCAACACGAATCAAAGGGCAAGTAGAAGCTGACTTGACATGTGCTTCCTTTTTAACCAATCAGAAATGCACAATACTGTTATCGCGACAGTTAACAATGGCGGAAGTGGTAGATGTGTGTGCTTTGACAGTTCAAAACATTAGAAAAACCCTTTCTGTTATCCGTGACAACGATCCGTTAGAGTGGGAAAACGTTTTAACTGAACTAAAGAAGGCAACAGATTTACTAAAAACCGAAACCAATAGGTATGACTGATTACTTCCATATGTTTTTGTTGTGAGAATCATAGCGTGAAATGGCATCATTGATGTGCCAATAATCGTACCGTGGTCCTGGGATATAATATTGAAGGGATTAGAACGGTCTCAGGTCAATTCGGCCACATGTCTAATGCGGCCACATCGATAAACCGGTCGACTACTAACACAACAGACATGGAGCACCCATTGTCAGAACTTGCCGACCTGCTGTGACCATGCGTGTGTCAAGGCAGTCACTCTATATTTATAAAGACTAAAAAAACACGGGCACAGGGAGAATAAAATAACCCCAAACTGATAAAGAGTTATGATTAAACCAAAACCCATTTCAATTGCCATTAAGTGGAAAAGAAAGTGAAAATTTGTGGAACCATCAGAAATGCCTGGGCAGAAGACCGACAAGGGTGTTTTGCCCGGTCTAGTTGTAGATCTTTCAAACTACGGTTCATTTTACAGTAAATGTGTCGGAAAACATTGATCAATCAATCTAAAATTGTGAACTAATTTGGAATAAAATAAAACAATCTAATGAATCTTTACCAACCAATATAGATCTGACCCTATATTATTTACGGTTATTTTGGACAAGAAGATGTTTTAGTGTAAATAAATATATAATTTATGATTTAAAAAACGCTTTACTGAGTGAAGTGACTAAATAGCAGGAATAGTTACATTTAAGAACAGTTTAATACCAAATGCAAGCCATTTCAAAAGGAAATAACCGGCAAGATGAATTCATTCGATTACGGACAGTCAGTTTCAGACGTAAGACAAACTTTGATTGTTTCTCGTAAAAGATATAAGTATTACAAAAAAAACTTTGTTGAGCAGTATTTCTATTATAACATTTTTCCTCTTTTCTGTACACATTTTACACAGCATTGTTCACTCTTTGCCAACTTTAGTACCATTGAAAGAACAGTGAGAAGTGTTTGAAAAACAATGCCTTGGTGAATTATTTCTGCCGTGGAAAAATTAACTTTTCCGCCTCAACCTTTTGTCTGCTTTGCGACACTCATGTCTCATGAACAAGAATGCTTGTTGCTTTGTATCTACCTGACCGGCTAGTTGCTTTGTAGCAACAACACTATGAGATACGAAGAAAATGTTCAATGGTCTCAAAAGGTACAAATATATATACGAGATTCAGAAAGATTTAACTAATGCAAAACTATAAGATCAGGATGCCAATTATCATATCTTGTAGCTTGAGATTTCGTATACGCAAATTTGTTTATTTATATTTGTGTAAATGTATACGCCTGTATGTTTACCCAAGCAATTTATGTAACTGCACCATGGAGAGGTGTTGATAAAGGCCGTATGCCTGTTAACCAATCCAAAATTTCATTTCATTGAAATAAAAATATTGTGTAAACTATGAACAAGAATAATTATTTCACAGAAAAACACAAAAGAAGGCCCAAATACATAACACAAGAAGATTCTCATAGATTCCCATAAAATTTGACGCAAAACGAGCCCTGCCAGTGCAAGATTTGTTGAATCTCGTGGATGTGATTTTGTTTGACAAAGAGTGTCTGGAGTTTTTGAAGAAAAAAAGTTTTGGAAAAAATGTGATCTTTTTGTTTTGGCCTACTTTACTAAAGTCGAAGGGCTTCAGCGATGATTAAGTCCGATTAACAGAGATTAACGGTTCGCCTGTGCTACCCTGTGGACTGTTGGGTCAGACCGAGTGTTGTTCCTCTCTGTGTTGTTATTTATTTTTGTTTAGTGTAATAAATTGTTCTTTTAATTATTTTTTTTTTTCGTCGTTGAGTTTTCGTTATTCTTGTTATTTATTTTTTATTTACTGTAATAAATCGTACTTTTTCAAAGTTTATTTATATTCTCGCTAATAAAGGGAAATAATAAAAGAAAACCAATGGACATGAAAGACAATTAATCTGGAAAAAAATGCCCCGCTTGGTTCCCACTGTGGACGTGTCAGAACGTGTCTGACAGCCAGTACATGTAAGGGGGACAACTCACAACTCATACTCCTGGTGGCCGGGTTGTCCCTGTGGCCGGGTTGTCTGTACACCATTAGAACCACTTTTGTACTACAGCCAGTCTGTCGATAACGGCTCGCGTCGCTATTGGCTCCCAGGAACCTTGTTAGGGCAATCAAAATCCTTTGAAAATCGCCGAATCCTGATTGTGTATTCAAATTCACACTGAGCAGGTTGGGGAAATACGTGAATCGACGGATATCCGTGAATCCACGGACTATCCGTGAATCGACGGACAGTTTTGTCACAGAACGACGGATAGGCACCTGTCAAAAACGATAAAAATTCTCCGACTTCCAATTCTTACGAAGACGCAAAGTTTTGCAGTTCAACAACAACAGAACAGCTTTCAAGCTTTCCATTCACACTCTTATTTCGTCCTAAGCTTCAATATTTTTCTGCGCTGAAGCCGTCAAAGTCGCTGACACAAACTGTCAAAAAGCAGTTCGCCATTTTGGATAAATAATTTGGAAAATAAAATAAACATTTACATACATTTGAAACCCCGCAAATTAAAGCGTGCTTCTTCGTCTTTCCATACCGGTCACATGGTTTAAATACGTCCACCTGCAAGATCACACAAGAGCATCTAAATTAGGGCCCTCCAAGAATACAGCGCCACTAGCCATTGTATGGTGAACCAAAGGGGACTAATTTGCCTTGGATACTATATGCCTCTTGTACATGACAGGCCTGCTAGATTAGTCCCCTTTGGTTCACCATACAATGGCTAGTGGCGCTGTATTCTTGGAGGGCCCTACTTAAGATGCTCTTATGTGATCTTGCCGGTGGACGTATTTAAACCACGTGACCGGTATGGAAAGACAAAGAAGCACGCTTTAATTTGCGGGGTTTCAAATACATGTAAATGTTTATTTTATTTTCGAAATTATTTATCCAAAATGGCGAACTGCTTTTTGACAGTTTGTGTCAGCGACTTTGACGGCTTCAGCGCAGAAAAATATTGAAGCTTAGGACGAAATAAGAGTGTGAATGGAAAGCTTGAAAGCTGTTCTGTTGTTGTTGAACTGCAAAACTTTGCGTCTTCGTAAGAATTGGAAGTCGGAGAACTTTTATCGTTTTTGACAGGTGCCTATCCGTCGTTCTGTGACAAAACTGTCCGTCGATTCACGGGTAGTCCGTGGATTCACGGATATCCGTTGATTCACATATTTCCCCAACCTGCTGAGCAGGCAAAAATATAGTTGGAGATCTCCAAACTCTGTGGCCAAAATATATTGATGATCATGGGTGAACAACAGAGTTGGAGGACGTGCCATATTGAAACATGCACATTCGGAGAAACAACACATTTTCTCTCAATTTCTCCTAATTTAAGCAACGCAACCGGCCCAAACTTTACACACATTCAATTCGATCTTTTAGTTCGCCGTTTCACCCCCAAAAAGCGTTCAAACACCTGTGTTACATCCTTGTCTTTTTTCCAAGGGTAGCCCGAATGTACTACCCGCTGCCTTCAAAATGAACTTGGGAAATGTACGAACACAAGTTGACCTCTGAACCTCGCTTTCGGATTTTCTTGATAAACATAGAAATTTGTTTAATCCTAAAGCGAGGCTCAGAGGTCAACTTGTGTTCGTACATTTCCCAATGTGTTGTTTCTCCAAATGTACATGTTTCAATAAGCCAGGTCCTCCACCTCTGTTGGCCACCCATTATCAATATACTTTGGCCACAGAGTTTGGAGATCTCCAACTACCGGCAAATAAGTAACACAGGAAAGAGACACATGTGTGCGCCTAACTGAGCCTTACCTCTATCGAGCATAAATATGATCCACGCACAGGTTTTGGCTTTTCACATGGTGAATCGGATTACTCACTAGTTGTCGCAGACAAATAATTGCGAGGTTAGTGGTTATCGCCAGACTGGATGTAGTACAAAAGTGTTTATAATCCCTTCAATATAGGGGCTCGTTTAACAAAGCACTTGCATTGCAAATGATACCGAGTTGCCACTGGATACCATATTGAAGAGATATGACATCATGGCAACTGTAATTGATCGCACATTGCGACGGCTTCGTGAAACGGCCCCCAGGCCTTATCTCAGCATCTCCTAAACTCTATCACAACAGTCAGTGTGTTGCCTTATTCTGTGCTTTTCCTGAATTTCTTTTTCTCTCCCATTTATCACAAAAGCAAGCAGAAGCCTGGCAAATATTTCCTATAAGTGACAAGTATTGTCTACATTGACCAAAGAACCTCGTTGGCAACTGAGGCAAAAAGTGGACAGGAATCAAACTGTTTCCATCAGGAAAAAGTTTTCCCGCTTGTGCGGCCCTCTTCTGAAAGGAAGAATCATTGACTTATGAGATTTCTAGGACAGCCGCAAATGTACAGAAATTATTAAACCGTATATAGACCATTAAATCAAAATATTTTGTGGGGTATTTTACATTAGATAGTATGCCAAAATAAAAACATTTAATCAATTCATTGAACTCCAATGGAATTAGCTATAAATGGATCTCTTTTGTTGTTTGCATGCATGTACCTTACAATGAAAAGGAGGCTGTGTCACTCACACTTCAATCTTTTTTTAGAGGTACTTCAAGTCCTCAATTTCTCTTCACAGGATTCATGAAAACATTCCGAATTTCGGCTGCTCATGAATTCCATGTAAAGCAGTGAGACCGTTTATTGGACGGTACTTGTAGCCAATAACAAACATTCCCTTCTTTGATTATTAGATTAAAGTGCCGATTTCTAAGATGTTTGACTTTTTGTCTGTAGAAAACATGTTCCTGATTATTTATTTGAGGATGTTGGCAAACTTCTACAGATTGGATTGGGAGAGTTGAAGTCCAGTGTAACAGAATGTGACAAGATTTATCTCCCTTTGACAGAGTGTTTTCGAGTATTAAGAAATGGCTGTGTCGATTCTCCCCGAAATCAACAATGTATATACAAGTATGGAAATGATAGTCTTAACTTATTAGTTCATAATTTCAATAGTGTAAGCATTATGATAAGTATATTGTTGAAGAAGTTTTAAAAAAAGTCTTTCTTGGAAAAATCTCAACTCTATACTAGGAGTGCCAGAGGAGTGGTCCACACAAGAACAGTGGGATTGAATCAGCATCACGTCATGTAAAGTTATGTTGCTATGGCCGACATGAAACTGAAATTTATATACCAGTATTGCCAGGTTTAGGGGGAGAAGAAACCAGGCTCCTCTTTGAGCTTGCAATCTTTTGACTTGGGTCTGATTTAATCAACAAACAGGGGTTTCTTGCCAGATATTAATTTATGGAAAATCAGAGAAGACCCATTTCCGTTCATTCTTGTATATATATTATTTCAAATTTTTTTAAAAACTGTTTTTGATATCGCTTCTTCAAAATACAACCAATACATTTTTTTTCTACAATATTATGACTGATGAAAAAGAAAATTACTTTTATTTTCCAGTGAAGTGAATATTTTACCGACCACTCAAACTCTGTGCCAGATGTGCTTAGCAAATACTATTCCTCAAAGTAAGAAAACTTTTTTTAATTTTGTTGCACCAAATTGGAATTTATTTATAGTTTCATTGATTGTTTATGCGCACGAAAGATTTTATGCCGCACTAAACATTATATCACTTAGTTCTATTTGGTAGCGCTGCTAGGTTAAGTGAGGAAGGAAACCTAGCCTCGACCTTTGACATGTAACTGACAACTCTTCCACACAAGGCGATTGAGCCAAAAAAATTATTTATAAATTAGTGATATACCTCGTTTTAACACAATCAGAAACTTGTCTCCATGGTTATTTTAGACAAGAAGATTTTCCCTGTGCCTGTGTGTTATAGTCTTAGTAAATATAAAATAGTGATGTACGCTAATATAATAGAAATTGAGCTTTGTTTTAATAGACTACAGGATAACCCATTGTGGTATATTGTTTTTGTTAACTAAAGACAGTTGAAATTGTAATCATGTTTTGATTGTATTTATAATTCCTTATACTGTTACATTTAAATAGGTGGCTCTCAAAAATAGTTTTGTTTGCTCCATACTATATATTCGCTATTATCCATTCCTCAAACATTCTCAGAGATTCATTTGATAATATTTTGCAAACTCAAATGCCGTATAATTTTCCTGCTTACGCCTAGCGCAGACGAGAGGCGCCGGCTGAGCTACAAGGCACGCGTGGCCAAGGGAGCTGCTACAGCTCAGCTGGCAGCTCACGTGTGCACACGGTGAGATTCTTGCCACGGAGGCAGAAAATATCAAACATGCTATATACTTTCCACACTGCCTCGAGAGGCGAAAATCTCACCAAAATGTACACGCACACGGGGGAAACAGCTTAGCTCCCAGTCACGAGTGACCAGCAGCTCAGCCGGCGCCTCTCGTGTGCGCTACATGTAGGCTTTAGCTGTTATTCATTGAATATTGATAGAATAGAAATTACCAACAGATAGTCAAGGGTTTCCTACTGGCAACACGACAACCTCTAGCCCCAACATCTAAATAGAATAATCTTGAGTAAGGCATAACCGAAAAGCAGCTAATCAATGTTTATATCAAATGATTATTTGTTTATTTCCACTAATATGATTATTTTTTTTGTTTGTAGATGTACTTCTGTTACGTTGTGCTTTACAGTTTCTGGGGAACTTAGCTGTAGGCAATACATCCTGTCAAAAACATATTTGGATGCATTTCTTGGGTATATTTAGGTACAAATTTGGTTTTTTAGTATTATTAAGTTCTAATTAAATTCTCAATTCTAATTCTAACCTAATCTAAGAATATACGAAAACTAGTGTCTAAAGTTATTTATACATAAAAAGAAACCGAAATTCATTGGACAAATTCATATCACAAATTTTGCATCAGCTGAGCAATTTTGATTTTAAATCCTTAAATGATCAATTCACCAGTGAAATGTTGCGCTAATCTGCACATTAAATTTTTGACGTTATAAATGTAAATACCTCAATATCATAGAGACACTCACAGAAATAAATAAATTATTTGGTAACAAAATTGTTTCTGGCGATATCAGCAAAGAACTTTGCAATATTTCTCTTACGTCTGCTTATTACAAAAAAAAATTATAAGAACATGGTGGTCATTTTCCCCAAACCCTTACTAAGTTCGACGTTCGTTATAAGTGGGTCATTAGATTATATTTTAATATTGGACCCTTGCTTGGGCTGTGATAAATAGACACCATCTGTTGAAGTGTAAATATTTTGTTACGTTTATAGAAAAATTAATAATATATCATCGTAACGGTAGTGACATAACCGTTACGGTAAAAACAAAGCGTGACGGTGGTGACATACAAAACATGATATTTACTGTTTCTTTCGTCCTTAAATCTGACTGCCTCTGTATATGTGAAACTGAAATATCTTGAGAACGCCATCAAAAACGAATAAATGATGAATTGTATTAACCAATCGTATAATAACGCTATTCTTTTGTTTTACGTTAATGGATCTTAATGGATAAGGATATGCTGGTGACCTGTAGAAGAGGAATTCAAACATTCGACAAAACACATTTTATTACTAATATATAAACACAAAGTGGGGTTCCCATAGCACTGGTCACTATACTTTCGTATTCTCAATAGTTCCTATTTTCTGTGAAGAGGTATTTTAACTCCAGTAAAACCCATTTCGTATCCAAATTGTCTTTACCATCACGGAAAACAGCGACCATTTTGTGACGGTAGGGACGGTATAGGGACCTGTGACGGTAGTGACACTATAATCATTAGGGCGCAAATAAAAAATAGCGTCACCGTGGGAATTTGACGTCTTCATAAGAAGTGTTTTGTGTTTATATCCTCGATAGTTATATGGCATGAGACTAATTTTCACATTATACAAGCATAGAGATTTCAAAATTTACGAACGGTAGGGACAGGACGATGGTGTAAGGCCTGAGTAGTTTATACTTGCCTGAAAATTCGGCTGTTAATTTCTGTGCGCGGCAAAAACTTTGACGTCACGTGTTTCCTTGATAACGTGGCCAGAGCTTGAAGCTACCCCCTTTGATTGTATCAGATGAAAATGACAGATTGTGACGGTAGTGACACAATTTCTGGGACGAGTATAAATGGGATAGATTCTACATGTAAATAAAACCATAGTTTTTTTAGTACGAATTACACAAATACATCATGTAAATAGATCATAGATAGCATCAAAACAGCAGGAACTGCTTTATTTTACCCATGCGGGCATTTTCTTACTTGCCTGTCACATTGTTAATACCACTGGGACACACATTGTAGCTATACATGGCAAGGTAAAATAATTTTTAAAAATATTAAAATGACAAAATTTCGTCACTTTACATTTTAGCACATTCCCTTTAATTGTCATTTTATTAAAACTTATGAAACCTTATGTTGTTGTAAAGTTGTGGGACAATGAAGTGACCCATGTTCATAGAATCACCCTGATATGTTATTACAGGGACCTTGTTAAGTACTCAGATGAGAGGATTCCACACTATACCTGTATGGTTCTACACACATGTCTGTCGGGATTAATGAAAACTGAGGAAGGACAAGCCATTGTTTCACATACAATTAGAAGCCAAAACGGACAGACTTTAATTCTAAGCGTTCTCAACACATTTGAAGATTCTTCAGAATGGACGTAAGATATGCTTTTTTAATATATGATAAATGACATACAATCACAATCTGGTTCCCCAGTGTCTTTCAAGGCATCATTTTTTTAAGTAAACTGTTATTTTCTATAGTCACAAATGAAGTACAAAGACTTCTGTCATGTTCGCCTCATTTTTTTTTAGCGCAATTACTTGTACATGTAGCATATAGTGTCATTTTTTTTATATGGTATAATATAGAGAACACAGTGCTGATGTGCTCACAAATACCGTAATAGTTTTATCATTCCGTGCATATAGTGAGAAATCAAAATAAAGAAAATGAAATAATATTGAGTATGACATAAAACTTCAAATGGTCATTGGTGGGATTCTGTCACATTATTTTGGGTTAAGTTAACGCATGATCAGTGTCTATTCTCTTGTAATTGTGCGGGAGTAGGGCAGCAGTCTTTTTGCTCATCTTCTTTTATTTTTTTTTTGATTACTTTATATGGGAATTAAATGGCCTGATTTTGATTTGAAAAAAATATATAAAATAATTGGCTCCAAGATCCAATTTCTGTTTGTGTATTAGTTAAAGAATTGATAAAATTGACAAAATTCCGCATAATTCAGCATAATTAACCAATTAATTGTTGTTGTTTCTTACCAGACTATACCTTCTGGAAGATTTTCTAAGACTGGAAAATATGTGGCAGATCTGCAGACCAATTCTGTCTGATAAACAAAAGTAAGTTTGTTTGTGTATTCTTCACCAATTACCGCTGAGCCTGATCATGTCACATAGATTAACACAAAACTTTCTGGGTAAACTATGTAGGCCTACCTCAGTTCGCCATTTTGTTTTCTCGTCACTTTTTTTTAAAAACATTGGTGACATAACATGTTTTTATCCACACATGTTTTCTGTTAACTTTCCGTCTTTTAAGTGTTCTTCTTGATACAGTATTATTCCTTCCGCCATTTTTAGAAATTATGTGAGCATCCCTCAATCCCCCGAAATGCTTTGTGCGTAAATTCCAAGTGATGTCATCAAGCAATCGGTCAATTGCCAGAAAACAATTTTTATAGAAAATGAAAAAAACTTCATGTTTCATTTAAATATTACTTTAATAGAAATACTTTAACAGTTTTACCCTAACATTTCAGAATTCTGCTTTTAGAAGTTTGCCGTAACCTTGTCCGAGATTCCAGTGGCAGCCATGATGACTCATCACAATCATTGGCCCCCTCTAATCTAGACTCCATAGCCGAAGATTTCATCCAATCAGCGGCCACTATTTTACACATTGATCATGTGAATAGCAAAGACATTTGTTCTGAAAATGAGCATGAAGAAGTGAGTGGATTTTCTGATTGTAGCCTACAATAGACCAAACCCCTGTTGCAAACTTTCTGTACTACCAGTAGGTCATTTTGTGTTTTTTAACGAAATAGCTTATTTTTGTCGTTCCAAGAAAAATCCACCAAACTTCAAACACATCTTTGCCATATGGTCAACCTTTGACCCCCCTCTCTGTTTTGGCCTATTTTGTATATTGATAACAGCCATCATGGGTTGATTGTTTTTTTATTATTATTCAAAATATCTTTTATGAAAACCACTCCTCACAAAACTTGACATTTTTACATGCTGATCTGTCAAAGTCGCAGAATTAGTAATCTTCATTTTTATGAGCTGCCAAAATGTTGATATTTTGCCGTTATTACAAAATACTGAAATTATTGGCTATTTTTCTCAAGACGTAGAATTCAGAACGCTTTTTAATGCTTCTAGTCTCGAGAATGTACGATAAAGTGTTGTTTTGAACTAACTTAGGCTTAGAATGAATGAATGGTCGTCCAGGTTATTTAAATTTTTTTTACTTTTCGAACACTATTCCGGTTCGTACAGGTCACAAACTGTATGGATTTTCCTCATTCCAACGCTAATCATTTAGGTTTTAGATGGCCTTCAAAGCCTCTTATTGACGTGACAATCAGAAACCATGAAAAAAGTGCAAACTTTGGCAGCTCATTCCACTTTAATAGGGAGCCACGGTTGGTCAGTCAGCAGAGTGATAGTCTGTCAGTCAGTCAGTCAGTCAGTCACAAGCATTTCATCACTGGCTCATTAATTCGAATCCCATTTAGTCCAAAAGAAAAATATTGAAAAAATCTCCTCTTGGATTTTTTACTTGACCACCCTTTTGGGAAGGGTTGCCAGGCACCCATTGAATTTTGAAATTTCCTATATAAGAGAAACTATCTTGAATGCTACGTGAACTGTCCATCCAATAAATCCCAGTTATTAGTACTATAACAATATACTACAAAGTATTTCAAAAAAATCTACACACTAAAGCGAAACTCATGTCCCTCTTCAACCTAATGAAATATCATAGGTTTAGTTTATTACAACAATTTATGGGGTATAAAGGTCTAAATGACATACCCTCTTTTAACACATCTAGAAGCTTGTCTCCATGGTTCCAAGTCAAGAAGATTTTCCCTGTGCGTGTATGTTTTAGTTTTCATGAATATTAGTACTATATTTCAAAAATCCATTTAAGAAATCTACTACATGTAAAACATATGGGCATGGTGAAAATCTTAATGTAATGTTTTTCATATTCTGTTCCTATGTGGGATGGTTGCCAGTTACCAACGGAAGGTTGTGGGTTTCCTCCGGGCAAAGAGCCCGGTTTCCTCCCACAATAAAACTGGCAACGCCGCCATATAAGGGAAATAATCTTAAGCGCGGCGTAAAACACCAAACAATCAATCAATCAATCATATTCTGTTTTAGACAGTTGGACTCATTTTGATTGAACTTGAAGTTTTATGTGAAGCGACCTCCAGCCCAGACAGATACCCAAAGCTCAGAACCAATCAAACTCTTCTCAAAACCACCATAAGTAAGTTTCAAATAAACCTTTATTTCATCACACTTTATAAGTTCCTGACTGTTGAATATTTTGTTTTGCTATTTTCTCTGTAGGTAAGCCAACTATTTTTAAACTGTTTTTTTTTTTACTTTTTTTTTTTAGCTTTTTTCTGTGAATATTTTTCTTACAATAAGGTGTAGAATTTCTTATGGATAATATTTTTATCCATAAGTAATTATACACCTTATTGTAACCTGTCAACTTCTAAATACCATTGAAAGATTTTAATATTTTTCTTCTTGATTCTATGCAGTCGTTTTATTTTTACAATGAGAATGAAAATGATAAGCGTATAAAATCAAGGAATGAACCAATCAGTTATTGTGTTTGTCTTTGATGTAGATTTGCTATATGGTGTAACATCTATTGGGAAGGAAGGAGAGAATGTATTTAGTGCAATAAGAAAAGCAAGTTCAGAATCGTCTGATGCCCACCATCATCCAGTGTTTGGTTTGAAACGGGATCTTGTTCGACTGATTGGAAACCTTGCTTATAGGAACACTACCAATCAGGATCTGGTAAGAATTGATTAACTTAAATTCAACTTAGCAAAAAATTACAAAATTAACAAACAAATGATTAACGTTTAAAGGGAATTTTGCAGTCGAAAATGTTAAAGCTGTCTTTATCAGGTTTGATCCCCACATAAGTGTGGAAACTTTCCCAGTCTTACATGGTCACCAAATGTATGTTGTTTAGTCATGATTTCAATACAATGTAAGGTCTATATGTGTGTGCTCTTTGATTCAAAATGAAATATTTTGCTGTGATTTATGTGGCATTGATTGATTGATTGATGTTTTAAACGCCACACTCAATATTATTTGAATTATATGGCCCCACATTGCCAGGTTTAATGAGGTAGGAAACTGGGCTCTTTGCCCAGAGGAAATCCTCGACCTCTGTTGAGTACCTGGCAACTCTTCCACATACGTTGGTCTAAATGACCCTCCCCCATTTTAACACAATTAGAAACATGTCTCTGTGGTTATTTTTTCCTGTACGTGTATGTTTTAGTGTTCATAAATATATGAATTTAATATCAAGGTGCAGAACTCTTGTTGTATTACATGTATATGTTGCATGAACTCTGACATTGATTTATTTGTTTCCCCAGGTTCGTGCTATGGATGGATTGTCGTTGATATTGGACCACACTGCTATAGATGAAAGAAACCCATGTATCCTTCAGATAATATTGATTGATTGATTGTTTGTTGTTTTACGCTGCGTGCCCGGAGGAAACCCAGGAAACCCGCTGGTAACTGGCAACCATCCCACATAGGTGGTTCGAGTGAAAACCCAGTCAGAAAATTTTCCAATTTTTGGACTGAGTGGGATTCGAACTTGCGACCCATTGGTGGGAGGCTGTTTGGATTTAGCGTCCAACGCTCTACCTACTGAGCCACGGAGGCCCCCCTTCAGATAATACAATCCACCAATACACAATATGCAACTTCCTAGTTGACTATTTCTCTGTGCAAAGAGCTCGGTTTCATGTCCTACTTTACCCAGCAACGCCGCCATAGAAGTGTTATAAGTGTTAGCATGTTGCTTGTAATTTGTTTGCAAATTCCCTTTGGTTGTTTTACAGCCAAATAATCTTAAGTGAGGCTTAAAACATCAATCAATCAACAAAGTCAACCATAAAGGGCTTACATGGTGTATTGTTGACAGAGTTATTGTGCATGCAAGATTGTTTGATTTAAAGTGCAAGTTTGGCATAAAATGAACTTTTTACTAAAACATCCCTATTTATTCGTTTTAATATTGAAATGAATTCAAGTTCAAAGTTCAAAATTTAAGCAATCTCTTTTAATAAGGGTCTCAAAATGTGTGGTTCAGATAAAATAGGAGAAATACTGTTTCGGCCAGTTCTGTGTGTCACATCTGGTCAACTGAATGTCTTTTGCTTTATAAATGACTAAACTTAAAGCATGAAGCTATCAGGATTCCTTGATGCTGGTCTTGATGAGACCTTGTGAAAGAAGCCTTTGCGGCTCAGTCAACAGAGTGATAGTCCCTCAGTCCAACACAGGCCTCGGTGGCTCAGTCAGCAGAGTGATAGTCCCTCAGTTTCACACAGGCCTTGGTAGCTCAGTCAGCAGAGTGATAGTCCCTCAGTCCGACACAGGCCTTGGTAGCTCAGTCAGCAGAGTGATAGTCCCTCAGTCCGACACAGGCCTTGGTGGCTCAGTCAGCAGAGTGACAGTCCCTCAGTCCGACACAGGCCTCAGTGGCTCAGTCAGCAGAGTGACAGTCCCTCAGTCCGACACAGGCCTCGGTGGCTCTGTCAGCAGAGTGATAGTCTCTCAGTCCGACACAGGCCTTCCATTGATGCCTCAGTCCTTCAGTTTCACACAGGCCTTGGTGGCTCAGTCAGCAGAGTGATAGTCCCTCAGTCCGACACAGGCCTTGGTGGCTCAGTCAGCAGAGTGACAGTCCCTCAGTCCGACACAGGCCTTGGTGGCTCAGTCAGCAGAGTGACAGTCCCTCAGTCCGACACAGGCCTCGGTGGCTCAGTCAGCAGAGTGATAGTCCCTTAGTCCGACACAGGCCTTGGTGGCTCAGTCAGCAGAGTGATAGTCCCTCAGTCCGACACAGGCCTCCGTGGCTCAGTCAGCAGAGTGATAGTCCTTCAGTCCGACACAGGCCTTGGTGGCTCAGTCAGCACAGTGATAGTCCCTCAGTCTGACACAGGCCTTGGTGGCTCAGTCAGCAGAGTGATAGTCCCTCAGTCCGACACAGGCCTTGGTGGCTCAGTCAGCAGAGTGACAGTCCCTCAGTCTGACACAGGCCTTGGTGGCTCAGTCAGCAGAGTGATAGTCCCTCAGTCTGACACAGGCCTTGGTGGCTCAGTCAGCAGAGTGACAGTCCCTCAGTCTGACACAGGCCTTGGTGGCTCAGTCAGCAGAGTGAGTCCCTCAGTTTCACACAGGCCTTGGTGGCTCAGTCAGCAGAGTGATAGTCCCTCAGTTTCACACACGCCTTGGTGGCTCAGTCAGCAGAGTGACAGTCCCTCAGTTTGACACAGGCCTTGGTGGCTCAGTCAGCAGGGTGATAGTCCCTCAGCCTGACAGAGGCCTTGGTGGCTCAGTCAGCAGAGTGACAGTCCCTCAGTCTGACACAGGCCTTGGTGGCTCAGTCAGCAGAGTGATACCCCCTCACCCCGACACAGGCCTTGGTGGCTCAGTCAACAGAGTAATAGTCCCTCAGTCCGACTCAGACCTTGGTGGCTCAGTCAGCAGAGTGATAGTCCCTCAGTCCGACACAGGCCTTGGTGGCTCAGTCAGCAGAGTGAGTCCCTCAGTTTCACACAGGCCTTGGTGGCTCAGTCAGCAGAGTGATAGTCCCTCAGTTTCACACACGCCTTGGTGGCTCAGTCAGCAGAGTGACAGTCCCTCAGCCTGACAGAGGCCTTGGTGGCTCAGTCAGCAGAGTGACAGTCCCTCAGTCTGACACAGGCCTTGGTGGCTCAGTCAGCAGAGTGATACCCCCTCACCCCGACACAGGCCTTGGTGGCTCAGTCAACAGAGTAATAGTCCCTCAGTCCGACTCAGACCTTGGTGGCTCAGTCAGCAGAGTGATAGTCCCTCAGTCCGACACAGGCCTTGGTGGCTCAGTCAGCAGAGTGACAGTCCCTCAGTCTGACACAGGCCTTGGTGGCTCAGTCAGCAGAGTGAGTCCCTCAGTTTCACACAGGCCTTGGTGGCTCAGTCAGCAGAGTGATAGTCCCTCAGTTTCACACACGCCTTGGTGGCTCAGTCAGCAGAGTGACAGTCCCTCAGCCTGACAGAGGCCTTGGTGGCTCAGTCAGCAGAGTGACAGTCCCTCAGTCTGACACAGGCCTTGGTGGCTCAGTCAGCAGAGTGATACCCCCTCACCCCGACACAGGCCTTGGTGGCTCAGTCAACAGAGTAATAGTCCCTCAGTCCGACTCAGACCTTGGTGGCTCAGTCAGCAGAGTGATAGTCCCTCAGTCCGACACAGGCCTTGGTGGCTCAGTCAGCAGAGTGAGTCCCTCAGTTTCACACAGGCCTTGGTGGCTCAGTCAGCAGAGTGATAGTCCCTCAGTTTCACACACGCCTTGGTGGCTCAGTCAGCAGAGTGACAGTCCCTCAGCCTGACAGAGGCCTTGGTGGCTCAGTCAGCAGAGTGACAGTCCCTCAGTCTGACACAGGCCTTGGTGGCTCAGTCAGCAGAGTGATACCCCCTCACCCCGACACAGGCCTTGGTGGCTCAGTCAACAGAGTAATAGTCCCTCAGTCCGACTCAGACCTTGGTGGCTCAGTCAGCAGAGTGATAGTCCCTCAGTCCGACACAGGCCTTGGTGGCTCAGTCAGCAGAGTGACAGTCCCTCAGTCTGACACAGGCCTTGGTGGCTCAGTCAGCAGAGTGAGTCCCTCAGTTTCACACAGGCCTTGGTGGCTCAGTCAACAGAGTGATAGTCCCTCAGTCTGACACAGGCCTTGGTGGCTCAGTCAGCAGAGTGACAGTCCCTCAGTCTGACACAGGCCTTGGTGGCTCAGTCAGCAGAGTGAGTCCCTCAGTTTCACACAGGCCTTGGTGGCTCAGTCAGCAGAGTGATAGTCCCTCAGTTTCACACACGCCTTGGTGGCTCAGTCAGCAGAGTGACAGTCCCTCAGCCTGACAGAGGCCTTGGTGGCTCAGTCAGCAGAGTGACAGTCCCTCAGCCTGACAGAGGCCTTGGTGGCTCAGTCAGCAGAGTGACAGTCCCTCAGTCTGACACAGGCCTTGGTGGCTCAGTCAGCAGAGTGATACCCCCTCACCCCGACACAGGCCTTGGTGGCTCAGTCAACAGAGTAATAGTCCCTCAGTCCGACTCAGACCTTGGTGGCTCAGTCAGCAGAGTGATAGTCCCTCAGTCCGACACAGGCCTTGGTGGCTCAGTCAGCAGAGTGACAGTCCCTCAGTCTGACACAGGCCTTGGTGGCTCAGTCAGCAGAGTGAGTCCCTCAGTTTCACACAGGCCTTGGTGGCTCAGTCAGCAGAGTGATAGTCCCTCAGTTTCACACACGCCTTGGTGGCTCAGTCAGCAGAGTGACAGTCCCTCAGCCTGACAGAGGCCTTGGTGGCTCAGTCAGCAGAGTGACAGTCCCTCAGCCTGACAGAGGCCTTGGTGGCTCAGTCAGCAGAGTGACAGTCCCTCAGTCTGACACAGGCCTTGGTGGCTCAGTCAACAGAGTGATACCCCCTCACCCCGACACAGGCCTTGGTGGCTCAATCAACAGAGTAATAGTCCCTCAGTTTGACACAGGCCTTGGTGGCTCAGTCAGCAGAGTGATAGTCCCTCAGTTTCACACAGGCCTTGGTGGCTCAGTCAGCAGAGTGATAGTCCCTCAGTCCGACACAGGCCTTGGTGGCTCAGTCAGCAGAGTGACAGTCCCTCAGTCCGACACAGGCCTTGGTGGCTCAGTCAGCAGAGTGATAGTCCCTCAGTCCGACACAGGCATTGGTGGCGTTGTCAGCAGAGTTTGACACAGGCCTTGGTGGCTCAGTCAGCAGAGTGATAGCCCCTCAGTCCGACACAGGCCTTGGTGGCTCAGTCAACAGAGTGATAGTCCCTCAGTCTGACACAGGCCTTGGTGGCTCAGTCAGCAGAGTGATAGCCCCTCAGTCCGACACAGGCCTTGGTGGCTCAGTCAACAGAGTGATAGTCCCTCAGTTTGACACAGGCCTTGGTGGCTCAGTCAGCAGAGTGATAGTCCCCCAGTTTCACACAGGCCTTGGTGGCTCAGTCAGCAGAGTGACAGTCCCTCAGTCCGACACAGGCCTCGGTGGCTCTGTCAGCAGAGTGATAGTCTCTCAGTCCGACACAGGCCTTCCATTGATGCCTCAAAGTATGTGGAAGAGATACAAAGTACCTGCCGGTGGACAGGGTTTCATCTGTGCAAAAAGCCTGTTTCCCTCCTCCCCTGGCAGCGTTGCCATATAAGTGAAATATTCTTGAGTGTGGTGTAAAACATCAATCATTCAATCAACCATTATATGGAAAAAGGCTTAGCAATTTTCGCATAAGTGTAAGTGTCAAACTCTGTATGTGAAAAAGTATTATTTCAGAATTACTGAGATATTTATGGGTTCGGTTATGGTGTTTTTTTTTAAGAAAATACAGGGTGCATTGTATTGCTGGTAAAAAAAAATTCGAATTCTGTATGAGCATTGAGCAAAGAGATGGATTAATGTATAGACTCAATGAATGCGATTTGCTGCTATGAAATATCATTGAACTTGTAAGATACATCTAGCAATTGTTATCCTTGACATCTATCTTCAGTTGTTACCCAGTGGTCAGTATTTGCCATCCGTAACCTGTGTGAAGACAACCAGGCTAATAAGGCCATTATCGCCCAGATGAAGATGGAAGGCCTGGCCAATAATGTCTCCATGTTGAGAGACTTTGGTATACAGGCTGAAATGAAGGATAATAAGATTGTCGTTAAACCAGTGGATGATCCATGAAATGAGAAGTCAAACGGCTCTTAAGCAAACTGACAAGCTCAAATAATCTCCCCCTGTTTTGGTCATGTCTATTCCATGTATAACATCCTTCAGTGGTTGACCTTGAAAACAATCGTACTTGACAAAGGCATCAACATAGAAAGTGGGAGAATCCTGAGAACTCCACGAATTTCCTGTCACCGGCGTTGTGCATGTGTATGTGGGGAGCCATTTTCGTTCGAATGAGACGCTCATTTCTGGCCTTGTAGAAGAAAAAATGTCAATTGAACTGACAACCTCATCTGTCACCGAATATCGCAAAATTTCACCTTAGAAGGACAACTATGTGCACTGCTAATATGGGGACAAAGACCTTTATTATCCGCCAGAGAAGTGACTCCGCAACGGCCAATAGATGATTTGCCAATTACTTGAAATAACGTAACTTAGAGATATCACAATTACTGCCTAAGTGGTAGACTGGACAAACGATTCTTTTGTTTTTAACATCAAAAATAGTAAAACTTAAATTCAAACCTGGATAATAGTGTCCCATTGGCCCTATCCTGGTCCTATCTTCCAAAGCTTATATGTTTTCTGTCCATGCTTGTATAATATTTGCCTGTAAATATCGTACTCCATTTTCTTATTATAAATCAAAATTTGTACATAAAAATCTGCTGGTCTATAGTTACTTGTTACTGTCATAATGGTTGAGTAGGAATTGAAACCTTGTTTTGGACCCAAGGTGAGGTCTTCGTTGGTAAATATCAAACCTCAAAGGTGGAGGACAGGTTATTGGCAAACAGTACGTTCAGGGCCGACAGGGCTTTCAACAAGGCATTTTGACACTACATGTTACCGCTCAATCTAATTTAAGATTGGTTGACGGTATTGCTGATAACAGAGAATCGTCAAATTTCACCTTGCTTTTATTTGGGAATTTCGATGTTTGTTTTGTTTGTTTATTCTGCATAGAACTATAAATGTACATAAAAATGAAAGAAACAACCATACATTTGTCTGGTCTATCACACTTAAAATACATATAGAGACAAAGAGCATGTTTCGGCAGTCCGTATTTATTTACTTGATTAGGTTAGCAAATGCATCACAGCCCCCCAGATCATCGCGTGCCATCTGTATGTAAAATGTACGACAATCATACGCTCATACAAACAGCGTGATTGTCTCATACATTAGTCACTCAATACACCTGCAGGTTCACTTGGATACGTTGGCTGTTGAACTCTCAAACACTCGACAATTTCGAAAATTGTCATTGACGTCTCCGCTTTATTACGAAAACAATCATTGCACTTGGGCAAGAGAGTTCATCCTGGAGGTCAATTGATCATGTGACTTTCAATCATTGGACTAAACAACAAAATTATGAAATTCAACTGACGTTTGCTCTCATTTTCTCGCTTTTCATTGGGATAGAGATATTGTTCGTTACATCCAACATTTCAGACGCTAACAACTGTTAAAAACGCCCTGTGAAGCCTATGAATCGTGTCGACAGGAAAACTCTCCATTTTAAAGCCGGCCCACTTGCCGCCGTAGCCTGTTTGACATTTGTTAAGAAAACCAATTTGCACGAGCTATAGCTAAAAGCACTAAAATTAAACATAGCACACATAAAGCATGTCCAATTAGGTTTAGAATGTATAAATGACGGGGAAAAAAACAAACGAAGAATCGAAGCTCGATTACAACAACACCACAGACCAGCGTTGGTTAACTTAAAAGCCCACTTGCCGCCGTAGCCTGTTTAAATTTGCTAAGAAAACCAATTTACATGAGCTTACTACGACTAATACCACTAAACTTAAACATAGGACACATAAAACATGTCTAGTTAGCTTTAGAATGTAGAAATGGGGTGAAAACAAACGAAGAATCGAAGCCTGATAACAACAACAACGATCAGTGTCGGTCAACTTTCGTGTTGGATTACCCTCCTTTCAGGCCTTTGTATCTGTGGTTTACACTCAAACAATTATCAGCAGGCTTTTCCAGTCGCTGTTAACCGATCGTCAGTCTGTATTTCTCAGATAAATAGGCCTACGTAAAATTACACTGTGCCGTTAGTTCACTCACTCGACTGAAACATAACATTCGCTTGTGCGAGCAGTTCGGTTTGTTTACGTTCCGGGTACCTAACAATTCAAATTTTCAAATTCAAATTAAAAATACAAAGTGACTTCCAAACTTTTAAATTTTGGTAAAAATAGAAAGTTCCTTACTTATATTGTCTGGGGAAAATACAGAAAACGGTCTTTCTTTTTTTAATGTAAACAATATTCCTGATTTTCGCGGCAAGTGTGCCTTTAAGTGTTGGATTACCCTCATTCAAGCTTTTTTGTCTGTGGTTTGCACGCAGACCTTTATAGTCCCTCTTACTCGATCGTTAGTATGTATTTCTTCGATAAAGTTCGTAAAACTATACTGTGTCTTTAGATCGCCGACACGACTCAAACCCTTACGGCACTTTTGCACACGATCAGGTTCGAAGTTTGCTGACATTACGGGTACCTCAAAAATCTGTTTTTCAATTTCAAATTAAAAATACTTAATGAAGTCAAAACTTTCAATTTCTGGTAAAAATAGAAAGTTCCTAACTTTTTCTGTCTGGGAAAAATACAGAAAACCGTCCACTGTTTTTAATGTAAACAGTCTTCTGGATTTTCTCGGCAAGTGTGCCTTTAAATGATTTCGTTAAAATGGAATTATTTCGTGAAATTAAAAATTATTTGGTAAACTTTTCTTTAATCCAAAGTATATATTCAAGTAGAGTGTGATGTCATGCAGAATTGTTATATATTTCTGATAGCTTTTAAAAAGAACACGCGCGATACGACTGGTTGATTGTATTATTGTATTTTCTCGAGATCTTTTTTCGACGCAGTTATAAGATAAACCTCGTACGCCATCACACGGCATTATCACATACCAGCTTGGGTAACATTTTTGAAAGCTATACGAAAAATGAAACAATCCTGACATCGCACTCTATATATACGTAAATACATGTATTTACTTGGAGCTTGAAGAAACTTTAAATAAGTAACGAAAACGGAGAGCCAATTTCACGATTTTCTCCCATTCTGCCAAAATAGGGCAAGATCGCGACACCTGTCGATTTGATTCACAGTAACTAGTGTCTGAAATGTTGGATGTATCTAACGATATCTCTAGTTATATTTAGGAGAGGAACAAAAACGCCGGAAAAAGGGAATAAACGCCAGATTGAATTTCATGATGTCGCTTTTTTTTAAAGATTAACTCGCGTGATCAGTTGACCATTGAAGTGAACTCTTCAAGTCAAGTGGATCAAATGGCGTTAGAAGTCACTTCTTGACTTTATGCATGAAAAGGGGGACGTCTACTTTTAAATTGGGTGGGTGGGGGGGGGGGGGGAGGGGGATAGAGTGATAGCCCTCAACCCAACACAGGTCTCCCATCGCTGCGGCTCGGGTTTGAATCCCACTCAGACCAAATTTAAATTTCCGGGTAGAAGTACTCGTCGAAGGTCGAGGGTTTCCTCCGGGCATTGAGCCCGATTTCTGGCAAACCTGACAAAGCCGCCATATAAGTGAAATAATCTTGAGCGCGGCGTAAAACATCAATAAATAAATCAATCTAATTTCAGATTGGTTGACGGTATGTTGAAAACCGAGAATCGTCAAATTTCACCTTGCTTTTATCTGGGAATTTCGATGTTTGTTTTGTTTGTTTATTCTGCATAGAACTATAAATGTACATAAAAATGAAAGAAACAACCATACATTTGTCTAGTCTATCCCACCTAAAATACATATAGAGACCAGGGGCTCGTTTCACAAAGCAGTCGCATCGCAAACGAAGCCTGGTTGCCACTGGATACCATAGTGAAGAGATACGACGTCATGGCAACTGCAATTGATCGCACTTTGCGACGGCTTCTTGAAACGACCCCCTGGTAAAAACTTTATCTAATTCTGAACATATAATATCAATTGCTTTCCTATACTAAATTAGTAAATAACCGACACTAATTGACCCGGAAAAAATTCCGGGCCAGGGTGAGAATCGAACTCACGACTTAGGGTTACCGTCCCACCGCTCTACCAACTGAGCTACCAGGCCCTGTTGGGAACGGTTCGCTTGTTAGATTATCTTATACACGCAGAGCTTAAACTAAGCCCATTAGAACATGTATATTTAAATGTTCATACGATGAAGTTTTTATAGTGTTTCGAAAGCAAGCTGCAATCAGCTGGTTATTTACTAATTCAGTAATTTCCCTGATGATGATTGCAGCTTGCTTTCGAAACACTATAAAAACTTCATCGTATGAAAATTTAAATATACATGTTCTAATGGGCTTAGTTTAAGCTCTGCGTATATAAGATAATCTAACAAGCGAACCGTTCCCAACAGGGCCGGGTAGCTCAGTTGGTAGAGCGGTGGGACGGTAACCCTAAGTCGTGAGTTCGATTCTCACCCTGGCCCGGAATTTTTTCCGGGTCAATTAGTGTCGGTTATTTACTAATTCAGTAATTTCCCTGATGATGATTGCAGCTTGCTTTCGAAACACTATAAAAACTTCATCGTATGAAAATTTAAATATACATGTTCTAATGGGCTCAGTTTAAGCTCTGCGTGTATAAGATAATCTAACAAGCGAACCGTTCCCAACAGGGCCGGGTAGCTCAGTTGGTAGAGCGGTGGGACGGTAACCCTAAGTCGTGAGTTCGATTCTCACCCTGGCCCGGAATTTTTTCCGGGTCAATTAGTGTCGGTTATTTACTAATTCAGTAATTTCCCTGATGATGATTGCAGCTTGCTTTCGAAACACTATAAAAACTTCATCGTATGAAAATTTAAATATACATGTTCTAATGGGCTTAGTTTAAGCTCTGCGTGTATAAGATAATCTAACAAGCGAACCGTTCCCAACAGGGCCGGGTAGCTCAGTTGGTAGAGCGGTGGGACGGTAACCCTAAGTCGTGAGTTCGATTCTCACCCTGGCCCGGAATTTTTTCCGGGTCAATTAGTGTCGGTTATTTACTAATTCAGTAATTTCCCTGATGATGATTGCAGCTTTCCTATAATATCGTTAGACTGCAGAGGCTGGTGTCGTCTGCAAACAATATAAAGTAATTTTAATAGTTTTTGAACACCACATAACTGGTTGCTTTCCTTTAGTTCAACTATATATAGATACGGTGTCATGTGTTGTAGAATCTCCAGCTATCACCATTCAGAAAACTCTCCCCACTAAGCCTTGCCGCGCAACGATATGAGTGAAATAATCTTGAGTGCAGCTTAAAACATGGCCATACATGCATCAGATTTAGAAACTTTAATTTGGCACCAACAGTCAAATATATCAATCTATAAACTATTCGCACCCTTTGAAAGTTCCACCCGCCTATCAAAATGACACTAATTCAGTAATTGTTTTTCAGGGCGGACGCCAATGTGTTTTTATACGTCGGGGTTTTTTATCGTTAAATCGCAAAGGAACATAAAAGATATAAAGCCTTCTTAATGTGACAGTCCAATTAATAATAATTTTTAGCATAATAAATATCATTTTGATATTTCAGGGCCTTTGTTCGTCTTGCAAATATTTTTACACTATTTAATTCTACAATTCACGCTGTTTTAATTTGTGCATATTGTAAATTTATCAACTTTTTTAAAAAGTGAGGAAAATAGTATTGAAGTGACATACGCAATCAAATCTCGATTTCCACCTTGTAGATAAAATGTTGTCCCTTTGTGATGTATAAATGAAAGAAACAAATAGACACTCAAATCATCTTGTTTTCTTATGAAAGGACCTGTATATATTTAACCCTATATGAATGGAAAATTAAGCTGCAGTTACAATGAATGCATGGAAGTTCATTAAAGTTGCACTCTGCCCTTTTAACACACAATAGTGTCTCTAAGTAGGTGTTTTTATGCCAATTTTTATTTCAGTAATGGGCTATGTATCCAACCCTTAAAACGCATAAATATTGCTGCCATAAAAAACACCTACTTCAATTAACTCCCCACCTTATAGCCTCATTCTTCTCGCCTATTTCATAAATTGAGTTGATCCTATTTTTTATTTCTTTCTCTAAATGGGAATAATTACGCCAGGTTTGTTTCAAAATTATGCACATCTCCATGGCAATTAACTTTTTAATCCTGTCTTGTATGTGAGCGATACACCTAATAATGGGATTTCATCCACATATCTGGGTTTCTAGCGGTTATTTATGAGGTATGGATAAGACAAAATTCTCAGACTTGGCCGAGATTGTCATTTTTCACAAGATTAGTGGAACGGTCACAACAGGGATTTGAATCAGAGATGAACTTCTCCACCTCGAGGTAAGATATAACCACTCCCGATCTATACAGTGTCAAGTATATAGGGGAAATAGAAACAGGATTACAAGAAGTACGAAATAGAAGTTTTCCTCATTTATTTATTTATAGGAGATTAACGCACACTCGCCGCCGTAGCCTTTAAGGCATGAGCGGCCAAAATTCACACTTTTTTCATAATTTCTGATCGTCACAACAGTAAGAGGCTTTGAAGGCCATCGAAAAACTAGATGATTGGCGTTGGAATGAGGAAAATCCATACAGTATGTGGCCTGTACGAACCGAAAACGTATTCGAAAAGTAAACAAAATTTAAATAACCGGGACGACCATTCATTCATTCTAAGCCAAATTAGTTCAAAGAATACTTTATAGTACATTTTAGAGATAGAAGATACTAAAAAGCTTCTGAATTATACGTCTTGAGAAAAATAGCCTATAATTTGAACATTCGGTTTTAACGTCAAAATATCAACATTTTGGCAGCTCATGCCCCTTTAAGAAAGTCAATTTACATATAGGACACATTATACATGCCCAGTTAGGTTTAAAATGTTTAATTTGGGGTGTCAAGCACATGAAGAATCGAAACTCGATTAGAACAACACCTAACAAATCAAATTTGAAATGCAAAATGATGTCAAACTTTCAGATTTGGGCAAAATAGAAAGTTGCTAACTGCTTCCGTCTGCGAGAAATACAGGAAACTGTCCACTGTTTTTAATGTAAACAGTGTACCTTCAAACTAGTTTTTATAAGCAACAAAAACTCGAAGATGTCTATTATGCTATTTGAATGTGTCCGTTATAAGTATACTTTGGTTTCTACAGCTAACTGGCTTTATACCTATACTTTTTATTTCGAATGTAGGCCTATATACTTCAGACGCTAAACAAATTGACAATAGGAGTTTATGAGTTTTTGACTGTTCGTGACAAAGACGAGAGTCTTAAAATTATTCTTTTAATTTCCATGATGAATTTTTTTAAAGAGCAACATGGTTTTCTTTGAATTTCAGAAATCATCCTTTCCGTTGTATGCTGGAGACTGTATCTAGTGAACAAAGGATTATTACAAGAAATAAATTTGTCCGTTATTTGGTCTGATCAAGTAGGACATTTATCTGGACAAGATATGAAAGAGACATTTGGGAGAACAGCCATTTTATGAACGTAGATCGAACTGGACAGTAGCCTAAATAAACGTCGCCGTCGATTTTCAGCAGCCATGCAGTTAATGCCGTGGTAAAGGACTGCCAAACATGAATGTCAAATGTCACTCGTGCTACCCATAAACAGAAATGGCATAACATATCTTCGAAACGCCCCTGTGGTCAAGATACACCTTTGTTGTTACTGACAATAGAGACCATCTTTATCAATTATAGTCCTGCATCCCTCAGACCAGAATGAAGTGCTTCTCGTTCTCTCGTTTGGCCCTGTCACTGTGTTTGTTTCAAGTTGTTCACATTGTTACCGGATGGGAGTCCTCTTCCTGGTTCCAAGTTCCAGGTAATAACCTAATAAATATTATCCTGTTTTTATCTGAGACGTAAGGCAAGTGGTATATAGGCCTAAGCGTATATGATGTTAATAAAAAGGTTGATTGATTGATGTATGCCCCTTTTGGTAGGAGAGAGTTGCTAAAACTCTTCCACATACGGCGATCGAGTGAAAAATCCATTCGAACTTATATATTTGTGTCTGAGTGGTATTCGGGGTTGGCATTCGACAGAGGGATATATATATATATATTTATGGACACTAAAACACACGGGCATATATGGATATATGAGCAATCATGCTTAACATATTTCGCATACATATTTTTGTTTTATAGTACAGATTTGAATGCATCTTGTTAGAAATTGTCGTCAGTTATCTAGGGATTCAACTAACTTGCCCCCCCCCCCCCTCTAAAAAGAGGTGACCAACACAATACGTGCCTAATGTTTCCAATGTTCAATGAACATCTCGACTTTAGTCAGATTGAGTGTTAACAAGAAAAGTTAAGGATAACAAACCCTTCACTGCTATAGAAAAAACTCTACATAAACAGGAGGTTTGAGAATGCTGTCGTTCTAACTTCATTAGAACTTAACTTCAAATCCACAGCATGAGCGATATCAATACTACAGTTCAGAGCAATCGTCATCATGAACCCAGGTTTATTTAATTACTTTTTTATATCTCCCCCAACACATGTTGGGGAGACATACTGTGGTTATGCTGTCCGTCGTCCGGCGTCCGTCAACTTGGGCCTGTCTGCAAGATATCTCCTGTACGCTTGTCCGCCTGTCCGATCTTCAGTTAGCCTCCGAATTGGATATTTTCATTGGTTGCTGCTTGTCTTCAAGATATCTCCAGAACCACTTGGCGGAATTTGATGAAATTTATATTACAGCTTATTTGTGAGGACATTCAGAGTTGATCAAGTTTTGACGCCTGTACGCTCGTCCGATCTTCTGTGAGCCTCCGAATCGGATATTTTCATTGGCTGTTGCTTGTTTACAAGATATCTCCAGAAGCACTGGGCGGAATTTGAGGAAATTCGATACGATTGATATGCAATGGTTCAAACTGATGCGTGTCGCTAAGAATCCAGAAACCCGTCACTCGGTCAAAGATGGGTTTGCGAGTTTTTTTACTGTTCTTATTTTCCCTTACTAGGCTAGGTACTTTCTACAAGTTGAAATGATACTGAGTTATGCCTAGAGGCATGCAGTACCTTTCATCATTAACGTCACTGCGGGCGGGGGGGGGGGGGACATATGTTTTGATCTCAAAACCTTCTAGTCTTTTTTAAATTAGTGGCGATAAAAGTACAAAATTTGTATCGAAGTGGCACTTATCATTCTTCCAAAAGGAGCGTCAAAAACGTACAAAATAATAACAATAACACACGCTGATGTTTTCATTGCGTCCAGAACTGTTAACGCTTTCATCGTTTTAATGTGATTGAAACCATTTTGATTTGCATGAATACCAGACCACCGCCGATCATATTGTCGGATAGAAAAGTTTTTAAACCATTTTGATTTGCATGAATACCAGACCACCGCCGATCATATTGTGAGATAGGAAAGTTTTTAAACCATTTTGATTTGCATGAATACCAGACCACCGCCGATCATATTGTCAGATAGGAGTGTTTTAAAACCATTTTGATTTGCATGAATACCAGACCACCGCCGGTCATATTGTCAGATAGGAAAGTCGTACAAAACGTTAACAATATACATGTATATGTTCTGATCGTGCAAGAAATATCGGATGGACCAAATAAAAGTGGCCCACTTTTTTCATCGTGAATAACTAAAAGCTAAGCGTGGTACATATGTGAAAAATTTAGCACACGCCATCAGCATCCAGTTTCGATCAACTGGTTTTAGATTCTCAGCAAGATATCTTGATAAATGTATATAAACGAGGCAACATTAACGTAGAAAACTGTAATGCCAGACTTGTATAGAAACAACGCAACATTAACGTGGAAAACTGTAATACAAGACCTGGATAGAAACAACGCAACATGAACGTGGAAAACTGTAATGTCTGACTTGTATAGAAACATGGCAACATTACCGAAGAAAACTGTAATACCAGACTTGTATAGAAACAACGCAACATTAACGTGGAAAACTGTAATGTCTGACTTGTATAGAAATATGGCAACATTACCGAAGAAAACTGTAATACCAGACTTGTATAGAAACAACGCAACATTAACGTGGAAAACTGTAATGTCTGACTTTTATAGAAACAACGCAACATTAACGTGGAAAACTGTAATGTCTGACTTGGATAGAAACAAGGCAACATTACCGAAGAAAACTGTAATACCAGACTTGTATAGAAACAACGCAACATTAACGTGGAAAACTGTAATGCCAGACTTGTATAGAAACAACGCAACATTAACGTGGAAAACTGTAATGTCTGACTTGTATAGAAACATGGCAACATTACCGAAGAAAACTGTAATACCAGACTTAGATAGAAACAAGGCAACATTAACGTAGAAAACTGTAATACCAGATTTGTATAGAAACAACGCAACATTAACGTAGTAAACTGTAATGCCAGACTTGTATAGAAACAACGCAACATTAACGTAGAAAACTGTAACGCCAAACGTGTATAGAAACAACGCAACATTACCGAAGAAAACTGTAATACCAGACTTAGATAGAAACAACGCAACATTAACGTAGTAAACCGTAATGCCAGACTTGTATAGAAACAACGCAACATTAACGCGGAAAACTGTAATGTCTAACTTGTATAGAAACATGGCAACATTACCGAAGAAAACTGTAATACCAGACTTGTGTAGAAACAAGGCAACATTAACGTAGAAAACTGTAATGCCAGACTTGTACAGAAACAACGCAACATTAACGTAGAAAACTGTAATGCCAGACTTGTACAGAAACAACGCAACATTAACGTAGAAAACTGTAATGCCAGACTTGTACAGAAACAACGCAACATTAACGTAGAAAACTGTAATGCCAGACTTGTATAGAAACAACGCAACATTAACGTAGAAAACTGTAATACCAGACTTGTACAGAAACAACGCAACATTAACGTAGAAAACTGTAATGCCAGACTTGTACAGAAACAACGCAACATTAACGTAGAAAACTGTAATGCCAGACTTGTATAGAAACAAGGCAACATTAACGTAGAAAACTGTAATACCAGACTTGTACAGAAACAACGCAACATTAACGTAGAAAACTGTAATGCCAGACTTGTATAGAAACAAGGCAACATTAACGAAGAAAACTGTAATGCCAGACTTGTACAGAAACAAGGCAACATTAACGAAGAAAACTGTAATGCCAGACTTGTATAGAAACAAGGCAACATTAACGTAGAAAACTGTAATACCAGACGTGTACAGAAACAACGCAACATTAACGTAGAAAACTGTAATACCAGACTTGTACAGAAACAAGGCAACATTAACGAAGAAAACTGTAATGCCAGACTTGTACAGAAACAACGCAACATTAACGTAGAAAACTGTAACGTCAGACTTGTATAGAAACAACGCAACATTGACGTAGAAAACGGTAATGCCAGACTTGTATAGAAACAACGCAACATTAACGTAGAAAACTGTAATACCAGACTTGTATAGAAACAAGGCAACATTAACGTAGAAAACTGTAATACCAGACTTAGATAGAAACAAGGCAACATTAACGAAGAAAACTGTAATGCCAGACTTGTATAGAAACAAGGCAACATTAACGAAGAAAACTGTAATACCAGACTTAGATAGAAACAAGGCAACATTAACGTAGAAAACTGTAATACCAGACTTGGATAGAAACAACGCAACATTAACGTAGAAAACTGTAATGCGAGACCTGTATAGAAACAACGCAACACAATCGTAGAAAACTGTAATACCAGACTTAGATAGAAACAAGGCAACATTCCCGAAGAAAACTATAATACCAGACTTAGATAGAAACAACGCAGCATTAACGAAGAAAACTGTAATGCCAGACTTCGATAGAAACAACACAACATTAACGTAGAAAACTGTAATGCCAGACTTGGATAGAAACAAGACAACATTAACGAAGAAAACTGTAATGCCAGACTTAGATAGAAACAACGCAACATTAACGTAGAAAACTGTAATGCCAGATTTAGATATAAACAAGACAACATTAACGAAGAAAACTGTAATGCCAGATTTAGATATAAACAAGACAACATTAACGAAGAAAACTGTAATGCCAGATTTAGATATAAATAACGCAACATTAACGTAGAAAACTGTAATGCCAGACTTAGATAGAAACAAGGCAACATTAACGTAGAAAACTGTAACGTTAGGCTTGTATAGAAACAACGCAAAATTAACGTAGAAAACTGTAATGCCAGGCTTGTATAAAAACAAGGCAACATTAACGTAGAAAACTGTAATGCCAGAATTAGATAGAAACAAGGCAACATTAACGAAGAAAACTGTAATGCCAGACTTGTATAGAAACAACGCAACATTAACGTAGAAAACTGTAATGCCAGACTTGTATAGAAACAACGCAACATTAACGTAGAAAACTGTAATACCAGACTTGGATAGAAACAACGCAACATTAACGTAGAAAACTGTAACGTCAGACTTGTATAGAAACAACGCAACATTAACGTAGAAAACTGTAATGCCAGACTTGTATAGAAACAAGGCAACCTTAAAGTAGAAAGCTATAATCCCAGACTTGTATAGAAACAACGCAACATTAACGAAGAAAACTGTAATGCCAGACTTGTATAGAAACAACGCAACATTGACGTAGAAAACGGTAATGCCAGACTTGTATAGAAACAACGCAACATTAACGCGGAAAACTGTAATGTCTAACTTGTATAGAAACATGGCAACATTACCGAAGAAAACTGTAATACCAGACTTGTGTAGAAACAAGGCAACATTAACGTAGAAAACTGTAATGCCAGACTTGTATAGAAACAACGCAACATTAACGTAGAAAACTGTAATGTCTAACTTGTATAGAAACAACGCAACATTGACGTAGAAAACTGTTATGCCAGACTTGTATAGAAACAAGGCAAAATTAACGTAGAAAACTATAATGCCAGATTTGTATAGAAACAAGGCAACCTTAACGTAGAAAACTGTAACGTCAGACTTGTATAGAAACAACGCAACATTGACGTAGAAAACTGTAACGTCAGACTTGTATAGAAACAACGCAACATTGACGTAGAAAACTGTTATGTCAGACCTGGATAGAAACAAGGCAACATTGACGACGAAAACTTTTATGCCAGAATTGGGTATTTGTTTATTGAATAGAATGTATGCAGTGGATTAAACCTAAAAAAACCTCATTTATTTCTTTCATAAGCTCGTCGATTTTTTTTATCTATATACAAAAATATCTACCTGAATAAATGTTTTCATTCCATTTCGTTGGTGTTTTTCGCATAAATGTTTTTCACAGTATGATAAGAGATTTCAATGCTGTAACAGTGGGGAACTTCTGTCTGACAAGCTACAAAACAGAATATCGATATTTGAAATAAAAAGCAACGAATATTGATAAATTTTCCAGCCTCTGTATTACTAGGAAAATAGCATGATGCGTTTATTTAAAAAAATGTTTAGGCTAGTTTTTTTACTGTTTTGGCCAGTGCTCTGCCAGATTCCTTCCCCTACTATATCTTACAGCGCCGACTGGTCTTGAAATTATATTGAGTCAGTGTTTAGCACCAATAAATCAATCAACCAATCACTCAGCTACTATTAGCTTCCGATATACATATAGAAAATTCCACTGGAGAGGTTGCCTCAGGTCTCACACAACAAAATGAGACCAATTTACGTTTTTGTACCTGACATATAAACCTATTTACTACAAACTTTGTTTTACATGTGATCAAATGTAAAATATGAATTACGAGTAAAACAAAGGCGGGTTTTAAGCATGCATTGCGAGACCACCTATACATGAATTATTAGGGAATTACCAAGTGAAGCGTGTCCACGTCAAATTATTGTCCATTCTGAGCACGGGTCATTTAACCTCATGTATATATTAGTTCTCACGATACTCTTTTAGACATGCGTAGGTAATTATAATGATGGGGCGGGGGGGGGGGTATTGAGTTTAAAATCAGCCATTCTCTAATGTATGGGAATTAACTGTTTGCTCTAAAATACCAACATGTTCATAATACAAATAGACCTTCGTGTTGATCTGAAAAATATGAAATTATTACAACTCGTTATGAAGTTGTCGATTTTGAATTATGTGAAACACGAATATTATGCATCAAAGCATGCAAATTTTCATTGGTTTTGGCTATTGATCCACCTCTGAAATGTTTTATGTTTTGTTTCAGAATACTGTGGAAGTCGACCATATTATCCGTCGGAAGAGATGTGTTGTTCTGGCGTGATCCGACCGAGATATGACGCATTTTCTGATTGCTGTGGTTACGAGGGCTTTAATTCCTACTATCAACATTGTTGCGGGGGGTCTGTTCTTGTGAAAGATGACACATACAGTTGTTGTGGTAATTTACCTATTCAGAAGAATTCACAGATTTGTTGTGAAAACAAGATTCGTAGCCGTTTTGGACTTGATACAAAATGTTGTGGGAACTACAGCTTTGACCCCAACACGCATGCGTGTTGTAAAGATCGGGTTATTTCAAAGAACACTTGTTGTAACAGCGGAGTCTTGACGAATGGATTAAAATGTTGCGCCGGATATTCGTATAATAGTACGACAAGCCGCTGCTGTGGTGAAAGAACTATTTCTGTAAACGGGAGAGTCCAATGTTGCGGGGGTAGACTTTACGATAGAAGAATACAGCTGTGTTGTAACTCACATACCGTCCAAAACTATGGATCGTTTTCGAAATGCTGTGGCATCAAAAGTTATGACACAAGGTATCAATCCTGTTGCCAAAACAAACTATTTCCCAATCAAGGGAAAAATACTGGATGTTGCGGAGGAAAACCTTACACAGCACCATTGCAACATTGTTGCAACAATTATTTAACTAAATCGTATGGAGGATACACTGAATGTTGTGGGACCAAAAGCTTTGACAACAGGTTATACTCCTGCTGTCAAGGTATCATTGTTTCCAACCAAGGCAAACTTAATGGCTGCTGTGGAGGCAGAGCTTATACCTCATCACTGCAACATTGCTGTAACAATTACCTTACCAAATACTACGGGCGGTACACTGAATGTTGTGGAAGCGATAGTTTCGACAAAAGGTATTACACTTGCTGCAACAAAATAATCGTTTCAAATAAAGGGATCAGCACTGGTTGCTGTGGAGGCAAGCCTTACACGACTTCACTGCAACATTGCTGCAACAATTATCTTAGTAAATCGTATGGAAGATACACTGGATGTTGTGGAACCAAAAGCTACGACAAGAGGTACTACACTTGTTGTCAGAACAAAGTTGTTTCCAGTGCCGGGAACGTAACGGGCTGCTGCGGAGGGAAAGCATATACCTCGTTGCTACAACATTGCTGTAACAATTATCTTAGTAAATCCTACGGGCGGTACACTGAATGTTGTGGAAACAATAGTTTCGACAAAAGGTATTACACTTGTTGTCAGGGCAAAGTTGTTTCTAGTTCTGGGAACGCAACAGGCTGTTGCGGAGGCAGACCTTATACGTCTTCACTACAACATTGTTGTAACAATTATCTTAGTAAATCGTATGGAAGATACACTGGATGTTGTGGAACCAAAAGCTACGACAGAAGGTACTACACTTGTTGTCAGGGCAAAGTTGTTTCTATTTCTGGGAATGTTACAGGTTGTTGCGGAGGCAGACCTTATACGTCTTCACTACAACATTGCTGCAACAATTACCTAAGTAAATCATATGGCAGATACACTGAATGTTGTGGAACCAAAAGCTACGACAAGAGGTACTACACTTGTTGTCAGAACAAAGTTGTTTCCAGTGCCGGGAACGTAACAGGCTGCTGCGGAGGGAAAGCATATACCTCGTTGCTACAACATTGCTGTAACAATTATCTTAGTAAATCCTACGGGCGGTACACTGAATGTTGCGGAAACAATAGTTTCGACAAAAGGTATTACACTTGCTGCAACAAAATAATCGTTTCAAATAAAGGGATCAGCACTGGTTGCTGTGGAGGCAAGCCTTACACGACTTCACTGCAACATTGCTGCAACAATTACCTTAGTAAATCATATGGAAGATACACTGAATGTTGTGGAACCAAAAGCTACGACAAGAGGTACTACACTTGTTGTCAGAACAAAGTTGTTTCCAGTGCCGGGAACGTAACAGGCTGCTGCGGAGGGAAAGCATATACCTCGTTGCTACAACATTGCTGCGACAATAACCTTACCAAATCATATGGAAGATACACTGACTGCTGTGGTTCCAAAAGTTACGATAAACGGTACTATACTTGTTGCAATAAGATAATTATATCCAATAAAGGGACCGCTACAGGCTGTTGTGGTGGAAAGCCTTACACTGCATCATTGCAATATTGTTGTGGTAATTACCTGAACAAATCCTACGGGAAGAATACAGGATGTTGTGATAGAAAGAGCTATGACAAGCGTTATCATATTTGTTGTAAAAAGAGAATTATTTCTAAAAATGGACAAGCAATCAGTTGCTGTGGCACACGTCTCTATACATCTAGGATACATACCTGTTGTAATAATTATCTCAGTAAATCCTATGGACAAAATACTGAATGCTGTGGGATCAAGAGTTACGATAAAAACATTTTTTCTTGTTGTCAGGGCAAAATTGTTTCCAAAATAGGTAAAAATAACGGCTGTTGTGGAGGAAAACACTACACCTCTACGTTGCAATATTGTTGCAATGGCTATCTGGTTAAATCTTACGGCCAGTATTCTGAATGTTGTGGCACCAAGAGCTTTGATAAACGCTACTATTCTTGTTGCCAACAGAAAATTGTTTCCACAACGGGTAAAGTTACTGGCTGTTGTGGGGGGAAAGCTTACAACTCTTCACTGCAACACTGTTGCGGTGATAAGCTTCATAAATCCTACGGACGATACACTGAATGTTGTGGGACCAAAAGTTATGACAAAAGATATTACTCTTGCTGTGAGAACAAAGTTGTCTCCATCACTGGCAATGTAACTGGTTGTTGTGGAGGGAAACCATATATATCATCGCTGCAACATTGTTGCTCAAATTCCCTGAGTAAATCATATGGAGTATACAGCGAATGCTGTGGCACCAGCAGTTACGATAAAAGATACTATTCTTGCTGTGAGAACAAAGTAGTCTCCATCACTGGCAATGTAACTGGTTGTTGTGGAGGGAAACCATATATATCATCCCTGCAACATTGTTGCTCAAATTCCCTGAGTAAATCATATGGAGTATACAGCGAATGCTGCGGCACCAGCAGTTACGATAAAAGATACTTCGTTTGCTGTCAGAATAGAGTTGTCTCTACCAGTGGCACGGTGACAGGTTGCTGTGGAGGGAAACCGTATACATCTTCACTGCAACATTGCTGCGCAAACTCACTCACTAAATCATACGGAGCATACACTGCGTGTTGTGGAACCAATAGTTACGACAAAAGATATTCCATTTGCTGCCAGAACAAAGTCGTCTCCGCCAGGGACAAGGTGACTGGCTGTTGCGGGGGAAAACCTTATACATCTTCACTGCAACATTGTTGTAATAGCTACCTAAGTAAATCATATGGACGATATACGGAATGTTGTGGATCAGAAAGTTACGACAAAAGACACTATTCTTGTTGTCAAGGGCGAGTCGTTTCCCCAAAAAGTAAAACATTAGGTTGCTGTGGGGGCAAACAATATCTATATGGTACACAACATTGCTGCAACGGCCAACTTGTTAAATCTTACGGCCAATACACGCAATGCTGTGGAACTAAAAGTTTCAATAGCAGATTGTATTCTTGTTGTCGACGAGAAATTGTCTCTAACACTGGCAAAACAAACGGTTGTTGTGGAGGCAAACCCTATACCTCTACATTGCAACATTGCTGCAGCAACTATCTTACTCGGGCGTATGGACAATACACTGGATGCTGTGGCATCCGAAGTTTTGACACCCGACTCAATACCTGTTGCCAAAATAGAATAGTTTTGAGAAGAGGGAAGTCTGGTGGTTGTTGTGGTGGTAAGCCATACACATCCAGTTTAAATCACTGTTGTGGTAATTCTCTATCTAAATCCTACGGCCAATACACTGAATGTTGCGGATCCAGAAGCTATGACAAACGTTACTTTTCTTGTTGTAGTGGAAAAGTGGTGTCAAACAAAGGTAACACGGGTTGTTGTGGGGGGAAGACCTATAGTCGTACCTTGCAACATTGCTGTAAGAATTATCTTACTCGTTCGTATGCGCAATACACTGGATGTTGTGGCACCCAAAGCTTTGACAAACGATACAACACTTGCTGCCAAGGCAAACTGGTTTCTAAAAAAGGAAAATCTACGGGATGTTGTGCAGGAAAACCGTACACATTTAGATTAAACCATTGTTGTAACAATCACCTTAGTAAATCTTACGGGCAGTATACAGAATGTTGCGGAATCAGAAGCTACGACAAACGATACTACACTTGCTGTCAAAACCGATTAATTTCTAAACAAGGAAAATCTACTGGCTGCTGTGGCGGAAAACCTTATACAGCCAATCTACAACATTGTTGCAACGACTCTCTTACTCGGTCTTTTGGGCAGTACACTAGATGTTGTGGCAATACAGGCTACGACAATAGATACAGTACTTGCTGTCAGAACAAAGTAGTTTCCAGGCAAGGAAACTCTACAAAATGCTGTGGTGGGAAACCATACGCAACACATTTAAATCATTGCTGTAGCAATTATCTTACTAAATCTTATGGCAACTCCACCGAATGTTGTGGCACAAGAAGCTATGACGGTCGCCATTATTCTTGCTGTCGTGGAAAAGTTATCTCGAACAAAGACAAAACAGCCGGTTGTTGCGATGGAAAGCCATACATTCATAGTCTTCAACATTGTTGTAACAATTATCTTACTCGATCGTTTGGACAATATACACAATGTTGTGGCTCTCGTAGTTACGACGTTAGATATGACTCGTGTTGTCAAGGTAAAGTTATATCCAACAAGGACAGTTCATCAGCCTGTTGTGGCGGGAAACTGTATAACCCTACCTTACAACACTGCTGCAATGGCATTCTTGTTAAATCGTACGGCACTGGAACTAAATGTTGCGGAAACGCCAGTTATAACAGTGCCTTATATAGGTGTTGTGAAAAAGATGTTGTTTTTGCTATGGGTGGCAACTCAGGTTGTTGCGCTGCAAAGTTATACAATCGAAATTTACAAAAGTGTTGCAACAACGTGTTAACAAAATCCTATGGACAATATACCGAGTGTTGTGGGACGGAAAGTTACGACGTGCGTGAAGCCATCTGCTGCAGCAGCAAGGTTATCTCAAACAAAGATAGTATTCATAAATGTTGTGCTGGAAAACCTTATAACTCTGTGCTGCAGCATTGTTGTAGCTTACATCTCGCCAAATCTTACCGACAGTACACCGGTTGTTGTGGTCACAGGAGTTACGACAATCGGTACTATTCCTGTTGTATGGATAAAATTGTTTCTAAAAAAAGCAGAACCCAAGGATGCTGTGGTGGAAAATCGTACTTGTCTAGTTTACAACATTGCTGCAACGGTCATCTCAGTAAATCTTACGGACAATACACGGACTGTTGTGACAAGAAGACCTATGATAAGCGATTCTACAGCTGCTGTATGGGTAAAATCATTCCTAAAACTAGCAAAACGCAAGGATGTTGTGGTGGGAGATCCTACCTAACAAGTTTACAACATTGTTGCAATGGTCATCTTGGTAAATCGTACGGACAATACACGGACTGTTGCGACAAGAGGAGCTATGACACACGATACTATTCCTGTTGTGTAAGTAAAATTGTTTCTAAAACTAGCAAAACTCAAGGATGTTGTGGTGGGAGATCCTACCTATCAAGTTTACAACATTGTTGCAATGGTCATCTGAGTAAATCATACGGACAATACACGGACTGTTGCGACAAGAGGAGCTATGACACACGATACTATTCCTGTTGTGTGGGTAAAATTGTTTCTAAAACTAGCAAAACTCAAGGGTGTTGCGCTGGGAAAACTTACTTATCTAATTTACAACATTGCTGCAATGGCACCTTGGTTAAAACATATGGAAAGCATACCTATTGTTGCGGAAACCAGAGCTATGACAAAAATTCTATGTTCTGCTGTGGCAGCCAAATTACTAAATACCATGGACCAAATACGACATGCTGCGGTGGCAGTGGTTACAACCCATCCTTCTCAAAATGTTGCCAGGGAAAGGTAGTCCACAAATACGGTGGTGAGTTTGGCTGCTGTGAAGGAGTCCCATTCAACCGGACATCACAGTCCTGTTGTAACAGTCGTATACAAGTCGGATATGGCTCATATACTCAGTGCTGTGGACAAACGACCATCGATTCTCGATATTCCACGTGTTGTAACGGCCGAAGAATATCCCGAAGAGAAGGCGGATGCTGTGACAGTAAGGTGTTTAACCCGTCCACGCAGATCTGTTGTGATAAACGTATCGTAACAAGTTATGGCAATCAGACTAAATGCTGTGGCCAGAGAAGTTACGATAGTAGGACTATGAGTTGCTGTTCGGGGACGTTGGTGCCCTCAAACTACGGTTGTTGTCGTGGGAAACCATACAAAAGGACAGAATACATCTGTTGTGAGGGTGAACTGGTAGAAGGATCGAACATTGAAACAGGGTGTTGTGGGGATCGACTTTACAATAAACAGTGGGAGCAGTGTTGTTCTCGTCGAGTTGTACAATCGTTCGGAGAAAACACGGATTGCTGTCTTGACCAGAGCTTTGATTCACGCTATTTCCATTGCTGTGGTGGAACTGTCATTTGGAAAAGCCAAGGATGCTGTTCTGGTAAACAGTTTGATCCGCACTTTCATCATTGTTGCGTGGATAAGTTATTTGACAGAAACCAGAGTTGTTAATGGTTTGAGCCTCGTAGAAGACAGAATTGTCGAATGCATATGCTTATTGACAGTATGGAGTTCCGCCTCCAGACTTTCGACCATAAGAATTTATATAGTTAAATATGATTTGTGAAACTGCATGTTTAGTAGTTCCTGATCCCGGATCATGGTCATGATGGTCATGACGACCATTGCAGCCAAAATTGTGGATTGTTTCCAATATAATAAACAAATTATTCTAATTTTGAGATCTCCAATAGCTGAAATGACCTTCTAGCCTCGTGAGTTTAATTGGAAAAATGTTATCTATTGCCATCAAAAAATGAATACCAAAACGTTTTCATTAAAATTGGCAAACGCTTTTGCATATAATCAATTTCCTCGCGTTTTTTTAATTGAATTTTGCTATTGTTTTAGGCAGACAAACAGTTAGTGTTTTAGGAATGTTCAGTATATACAGCACCTTTTTTTCTAATTGGTGTTTTTTTTAAATGCTCTATGATAAATAGTTAGATATAAAATGCTGTTAAACATTTACTCATCTTCTCCAACACCATGGCCAAATACTTTTCCTGTTACTTGGTTGAGATTTAAGCCAAAATATATTCATATTGGACAATTCGTACAATTTTGTAAACGTTGATGTATAGTTATGACAGAGCTACATTCATCATTAGATATTATTACAACATATCACCATAAATGTACAGTTTTGGCTTTAGATAAAACACTCAATAGTGGAATATATTGTTTGAGATTTTTACTGAAGTTATTACTGGCACGGACTGACCCGGCAAGAATCCTTGTCCAGGCGAGAATCTAACCCCATTCGGAGCAAGTTAAATAACTTATCACTGTGACACTTTTGTAGGTCTTCCAGGACGATAGGGAAAGTGTTGGTTTCCCGGCTACCTCTTTGGTCGGCATATGAACTGAGGTCTGTCATAGGCTAATTCACGAACGAAAATCCCCGAAGTTATCACAGGGATTTCGGTTGTCTTCGATCGTTTCCGATCGAATTTGACGTACGTAAATCCCCGAAGTTATCACAGGGATTTTGGTTGTCTTCGATCGTTTCCGATCGACTTTGACGTACGTAAATCCCCGAAGTGGTCCGCTAGGAATGATTCTTGTGCACATGCTATAATAGGAAGTAATCATACACGTTTTAGTTCTATATGCAAGAAATGCACTGCCTTTGTCTCTAATTCCAAGCAAAAACTTAACCAGCTTGATTTGTATTTGCAACGCTATCTGTTCTATTATATAGATTTGAATGCAGGTTTTTAGCAAATATATATCATAGTTACCAGGTACCATGGCCAGCACCAGTCGTTGTTCTGTTCAGGACGCTGTTTAAGAAATATGTCATCTGTTACACTTTTATCGTCTTGTATGTTTTTATTGGTTTATAATGACATTTTTATTGTGAGTAAAGGAATGTACAGCATTTATTCGGGGTCTTCTTTCTTATTTGCACATTTCTATAACATTCATTGTCAACATTAAAAATCGAATTTTCTCATATGCGTTTTTAATTAGGTTCATTATAGTCTTGGACTCTTTTTAAATATGTCTTAAAAATGACATGAGCAGAAAAATTCGAGGCGTTCTCATGAATATAATTTTTATGATAATACAAGTATTGTGAGAGCCTGAACGTTGTCTCTATAACTCCTACAGAGACATTTGGGGTATGAATTGGACTAACTTTTGTTGGATGCAGTGGTACGCGCCATTTACAAATAGAAATTGACAGGAAGATGTATTTGTGAATTACTTCCCTTGCGAGCTAATATTATCATGTACCACTTTAACCTGGAATATCAACCGCAAGATTACTACTTTTGCAATGTCTTCAAAGACCTCCACAAGTCGGACAGGCATCCAATTCAACCTGTCACGCATTCCCAAAACGTTGATTTACAAGTCAGTATATATTGCTGAGAAATTCGAGTTCATTAATATGTTCAGTGGATTGAAGTTGAAGAAGGGCGCATCAAAATAGCTATAATTCAGTCAACACATTGCGAACTATTAAAAACTAAATGACTGACGTTGAAATAAAGAAATCGAACCAGTCCACATCTTTACGAATCGACGAGTTGTGCGAAAAGTAGATACATGTAATTCAGTTTTTATCTTAAATTCTTTTGAGCTCCACCTCAATGTTTACTTCTCGAGACATGTCTCCTAATTTTGTTTCAACGGACAATTCTTGGAATTTTGGTATAGCTGAGCGCATGCTCTTTTAATGTTCATGTTCTCCGAGGAAATATAAACTAAAAGGAGTGTGGTCTTCGGTGTCTTGGGTGTCGCGCAAAAACATCAGCCAATTGATGAACAACAGTAATTCCAACAGTATTATTCTCCTTAAGTTATCGCCCTTGTTTTTTTTATTTATTTTTTTGTTTTGTAAAATACATACTACAGTTTAATTCGCATTCAGTTATTCCATTTCTTTAACTATTTGTATTGTCATTACCCTATCAACTGTTTTATCAGCAAGACCCAAACAACTTAATAATAACTTCACCCTTGGAGTCACAACACGCAATAGTTTTTAAGAATGGGATATTTTGACAACAACCAAATCTATCTGGATCTATCAAAGATGTTCCACAGCATATCTTTCCTTCCTCGCGCACTTTAACTACATTACGACAACACACTTGAGAAGACCTATCAAATGATACTCGACCACATCGGTCACATGAGGGACCATTGGGTACGCATCTGCATGGTGCTATATTGTTAGAAAATACCTGACCCTCGCAACACGTTTCCGAGACTGGATTATACACGTCAGTCCCGCAGCATCGGTAACCAGCGGTGTTTTTCTTAGCTACACCACCACAACACAAACCAGTTGTTGTACTCAGCAATGTACCACCGCAACATATATATCCACTTGTTACCGAGCATCCACACGGGGCTTGATTTCGCGGAATGGGCTCTCCTTTGCAGCAAACCTGCTGGTTTTCTTCTATCAGTCTTCCATTGCAGCATTGGTATCCATTCGGTATTGAGCAGCCACAAGGGGCCTGCCACTTTGGAATTGGTTTGCCGTTGCAACAGAGTTCATGGTTTTCTTTTATCAATCGTCCTTTACAACATTGGTGTCCACTCGGTATTGAGCAGCCACAAAGCGCTTTACTTTTTGGAATCGGCTCCCCGTTGCAACAGATTTGCTGGTTTTCGTTTATCAATCTTCCGTTACAGCACTTATATCCATTTGGCACGAAACATCCGCAAGCGGCTTGACTTCTGAGAACTGGCTGACCGCCACAGCAAACTTGTTGAGCAGAGGCGATCAATCTTCCACCACAACATATATACCCACTCGGCACAGAACAGCCACAAGGGGCTAATCTACGAGAAACAGGTTGTCCACTGCAACAAATTTGAGAGCCAGAATCTATGAATGTTGTTCCGCAACATAAAAATAGTCCAGTGTCTGGACAACCACACGGAGCTTCACTTCGCAACACTGGTCGTTCACTGCAACAGATGTAAACTAATGGATTTATAAAAGTTGTTCCACAACAACGGAAATTATCCTCTTTCGGGCACCCACACCGTGCCTGACTTCGCCATAGTGGTTGCTCATTGCAACAGATTTGAAGAGCTGGGTTTATGGAAATGGATCCACAACAATTCGACTGCTCCTCATCTGGACATCCACATGGTGCCTGATTACGAAAAACTGGTTGTCCGCTGCAGCAGAGTTGAGAATTAGGGTCTATAAAGGTTGTTCCACAACAAATCACGCTGTCTTCACTTGGACATCCACACGGCGCTAGATTACGAAAAACTGGTTGCCCACTGCAACATATTTGGGAGTTCGGGTCAATGAAAGTTGTTCCACAGCAAGTGGACGGTCCTTCACTTGGACATCCACACGGTGCTAGATTCCGAAAAACTGGTTGCCCACTGCAACAGATTTGGGAGTTAGGGTCAATGAAAGTTGTTCCACAGCAAGTGGACGATCCTTCACTTGGACACCCACACGGAGCTAGATTCCGAAAAACTGGTTGCCCACCGCAACAGATTTGGGAGTTAGGGTCAATGAAAGTTGTTCCACAGCAAGTGGACGGTCCTTCGCCTGGACATCCACACGGTGCTAGATTCCGAAAGACTGGTTGCCCACCGCAACAGATTTGGGAGTTAGGGTCAATGAAAGTTGTTCCACAGCAAGTGGACGGTCCTTCACTTGGACATCCACACGGTGCTAGATTCCGAAAAACTGGTTGCCCACCGCAACAGATTTGGGAGCTAGGGTCTATAAACGTCGTTCCACAGCAAATCAAACTGTCTTCACTTGGACATCCACACGGCGCTAGATTACGAAAAACTGGTTGCCCACTGCAACATATTTGGGAGTTCGGGTCAATGAAAGTTGTTCCACAGCAAGTGGACAGTCCTTCACTTGGACATCCACACGGTGCTAGATTCCGAAAAACTGGTTGCCCACCGCAACAGATTTGGGAGTTAGGGTCAATGAAAGTTGTTCCACAGCAAGTGGACGGTCCTTCGCCTGGACACCCACACGGTGCTAGACTCCGAGAAAGTGGCTGTCCACTGCAGCAGATTTGAGTGAACGGGTTTATCAAGCCTGTTCCACAACATACTGATGCCAGAGTGTCTGAGCCTCGTGGAATAGCCACTCCACCACAACATATGAACTGGTTTTCCTCGATACATTCACAACTGTTTAAGGAGACTTGGACTCCATTACAGCACCTTGAGGTCGCCGGATTTATAACCCTTTCTCCACAGCATGACCCAGCGGCGATCTGTATGTTACCACAGCACTCGCTATTTTCAAACCTCGGTTGTATACGATTGTTACAACAAACACTTTCTTCTAGCCTAATTATGGCGCCTGAACAGCAGGAAAATATTGGAGGACTGCCTTTTTGGAAGATGGAGCCCTGACAGCAAAATTCAGTTGAAGGCAATAGCCATGTTCGTGCACAACATTGAACCTCTTCTCCGTTGACGAATCTCTCTGAGAACATGTCTTCGCAGCAAATTTCACTCTGTGTGAAATAAACATCGCTTCCACAGCAGCTAATAGCGCCAAAGGCTTTGGGATATGACTCAGTACCACAGCATATGTATTCCTCTTCAAGGACTATATCATCTCCACAAACCACTGAAATAAAGCAGAGATTCTATTATGAAAGAACTGCAGCATAAAACGTAATTCATTTTCTGATCCCACACAGATATTTTGAAATTACAGAAATAGTCGAGGGTATGTTCATCTTCTTTCTTGGTCATTCAAATTCCAGTCAGTCCTAAAGAAAAATTGAACAAACTGTCGAGTATGTGTCTCACTCCATCACCCTATTTGGCATTCAAAGGATAGATAACTACATACATCATTATTTGTTGAGATTTTGGCTCTAACAGACGTACTCGTCATATGTTATCTCTATAACGCGTCCGCCATGTGGTTCAAAATCTTCAGATTGTTGTCTATAATTTGTTTTAAATACAACACTCGCGAAACCAAGTCGTTACTGCCATTTAATCCTGCTTAAAGTGGCATGAGCTGCCAAAATGTTGATATTTTGACGTTGAAACAGAATGTTGAAATTATTGGCTATTTTTCTCAAGGTGTATAATTCAGAAGCTTTTTAGTGCTTCAAGTCTCAAAAATGTACGATAAAGTATTGTTTTTAACTAACTTTCTCTTAGAATGAATGAATGATCGTCCCGGTTATTTAAATTTTGTTTACTTTGAGAACACGTTTTCGGTTCGTACAGGCCACATACTGTATGGATTTTCCTCATTCCAGCGTCAGTCATTTAGTTTTTCCAAGGCCTTCAAACCCTCTTACTGTCGTGACGATCAGAAATTATGAAAAAGGTGTGAATTTTGGCAGCTCATGCCACTTTAACATGCATACATCTCCAATGTTATTCTAAAACACAGTCACACACTTTCTTTGGGATCAATCTCAGTCTGCCGATATTCTTGCCATAGCTTAAGATGCGTATAGCATTGTCAATGTATTAGAAAGTGTTCCAGAAATTCTACTGACTAAGGCCAAGCTCCTGTCAGTCGTCAACGTTATGTAATATCATAGGTTTAGTTTAGTATGATTGGGTATAAAGGTCTAAATGATATATCTCTTTTTAACGCAATTAGGTCATTAGGCTTTGATTCAAAGAGTTCTATAAATTAAAGACATCTGACCCGATTTCGGGTCAATAAAAGTAAACCAGGTGTTTAAAAAAAAAACAATCTTGTTATCATGTCATTATATAAAAGCTCCATCAAGTTTGTCACACTGTTAGCTAAATTTGTTTTATTCAAAAAGTACCATCTCAATTTGCTAAGCCCCTATAAGCAGCGTGTATTTATTATTTATACATAAGTGAAAACTAGGGATTTCCTTCACTCAGAAATGTTATAATTCACTGCAGTGAAATAACACTTTTGTTATTTAATGCACGCGACGAAGCCGATGACGTCGTCGGACCTACTTCTTTCTTGTGTACTGACCAAGGAGTATGTCCATCTATACTCCTTGGTACTGACGTCTGCTGTACAACAACAACAGTACATAGGATTTCGATAGGCTAAATGAAGCCTTTTCAGTCATAATTAGCATTAAGATAAATAAATTACAGCTGATAACACAAAATTGATTTAATAGAGGGTCGGCTTACCACTCTAAGTCAAAGCGATAAAACAAAACTTCAAAATCGATCGTATGTTGGCAGAGTTGTGTGACCTGCAGCATGGCTTCGGAGAATCGGACCACTGCGTGTAACGGATAACTGTACTTGCCATTCATTGACGCGTTTAAACAATGTAAAGTAATTTCAAATATCATTTTTTAACCTGGTGACTGATGCTCTGCAGAGTTAAAATCCATGGAGTTCGATTTAATTTCTCTTTACATCAAATATCGCGAAAAACTCAGGGAGAAAATGGCCATTCAAATGACCACAAATCTGACAGTCGATAGTCACGTGAGAAGAACAGACATGCTGTTGTTTCATTGGTCAGCGATATATATTCCTACGTTTGCTGAAAACCTAATCCGTCATAAATTTGTCAATACTTTCTTTTTTATAATTTATAAATTTATACTTCATAAACAATCTCCAGCCTAAAACATGATAGTATAAATAATAAACAGAATATTGTACAGTTGTGTTTGAATAGCATTTATATTTTTTCTCTTGAAAGGCGGAGGGATAACCCACTTGACGCTTCGCGTCTCGTGGGTTATTTAAGGGTTTAATACCGCCGTAGCGGTGTTTGTTGCGTAACCCGATACCGCTGAACGTTGGTTCGTACCGAGTCAAACCACGAGAATGCGCAGCATTCGAGGGGTTTGACGAGGTGCGAACCAACGTCCAGCGGTATCGGGTTACGCAATAAACACCAAGACGAAGGTATTAAAGTCGATTCTACCCCGATAATTGAGAAAAATTAGGAAAAAGTGTCGGACAGATTGGGAACTTTTAACCAATCAACGATAAGCTTTGGTCACGTGCAACGGTGATGCACTACAGACTCGATGTCGTTTGAAAAGTCATCTCTACTTAACATGTATATTTGCACACGGCACGCACATGCAGGAGGGGTAGAATCTCCGGCTTTCACTCGAAAAAATATAAGTGCTATTCAAACACAACTGTTCAATATCCTCTATATCTCCCTTCGTCCAACACATCCGCTGATCATCCGCTGATCATCCGCTCACTAAACGGCCATTGATGATACTACATCGCCAAGCTAGTAAAACCTATTTAACTATCATCCAATGGAGCTGTATTACCATTAGCTGTCTAACACATCGCTTTACTTCTATCAACCAAGGAAACATAAAAATGGTTCCACCTTGATACTTTTTAGCATAAGTCATCCGATTAAAGTTCTTAATATTTGAATCATGTTGCATGCCCGTCAATGGCAACCGAAAGGGGCCAATTTCACAAGCTGTATGATATCCCCCCCCCCCCCCCCCCCGCCTGTGATCCACCCAAAGATATTTGAGTTGTAGAACCGCGATAAGTTAGGTTATTTGATAAATTTATATAACATGTACATATCAGTTGTTGTTGAGATGGCCTTGCCTTGTAGGAATGATGAGTTCAAACCGTGTTCCATTGAAAAGGGTAACACAAAAATATTTAATTTGAACAGTTTTAAAACACTCCTTGGTAATGAACCAAGTTGCCGATACAATAAACTAAAGCTACTAATTGTGGACACAGATTAAACTTTGCAAACCAATTCTCTTCTTTGAAAATGTTAAAGTGGCATGAGCTGCCAAAAATCACACTTTTTTCATAATTTCTGATCGTCACGACAGTATAGGATTTGAAGGCCATCGAAAAACTAAATGGTTGACGTTGGAATGAGGGAAATCCATCAAGTCTACGGCCTATACGAACCGAAATAGTGTCCCAAAAGTAAACAAAATTTAAATAACCGGGACGACCATTCATTTATTCTAAGCAAAAGTTATATCAAAACAAGACGTTATCTTTCATTTTAGAGACTAGAAGTACCAAAAAGCTTCTGAACAATACGTCTTGAGAGAAATAGCCAATAATTTCAACATTCTGTTTAAACGGCAAAATATCAACGTTTTGGCAGCTCATGCTACTTTAAGTATTGTGTGAAAATACTGATTAAGTCTCATTTCAACAAAACTGCCGAGATAAAGATTTTTGTTAAAAAAAATTATTTAAAAAGGTATTGTGATTACGAACTAAATACAAAAGGCCTTACATTCGAACTAATATTGCGTTTCAAGGACCTACCGGGATGAGGATTTATGTAAAACTTAACACGTATGCATTTAACTAACTACATATTGCGATTATTATAACGAAATATATGAGGGGTTACATTGCAATTAAGAATTACTTACAAACCAATTGACCGTTTTGGGTTAATACTGGACCGTCTGTCGGTTTTATGTTGTTTAAAGTCAACGCCTTTCCGTTTTGAAAGAAAAGAGTTTGAGCCATAGCTTTCTTTTGTTCTGAATTCAGGGTCATGATTTTTCTAGAGGCCATAGGAGTTGTTTTTGGTACGGATGCCGTTTGGATTGCTCGATTCGCCGCCGCCCTTTCTCTGCGTGTCATGGCCTTGGCTTTGGCTGCAGCTACTCTTTGACTTACATCAACAGCTATCGCCTGATCTCTTGGGCTAAATGGTGGCGATGTGGTCGGTATAGGAAGCTTAAAAACCCCTGCAGCTGGTCGAGCTGTTGTGACAATCGTTGACATCGTTGGTCGTACAGTCCGACCTGGAACTGTTGGGCCCTCGGTTACAAATCTCTGAAAGATGTATGGTCCTGTATCCGGTATTTGTAGTTTTACCATTAGCACGAATTGTAGAGCACAAAACAATATCACCACGAATCTCCCATTTCCAAACATGTTTTCTGAAGACCATCAAAAATATAATGAGTATGAATTTGTTGGTTAATAGAATAATACGGTATAAATAAATAAATAAAGAAGAAGAAATTTACTATCATCTATTTATGATATTTACGTGACTTCTAATTATTTTCTTTAAACATAATTGTAAAGAAGAAAAAAACAGTACAGGTCGGATGGGAGATATTTAACTGGATGTTGAGAGATAAAATTTAAGACGTTACAAAAATTAACTAGAAAGAATAGGAGTTTTCAGTATATATGTTGAGAGAAAAAAAGCACTTAACAAAGTCAACTTACCGATTCGGATACTGCCAGGAAGTCCTTGGGTTTACATTGAATGGATCTATATCATGAAATAAATGTACTGTTCTCCAGTGACAAACGTTAACTATTTCGTTTAAACTCGTGCTTCCTATTCCTTATACTATACATATTGTTCTCTTGAAATTAATAGTTTTTTTTTATAAGAATAATAATTTTAAACACTTTAGATATTTTGCGAGATACCAGAATATCATTTGGCGCTTCGTTAACTACAATACAATCAAGTTAGGGTTATCTGTCTATTCACCTGATTAGAGTTATGGTGTGAAATCAAAATATATAATAATTCATGTGGAATTTTCAACTTGAATTCAGAAATCGCGTTGCTCCAGGGTAACTTTAAGAAGGGCCCTTTACCAAAACTAAACGATAACATCGACTATAATAATTACAGCCTTTGTTTCTTGTGTGTTCATTAACGCTTTATTAATGAATCATTTCCTTTTTAACTAAAGCCTCATGCGTACTGTTTATTTACCCGATAATGTTATCATATAAACTGGGTGTTGCTGTGGATATGTCACTATGCTTATGAAACATAAATAATATGTACGAGTAAAAAAAATTCTATCACAGTTGGTTACTTGTACATATTGTTCTTTGAACGATGGCATACAAGAGAGAGTACCAAATCTGATACTCAGAACAAAGCTGGCACCTGGATTCCTTCAAGTTGTGAATCTCTCGTTGGGTTTATTTACGACAGCAATCAGCAAGGGTTCGTCCTGGTCACGAGACGGTTTCTTTCCCATCAAATATGGCAACGCCGTCGTATTGGCCTTTGTGAAATCATCATGCGGCGTAAACAATCCATTAATCAATTTAGTTGATGTCTGGAATACAATTACAGGAACCCAAATTAAGTAAAAACATGAAATCAAGATCTCAGACCATATCGGAAATGGTGCATTTGTTCCGTATGATCCAAACGCAAAAATACACACATCATTATTGAGATCTGACTATCCATGTTATCCTCGTGGAGTACGCCATCGTGTTTAAAGTCTTGCTATGTTTTTTGTAATTTTTCTCAATTTGCAACACCCGTTAAAAGTTTTAGGGCATTTCATGAGTTTTAACATTTTGTTTTAGATATATATATATATATATCACATTAAGTAGGCCACGAGAATCTCGTAGTCCAGATTTAATGGCTACAATGGATACGCACTATATTCGTGTCTTGGGTAAATCCGGATCCAGAAGGTGCGAGAATATTCTATGCCCCAACCGACGGTTCATGGTGTCCTTGTAGTTCACACTCAACGACAAATCTCTCAACTTCTTCTTCCATTTGATAAATTTCGCAAGCAATAAGATAATTTATCTGAGTAAATTGTGTAAGGAATCAACCATTATCGGCTTTTGTATGATCTAAATCTCAAATAGCTAATGATAAGCCCAAATACACTTAAATAAACAAGAATGATTCTCCGTAAAATAATGTTGGTACTGTAAAAATCCATAACTGAATATCCACTATTGAATAGACAAGAAGTGTGTTTAAAATCGGTCACAGCAACCCTTCCACCATCTTTAAGGGAAAGTGGGATTTGCTAAGACTATTTACGTGGTAAACTTGTTTGTTAGGTCAGAAAAAGATCATAAATTTACCCTCTGCTTTAGACAAAGACCTTCTTACAACATAGAACTAAAACACTTCTATGTTTAAACTAATGTGAGGCTGCATCTAACAGGGACCGCATAATTGCATTGGGGGGGGGGGGGGCAACTATCACAGCACAACAGGCGAGCTCTGAGGCGCTAGATGGCCGTAGATGCGTTCTGAGGATTTTCTGGAAATAAAAATGACGATGACTTGTTTTTATAATTACATTCAGTTGAGAAATGTCTAATATCGGCACTCGACCCCAGTTCAAGAAGCGGTGGTCCGGGGACCGCCTCGGCACCGGAAGCTCAGAAGCATTGAATTTGGCATTACTTATTCAGCCAAAAAACCCATCGCTTGATAGCTAAAAAATGGTACACACCCTGTTAACACACTTCCGAATTACACCACAACTTCAATCGCTTTTCAATTTGCGCTGATGGATAAATGGAAAACTGAGATATGTCACAAACTGTGAATTATTGCTCCAAGAAGGGGATCCCTAACTAGAGGTTGTGACCATGCATGCCTGCTGGCGATACAGGCTATTATGCGATGTGGGTTTGAGTCCTGGTTTAGCATAAGCCTGAAAACTAGAACTCTGTGTTAGCTCCACCACTCAAGCCTCACTGAAAAAATCTCTAAATAAACACAAGAACAACATTTCACTTACTTTTTCGATCTCTAAGCTTGGAATAAGTCGTTAATTGTCCTACTGTGGCGTTTTGACATTGTGCAGCACCATCCATGAGAAAACTTTAAATGTCTTAGTCACAATATATGATATGATGCAAACGGAAAATTTGAAAACAAGTGACAAATAATTTGCACAGAATATTACTGTCAAATCACCTAACTGTGATTAGGGCCTACACATCTTGGACAATGTAAACTCGACATAAAGTCCGGTTTCCTCCCACAATAAAACCGGCAACGCCGTCATATAAGTGAAATAATCTTGAGCGCGGCGAAAAACACCAAACAATCAATCAATGGGTTCGAATGCCCATTTTTGTACCAATTAGACTTTAGGTTATCTGTTTATCATCCAACTCATATTTGTTAATCTAAAACGCAAAAATAAATACCACTCTTCCCAAGAACAGAAGACTGGGGATATTCGTTCAAGAAAGCATAATAAAAAATAATGTGTCTGTTTAAACTTGCTGCACATATGAAATTGACTAACGACTAAAAGAAAATAAATCCAACGAAAAAGTCAGATATCTCTTTAAATTACGTATTATTCCTTTCCCAAGGATATCAGTCAAGCAAAACGAGTCACGTATACGGGTGGCCTTCTGTTTTATTTTATTTTATAGTCAATTGAACGCATGGTTGATAGACCGTTTCATTTGAAGCAGGAGGGACTGACTATATCAATGCATATATCACAATATAAACATGTTTGTCCTCACCTGTGACCTCATTTAGATAGTGTATACTCTTTACCTATTGAAGTGAAGACAGAGCAATCGAGACCACATATTTTTGGCCAATTGGTAGATGGCATTAATGGAATTGCAAAAATTGTGACTAGGTCCTATGTATCTAAGCTATCCCATGGACCGCTGGATATTAAGTTTTATTTGGGATTTTATTTGTTTTCTTTGTCGTCGTTATGCGAATTGACCTAGATTACATGTAGCTGTGCACGTTACAGGCTTTCCAGCTGTACATGTGATGCATTCTCGGCCGTTTGCTTATAACTGTGAGTGTCATACAACCACAATAGCAACAGGGAGCTCCAAAAGTATACGTAGCGCTTAAAATATACTCTTTTTGACGGAAAATCGACTTTAGATCCTTTGTCTTATTTTTCTAGTGGTGTGAATCAACAAAATATCACGACAAACTTAGGCAAACGACACTTTTGCTCAGTCCAATATATCACCACTGTCCAATATGGGCTGCACATTTTCAAAGTAATTTGACTAATGTTGATCCTATTGATGGCCGCCATAGACTTTGGCCACAGAGAGCACATATTTCCATCTAACACCGACCTGAATAAATAATATATGGTCAGATGGGATCGTGTCGCATCAGTGCACATGTAACCTTTTCTGTCATCATATTCCGATTCATCGAATGAATAAGGCAGGGTTAGGGATATTTTTCGTTCTTAAAACACTAAACCAGATGCGATAACTTGTGGCTATATGTTATGTTGTTAACACGCCCTGGCCCATCACACGTTCATATCTACATTTAATCTACATTCTACATTTAATCTACATTCTGTTGATAAACAATATCTAATAAAGTAGTGTGTGTATACCGTGTCAGCCGAGCTTTTATATGGTATGCTGTGATATGTGTTTGTTAGTTTTTTGCTGAATGTTGAAAGCGTTGTGGCCCAGCTGTGTCAGCGAACAGAGCGAATTTATCACAGAATGGGGCCAGCTTTTCGTACGATAATATCCATAGAATAATGTTAAAAAAGTTAAAAAAAAAGATTACGAATTATCTGAACGATACAGAGTTTCATCACTTTGGTCCTATATATGTGTTATCCATAACGTTTAACATGCTGACGTGAACTCCGCTAGTATAAAGTGCACTGGTACACATTATCCAACTATAGTACCGGGTACCAGTTGTGATGAGGGTCCCTGCAGCTGCTAGGTTTAAGTTTGAATCGATCCATACACTGGGCTAATCTTTAACATCGATATACACATATGTATGTATAAACTGAACGCACATACTTGACTAATTCAACACTATATATTTGCTGTTTCAACGCACAGATCACAGGTTTTCCACAAACGATTTGCGAGCAATAATAGAGAAATGGATTAACAAAGGTAAGACGTATTTTTAATATTTATTTCACGTTACAATCTCCATCACCTGGGAAACGGTTATCCCCTCTCCTTCATACAACTAACCACCTAATTCAACAACGTTAAATGTCAACAAATACCTGTACGTTCAGATGGTATATTTATGAACACTAAAACACACGGGCACAGGGAAAATCTTCTTGTCTAAAATAACCATGGAGACAAGTTTCTAATTGTGCTAAAAAGAGGTACATGTATATCATTTAGATCTTTCTGATATTGTATTGATGGGTAGGCCTACCTGGTAGGCTACTAACTGTTAGAGAACAGGAGGTTATAAAGTGTCTACAAATACCTAAACCAAGCCACACCCTTGCTTGAGACCAACGGTAACGACATATTTTGGTGGTAATTACTTCACTGGTACCGGTAGATATCTTTATTGGATGGGATATAAGGTCTATGCGCCTCTGGTTCTAGGTGTCCTGTGTTCCATATAGCCCTGGTTCAGCTGACCCAGGTCATGTGTATACAACTACATTATACTTACATCCGAGTCACATATAGAGCCCGGGCCACTTAAAACTTGTGCCCAATTTCAGTACCAAAAATAATAGAAATGCAACTGCGAAAGTTGAAGCCATAGTTGAATGATATTCTATATTTCGGCAGATCTACGTAGCCATCATCAGGAATATAATGCAAGTACAATAAATGACTTGTAGAAGTAGTGACCATATTGTTTTAAACATGTGATGGTAAATATAGGCTACACCCAACACTATATGTCAGAAAAGGTGGTTAAAAGTACCAAACAGACGACTAATTCGGCATACAAAGAACCCAGATTGGTTGATTGATGTTTTGCGCCCTGTCCAATATTATTTCACTTAAAACTGAAGAAAGATAAACACTTGTTCTTTTAAAACTTTACAACTTATGCCAGGACACTTGTAAAACCTGCAGTCTGCAACCTCATCCTTTTCTAGCAGTTTGTATATCATACGAAAGCTGTCGCCATTGCCAATTTTAAAGTTTAGACACATCCCATCAATTCTAGAATTTGGCATGTTTGAGATATCACAGAATATATTCAAAGGGCCTTCACTCAGAGGCGCAATGGGATGAAAAGTAAGGTACACTTTACTTCCCCACTTTTATAAAGTAAACAAGAGTCATCAAACGATGCCGTATCCCCCCGGCCCCGCATAAGATTTATTATTTATTTTAAGTTATTATAAGATATCTATGCTATACTGTCGGAAAAGGGCAGTAACTCTGAAAATAATTAGACCAGCGCCATCAAAATAGGAGGTGCACATCCTTCCATGATATCCAACATATCCACCAATTTTCCAAAAAAATCTTATAAAAACTGTGGGAGGAGATGCGATGACAACCACTAATTGTCTATGTCGGAAAAGGGCAGTAACTCTGAAAATAATAAAATCAGCGCAGCCAAAATAGAAGGCGCACATCCTCGAATTATATCCAGCAAGTCCACCAAGTTTAGAAAAAATCTGATAAAAATCGTGAGAGGAGATGCGATGACAAGCACTAATTGTCTAGGTCGTCTTATACTGTGGGAAAAGGGCAGTGACTCTAAAAATAATGAAACCAGCCCAACCAAAACACGAGGTGCACATCCTCGAATGATATTGAGCATGTCCACTAAGTTTAAAAAAAATTTAATAAAAACTGTGGGAGAAGATGCGATGACAACCACTAATTGTCTATGTCGTCTTATACTGTCGGAAAAGGGCAGTAACTCTAAAAATAATCAAACCAGCGCAGCCAAAATAGAAGGTACACATCCTCGAATTATATCCAGCAAGTCCACCAAGTTTCGAAAAAATCTGATAAAAACCGTGGGAGGAGATGCGATGACAAGCACTAATTGTCTATACCGTATCGTCTTATACTGTCGGAAAAGGGCAATAACTCTAAAAATAATGAAACCAGCGGTGCATATCCTCGAATGATATCCAGTATGTCAACCAAGTTATAAAAAAATCCGATAAAAACTGTGGGAGGAGATGCGATGACAGTCAGACAGACAGACAGACGGACAGACAAGCTGATCGCTATATCCCCCCGCATTATATGCCGGGGGGATAATAAAAACCGTATTTGACCAGTAGGTGGCTCCCCAGAGGGCTATAGGCCTAGTTTAGTACCTTAGCTCTGATGATGGTACACAGGCCATGTTGGAATATTTTTTAAAATGAGAAGATGAGTGTTGTTTTACTAATAGGTTTTGTTTTTCATTGCAGAATGGTCGCCAGATGACCCGATGATGCCAGTGATGGCTTTCACTATTTCGCTAAATCAAAGGTAATGATTTTATCTGCGGCCCTGTAAGCCTGGAGAAGTTAGGTGTTGCAACGGAAGAATGAGGGACACATCATTGAAAGTCCCACTGGTATCATCCACAGGGAAGGATAATTTACAGTCCAGCCATGTCCACGAAAACACCAATGTTGACGCAACAAATGTAGATAAAAAAGGCGGTTCGTGTATTTCTGAATCAGGTGACAATGCTTCATTGGTTCATCGATATGGCAGTTGTGGCCCGGATAACTTTTCTCCGAAACCTCAAGGAACTTCTTGTTTTGTGATTCTGTTGACATTTTTGGCGACATGTGGTAGTTTTCTGTTTGGTTATGATACTGGTGTGGTATCCGGTGCCATGCTTTTCCTTCGAGAAGATTTCGAATTGACAGAAGTGCAGCAAGAAGCTGTAGTAGCAGTAACCATTGCTGCTGCAGCCATGTTCTCACTGGTGGCTGGATTTCTTAACCAAATATTGGGACGCAAAATTACAATTTTAATCGCTAGTGTATCTTTCGTGACTGGTTCTCTTGTTCTAGGGTTTGCTGTTAATTTAGCCATGTTAATTGTCGGAAGACTGGTTGTGGGTATTGGAATCGGTAAGTTCTTTTTATTTATAATATTTATACAAGACCATTTATTTCAGGGACATGAGCTGCCAAAATTCGCATCTTTCCATAGATTCCGATCGCCAAGAGAAGTTGAGCGTTTGAAGTACCTTGGAAAACTAAAGGGTTTATGTCCGAATAAAAAATACAGATAAATCCTGTAAATCGTACGGATGGAAACAGCTCCAAGATTGGTATTACCGGCAAGCTCATACGTTTATACTTTTAAAATTCCTTAATAAAAAATGAAAAAATAGGCAAAACTAAAGTGTACATTTTAAATAATTGTAAAGCACAATTTCTATATTTCTTAAAGTAGCATGGGCTGCCAAAATGTTGATATTTTGACGTTGATACAGAATGTTGAAATTATCGGCTATTTTTCCTAAGACGTATAATTCAAAGACTTTTTAGTGCGCCTAGTCTCGGGAATGTACCTTAAAGTATTGTTTTGAACTAACTTTTGCTCAGAATGAATGAATGGTCGTCCCGGTTATTTAAATTTTGTTTACTTTTCGAACACTATTCCGGTTCGTGAAGGCCACATACTGTATGGATTTTCCTCATTCCAACGCCAATCATTTAGTTTTTCGATGGCCGTTAAGCCTCTTACTGTCATGAGGATCAAAAATTATGATAAAAGTGTGAGTTTCGGCATCTTATGCCACTTTAATATCTCCATAAATATCTCAACTGGAAATAAGTCCGATTGTTGCAATATGATAATCTGACCTCACTTGATGCTTGATGCCGTATTTAGAAATATAATGCTGTTGGAAGTTATCTGCAAAATTCCTATTAGCTAATAGAAAGCTGCAGACCTCTAGATATTAGACTATGACACATTCAAGTATGTATTTATCGAGGTCTTCAAGATTAATTATTTTCTATAAATCGGTTTGGTTTACTGTTCAACTGGCTGTTTTCAAATGCCTTACATTATATTTTAGGCTTGGCGTCTATGACAGTTCCAGTGTATATAGCCGAATGTTCTCCCCCGGCCTCTCGCGGAAGTCTGGTCACAATACATCAATTAATGATTACCATTGGGATGTTATCTGCAAACCTACTGGCAGCAGGTTTTAGTTACATCCACCAGGGATGGAGGTGAGTTGAAGACTACGGAACTAAGACTTGGTAGTATAGTAAAGAGGGGACACTGGAGTGAAGGTTGGAATTTAGAATTAAGGCAGAGACTTAAGGGTGAGACTATGGAGTTAGAATAAGGTGAAGAATTTCTTATGTTTTACAACTTCTTGGTTTATTGGGTGACGACGTTGTAAGAACTACATCGAAACGTCGCCACCCAGTAAACCAAGAAGTTGTTATCAAAGTAATTCTTCACCTTATTGTAACCTTTTAACTTCTAAATGCCATTGAAAGATTTGATATGGAGTTAAGGGTGGGACTTTTGGAGTTAAGGACGAGACTTTAATAGACGAGGAGCTTTTAGCTTAGCTGGGGACTCAGAGCCGATCGATTGCTTACGTGCGCGCCAACCATAATCCCTTTGTTTTCATCCAGTTGTCGAATGGCCAGATTGTTGAAACCTTTGATCAGGTTTCATGGAAAGAGCAATGTTACACGATCCCTTTGTATCTATTGGCCTCCTAGACTTTTTAGATGAGTTGTTAGATTTCGGCTGCTGCCAATCGAACAGATCTGGGCCTCAGGACCTCTCGAGACAACCACGGGAAAACTTCAGCGTACACGTGAGATTTTGGTTACTGGAGGCTGGTAGTTCAGCACATAGCTCACTGTGTGCACCGGCTTTTAGGAATAAGGGTGAGAATTTAAAGTGAAGGGTGAGAATCAAAAGGGAAGGGCATGTCTGAAGTTAGGTATGAGACTGGATTGATTGATTGATGTTTTACACCTTACTCAAGATTATTTCACTTGTATGGCGGCGTTGCCAGGTGTAGTGGGGAGGAAACCTCCGACCTTCAACGAGTACCTGGCAACTCTCTCACATACGGCGACCGACTAAAAATCCACTCAAAAATTTGTCAATTTTTACTTGGTCTGAGTGGGATTGAGCCCGCGCTGCATCGATGGGAGGTCTGTGTGGGACTGAGGGGCGATCACTCTTACCCACTGGACCACCGAGGCCCCATGGGACTGGATTGAAAGCTGGGACTTTGTGTTTACTCTGGAGTTAAGAGGGAACCTTGGAGCAATTTACCGGGGAAAGGAAGATGGAAGGTCAGAACAGGGACAAACAGGGATCCTTAGAAGTTAAGGGTGGGTCTTCGGAGCTAGGGGTGGGTCATTTAAGTTAAGAGGGTGGGACCATAGAGTTCATGGTTTTGGCAATGAGGGTGTAGTCTGAAAGTTAAGGCAGGGGTTGGGGAGATTGATGTTAGACGACAGTGAAGTGGTGCTGTGAGAGTTGGCTTTAATGGATAACGGTATGGGATACAGCAGGAGTTCTTGGCAGGATAAATGACAAGTTGAACTGAACGCTTCTAAGTGGGGCTAAGGAGTTTGAGATCGGTCTTGAGTTCTATGCGAGACATTGTATTTCTGGGTTGGACTGCCGTTTTATGCGGAGCTTGGTATTTCTGAGTAGGACTAGCGAGCTTTGCGTGGGACATAGAGTGTGACAGCCTGGAGTGTGACATAGAAGTTTGGGGGTGTGACTTGGAGTTTAGCTGAAACTTGGGTGTTGAGGGTTAATGTCAGAAGTATAGGAAAGTATTAGCAGAAACAGAATTATTGGAGTGACTTGGCAGTTCTCGCTGGGAAGGTGGGAATTGAACTGAAAGCTTCTATAAGTGGGACTACGGAGTTTGAGTTGGATCTTTAGTTCCATGTGATTGATTGATTGTTTGGTGTTTTCCGCCGCGCTCAAGATTATTTCTTTTATATGGCGGCGTTGCCAGTTTTATTGTTCCATGTGAGACTTGGTATTACTGGGTTGGCCTGTCGTTCTTTACTGCACTTGGTAGTTCTGAGTAGGAATTGTTAGTTCTGGATGATACTAAAGGAGTTTGAACTGGAACTGGTGTTCTATGTGGCACTTGGTAGCTCTGAGTGGGACTTTGGGAATGAAAGTAATGATATTTTGGGATAGTAATGATATTTTGGGATAAAGTGCACGCAACACTTCTGAGACCTGACAGTATTGGATCAAGTATGGTTGGGTACTTTGGAGCAGGATTGAAAATGTTTATACATATATAAGACTTTGGGATGAGAGCTTTCGGTGAAACTTTTCAGTTTTATACTTTGGGGTGAGACTTTGGAATAGGTTGGAACTTTGTTCTGGATTCGGAGTTATAACCCAGTATTTGATGGAGAGAAGTAGCGTTTGGTATTTTGGTAAGCCCTACAACCTGAAATATGATTTTATTTTAGGTATATGCTTGGTTTGGGGGCAGTTCCAGCTCTGTTCCAATTAGTGGCTTTTCTCTTCGTTCCGGAGAGTCCAAGATGGCTTGTCAAAGCTGGAAAAGTGAGAGAGGCAGATGAAGCACTGAGGAAGATTAGAGGAGGGGGGAACACTGCAGAGGAATTTGAAATTATTTTACAGACTTGTAAAAAGGAATCTGAAGAAATCAAAGTAAATGGTAGGTATTTGTTGTCTTCATCTATATCCATGTAATAAACTTAATGCTTATTACATAGAACATTAGGTATCTTACCTCTGATATAATTCCAAGAATTGTGTTGGGTGCCAGGTTTCTTTAAAAGAGGAGAAAACAAAAAAAAAACATGCAATTGTATCGAACGGGCTCCCATAGACCATCATATTCATGTGTGTGAGTCTTGCACGTGGTTTACGGTGTGAAAATACAATGGAAATGAATCTGCCAGACAAGCTCGTGCTCGATCGTCAGTGGAGCGCGCCATTGACGGTTTGAAATTGACCGGAAAAAGTATTAGTAGATTACTTCCCTTGCGAGCTTACCATATCTTGTATGGTTATAATCTGCAATGTCAGCGGTAAGACTACCTTTTCTGAAAATTCTACAACGATCCCCACAAGTCGCGTAGACAACATATGCAGCCTGTCACGTCTTCCCAAAAGGTTGATTTACTAGCTAGTGTACATTTCAGAGTTGTTAGAGTGTTCGTCTTCTCTTATTAGCGCCTCGAAATGATCGAAATTAACCTAGGTTTAAATGGCAGACTTTCAGAGTTGACCAATTTCTCTTACGCTAGCGAGTGACTGGTGGCCAGGCGTATGCTGATTGGCCAACCGAGACACACAGCTAAGCTCTGCTGTGAAGATGGCTGCCGAGTCAGTTTCGACCACAGGCACACGGAGTGCTCTCCCTTATCCACCCTCTGTTATACCAAAGAGAGTAGATTGACAAGAGTGGTCACTTCGTCCGCGCCATGTTGAATTTGAAAAATTTCAATTTAATTCAATTTTATTGTACTTGGCACTTGAACAAAGCAGAATACAAACAACAAAAAGTGTAACAATCATAACTTGGAAATATTTACAATGGTAACTAAAGTACCCGCTGACACGGACGCGATTTGATTATTAGGAACCTCCTTTCTGTAGGGGGCGCTTTACAGTCGAATTGTGTACAGTCGGAACACCCTTCCGCTAGGGGGCCGAAAAACATGCCGGCAATGCTGATTGGACGAAGTGACCACTCTTGTCAATCTACTCTCTTTGGTTATACTATGTCCATATTTATAGTATAACAGAGGGTGGATAAGGGAGAGCAGTCCGTGTGCCTGTGGTTTAGACGTTCTCTGATAACGATTGTTAACTTTCTTATAGCACAGTTTGGCGATGAAAAATCGCAGAAATATGGTTTTGGTGCCGTTAGAAAGGAAAATGTGTCGCGCCTGTACTGTAATTACTTAGTTCTTTCCTTTTCTTCTCCTAAGACAATAAGGTATATCTTTCCACTAACTCTTGTAATTAAATTAAAAGATGGTCTGGTCATTCCTATAATAAAATTGTATCATGGTTTTGAAAATGTTTCAAATATTATTTCAAAACAATCTATATAGTATATATTATCTTGCCAGGGGTCTTTCGGCGAATGTTTAAGGAGCCTTATGTCCGTCGTGCGTTGCTGATAGGCTGTGGGCTTCAGATGTTTCAACAGATTGCAGGAGTTAACACTGTCATGTAGGTAACCAGACTTTATAACCGTCATTTCCTGGTACTACAAATCAGGGTCCTGTTTCACAAAGCGGCGTAGGGTAAGTTTCTACGTAACTGCAATAGCAACCCATACTGTAGAGATACGTTAGTATAAAAGTTACGCAAAAAGTACATCTACGCCGCTTTGTGAAACAGGCTCCAGGGTACTAATTTATTGCCAACTATAGCTACACCATTTACAGATTATGGATATTCTGTAGGTAATTACCTCTTAAAGTAGCCTAGTTTGTTGGTCATTGCTCGGTCACCAATTGCATGCAGAACATACATGTAGTTGGTCTGAAGTTAGAGGTCTCTCTTTTGCTATTCTAGATGCAGAATATTTTTGTTCTGTAGGCCATGGTCCATTTCACTGCACTAGATCAGTTTTACTGCTCAAACCACATATCATAATTGGTATAAATGTCTGTCTTGCTATTTTACTGTACCATTGGGCCAACTGCAGAGCATTGTTACTATTTCAGTTTAAGGGCAATGCATTTTATAAAGAACCAGTCGAAAACAAAATACGTTTTGGACCATTGCCTACCCAGACAGCGCAATCGCAAGGAACCAACCTGAAGCCAACGGTTGTTTGGTCATTTTGCTGATGATTATAATGTTCACCGAACCCAAGGTTTAGTGCGGGTAATTGACGAATGGAGTGTGCAATGTTGTATAACGATTGGTCCTGTATCGATGAATCGTCTGTCTATGGTTGACCACCTAAATGCAAACTGGTTCAATACGGTTTACCCACCGCCGATATACCAACCCTTGTATTAAAACATTGACCCAATATTGGATCAGCATTGAACAAGTACCTTGCAAGTAGAAATTCAACTTTGGTCTAATGTTGATAACACTACAATTGGTCAACGCTAAATTGACCACCAAGGCCCAACGTTGAATCAACCCTGGCGATTGACTAAGACCATTCACCAGCCATGCCAACAAAATGCCAATGTTGGCCCAATGTTGTTAATACAAATAAATAACATGTAAAACAAGCAAAAGGCGTAAATGTCATTGTGCATTATTATGTACAGGGTTTTTTCGAGGGTGTACGGAATTAGGCGTTAGCCAAGCCCAATTTACTTTTTCACTGACCCCATACTGAATGTCCTGTGCCAGTATGAAAGTATGCCATGTGCCAGTATGAAAGTATCCCCTGGCCCAGTATGAAGGTACACCCTGTGCCAGTATGAAAGTACGCCCTGTGCCAGTATGAAAGTATCCCCTTTGCCAGTATGAAAGTACGTTCTGTGCCAGTGTGAAAATATGCTCTGTGTCAGTATGAAAGTATACCCTGTACCAGTGTGAAAGTACGTTCTGTGCCAGTGTGAAAATATGCTCTGTGTCAGTATGAAAGTATCCCCTGGCCCAGTATGAAAGTAAGTTCTGTGACAGTGTGAAAATATGCTCTGTGTCAGTATGAAAGTATCCCCTGGCCCAGTATGAAAGTACGTTCTGTGCCAGTGTGAAAATATGCTCTGTGTCAGTATGAAAGTATCCCCTGGCCCAGTATGAAAGTATCCCCTAGCCCAGTGTGAAAGTATGCCCTGTGTCAGAATGAAAGTATCCCCTGGCCCAGTATGAAAGTATCCCCTGGCCCAGTATGAAAGTATGCCCTGTGTCAGTATGAAAATATCCCCTGTGTCAGTATGAAAGTATCCCCTGTGCCAGTATGAAAGTATACCCTGTGTCAGTATGAAGCTATATGTACTGTGCCCGTATGAAAGTATACCCTGTGTCAATATGAATGTATAGGCTACCCTGTGCCAATATGAAAGTATCCCCTGGCCCAGTATGAAAGTATCCCCTGTGCCAGTATGAAAGTATACCCTGTGTCAGTATGAAGCTATATGTACTGTGCCAGTATGAAAGTATCCCCTAACCCAGTATGAAAGTACGCCCTGGCCCAGTATGAAGTATACTCTGTGCCCATATGAACGTATGCCCTGTGTCAGTATGAAAGTATACCCTGTGTCAGTATGAAGGTATGCCCTGTGTCAGTATGAAGGTATGCCCTGTGTCAGTATGAATGTATGCCCTGTGCCAATATGAAGGTATGCCCTGTGCCAGTATGAAGGTATGCCCTGTGTCAGTATGAAGGTATGCCCTGTGTTAGTATGAAGGTATGAAGGTATGCCCTGTGTCAGTATGAAGGTATGCCCTGTGCCAATATGAAGCTATGCCCTGTGTCAGTATGAAGGTATACCCTGTGTCCGTATGAAGGTATGCCCTGTGTCAGTATGAAAGTATGCCTTGTGTCAGTATGAAGGTATGCCCTGTGTCAGTATGAAGGTATACCCTGGTCCAGTATGAAAGTATCCCCTGGCCCAGTATGAAGGTATACCCTGGTCCAGTATGAAAGTATCCCCTGGCCCAATATGAAAGTATATCCTGTGCCAGTATGAAAGTATACCCTGGCCCAGTATGAAGGTATACCCTGGTCCAGTATGAAAGTATAGCCTGGCCCAGTATGAAAGTATATCCTGGCCCAATATGAAAGTATCCCCTGGCCCAGTATGAAAGTATCCCCTGGCCCAGTATGAAAGTATCCCCTGGCCCAGTGTGAAAGTATCCCCTGGTCCAGTATGAAAGTATATCCTGTGCCAGTATGAAAGTATACCCTGGCCCAGTATGAGGGTATAGCCTGGCCCAGTATGAAAGTATGCCCTGTGTCAGTATGAAGATATGCCCTGTGCCAATACGAAAGTATACCCGGGCCCAGTATGAAGGTATACCCTGGTCCAGTATGAAAGTATCCCCTGGCCCAGTATGAAAGTATCCCCTGGCCCAGTATGAAAGTATATCCTGTGCCAGTATGAAAGTATACCCGGTGCCAGTATTAAAGTATCCCCTGGCCCAGTATGAAAATATCCCATGGCCCAGTATGAAGGTATACCCTGTGCCAGCATGAAAGTATACCCTGTGCCAGTATAAATGTATACCCTGTGCCAGCATGAAAGTATGCCAGTATGAAAGTATCCCCTGGTCCAGTATGAAAATATCCCCTGGCCCAGTATGAAAGTATCCCCGGGCCCAGTATGAAAATATCCCCTGGCCCAGTATGAAAGTATAGCCTGGCCCAGTATGAAAGTATACCCTGTGCCAGTATGAAAGTATGCCATATGCCAGTATGAAAGTATCCCCTGGTCCAGTATGAAAGTATAGCTTGGCCCAGTATGAAAATATCCCCTGGCCCAGTATGAAAGTATAGCCTGGCCCAGTATGAAAATATCCCCTGGTCCAGTATGAAAGTATCCCCTGGCCCAGTGTGAAAGTACGTTCTGTGCCAGTGTGAAAATATGCTCTGTGTCAGTATGAAAGTATACCCTGTACCAGTGTGAAAGTACGTTCTGTGCCAGTGTGAAAGTTTGCCATGTGCCAGTATGAAAGTATGCCATGTGCCAGTATGAATGTATACCCTGTGCCAGTATGAAAGTATCCCCTGGCCCAGTATGAAAGTATCCCCTGTGCCAGTATGAAAGTGCGTCATGTGCTAGTATGAAGGTTTACCCTGTGCCAATATGAAGGTATGCCATATATATATTTAAATTAGAACATATATTTGTAGGTATTACACAGCTACTATAATGAAAATGGCAGGAATTCAGGACAATAGCTTAGCCATTTGGTTATCTTGTGCAATTGCTGGATGCAACGTCTTCATTTCTTTTTTCGCTGTCTACTGGATTGATAAATTAGGAAGGAAGCCTTTGCTAGTTTCAAGTTTTATAGGTAAGCTTAATTCAATAATATTAAATGTCTACCTCGTTATTTATGTTTGGATATCTATGGTCGATACCTACATGTAGTCGACGGCCAATAAATGATAGAAACTATATTAAATAACAGGATAAGAGCTCTACTTTCAGAGTTTTTACATATATTCCTGCGTTAAAAACTTTTATAATTATAACAATTATAAGAAGTTATATAAAAATATCGTATTATCTAGTAACTTATCCTGATGAAAACATTACAGGTGTCCTGGTGAGCCTGGTAGTGCTTGCTATTGGTTTTCAACTGGCTGCTGATCACACGGCAGAAGTAAACCTTCCCTCGTCAGACCAATGTTCTAGTTTCTTGTAAGTAACCTATACATCCAATAAAACCTGGTAAAGTAAATCTGCCTTTGTTCTGAGAAAACTTACATTTTACGTTTACTGGCCAATTAAATCAGTTGAAATGTCTGACAAAAATTGTTTTTCTTCTGACGTTTTGTCACCTTAGTTCAGAAAAACAGCTGATTGTTTATCGTTTTTTGCCTAAAGTTTCATAAAGCTGGTTCTGAATTGGATTAATGTCCATTTTAAATTAGTCCGGATTGATTGATTGGTGTTTTATGCCGCACTCAAGATTATTTTACTGATATGGCGGCGAAGCCAGGTCTAATGGTGAAGGAAACTGGGCTCTTCGGCCGGAAGAAACCCACCTTCGGCGATCGAGTGAAAAGCTCACTGAAAAATATTTCAGTTTTATTTGGTCTGAATGTAATTCAAACCCATGACGCATCGATGGAAGGCCTGTGTCGGACAGAGGGACTAGCACTCTAAATACTCAACAATATGTTTTGTACTGCGCTTCGTTTTGACCATTAAATGCGACATTAAAAAATCAATTAATTATTGTTTTTCTCCGGCCTTGAATACTTAGTAGACCCTAGATATGACAATAGATCAAAGACGTTATAAATCTCTGCTCAACTTGTTTAATATTTAAGCACAATAAAAAACATTCATTTTCTGTGTTTACATATTTCAGAACTTGTGATAGTTGTATAACCGAAGCCGAGTGTGGATTTTGTTATGTGGAGGTTAACGGCACATTGTCCAGCGCCTCTTGCTTGATAACGGCTGGAAAATACAGCGAAAACTCTGCATCTGGAAACTGCAGCCAATCAAAAGGAAATATATCCGGGTCTATTTGGGCTTACGATTTCTGCCCATCACAATATGCATGGATAACACTACTGGGGATGATAATGTATATTATTTGCTTTGCACCAGGTAAGGTCAAATAAATGTGGATTTATCAAAGTTGTGCTTAATGGGTAAAAGAAAAGCGTAAGACAACAGTCCTATTTTGTAATTAAGTTGTTTAAGAACCTGAAAATGAGATTTAGGCCTACGGCTCAAAACCTACAAAATCCAAGGCATTTTTTTTCTCTACCACATGTACCGAACTTAACTGACGTCACACAAAAGAATAGATTTATGGATAACATTGATTGATTTAGGTCATCGTCAACACCAGAAGCCTGCTTCACAAACCGGCACATCTCTTGGTAGCCATCTTCTCCAACCAAGTTAAACTCCTCTTGGAAGCCATCCCATCTTCTCCAACCAAGTTAAATTCGTCTTGGAAGCCATCCCATCTTCTCCAACCAAGTTAAACTCGTCTTGGAAGCCATCCCATCTTTTCTAACCAAGTTAAACTCGTCCTGGAAGCCATCCCGTGTTCTTCAACCAAGCTAAACTCGTCTTGGAAACCATCCCATCTTTTCTAACCAAGTTAAACTCGTCTTGGAAGCCATCCCATCTTCTCCAACCCAGTTAAATTCGTCTTGGAAGCCATCCCATCTTTTCTAACCAAGTTAAACTCGTCTTGGAAGCCATCCCATCTTTTCTAACCAAGTTAAACTCGTCTTGGAAGCCATTCCATCTTCTCCAACCCAGTTAAACTCGTCTTGGAAGCCATCCCATCTTTTCTAACCAAGTTAAACTCGTCTTGGAAGCCATTCCATCTTCTCCAACCCAGTTAAATTCGTCTTGGAAGCCATCCCATCTTTTCTAACCAAGTTAAACTCGTCTTGGAAGCCATTCCATCTTCTCCAACCCAGTTAAATTCGTCTTGGAAGCCATCCCATCTTTTCTAACCAAGTTAAACTCGTCTTGGAAGCCATCCCATCTTTTCTAACCAAGTTAAACTCGTCTTGGAAGCCATCCCATCTTTTCCAACCAAGTTAAACTCGTCTTGGAAGCCATCCCATCTTTTCTTACCAAGTTAAACTCGTCTTGGAAGCCATCCCATCTTTTCCAACCAAGTTAAACTCGTCTTGGAAGCCATCCCATCTTCTCCAACCAAGTTAAACTCGTCTTGGAAGCCATTCCATCTTTTCCAACCAAGTTAAACTTGTCTTGGAAGCCATCCCATCTTCTTCAACCAATAAACTCGTCTTGGAAGCCATCCCATCTTTTCTAACCAAGTTAAACTCGTCTTGGAAGCCATCCCCTCTTTTCCAACCAAGTTAAACTCGTCTTGGAAGCCATCCCATCTTCTCCAGCCAAGTTAAACTCGTCTTGGAAGCCATCCCATCTTCTCCAACCAAGTTAAACTCGTCTTGGAAGCCATCCCATCTTTTCCAACCAACAAACTCGTCTTGGAAGCCATCCCATCTTCTCCAACCAAGTTAAACTCGTCTTGGAAGCCATCCCATCTTCTCCAACCAAGTTAAACTCGTCTTGGAAGCCATCCCATCTTTTCTAACCAAGTTAAACTCGTCTTGGAAGCCATCCCATCTTTTCTAACCAAGTTAAACTCGTCTTGGAAGCCATCCCCTCTTTTCCAACCAAGTTAAACTCGTCTTGGAAGCCATCCCCTCTTTTCCAACCAAGTTAAACTCGTCTTGGAAGCCATCCCCTCTTCTCCAACCAAGTTAAACTCGTCTTGGAAGCCATCCCATCTTTTCCAACCAAGTTAAACTCGTCTTGGAAGCCATCCCATCTTCTCCAACCAAGTTAAACTCGTCTTGGAAGCCATCCCATCTTCTCCAACCAAGTTAAACTCGTCTTGGAAGCCATCCCATCTTCTCCAGCCAAGTTAAACTCGTCTTGGAAGCCATCCCATCTTCTCCAACCAAGTTAAACTCGTCTTGGAAGCCATCCCATCTTCTCCAACCAAGTTAAACTCGTCTTGGAAGCCATCCCATCTTTTCTAACCAAGTTATACTCGTCTTGGAAGCCATCCCATCTTTTCTAACCAAGTTAAACTCGTCTTGGAAGCCATCTCATCTTCTCCAGCCAAGTTAAACTCGTCTTGGAAGCCATCCCATCTTTTCTAACCAAGTTAAACTCGTCTTGGAAGCCATCCCCTCTTTTCCAACCAAGTTAAACTCGTCTTGGAAGCCATCCCATCTTCTCCAGCCAAGTTAAACTCGTCTTGGAAGCCATCCCATCTTCTCCAACCAAGTTAAACTCATCTTGGAAGCCATCCCATCTTTTCCAACCAAGTTAAACTCATCTTGGAAGCCATCCCATCTTCTCCAGCCAAGTAAAACTCGTCTTGGAAGCCATCCCATCTTTTCTAACCAAGTTAAACTCGTCTTGGAAGCCATTCCATCTTCTCCAACCAAGTCAAACTCGTCTTGGAAGCCATCCCATCTTTTCTAACCAAGATAAACTCGTCTTGGAAGCCATCCCCTCTTTTCCAACCAAGTTGAACTCGTCTTTGAACATATCCCATCTTCTCCAACCAAGTTAAACTCGTCTTGGAAGCCATCCCCTCTTTTCCAACCAAGTTGAACTCGTCTTTGAACATATCCCATCTTCTCCAACCAAGTTAAACTCGTCTTGGAAGCCATCCCCTCTTTTCCAACCAAGTTGAACTCGTCTTTGAACACATCCCATCTTCTCCAACCAAGTTAAACTCGTCTTGGAAGCCATCCCATCTTTTCCAACCAAGATAAACTCGTCTTTGAACATATCCCATCTTCTCCAACCAAGTTAAACTCGTCTTGGAAGCCATCACATCTTTTCTAACCAAGTTAAACTCGTCTTGGAAGCCATTCCATCTTCTCCAACCAAGTCAAACTCGTCTTGGAAGCCATCCCATCTTCTCCAACCAAGTTAAACTCGTCTTGGAAGCCATCCCCTCTTTTCCAACCAAGTTGAACTCGTCTTTGAACACATCCCATCTTCTCCAACCAAGTTAAACTCGTCTTGGAAGCCATCCCATCTTTTCCAACCAAGATAAACTCGTCTTGGAAGCCATCCCATCTTCTCCAACCAAGTTAAACTCGTCTTGGAAGCCATCCCATCTTCTCCAACCAAGTTAAACTCGTCTTGGAAGCCATTCCATCTTTTCTAACCAAGATAAACTCGTCTTGGAAGCCATCCCATCTTCTCCAACCAAGTTAAACTTGTCTTGAAACCAATTCTGGGATGGGTTTCATAAAGATTATAACTTGGCTCGAGAAGATGAAAGTGGCGTAGCGTAAGTTTTTACCTAACTGCCGTATATCAACATATCTCTATATTATGAAATCACCACAGGGCTGCGGGGTAAGGGTTCGAAGGCAAACCAAACGTCCTAGACCCATAGACTATGTCTGGTTTGGTGTAGACAAAGACAGGGCTCTGGGGTTAAGGGTTCGAAGGCCAACCCAGAGTCCTAGACGAAGTGTTCGATCTAGTTGTTTCACGTTTTAATAATCACGTCTCCATTGTTCAAGAGATGTGACCCAGTTTATTCAGAACAATGGTATCCAGAATATCCCATGGTCAACAATAAGTCCTAACCAAAATCCCCTGAAACATGTGTGGGTCATTTTGGGGCACAGGATCCAATGTCGGAATCATCCTCCACAAATTTGCATGAATTAGAAGCAGCATTGCATTGGGAGAAGTGTCAGCTGCCCATGAAATAATACTTGTGAGGCTTATGAGAAGGGCACTGGAAGCTGTGATTCAAGTGTTTGGTGGAAGTTCCCGATATTGACTTATTGTGTTTCTATGGTTTCCTTAGGTGACCCCGCGTTACGGTTCTATCAACATTAAATTTTGAGATTTCACAATGCATTATACAATACAATAAGTTTATTGAGATCAGAGTAAATGTACAAAGATCAAGGAGAGATAATTCCCAAGGCACATGTTAATTCAACAATTCGTAAATAATATATAATATAACTCTATATTTAGATAAATTATTATTTATGTGGAGATAAAAAGCATTTTTTTATATTGGGTTCTCGTTTTTCTTGAAGTTTCATGCAAATGTTCAGCACAAGTTTCTCACATACCAGAAGTTATTGGTATTCCTTATGTACGTTCATCTGAAAGCCAGTGAACTGTTGTTTTTGTGGTGTTTACAGACGCCTGGTTAAAATATTCATTCTGTTTTATTTAAACTCTTTCCACAATCATTACCATGAAAAAAGTATGGGGGTGCAACACTTTTTGGTTATGAATATATACATGTATTAGCTTAGTACAGATTTCCTTCAGCTTGTGTGTGGTGCGTTGATTCTTAATCAATTTTTTTAAGTGTGAAAATCTTAATATTTGTTTTCATTCTAAATCTTTATGTTATGACAATCTTTATTCATTGTTTTTCCTAAAGGTAACTAAAGGTAACGAAAGTATTTTAATGATCAGAATTTGGATTTCAACTTCTTGTATATTTTTGATTTCCAGGCCTTGCCCCAGTGCCATGGACATTCAATTCGGAGATCTATCCACTGTGGGCCCGAAGTGCTGGAAACGCTCTCTCTACAGCCACTAACTGGACATTTAATTTAATTATAGCCATGTCATTTCTCACCCTTACATCTACACTAACAAAATACGGTAAGAGTTCCTTTTATCAAAACTACTTGTGTTAATGGATACTTCTCGGAAGAAAAAAAATCCACATTTTGGTTGCCCATGTGAAATAGTTTTAATGATTTTCACCAACGCATTGTCAACGTTAATTTTGTCTTTATTTGGACAGGTACTTACTGGTTATATTCCGGTCTGGCTTTCGTCGGTGTGATCTTCGTTGCAGTACTAGTGCCAGAAACTAAAGGGAGATCACTGGAGCAAATTGAATCGGCCTTTTCCAAATCCTGGATTGTTTGGCCTTGATTGAATTATTATGGAGACATTGACTGAAATTATATTTTAGTAAACATATTTTTTTGATATATTAAATATGAAATCATTTCTTAATTTATCCAAATATATTTTGAAATCATTTCTCAAACCATATGTTTTTTTGGGTTTTTTTTCTGAAAACGCGAGGCCAAATTGTTTTTCAGGCAGAATGATTCTCAATAAAATGTTGGCTGATATGTATTATTTTCCCACTGTTATGACAGGTTGATCATGAGTTGACTTTTGTACAAACTTTGTTTCCAGCATATTTGTTTGATTTTCTTTTGGTGCTAATTAAGTTATTTATGAATAAAAACTAGGTAGGCTACACAATTTATATCGCATGTTTGTAAGCCTCAGACCTACTTGTTCTCATGAATAACTACATGTAAGTTAATACAGATTAATTGTCAGAAAGAACATAATTTATTTTATGAAAGTTTCCACTTTTCCTCATTATGGAACAACATTTACAGTAGTTCAGCTTTCTGACTCGAAAATTACTATTTATTATGCTGTTGACCGTCCGTATAAAACAGTCATTTTGGGGTCAGAAACCCGGACCACAATTAACAGATACTATTTTATGAAATTGCTCTAATGTCTATGCTCAAACTGTTTTTGGACTGAAAAACTTTATATTTTATTTTATACTAAATGTGATTTGACTTTTGTATGTCTGTGTCAATGTTTTTATAATGAATCTGTTTATGTTTAATAACAAAACGATATCCCATCAAGGAATTTGGCATTTCGATCAGTCCAAATTTGAGTCTTGATGATGGGTCTTCATCAAGAGAAACAGTATATTTGTCCAAAATCCATATTTTAGCCTCTAAAATATTAAATATTTATAATATTGACCAACGTTGTCAGTATTTTAAAAAGTCACTTTGGAGTCACAAACGCAATACTAACAAATCGTCAACGCAAAGTTATATCCTTAACAAATTGGTGTCAATTAAAACATTGTATTATAATGGGCATTAAGAGTCAAGCCAAACATGGGCAAGTAGAAGGTGGAGCTGCCCTGCTCTGACAGTAATTCAATAATATGAAATGTGTACCTTGTTTTTCATGTTTAAATATTTACTGGTCGGTACCTTTTCGACAACCTTTGCTTGAGTGAAGTAACTTGACGCTCCACATGTCATTTAACAGTAGGAAGAAGCCCAGTTCAAAATGTCAGCGAGCAGAGGGGGGCATCCGGGCAGTGTTACAACGCTTAGTGAAAAATCAATGCTTAATGAAAAACTTTTCATTAAGCGTCGAATAGCTGTTTGCGTTCTGACGCTTAATGGCAAATTTTTCATTAAGCGTCGAAATTTGACTTTTGATGAAAATTTGTTTTCTCGCAACACTTAGTGAAAAATATTTTTCATTAAGCGTCAAGAGCACCCATTTAAAACATTCCACTATACGCTTAATGAAAAAACATTCTAACTTGTGAGTTTGTCTCTCGGGTCTTCAGTACGGTTCAGTTGGTAGATCGTTGGACGCTAAAAGAGATCTCCGCCAATGCTTCACAAGTTCGAATGACATTCAATCTGCTCATATTTTCTTGCTGGTTTCTTCTTCGATAAGGGACATGTGTGGCTCAGTAGGTAGAACATTGGACACTCAATCCGAACAGCCTTCCACCAATGGGTCGCGGGTTCGAATCCCACTTTTCCCAAAATTTGAGAAAATTTTCTGACTGGGTTTTCATCCGATCGACCTATGTGGGATGGTTGCCAGTTACCAGCGGAATGTCGCAGGTTTCCTCCGCCAATAAACCTGGCAACACCAATCCATTAATCTCTGCTTTACTTATATATACAATATTGATGTACTCAGCAGTGATCACACTGATGTACATTAGGCGTAAAACAAAAATCGATCTGAATTGAAAAACTGCAGAGGTTAAAAAACTTTTGATATCCTCTGGTATGTATACTGCGCAAACAGTATATCCTGTACTTTGTTCTTAGCTGCTTTAATAGTAAAATTGTTTTAATTTGAATTCACACGGTTGCCACGTATTAACACAGGGTATCGCCATGAGAAGAGGACTTCTGGTGCTGTGATGCAACATTGTGCTTTACTATTATAGAGTAATGTATAGACAATAAATTAATAGGCACATTTTCACCTTTAATTATAGTTGTTTACCGAATTAAATATTCTCATTAGAAATTATAAACTAAAGAATATTGAATAAACCATAGCACAAATCTGTAGTGGATTGAATCATCGGTTGATTTTTTGTGCCGCACTCAAGATTATTTCACATATAGGGCCGCGTTGCCAGGTTTATTTGCGGAGGAAACCCGGTTCTATGCTGGTAACTGGCAACCATCCCACATATGTCGATTGGATGAAAACCCAGTCAGAAAATTTTCTCAAATTTTCGGACTGAGTGGGATTCGAACCAGCGACCCAATGGTGGACGGCTGTTTGGATTGAGTGTCCAAGCTCTACCTACTGAGCCACGCAGGCCCCTGACCGAAAGAAACCAGCAAGAAAATATGAGCAGATTGAATGTCAATCAAACCTGTGAAGCATTGGCGGAGATCTCTTTTAGCGTCCAACGATCTACTAACTGAACCATACTGAAAACCCGAGAGACAAACTCACAGGTTGTTTTTTCATTCAGCGTATAGTGGAATATTTGAAATGGGTGCTTTTGACGCTTAATGACAAATATTTTTCATTAAGCGTTGCGAGAAAAACATTAAGCGTCGATTTTGCATTAAGCGTTGTTACAGGGCAGGCCCAGTTCAAAATGTCAGTGAGCAGGCCCAGGTCAAAATGTCAGTGAACAGTGGGCGCAGGCCCAGTTCAAAATGTCAGTGAGCAGAGGGGGGAAGGCCCAGTTCAAATGTCAGTGAACAGAAGGGACAAACTTTGTTTAAAATGTCAGCGAGCGGTAGGGAAAGGCTCAGTTTAAAATGTCAGCGAGCGGTAGGGAAAGGCTAAGTTTAAAATGTCAGCGAGCGGTAGGGAAAGGCTCAGTTTAAAATGTCAGCGAGCGGTAGGGAAAGGCTCAGTTTAAAATGTCAGCGAGCGGTAGGGAAAGGCTCAGTTCAAAATGTCAGCGAGCGGTAGGGAAAGGCTCAGTTTAAAATGTCAGCGAGCGGTAGGGAAAGGCTCAGTTCAAAATGGCAGTTATCAGTAGGGACAAGCCTAGTTCAAATGTCGGTGAGCAGCTGTTTGAGAAGGCGCAGTTAAAAATGTTAGAATAAGGTACATGCCCAGTGGGCAGTGGGGGGGGGGGGGGGGGAGCCCAGTTCTAATGTCAGTGAGCAGTGGAGGGAAAACTCAGTTCAAATGTCATTTAGCAGTCGGGAAAACCCAGTTCAAATGTCAGTGAGCAGTGGGGGGGGGGGGGGAGCCCAGTTCTAATGTCAGTGAGCAGTGGGGGAAAAACCCAGTTCAAATGTCAGTGAGCAGTGGGGGAAAAACCCAGTTCAAATGTCAGTGAGCCGTGGGGGGAAAAACCCAGTTCAAATGTCAGTGAGCAGTGGGGGGGGAAAGCCCAGTTCTAATGGCAGTGAGCAGTGGGGGGAAAACCCAGTTCAAATGCCAGTGAGCAGTGGGGGGAAAAGCCCAGTTCTAATGGCAGTGAGCAGTGGGGGGAAAACCCAGTTCAAATGTCAGTGAGCAGTGGGGGGAAAAGCCCAGTTCTAATGGCAGTGAGCAGTGGGGGGAAAAGCCCAGTTCAAATGTCAGTGAGCAGTGGGGGGAAAACCCAGTTCTAATGTCAGTGAGCAGTGGGGGGAAAACCCAGTTCAAATGTCAGTGATCAGTGGGGAGAAAACCCAGTTCTAATGTCAGTGAGCAGTGGGGGAAAGACCAGTTCTAATGTCAGTGAGCAGTGGGGGGAAAACCCAGTTCAAATGTCAGTGAGCAGTGGGGGAAAAGCCCAGTTCTAATGGCAGTGAGCAGTCGGGAAAGCCCAGTTCAAATGGCAGTGAGCAGTGGGGGGAAAGCCCAGTTCTAATGGCAGTGAGCAGTGGGGGGAAAACCCAGTTCAAATGTCAGTGATCAGTGGGGAGAAAACCCAGTTCAAATGTCAGTGAGCAGTCGGGAAAGCCCAGTTCAAATGGCAGTGAGCAGTGGGGGGAAAGCCCAGTTCTAATGGCAGTGAGCAGTGGGGGGAAAACCCAGTTCAAATGTCAGTGATCAGTGGGGAGAAAACCCAGTTCAAATGTCAGTGAGCAGTGGGGGGAAAGCCCAGTTCTAATGGCAGTGAGCAGTGGGGAAAAGACCAGTTCAAATGTCAGTGAGCAGTGGGGAGAAAACCCAGTTCAAATGTCAGTGAGCAGTCGGGAAAGCCCAGTTCAAATGGCAGTGAGCAGTGGGGGGAAAGCCCAGTTCTAATGGCAGTGAGCAGTGGGGGGAAAACCCAGTTCAAATGTCAGTGATCAGTGGGGAGAAAACCCAGTTCAAATGTCAGTGAGCAGTGGGGGAAAAGCCCAGTTCTAATGGCAGTGAGCAGTGGGGAAAAGACCAGTTCAAATGTCAGTGAGCAGTGGGGGAGAAGACCAGTTCTAATGCCAGTGAGCAGTGGGGAGAAAACCCAGTTCAAATGTCAGTGAGCAGTGGGGGAAAAGCCCAGTTCTAATGGCAGTGAGCAGTGGGGAAAAGACCAGTTCAAATGTCAGTGAGCAGTGGGGAGAAAACCCAGTTCAAATGTCAGTGAGCAGTCGGGAAAGCCCAGTTCAAATGGCAGTGAGCAGTGGGGGGAAAGCCCAGTTCTAATGGCAGTGAGCAGTGGGGGGAAAACCCAGTTCAAATGTCAGTGATCAGTGGGGAGAAAACCCAGTTCAAATGTCAGTGAGCAGTGGGGGAAAAGCCCAGTTCTAATGGCAGTGAGCAGTGGGGAAAAGACCAGTTCAAATGTCAGTGAGCAGTGGGGGAGAAGACCAGTTCTAATGCCAGTGAGCAGTGGGGAGAAAACCCAGTTCAAATGTCAGTGAGCAGTCGGGAAAGCCCAGTTCAAATGGCAGTGAGCAGTGGGGGGAAAGCCCAGTTCTAATGGCAGTGAGCAGTGGGGAAAAGCCCAGTTCAAATGTCAGTGAGCAGTGGGGGAGAAGACCAGTTCTAATGTCAGTGAGCAGTGGGGGAAAACCCAGTTCAAATGTCAGTGAGCAGTCGGGGGAAAAGCCCAGTTCAAATGTCAGTGAGCAGTGGGGGAAAAGCCCAGTTCAAATGTCAGTGAGCAGTGGGGGAAAAGCCCAGTTCAAAATGTCAGTGAGCAGTCGGGGGAAAAGCCCAGTTCTAATGACAGTGAGCAGTGGGTGAAAAGCCCAGTTCAAATGTCAGTGAGCAGTCGGGGGAAAAGCCCAGTTCAAATGTCAGTGAGCAGTGGGGGGAAAAGACCAGCTCAAATGTCAGTGAGCAGTGGGGGAAAAGCCCAGTTCTAATGTCAGTGAGCAGTGGGGGGAAAACTCAGTTCAAATGTCAGTGAGCAGTGGGGGAAAAGCCCAGTTCTAATGTCAGTGAGCAGTGGGGGAAAAGCCCAGTTCAAATGTCAGCGAGCAGTTTGGGAAAAGTCCAGTTCAAATGTCAGTGAGTTGTGGGGGAAAGACCAGTTCAAATGTCAGTGAGCAGTGGGAGGAAAGCCCAGTTCAAATGTCAGTGAGCAGTGGGGGAAAGCCCAGTTCAAATGTCAGTGAGTTGTGGGGGAAAGACCAGTTCAAATGTCAGTGAGCAGTGGGGAGAAAGTCCAGTTCAAATGTTAGTTAGCAGTTGGGGAAAAGCCGAGTTCAAATGTTAGTTAGCAGTTGGGGAAAAGCCCAGTTCAAATGTCAGTGAGCAGTTGGGGAAAAGTCTAGTTCAAATGTCAGTGAACAGTGGGGAAATGTCCAGTTTAAATGTCAGTGAGCAGTGGAGAAACCCCAGTTCAAACGTCAGTGAGCAGTGGGGGAAAGCCCAGTTCAAATGCCAGTGAGCAGTGGGGGGCAAACCCAGTTCAAATGTCAGTGAGCAGTGGGGAGAAAGCCCAGTTCAAATGTCAGTGAGCAGTGGGGAGAAAGACCAGTTCAAATGTCAGTGAGCAGTGGGGGGAAAAGTCCAGTTCAAATGTCAATGAGCAGTGGGGAAAAGACCAGTTCAAATGTCAGTGAGCAGTCGGGAAAAGTCCAGTTCAAACATCAGTGAGCAGTGGGGGAAAGCCCAGTTCAAATGCCAGTGAGCAGTGGGGGAAAAGTCCAGTTCAAATGTCAATGAGCAGTGGGGAGAAAAGTCCAGTTCAAATGTCAGTGAGCAGTGGGGGAAAGCCCAGTTCTAATGTCAGTGAGCAGTGGGGGAAAACCCAGTTCTAATGTCAGTGAGCAGTGGGGGGGAAACCCAGTTCAAATGTCAGTGAGCAGTGGGGGAAAACCCAGTTCAAATGTCAGTGAGCAGTGGGGGAAAAGACCAGTTCAAATGTCAGTGAGCAGTGGGGGAAAACCCAGTTCTAATGGCAGTGAGCAGTGGGGGGAAAACCCAGTTCAAATGTCAGTGAGCAGCGGGGGGAAAAGCCCAGTTCAAATGTCAGTGAGCAGTGGGTGAAAAGACCAGTTCAAATGTCAGTGAGCAGTGGGGGAAAACCCAGTTCAAATGTCAGTGAGCAGTGGGGAGAAAGCCCAGTTCAAATGTCAGTGAGCAGTGGGGGGGGGGAACCCAGTTCAAATGTCAGTGAGCAGTGGGGGAAAAACCAGTTCTAATGTCAGTGAGCAGTGGGGGGAAAGACCAGTTCTAATGTCAGTGAGCAGTGGGGGGGAAAGACCAGCTCAAATGTCAGTGAGGAGTGGGGGGGAGCCCAGTTCTAATGTCAGTGAGCAGTGGGGGAAAAACCAGTTCTAATGTCAGTGAGCAGTGGGGGGAAAGACCAGTTCTAATGTCAGTGAGCAGTGGGGGGGAAAGACCAGCTCAAATGTCAGTGAGCAGTGGGGGGGAGCCCAGTTCTAATGTCAGTGAGGAGTGGGGGGGAGCCCAGTTCAAATGTCAGTGAGCCGTGGGGGGAAAAACCCAGTTCAAATGTCAGTGAGCAGTGGGGGGGGGGAAAGCCCAGTTCTAATGGCAGTGAGCAGTGGGGGGAAAACCCAGTTCAAATGCCAGTGAGCAGTGGGGGGAAAAGCCCAGTTCTAATGGCAGTGAGCAGTGGGGGGAAAACCCAGTTCAAATGTCAGTGAGCAGTGGGGGGAAAAGCCCAGTTCTAATGTCAGTGAGCAGTGGGGGGGGAAACCCAGTTCAAATGTCAGTGAGCAGTGGGGGGAAAAGCCCAGTTCAAATGTCAGTGAGCAGTGGGGGAAAAACCCAGTTCAAATGTCAGTGAGCAGTGAGGGGCAAACCCAGTTTAAATGTCAGTGAGCAGTGGGGGGAAAAGCCCAGTTCTAATGGCAGTGAGCAGTGGGGGAGAAAGCCCAGTTCTAATGTCAGTGAGCAGTGGGGGGAAAACCCAGTTCAAATGTCAGTGATCAGTGGGGAGAAAACCCAGTTCAAATGTCAGTGAGCAGTGGGGGAAAGCCCAGTTCTAATGTCAGTGAGCAGTGGGGGAAAAGCCAGTTCTAATGTCAGTGAGCAGTGGGGGGAAAACCCAGTTCAAATGTCAGTGAGCAGTGGGGGAAAGCCCAGTTCTAATGTCAGTGAGCAGTGGGGGAAAAGCCAGTTCTAATGTCAGTGAGCAGTGGGGGGAAAACCCAGTTCAAATGTCAGTGAGCAGTCGGGAAAGCCCAGTTCAAATGTCAGTGAGCAGTGGGGGAAAAGCCCAGTTCTAATGTCAGTGAGCAGTGGGGGAAAAGCCCAGTTCTAATGTCACTGAGCAGTGGGGGAAAAGCCCAGTTCTAATGTCAGTGAGCAGTGGGTGAAAAGTCCAGTTCAAATGTCAGTGAGCAGTGGGTGAAAAGTCCAGTTCAAATGTCAGTGAGCAGTGGGGGAAAAGCCCAGTTCAAATGTCAGTGAGCAGTGGGTGAAAAGTCCAGTTCAAATGTCAGTGAGCAGTGGGTGAAAAGTCCAGTTCAAATGTCAGTGAGCAGTGGGTGAAAAGTCCAGTTCAAATGTCAGTGAGCAGTGGGTGAAAAGTCCAGTTCAAATGTCAGTGAGCAGTGGGTGAAAAGTCCAGTTCAAATGTCAGTGAGCAGTGGGTGAAAAGTCCAGTTCAAATGTCAGTGAGCAGTGGGGGAAAAGCCCAGTTCAAATGTCAGTGTGTGGGGGGGGGGGGGGGGGGAGCCCAGTTCTAATGTCAGTGAGCAGTGGGGAGAAAACCCAGTTCAAATGTCAGTGATCAGTGGGGGAAAAGCCCAGTTCAAATGTCAGTGAGCAGTGGGGGAAAACCCAGTTCAAATGTCAGTGAGCAGTGGGGGAAAAGCCCAGTTCTAATGTCAGTGAGCAGTGGGGGAAAAGACCAGTTCTAATGTCAGTGAGCAGTGGGGGAAAAGACCAGTTCTAATGTCAGTGAGCAGTGGGGGAAAAGTCCAGTTCAAATGTCAGTGAGCAGTTGGGAAAGCCCAGTTCAAATGTCAGTGAGCAGTGGGGGAAAAACCCAGTTCAAATGTCAGTGAGCAGTGGGGGGAAAAGTCCAGTTCTAATGTCAGTGAGCAGTGGGGAAAAAGCCCAGTTCAAATGTCAGTGAGCAGTGGGGGAAAAGCCCAGTTCAAATGTCAGTGAGCAGTGGGGAAAAAGCCCAGTTCAAATGTCAGTGAGCAGTGGGGGAAAAGCCCAGTTCAAATGTCAGTGAGCAGTGGGGGGAAAGACCAGTTCAAATGTCAGTGAGCAGTGGGTGGAAAGCCCAGTTCTAATGGCAGTGAGCAGTGGGGGAAAAGCCCAGTTCTAATGTCAGTGAGCAGTGGGGGAAAAGACCAGTTCAAATGTCAGTGAGCAGTGGGGGAAAAGCCCAGTTCAAATGTCAGTGAGCAGTGGGGAAAAAGCCCAGTTCAAATGTCAGTGAGCAGTGGGGGAAAAGCCCAGTTCAAATGTCAGTGAGCAGTGGGGGGAAAGCCCAGTTCAAATGTCAGTGAGCAGTGGGGAAAAAGCCCAGTTCAAATGTCAGTGAGCAGTGGGGGAAAAGCCCAGTTCAAATGTCAGTGAGCAGTGGGGGGAAAGACCAGTTCAAATGTCAGTGAGCAGTGGGTGGAAAGCCCAGTTCTAATGGCAGTGAGCAGTGGGGGAAAAGCCCAGTTCTAATGGCAGTGAGCAGTGGGGGAAAAGCCCAGTTCTAATGGCAGTGAGCAGTGGGGGAAAAGACCAGTTCAAATGTCAGTGAGGAGTGGGGCGGAGCCCAGTTCTAATGTCAGTGAGCAGTGGGGGGAAAGCCCAGTTCTAATGGCAGTGAGCAGTGGGGGAAAAGCCCAGTTCTAATGGCAGTGAGCAGTGGGGGAAAAGCCCAGTTCTAATGTCAGTGAGCAGTGGGGGAAAAGCCCAGTTCTAATGTCAGTGATCAGTGGGGTAAAAGCCCAGTTCAAATGTCAGTGAGCAGTGGGGGAAAAGCCCAGTTCTAATGTCAGTGAGCAGTGGGGAAAGCCCAGTTCAAATGTCAGTGAGCAGTGGGGGGGGGGGGGGAAACCCAGTTCTAATGTAAGTGAGCAGTGGGGGAAAAGCCCAGTTCAAATGTCAGTGAGCAGTGGGGAGAAAGCCCAGTTCTAATGGCAGTGAGCAGTGGGGGGAAAGCCCAGTTCTAATGTCAGTGAGCAGTGGGGGAAAAGCCCAGTTCTAATGGCAGTGAGCAGTCGGGGTAAAAGACCAGTTCAAATGTCAGTGAGCAGTGGGGGAAAAGACCAGTTCAAATGTCAGTGAGCAGTGGGGGAAAAGCCCAGTTCAAATGTCAGTGAGCAGTGGGGGGAAAGCCCAGTTCAAATGTCAGTGAGCAGTGGGGGAAAAGACCAGTTCTAATGGCAGTGAGCAGTCGGGAAAAGACCAGTTCAAATGTCAGTGAGCAGTGGGGGGAAAACCCAGTTCAAATGTCAGTGAGCAGTGGGGGAAAAGCCCAGTTCAAATGTCAGTGAGCAGTGGGGGGAAAACCCAGTTCTAATGGCAGTGAGCAGTCGGGAAAAGACCAGTTCAAATATCAGTGAGCAGTGGGGGGAAAACCCAGTTCAAATGTCAGTGAGCAGTGGGGGAAAAGCCCAGTTCTAATGTCAGTGAGCAGTGGGGGAAAAGACCAGTTCAAATGTCAGTGAGCAGTGGGGGAAAAGACCAGTTCAAATATCAGTGAGCAGTGGGGGGAAAACCCAGTTCAAATGTCAGTGAGCAGTGGGGGAAAAGCCCAGTTCTAATGTCAGTGAGCAGTGGGGGAAAAGACCAGTTCAAATGTCAGTGAGCAGTGGGGGAAAAGCCCAGTTCAAAATGTCAGAATAAGGGACAAGCCCAGTTCAAATGCCAGTTAGCAGTGGGGATAGCCAAATACCAAATGTCAATGAGCACTGGGGAAAAGCGAAGTTCAAATTTCAGTGAGTAGTGGGAAAACGTCCAGTTCAAATGTTAGTTAGCAGTTGGGAAAAACACAGTTCAAATGAATGACATCACTTTTAACAATCTTTATTTCCTTTCAAACTTAAACAAAAATATTAGCGTAGAACTTCCATAGTCGACTAACATTGACAAAATTTAGGTTGGGAGAAACACTTTTGAAGGAAAAAATCAATGACATAATTTTAAGAACCTTTATTCTTTATTTACTTTCCAACTTGAACAAAAATGTTAGCGTAAACTTTTTGTAGACATGAAAATTACCAAAAACCATGAAATTATTCATTTGTTTTAAGCTCACAAAAATACACATTAGAAACAATTGTGGCCTGAGCATAAAATAGAACACCTGAATGAAACTTGCAGTTTAAAAATTTGAATTACAAAGTCGCGTAAATACATGTACGTACGACTAAAACATAATACACTTTATATGTGCAATCGCCCCCCCGGGGTCACAGACTCCCCTCTCCTAATATGTAGGCATTTTAAGATTTTAGATGTACAGACACAGTGTTGGTCGTGCAACCTGTCTTCACTGCGTAAACACTCAACAATGGTCCTTTACAATGTCAGGACACAGAGTTTACAAATTTACATACCCATCAAAAAGCTGCACATAAAGCACTCAAGTTTTCCATCTCCATCTTTCCCGCTAAAAATTTTTCTTTACTTTTCATCTGACTTGTAAATATAAAATGTAAAATAGGATATACATATCTTGGACAAAGTTGTTCATATACCCTTTAAGCACCATTCTATGAACATCAATATAGTTGCCAAATATATAGTTGCAAAGATTAATTAATATCACATGTTTTAAAAAACATTCTTTCAGACAAAGTACAGATTCAAATAAGATTGACACCATAGCCAGAAAAATTGATGCCCATGGTGCTGAGAATTTAATTAGAATCATTAATTATCACACATTTGTCATCAATTATCAGCTTTCACTTTATTTACATTGCATGATCTGAACAAACATTTAAAAAAAACACATTCTTTAAGACAAAGTACAGATTCAAATAACATTGACACCATAGCCAGAAAAATGGATGCCTACGGTGCTGAGAGTTTAATTTTCACTCCTTGTGATTGATGGGTTGACACAGACAAGATTTCTCAGCTAATGATAACAAAATACAAGGGTGGAGCTTTTTGTTCCCAATCCTGATAGGTTAATACAGTATATAAGTAGTGAAAATCAAATTGATTTCAGACTAAATGGAAATAGATTGATTGAAGTTTAACGGCATATTCCACAATAGTTGTCTTATACACTATATGGCGGATGTTGCCAGGTTTAGTTGGGTGAGGAAACCGGGCTCTATGCTCGGAGGAAACCCACGACTTTCCGGTGGTAACTGGCAACCATCCCACATAGGTCGTTCGAGTGAAAACACAGTCAGAAAATTTAACTTTACAGCTTAGTAGAACAGGGCCCAGGTGTTCAAAGTACCAAGCTCTATTATTTTTGTTAACTTCCCATATATAAATAATAAATTACGACAAACAAACTCTCTGGCATCAACTGACTGCGAAACCTCCAACCAAGGAGTATAACACAACCATAATTGAGGTACATTGTAAGCTTCAAAGTCATCAACTAAATTTACCAAATCAGAAAATTAGGCACAGCACAAGGACTTACATGTAGATAAAACAGATAAATACATGTTCATGAAGATTATGTTAAAATGTTAATATGCATTTCAATGATGGTAAAATTTGTCATAAAAATAAGTTATTTGGAGACGTTTGATCTGTGTATAAATACTGACAGCTGTCCATCAGGAGCCCTGAATGTTATTGTATTTATTTTTCCCACAAATGTGCCACGAGCCTTGGAATAGTTCTTCCACTTGTTCCAGTTTTCTCCCTTTTGTTTCTGGTAGGAATGCCGCGAGAAAAATAACTCCGATCAGAGCAATAGCTGAATATAACCAGTAAGCACCTGTCACAAAAAAAAACCATAATATTTACAATTTAAATTTTTTTTCAGCAATCAAAATAGGAAAATTACAAAATATTTATAATTTCAAAAATGGGCTACCAATTCTGGGGAAATTTTCAATGAAACATAATAAAATGTGGAAATATATGTTTTACAAAGCACCAAAAGACTTTTTTACATGGAATAAACATGTATTACAATCTGACAAATGTTACGGAGATCCAGTAAAAAATACACTAAGTAATTTTTCAATTTTAATTTGGTCTGAGTGTGTTTTGATCCTGTGCTGCACCTGAGGGACTATCACTCTAACCAACTGAGCCACCAAGACTCAGAATTTTAGAAGATTTAGAGAGACGTTTTAATTATAAAGGAGCTCACCGTATTTGGTAATGACCTCTGTCAAGGTAAGAAATGTCATAGAGACCAGTAAATTGAAAATCCAGTTAATGGCCGTTGAGATAGAATTCCCCGTACTCCTAGCCCACGTGGGGTATATTTCTGAGTTAATTGTCCACGGCATCGGGCCCATTCCTGAGAATTAGAGAATCATCATTATTTAGATTAACGTCATTTTTTTCTCAAGAAATCCAAGCATATAGGTTGAACAAAATTCTGTAGGCCCTTATTTATTGGTGAAAAAGTGAATCAGAAGATGGCATATCCCCCCGGCCTCCCAATTTAAAAATAGTGGCTTATACAATGAAAAGCAATCTTATTTGTTTTTGCCATAACAAAACAATTTCAGATTTATAGACAAGAAATGAGGTAAATTGGGGTAAATTTTTATGTCACAATGGACTGTTTTCTGAAGTTTTGTTTGCTTGAGGCTTGTCACCAAAGGCGAATTTCAATTAAGAATGTTTAGTGTTTATAAATATATTATGACTTTTTTTACCTGGGGCAAAGAACATAAGGTAAACCACCAAACCCAAAATGGCCATCCAGGAATATGAGGTAGGACAATAGTCATATGCCCAGACTAATTCCCCCTCTAACCCAGAGCTGTTACATCGGCCAGACACAGATAACGTGGATTCCGAGGGACTGGTCAGTAAACATGACCCCGAGCCATTTACCACTCCATTCCCAAAGTCGTTGTAACAAAACCCACACTTAGGGTCTTCAATACAACCTTCACACCAACTAAAAACAGGGAAAATAAAAGCTGCCAAATATCGGAAGAATAAGCTAATTGTTAGCCATTTTAACCAAGTAGTACAATAAAAAAAAAGATTTGAGCTGATACAAATCTTGAAGATGGATGTTGATCAAGCAACAAAAAGCCCAAAATATTTTGTTCATTATCAGCAATATATTTGGTTCATATGATACAGGTAACTGGGGTTAGCAATATCTTTTATTTCAACGTCAACCCTTAGTTTTCCAAATTACTTCAACCACTCAACTTGTCTTGACAATTGGGATATATGAAATAGTTGGAATTTTCATCCTCTGACCACAGGGTTTAAATTGCAACAAGCTTACATTTATCCCTGGGTAAACAGAATTAAAAAACGTTGTTTACGGATAAGCTAACAGAGGCTCGTCAACACGCGACTTACTGCAATGTTTGCTCAACTTTTGCATTTCCCACCAATTTGTGCAGGCAGGATGACTTTGGTTGAGGTAAAAAAAAGATAACCATGTAGACTTTCTCTACCTTTCAAAAGTTCTAAAATTGTTTTCTGTTGAAAGGCTTCAGGCACACATTAGAAAAGTTTTGAATTTTTGTTTTGTTCATTACAGACACCCAACTCGAATTGTGATCAATTTGGCAGGTGCTTTTAAGGTTTTCATCAAAACAATTGAAAACGGATAATATTCAGAGTGGGCGAAATTCAAACCGACGACTCCTGGAGGGTTTTTGTCAGCGTGAGAGTCAATGAATGGCCCAAAAGCTCAGAAACGTACGAGAAAGAACAACGGCAACAGCAAAAAAATGGACATTGGTCTTAGTGTATTTGAGTTTTGTGTGCTATCAAGCATAACTTCTGATTTATAGCGGCAGCGGAATAATTGTTTATATTTCAATGTGAAAAATTATCTTTATTGAACTTGAAAGACGTAATTTTCTCAACTTTAAATACCATACTTTGGAAGCATATGCCACTTAAAGAAAACATAAAATAGTTTTGACAAAAACAATTCTTGGATTAACTGAAATACAAAGAGAAGTCACTTTTACCTTTTCTGCATACAGCTATAGGCATACTGTGGACTGTCAATAGGGAGAGGTTCGTCCAGGGTTATAGGGGGTGAATTGAATGCTGCTAGTTGAAACCCGACAGCCAATAGGACCAGACTTAGGGCAACACCTGACAAGATACACACAGCATTCTTAATACATTATCATTGGTTAACAAAAAGGGTATACAAATGTTAACACAAACAATCAAGTTAGATAATTTTTCAACTAGAGAATCTTGAAACTATAAAATCATTCATAGAAACACAAATGTTATATAATTTTTCAATAAGAGAAAATAAATATATTACCGAAAAAGGTAATTTATCAATAAGAAAAACCTTAAAGCACTGAAATAACTAAAAAATTGTTAATATATTCAAGTTTAAAGGATGCATGAACAGGATTTAAAGCTGGTTTGTGTTTGTTTATGGACTAAATTTATATTTGAGAGACATAAGTTGAAACGAAACAAGGTTCGCATTAGTTCCCTGGTAGTCAAAAAAAGAATGAGGAGGAAATAGGTATAGTTTCCATATTTTTTGTAACTACTCGGAAAAATGACATCATACACAACCTTTGATGAGTACAATGATGAGACAGTAGAAATTGTTTTTTACGTCATCGTTGTGAGGGTACGTACACAACAGTAGTCGTGTCTCTGATAAGTCCCTGAGATAATTAACTTTCGTAAGCATTGTAGATCGGCAAATGTAGCTTAAAGTGGCATGAGCTGCCAAAATGTTGATATTTTGACAAGTATACTCAGAAGCTTTTTAGTGCTTCTAGTCTCGAAATTGTACGACAAAGTATTGTTTTGAACTAACTTTAGCTTAGAATGAATGAATGGTCGTCCCGTTTATTTAAATTTCTTTTACTTTTCGAACTCGTTTTCGGTTTGTACAGGCCACATACTGTATGGATTTTACTCATTCCAACACCAATCATTTAATTTTTTCGATGGCCTCTGAAGCCTTTTACTGTCGTGACGATCATAAATTGTGAAAAAGTGAGAATTTTGGCAGCTCATGTCACTATAAATTTTGTATGTTCTGAGACCGAAATACATGTTCTACAACACACAATTTTCAAAGGTTGTTCACAAAACCTTTAATTAAAATTATGCCTTTATGTGAAAAACTGTATGCCATATTCTTAACTGCTGAATGGACAGAAGAAAACAGCATTCATTTCTTCCATCATGAAAATCAGCATCTTGCTTTTATTATGATAGTCTTTTTTATTGTCTTGATACAATGTATGTGTCCATTGTAATAGGGGAAGCAACCTTTTTATGCTCTTAGATTGATTGATTGATGTTTTACACAGCACTGGCTTAGTCGGGGAGGAAAATGGGCTCAATGTCCCGAGTACCTCACAACTCTACAGCAACAGAGTGAAAAATCCACGCAGAAATTTGTCTTCTTTTATTTGGTCTTAGTGAGATTTGAACCCTCGCCACATCAATGGGAGGCCTGTGTCAGACTGAAGGACTATCACTCTAACCGACTCTGCCCCCGTCCCCCTTTATGCCTTCAGAAGATTTGACTGCAAACTTGCACATATGTTACATGTACATAATGTGGGGACTGTTTCTCCGGCGAGTATCTACACCCGATGAAAGTAGAGTGATATTTAACTGATGTGGTAACATATACTTTCAACATTAATTTACATCCAGTCACAAAGTCACGTCAGACATAAACGTTTTGATTGATTTATTGTTAGGTGTTTTACGCCGCGCTCAAGATTATTTCACTTATATGGCGGCGTTGACAGTTTTATTGTGGGAGGAAACCGGGCTCTGTGCCCGGAGGAAACCCACGACCTTCTGCTGGTAACTGGCAACCATCCCACATAAGTTGTTCGAGTGATTTTCCAATTTTTGGACTGAGTGGGATTCGAACCCGCGACCCATTGGTGGAAGGCTGTTTGTGGAAGGCTGAGCCACGGAGGCCCCCATAAACGTTTTGAGAAACGGGTTATCTTCGGGCGGTTAGAAGAAAGGGAAACAACTTACCAATAAAGCTTCCAAGAACTAAATGTCGTCTTCCGATTCTCTCGACGAGCCAAACTCCCACCAACGTGAATAAGAAGTTACAAGCTGCAGTCATGGCAGAGAGCCAAATAGCCGTGGATTCTTTCTTTATACCAGCCATTTTTATGATGGTTGCACTGTAATACCTGTGAAGACAAAGACAACAAATGGTCAGTGAGATATTTACAACAGGAGAGTGATAGTCTCTCGCTCAGACACAGGCCTTCCATCGACGTGTAGGGGGTTCAAATCCGACTCAGTCGAAAGAAAAAATGAAAAATTTCACATAATCACCCCAGACAGACAATAATTAAAAAGCAGACAAAAAGTCAAAGTGAAAAAATTTCTACACATTTTTTGTTCATACTAAACAACTTCGAAGCACAATCTCCTCGTTTTGAAAATTGCATAAAACAGTATAAGCACAAGTGAAAAAAAAAATTATGATGTATACACGTCACTCAAGCTCGCAGTGTGTTCAGGAGAAATAGGCAAAAAGGGAAGCTGTGGTGGAGCCTCAACTGTTCTGGTTCTTGAACCGTTCTTTAGCATTTGCAGGATGAAAACCCCTTTATTATTGTAGCAAGTTTGTTCAAAGTACGGACGCAGATTTTCTAGCCACGGTCCCCATTCTTGTTCATTTACTTCATGGTTAGATGGTATTAGGTGTCTATTGTATGCATTCCATTTCTACTCATTTGTCCTCTTTTTGAGTTTTGCTTATCTTACTGAATGTTGTACGAATGAGTTCAGTGTGAAAGGGTTAAGAAGGATAGATAGCCAACAAATCCCTGAAAACTGAAATAAAAAAGAGATAAAATTATTGAAAACTTCAGGCTGTTTAAACTTACATGACGGTGTTGATTCCCCCAAGTTGTTGAAACATTTGAAGACTGCAGCCGATGATCAGAGCTCTCCTGACTGGGGGAGTTTTCAGCATTCTTAGCCATGTCCACTGTCCACCTGATGGAGAGGGCCAAAGCACAAATATTTATATGATAAAATATTACAACAATTTTTTTTTTGGCGACAAATACTTTCATGATCCTATTAAATGAAACATAAAACAGAAAATACATTACTCTTCATAAGTAAAGTTTTTCATTTCCAGTCTTCAAGAAGGTCAGTGGGGGCCTCGGTGGTCCAGTGGGTTAGAGTGATCGTCCCTCATTCCGACACAGACCTTCTATCTATGCGGCGTGAGTTTAAATCACACACAGGCCAAATAAAAATTGAAAAATTTCTGAATGGATTATCCACACGGTCGTCGTATGTGGAAGAGTTGCCAAGTACTCTCTGAAAGTCAGGGGTTTCCCCCACTTAACCTGGCAACGCCGCCATATAAGTGAAATAATCTTGAGTACGATGTAAAACATCAATCAATCAAGAAGGTCAAAACCCACAAAATCATGATGTGAACAGATGTTAAACAAGTTGCAGCTTTCATAGATTGATTGCGCTACAATATAGAATATTTACGACCTCACATGCAATCATATGTAATCACAGAAGGGAAATTTGAGAGCCAGAAGGTGAAAATGGTAGAGGGTAAAACCATTTGAATGAATATATCGTAGAAAGATTTATCCAGCCTACCATTCAATCGCTTGATTTCCTCGTCCTCTTCAAATGCTTGTTTAATCAAATTGAATTCTTCTTCAACGTCGTCTGTTCCCCGGATTGTCCGTAAAATCTCCTCGGCCTTTTCATCATGACCTTTGGACACCAGCCATCGAGGACTCTCTGGCATAAAGAGAAAGCCAATTAACTGGACAAATGATGGAATTGCAGCTAATCCCAACATATACCTGTGGAAACAAATACACTCGGACTAATCAACAGGGATAAAAACTCTCCAAAAATATGTAAACAATATGTTGATTGATTTATTCATGTATTACGTCGCACTCATAATTTCACTTATGTGGCATAAATGCTGATGAGAATGGAGTGACCAACCCCAATGTGTCGTGCGTTCCCTTAAACCTATAAAAAAAAGTTCTGATTTTTTAGGTTTCAAACAAAAGGTAGTGACTTTTAAGTGGCTTCTGTTCTCTGCATTCATTTATGTCACATTATATTTGTGAACAAGCCTGATAACAAGGTACCAGATGTGGTACAGGTGATGCATTGTTATTTCAAAATGAGATAAAACCTCTGTCAGAGATAAACCTGTAACATTGATTTGGGTCAAGGTCACATGTGAATACAAATAGATTCTGTTTCAAAAGTAACTTAAGTAATAATAAACAGCAAAAAGCAAATTCAGGGAAATTTAACATCTAGGCCAGAAAGTGGAGAAAAATAAACAAGAGTTTTAGTAAACTCAACATACGCCCTCAGCTAAGACTGATTACTCTACATTATAGAAAATGTTTGTTTAAAAATCATCAATTAAAATTCTATGTTCATATGAAAGTTTTTTATTTCTCTGTTTATTGAACATATATGGATGTTGTATTAGGTAACCACGGATATCTTAAATTACCGTAAATCACTTAGAACATCGACACCTAATTCTTAACTTAAAATCCGACACTACGAGAAGGCTGGCTTACTTCAAAGGAGGGCGCCAGCTGAGAGCTTAATCACTTGCGGAAGTAGGCATGTTGTTTGGCTCAGCGTGCGCCATAGATGTACTAACAAAGGGCTGTCTGCGGACTGAAGACCAGATTTTCTCTAATAACTATTCGAAGATTCCCGAAATTCGCTTTTGGAATAAGGAAATAAATCATTACGGCAGTGAACGTGTTGTTCTTGTCAACGGTAAACTTATGCTATGGTTTTCTTCTATGCGTTCTTATTCTTTTACATTTCGCTGGTTCATGTCGTATTTTTATGTCATCCCAAAACTAACTGTCCCCTTCTCACCAAATGTTGAGTTAAATTATTTTGATTTATATCATTAATAGTGCTGAAACGAATACTCGAATATTCGCGAGCGAATACTAAATCGGCAATATTCGAATACTGATTTACTATTCGAATATTCGTCAACTCATTTGGATGCCTAAAAATTTTCAACAAATAAAATCCGAATCTGACGCAATTAAAGTTTACTCACTAGTATTTTAGGAATAATGAAATTTCCGTGTAGCTCTTTAATATTCCCTGTAAAGATCTTGTTTTTTTCAATTCCTTTTCGCTGCGCTAACTTAAATTTATCGACCGCGATGTTTGACATCGATGAGGATGAAATTCGGAAGTTTTGACTGCTTCATTTTCGAGATCTGTACGCTTTTAATGGATATCACCAACTTAAAATAGTTAAAAGAACTAATTACTTATTGAAGTATTTGGCAGAGATGCGTATATTGTGTTGATCAACTGGGAATTTATCGGCAAATTTGAGACACGGTATGTCAAACCGGACATGTGTTAAGAGTTCAGGGGGACGTAACTCTTATCTGACATAGATACAACGAATATTATCCAATCAGTAGCCTGCATTCCATTTTCTTTCGTTCTGCAAAGTGATTTCTCGCAGCTAGAGTTCACGCATAGAATGTTATCAAACGTTTTAACTGATTTAAACCAAAAGTTATGAATTTTCGAGTTTTCTAATAAATTTGTGGATGGTTGGATTTGCATTGTGAAGCAAATTTGTCAATCATGCGTGACAATTATTTTATTTCAACATTTTTTCGACCGGTAACTGAGGTAGGTGCAAGGCATGGTAGGCGGCCTCGATCGGATCTCATGTCGTTTGGCTGTCACTTGTCAGGACTATTTATAAGCGAATACTCGAATACTATTCGAATAGCTTAACCGAATATTCGAATACCAAAATCAACCATTCGTTTCAGCACTAATCATTAAAGCAAGGTGCACATATAAAAAATGTGTTTATCTCCGCCGGTCTATACTTTGTACAGCAGTTTCGTCAGCACCATTCCCCGTTCAATTCTTTACGTTTACTGTAGGCACGTCCATCTATCAGTTCAGTTTCCCGTGAAGTGTTTAAACCATCGTTATTTTTGTATTTATTTAGTTACAATTGGTCCTTATTTAGTTAAAACTGGTCCATGAATTACGATGCATGAATTATGGGAATTAATGGCAGATTTTTTATTTTTTTTAGAAAGCGCTTGCCGACACTACGGGTATCCGATCAGTTATCGTACACTTTTGCCGGTTTTTCAATGCTAAAATTTACATCAGTGTTTGCATTGACAAGAAATTCCACAGAAGTGAAGCTGGGCTCAGTCGACTTTTGTTGAAATAGTTTAATTTCTCCCAGGATTCTGAAATAAAGTTTTAGGGACCGAACATTCACCCACTCGTCTGCGTGTTTTTGTAGAGTGACGGGAACCAGTTATCGTACATCCAACGTTGAAGCTGTTGTGACGTCATTTCTCGTGTTCGAAAAGTCCCCGACACGGCCGAAGTCGACTATTCTTGGGTCGGCGGACAAATGTAACTCCACAAAAAGTTGTAATTATATTTGAACGTTTAAATTTTGCAAGAAGATGCCTCGATACGTAAGCATGTTGTCATCGGCGGGAAAGCTTAATCGCTTAATTGGTTCTGTACGATAACTGATCGGATACCCGTAGCGTATCATTGGAAAGTTCAGTTTAATACAACAAAGGGTTATTGCCAATATGGGCGGGGTGGTAAATGTCACTCACTGTCAGATAATTTTCATTAAGCGAAACAGCCAATAAGATTCAGCAAATAGCTGACCTTCAACCAATCTATAGTGTTTTGCTGTAATCAAAATCCACATATTAAACTGACTGGCCCCATGTAGCCTACCGTTCGAAGGCGGAGACTCGATACATTTGTTCATACGTTGAGTCACTAAATAGATCACATATATTGAATCTTACAAATCTGTAAAAGATCTGTAAAATTCTCAAATAGTTCTTATTCTTGATCATGTTTTTGGTTCCTGTTAATGTTTCTTGTTTCACTTCCCCGTCGTCTGTACGGAGATTACAAGCCATATTTCGATCAAGTAGTTGCTCTGAAAAAATACTGTAGTCTGTAGGCTAAAACTAAGTCTGCATCCGATGAAACCATAGCACCACGGCCGTAATGTGTTATAGACTATAGTTGTATGATGAAACCATGCGACTGACAGTTTCGAAATCAGAGAAGATACAGCTCCATAATTAAATATTCATTTTTTTATGTTTTAAGATTTAAATCGAAAGATACCGTATTATCAAAGTCACTTTAATTTCGCTGCGGCGATAGCGAAATTCATACCAAGTGACATTCAAACAAAGCCTGGTGAAGAAAAAATATACCGATCTCCTGAACTTTGGACTTTCTCCCCCCCTTTTGAAGGACAATAGAATATTCCAACTGGCTTTCTTCAACTCGCCAGAAACGCGTGTATATTTCCAGGGCAAACTTATAATAACATGGATTTACCGATGTTTTACAAGAACGTATAGATACAAGGTAAAAATGATTTCAACAACTGTGTAACCATTTCTGAGGCCAACTGAATAAAAACACTGAGAAAATGACGGTTTGACCGATACCAATATGGCAATAATACACACAGTTGAGTTTGACGCGTCAGTTTTTAGGTACTTTCTTTCTTTTTCTTTAAGTTTTATAACAGGATTCAATTTTAGAAAACCAACCAAATGTAGTAAGGTTCGGATTTTGATTTTATTGAATTTATGTTTATCTGTAATTAATAACTCACAATACACAAAAGAGTGCATTCAGCCGGCCGGTAAGCGACTATCAACACAACCCAGCGACAGGCATGAATACCCTGCAGTGAGCTCGTTAGTGTCACTAATCGATTCTTTGTTGACCAATCCCTGGGAAATAACATCAGCCGCCCTTATCGCATGACCTTAGTTGGAAACAAAATCGTCTAAATTCTACGTGATTTACGGTACTCCCGACACACCATCTACCCCTTAGGTATACATGTATATATTCTAAAAAAAATTGTCAGGATCAGGTCAACTTAAGAAGATATGGACTAAAAGAAAATATTACATAATCTGTTGTGAAAGAATTGTAAAGATTAGATCCAAACTCTTCAAGTTATGGAGCGGAAGGGAATTCAAGATGGACGAACAGCGCTGGTGATACCATAATACTTTTTTTAAGTCGGGCGTATAAAAAGCCAAAGCAAAAAATTAACGCAAATGATCAGAGTACTGCTGAAAATCTGAATTGCGATGGTAAAGACTGAAGGAAGTCTAGTAAAAAGTCTCTTGAGTGTGACGTAAAAAAATCAATCAATCAAACAAACTTAGTGAAAGTCATCAACTGATATCAAAAGGTTCACTGAGACACTTCCTGACTGAGTCTTCGATTGATTGATTGTTTAGTGTTTTACTCCGCGCTCAAGATTATTTCACTTATAAGGCGGCGTTGCCAGTTTCAATGTGGGAGGAAACCGGGCTCAATGCCCGGAGGAAACCCACCACCTTCCGGTGGAAACTGGCAACCATCCCATATACAGTTTAGGTCGTTCGAGTGAAAACCCAGTCAGAAAATTTTCCAATCTTTTTTGGGACTGAGTGGGATTTGAACCCGCAACCCCTGAGTCTTTGAGCCCCTGATAATAACTAAATAAAAGCCAAAATATTCGCTTGGTATGAACTATGACATTTTTTTCTCAGAGTGGCCTTGGTGGCTCAGTTGGCAGAGTGATAGTCCCTCAGTCCGATAAAGGCCTTAAATCGATGCGCCACTGATTCAAATGACACACAGACCAAATAAAATTGAAAAACTTTTGAGTCTTTTTTTTTTTGCCCGATCACCGTCTGCAGAAGAGATGCCAGTTACTTGCCGAGTGTTCCCCACTAAACCTGGCAACAATACCATGAATATCTTGAGTATGGCATAAAATATCAATCAATTAATCATCAGGAGTGATGTCCCTTAGCAACATCATTGGTTTATATACAGGTAAAAGAAAAGATCGATTAAGTAATGTTATCACAGTAGTAGGAATGACGACAACAGACTTACAAACATGTTTTATCATTCCTACATATTCATATAGACAAAAGAGATAAAGAAAACAGATTAGGGGAACAGCAGGATCTAAATGGCGTGTCTACAGGATATTAACAAAGAGGTACAGATAATGTTATCTTAAATGTTGAAATATTGATTCATAAGTTTAAAATTGAGTTTTAGTTAACTGAACATGTGCACTCTGCTACTACATCATAGAAAATGGAAATTCTATGTTCATATGAAAGATGTTTTTTTTCCTATTAGATATCAGATTATGCAACCAGGGATGTTTTCAATTGTGCCTGATACACCATCTACCACTTTGGTATATACTCCGAAACAATCGTCAAAACTAAGAAAATATGAACTAAAAGAGAATTTTACATAATACCCGTACAGTAAATGCTGTGAAAGAATTTATAAGATCATATCAAACCTCTTTGAAGTGGCATGAGCTGCCAAAATTCACACTTTTTTCATAATTTCTGATCGTCACGACAGTAAGAGGCTTTGGAGGCCATCCAAAAACTAAACGATTGGCGTTGGAATGAGGAAAAGCCATACAGTATGTGGCCTGTACAAACCGAAAACATGTTCGAAAAGTTAACAAAATATAAATAACCGGGACGACCATTCATTCATTCTAAGCCAAAGTTAGTTCAAAACAATATTTTATCGTACATTTTGGAGACTAGAAGCACTAAAAATCATCTGAATTATACGTCTTGAGAAAAATAGCCAATAATTTCAACATTCTGTTCTAATGTCAAAATATCAACATTTTGGCAGCTCATGCCACTTTAAGTTATGGAGCGGAAGAGGAACCAAGATATAGACTAAAATAGATGCCGTAGAATACAACCCAGGATGTCCTAAATGTTTCCTGACACGACATCTAAACCTTAGGTATATAAAAATTGTCAAGATCACGTCAAAACTAAAGATGATATGGGCTAAAAGAGAATATTACATAATCTAATATACATGTAGATGCCATATTATGCAACCAGAGATGTCATAAATGGTTGATGACAGTAGACACATCATCTACCCATCAGGTATAGTAAAGATTGGATAAAAAGTTATGGAGCAGAAAGGAACCTGGGGCGGATGGACGGACGGACGGACGGACGGACGAACGGCCTATTGCTCAATGATGGACAATTTCAGATCTTAAAAGTTAAATGGCATAATCTTATTGCATTCTTTTGTCAGCTCCACAAAACCAGGAGTCTCATTTTTAGAGCGTTAGGTAAAACAGCTTTGTGACATTATGACATTTGTAATTTCACAAAGCGACCATGCTGCATGGATTTGTGGGCTCTTTTTGAACGTTTTGCTAACCCACCTGGTGCTGGCAGAGTAATCAACCCCATGTGCTTAGATAACTTAACCTAACAGTACATCTTATTTCCTGTGTTTTAATCCAGTCAAAAGCTTGGTTTTTGGGATTGATTAACAGTGGCTTGAGCTGTCAAAATGTTTACATTTATCAGTTAAAGCATAATTTTGAAATTATAGGCTATTTTTGACAAGTTACAAGGTTTTTAGAGCTACTAGTCTCAAGAACGTATGTTGAAGTAGTGTTCTGAACTTGGGCTTGAATTGAATGAATGTTCTTCTCCATTATATAAATCTTGCTTATAGGCCTACTTTTTAACATTATTGGATACAGGCCACAAACTGTGTGGATTTTCCTTATTTGAGCTTCAACCATTTAGCTTTTTGATGGTCTTCCTACAATGTTATTGTCTTGCCAATCAGAATTTATGAGGAAAAAAGGTTCGAACTCAATGCCACTTTAACCTACAAATGTTTACGCAAAATGAAAATAGCCTACCTAGATTGGGACAAATAAACAAAGTGTTAATGCTGAAATAATAAAGTTACGATGAGCAATAAAATATTTTTCTCCGAGCAGAGTTCATTAATCATTCTGGAAAATCCCACAGTATCATTCTATAAATATTCATAAAGTAACAATAAGTGTTGTATTTGACCCATAAAGAGTGAACCATAACAACTATTTGTCACAGACAAGTTCTCAAGGTTAAATACCTTACAGTACAATGACATATTTCCAAATTAAACATAAACTGTAACTGTATTATGAGAACGACGATCTCTATCTTAAGCACAAATAATGATAGGGTGTTTTAAATCCTAAAATATACCCATATAATGTACCAAACTAAAAACTTTAACTTTAAGAAAAAGAGGTACTTTCCCCTGACGCAAATACTGCAGACAAGGGATTTTTCTGCGACAAAAACGATTCTCTGTAGTATTTCAGCATACTAAATAAACAAACATAAATTCCGGAATATCTGACTTGGCATTATTTTGGCTGTGGAAATTAAAACTGACTGTGGCAATCTTCGCTGCACAACACTTCCTATGGCCGAAGTGAATTATGAGGATGATTCAGCCAATGAACAATAGATGTGGAATGGACCGGTCTCATTGGCTGGGGCCTATTTCACAAAGCATTTTACGTAAGTGCCATAGCAACCCATACTGTAGGCCCTAGAGATACGTTGCTATGGATGTTACGTGAAAAAATCCATCTACGACGTTTTGTGAATCAGGCTCTAGGTCTGGATCTGACTATGTAAAAAGGTCCGCCATTGATAGTTGAAGCTCAGGCACATAACCAATCTGGATCGAAATTTCACCATCTGTTAGTAATGGCGGCGTTCGATGGAAATCAAATACCAAGTGATCTCCATTATACGCGTATAGTTCATTGGATGAAGCTTGTTGGTTGTTCATATCACCATAAGTGTTCAAACCTATTGTTTACATGTGTATATAAAATTCTGATAACAGAAATAACATCTGGTTGAAGGGCTGTACTAAGTATAGGTAGCAACCATAACATGCTCATCTAGTTCTGGTAAAGTCTGCACATGGAATATCAGTACACTATCGTCACTATTCCCAGTTTTTTTTAAATATTTTTTTTTAACAGTAGCAAATAGATTATAAATAAACAAAAAAAATGACATACATTACGGTAAGATCTCCGCTAATTCAAGGACCAGTGATGTAAAAATAACGAATTATTACATTGCTATTTGCCCCATTTGGTCTATAAAAACAACAACAGCGATCGTAGCCAAAGGTAACTATCCTGCCATTCTGGTGTATACAACATAATACCTGGGGCTAAACATATGTGTATGTAAAAAAAAATACAGATAGCATTCAAAAGATTTTTCCACTGTGCTGATACAGAAATTTTAACAATACCTAATAGACATCAATACCATATCAAAAATGCCTAAGACATGCTTTCATGTGTTTTTTAAGTTCTGTCTATGTACATGTAGCAGGTGGCTTACATTGAAAATTATGTTTGTCTCAAGATTGTTTCACTTACTAGTATATGGCGGCGTTGTCAGGTTTAATGGGGGATGAAACCAGGCTCTTTTCCAGGTGGCTCTCGAAAATGCTACTAAATTAAAACTTATTTTGACTAATTCAAAAGATAACAATTAAAATATTTGTACACTGTTTCAGACACTTATTAAAGGGGCATGAGCTGCCAAAATGTTGATATTTTGACGTTAAAACAGAATGCTGTAATTATTGGCTATTTTTCTCAAGAGGTAGAATTCAGAAGCTTTTTAATGCTTCAAGTCTCGAAAATGTACGATAAAGTACTGTTTTAAACTAACTTTTGCTTAGAATGAATGAATGGTCGTCCCGGTTATTTAAATTTTGTTTACTTTTGAACACGTTTTCGGTTCATACAGGCCACATACTGTATGGATTTTTCTCATTCCAACGCCAATCATTTAGTTTTTCAATAGCCTTCAAAGCCTCTTACTGTCGTGACGATCAGAAGTTATGAAAAAACTGTGAATTTTGGCAGCTCATGCCCCTTTAACTAAAAGCACTTAACATTTTTATAATTGTTTGTAAGTAGTAGTGAAATACTATAAAATAAAACTTGGTCCAAATATCTGATTGATTGATTGGTGTTTTACTCCGCACTCAAGATTATTTCACTTATATGACGACGTTGCCAGGTTAAGTGGGGGAGGAAACCGGGGTCATTGCCCCGGGGAAACCCCTGACCTTCGGCCAGTACCAGGCAACTCTGCCACATATGGCGATCGAGTGAAAAAATCCACTCAGATATTTTTCAATTTTTATTTGGCCTGAGTGTGATTCGAACACCCGCCGCATAGATGGAAGGTCTGTGTGGGACTGAGGGACGATCACTCTAATCCACTGGACCACCGAGGCCCCTAAAATATCCGAAGCCATCCACTTGAATTATCAATTTCCCCTAACGTTTCCTACGATACATATTGATAATAAAGCTATGACGATGCCCCTTGCTGAATGTATGCTCCAAACCATTAGATGTAAGAAAGTGCTAGTACAACCCCTATGACGAGCATTTGCATTTAAACGTAGTGCCAAGATTGGCCAAAGAAACTTGGTAAGAGCCGGAGGGAACATTATTTTTCACCACGTTTTTTTTTACTTTCTCACTGAATAAAAATTATTTAATGCACACTTATAACTACTTCAAAGTAAAATTGCTCAACCTCTGACCCAAAGGTCAGTCATTGCTTATAAAAAGAACAAGTGTTTGAAAGGTATACTGGTCAGGGCTAAACTGGGGGGAACCAAAGTTTCACTTTCTTTTCCCATGACCCTATGGGGTTCACACTCTGATATGCTTGCCATAGCTGAAGATGTCAATGTATTACAAAGTGTTCAAGAAAATTCTACTGAGTAAGGTCAAGCTCCTGTCAGTCGTCAATGAAATATCATGGGTTCAGTTTACTGCAACAACTTATGATGGGGTGTAAACGTTCAAAGGATATAACCCCTTTTAACACAATAAGAAACTTGTTTCCATGGTTATTTTAGACAAGAAGATTTTCCCTGAGCTTGTGTGTTTTAGTGTTCATAATTATATAAATTTAATTTGATGGTTAATAAGAACAATACAAAATGCAAATTTTGTCTTAATATAGTTAAAATGATGAAGTTAGTAAACTTTCAATTAAGTAGCGTTTTTTTTATATTTGGGCTCGACATATTACCATGCGTTGTCATAGTATCCATCTTTGATCTATGATATCGTTTATTTAGCAATCAAAAAGCGGAGCCATTTGTAAAAAATGGGAAAATACTTAAGGATTTTTAAATAACAAACCTCCACCCATATTCCCTGTCATAGCTGAAGGCACCATCCAGTACAGAAGCAATAAACTGCCCGCCCGTGATAAAAAGGTTGTTTAAGGTAACCAAGCGGCCCCTTAGTTCAGGAGGGGCGCTTTCTGCAATATACACTGGGACAGTCATTGAAGCCAAACCTGAGAAAGTAGAAAAGACACACATGTACAGCATGCCTCATATTACAGATGTTAATAAAACATTTATCAGGTTTTCTGTACACTTAACACAATTTCAGAAATGTCTTTCCCAACCTGTCGAAATCGTTTGATGTTTTACGCCTCATTCAAGATTTTTTCACTTATATGGCGACATTGTCAGGTCAGATAGTAAGGTAGGAAACTGCCGCCCGGAGGAAACCCCCCAATCTTCCCTGAGTACTCTTCCTCAATCCGGGGATCAAGCAAATACCCCACTCAGAATAATTACTAATAAAAATGAATAGCTTCTTAATATTTTCAATTCATAGAAAATGCCAACCACATCATTTATTTAGGGTGGAAATGAGATTTCGATCTCCTGGCTCTAAAGTACTACCTGGCAACCTTCCTTCATCTAGGATTTATCTGTAGGCATTGTATAGTCTTTGTGACTGATTCTAAAAAATTGAGTAGCAGTGGAATTTATAGCCCGGATTATCGGTCTAAAGGCGACAGATATTATATGGCTGGTAATGTGTCTTGTCGCCTAGAAAAGTAACTGTACATTAAAAACAGACACACACACACATTGACAATCTCAATATTTCAACAAAAGCATATTTGTCATCTTTTATTTCAGAATCAGACTAATATAACTTTGTTGAAATTCTGAACTGCAACTTTCTGTATGCATGGTATAGTATATTCTTTAATTATAAACATGGAAACTTTTGAAATTCCTCAACAAACCTATTCCTGCCCCGACAATGAATCGACCAGCAATAAGCATAGCCGTGTTTTGTGCTGCCCCTAAACACACCGCACCAAGGGTAAACACAACACTGGCTATAACAGTTGTGGCTTTCCTGCCCAGATAATCGTTGGCAAATCCACCCGCAAGTGCAAATATTGCAGCAGCTCCGATGGTAACAGAAACAACTAACTCTTGCATGATAGAGCTGAGATGAAAATAATCCTTCACAAGGAGCATAGCCCCTGACACAACACCAGTGTCATATCCAAACAGAAAACCTCCTATGGCCGAGAAAAACGTCAATGTGTAAACAAAATAGGGAGTTTTTGCAGGTTTCATTTCAGACATTTCTTTCACGACACTCATTGTTCCTGTTCTTCTGTGTGAATGAGGGTCTGAGTCCCGTATTAAACTGGTACGTTCTATATCACCATTCATTTCAAGATAATCTATATTATTATCAGTGTCACTGTCAGATTGATACATGTCCCACTTGAAGTTGAACCTGATCAGGGACTGACAATTTTAAATTGTCATCAGTTTCTCAGATTGTTAAACTTTCGAGGAAAAACACACACCTTTTCTCTTTCAATTAGTCTAGAACTAGAAGTACTGCTCCAGCAAAGAGCCGTCGCAGTACTAGACGTCTACAGGTAGAGTACTACTAGACTGTAGACTGTCACACATCCAGACATATATTATAATTTTATATATGTATTATTTATACATACTGTACAGCTAGTCTTAGAAGCTGTTGACATTCTAGCCGCACTCGTGTGTCTCTATCCTGTTTTACTTGCTCGCCTGTCAGGTAGAGTATATTGACATTCACTCCATTCAAATAAACTGATAATCACACTTAAGCTATAAAACAAATGAACATTTTCTTAGTCAAAGCACGAAAACGCATAGCTAATCGGTGAAATTAAATAAAAGCAATAACAGTTTGCAGATGTTCATAGAATCACGAAAATTGACACGTACGCGACTAAAGCCGTAAAGAGTTAAATGAACGAACATAACCTAATTTTGAGTCGGCAAAGGTCTAACTAGTGACAGTCTCTATTTCTGCCGACTGTTTGTTTATCTAAATATACATGTACACTGATAGAAAAATAAATCAAAATAGAATTAACGAGCTAGCTGTTCCTTAAAATAAAAAAGCTGTTGTTGGCAAGACAGAAGCTTGTTGTGGCGAGTAGGGAACACTTTCGGTTTCGAGTTTCACATGGAAACAAATTCGTTCCTGGACCAGTGCTTTTGTCTTAAATTTTTTCTTAACGAGCCAGAACATTTAATTCAATGATGAATGGACAAGACAAATTTTAAGATAAATAACAAAGAGACACAAATAAAAAAATACATATACATCATCTATACTGAAAATAAACAAAATCTGCTAAGCCGATAGTGGAGCTAGGGGATTGAAGTTATTTGGATGTGCCCACAAGACTTCTTCAGTACCGAGAGAAACTATTTACATTTTTTAAATGTACCCTATGTTGACGTGGTATTGAAGACGCATGCGTGGGCGTGTCCGAAAAAAAACTTGTTCAAAGAGAGACTTCTACATAGAATTTGATTTTGCAATTAAAAACCCTGGCGCAAGGAATACTTACTATTAATTTATAAGTTAGTGTGCTATATAATGCACATATAAGCTAATGTTATAACAGAAATAATTCATATCCATTTTTTTCTCCGGGTACTGTTTTCCATAATAAAATTGATTGTATTAACACTGAACGGTGACAATGGTCTTACTTGTTGACTAATTCAGTAATATTAAATGTCTACAGGTAGGCCTACCTCGTTATTTGAGTTTGGATATTTATTGGTCGGTACCGGGAAGTAAATAACAAAAATGATTAAATTACGGAGGAAGACCTTTACTTGGGTGAAGTAACTAGTGACCGTCTCTATTTTTGCGGACTGTTTGTTTCTCTGAATATACACTAATAGAAAAAAAGAATCAAATTGAATACTACAAAGCCAATTCACATCCACGTACGAACAGAATCACATTAATATTTGTAGTGTGATCTGTTTGATATTTTCAGCGAATATTGTGGTCAAATAAACTATCTATTTGCTAAAAAATCTAGAAGTTAAGTGTTAACACCTATTCAGGCACAGATAGGGTCCTTTTGACAGTTTGCTTTGTGACATGTTGATTTTGTTCCAGCCGGACCAAATTTCAGTAAGCAATGCGTGTCTGAACTTGTGAAGTCGAGGCTTGTTTAGATGATGGCGGAAAGGCAGTCTGAAATTTAAACCGCGTTTGCATTTTGTTTTATTTGATTTTTTAATTGTTTAAGTTACTCACCATGAAGAAATTTTTTAAAGGATTTGGAAAGAAAACTCAAAAAGGGACATCGCCTGGACCATCGCCGTCATTTGGAAGACGAGCTGGCGCGACTGCCGCATTAATCGGTTACGATGTGAAGGAAAAAGAATTAGGAAAACTGCACAAGGCCGCATGGACAGGGGATGTGACCAAAGTTAAACAATTGGCAAAAAAAGACCCCAGTCCTACCGATAAAGAAAATAGGTAATTTGAATGAAACGATCGGCTCTTGAAACAAAATGGAGGTTGCATGGCCGAAATCTGTGCGGTTATTCCATCTGACACGGATCAGTTCTTATACTACGGGTATCCGATCAGTTATCGTACACTTTTGCCGGTTTTTCAATGCTAAAATTTACATCAGTGTTTGCATTGACAAGAAATTCCACAGAAGTGAAGCTGGGCTCAGCCGACTTTTGTTGAAATAGTTTAATTTCTCCCAGGACTCTGAAATGAAGCTTTAGGGACCGAACATTCACCCGCTCGTCTGCATGTTTTAGTAGAGTGACGGGAACCAGTTATCGTACATCCAACGTTAAAGCTGTTGTGACGTCACGTTAAACATGCATACGTGTTGGGTGTACGATAATTGGTTCTGTACGATGACTGATCGGATACCCGTAGTTATAGTTATACTAAGTTTTAGTTATACAAACTCTCGCTTAGGTGGAAATATCCAAACTCTATGCGGTATGTGGAAGAAAATACGGCACATAGAGTATCTTCCACATACAGCATAGAGTTTGTTGCCAGGTATGGGTATCCGATCAGTTATCCTACAGAACCAATTATTGTACACCCAACTTTCATGCACCCAACTTTCCAATGACAGGCTTTCTTATCAAGGCATCGTCCTGCATAATTTCGACCTCCATATGTAAATAGAACCTATTATGGAGATACATTTGCCAAGCGACGCAAGAATAGTCGCCTTTATATAGCTGTATCAGAGAATTTCGGAGGACGAAAAAGGAGGTCACAACAGCTTTAATGTCGGGTCTACAAGTACAATAACTGGTTCACGTCACTCCACAAAAATAGGCATGCGAGCGAGTGAATGGCCGGTCCCTCGAACTTCTTGAGAGGATTTAAACTATTTTCACAAAAGTCGGCTGAGCCCAGCTTCACTCCTCTGAAATTTCTTGTCAGTGCACACATTGGTGTTAATTCTAGCACTGAAAAACAGGCAAAGCTGTATGATAACTGATCGGATACCTGTACTAGCTGAAGGTCAGGGGTTTCCTCCTGGCATTGCAATGAGCCCGGTTCACTTCCCCACTTAACCTAGCAACGCTGCCGCCATATTAGTGAAATAATCTTGAGTGCGGCGTAAAGCATCAATCAATCAATCCAGCTAAGAAGTTAAGAATTGCTTTTTTGACCAATACTCTGTCTCAAAACAAAAGCGAAACTGCTGTATAAACATTGTGTACAGAAGGACGAAACGGTCCTAAAATAGCAAAATGATAGGCCTTTGGACTCTGAGGCTGGTGAGATTAACTGCTCTCACAATTTACTGGAGCCTCAGCCTTCAGATTTACTTGAATCTACAAACAAAATGTCTTGAATCAATATATTAAATTACTTTGAATCTACATGTATGGTCTTGAATCTATTGGCAATGCCAAATTGACTTGAATCTATACGCAATGCCAAATTGACTTGAATCTATTGGTAATGCCAAATTGATTTGAATCTACTTGTATAGGCAATTTGACTGGAATCTATGGGTAAATTGGCTGGAACCTATGGGCAATTTGACTGGAATCTATGGGTAAATTGGCTGGAACCTATGGGCAAATTGACTGGAATCTATGGGTAAATTGACTGGAATCTATCGGCAAATTGACTTGAATCTATGGGCAGATTGACTGGAATCTATGGGTAAATTGGCTGGAACCTATGGGCAAATTGACTGGAATCTATGGGTAAATTGACTGGAATCTATCGGCAAATTGACTTGAATCTATGGGCAAATTGACTGGAATCTATCGGCAAATTGACTTGAATCTATGGGCAAATTGACTGGAATCTATGGGCAATTTGACTAAAATCTATGGGCAAATTGGCTTGAATCTATGGGTTAATTGACTGGAATATATGGGCAAATTGTCTTGAACCTATGGTCCAATTGTCTTGAACCTACATGTATGGTCCAATTGTCTTAAACCTATGGTTCAATTGTCTTGAACCTATGGTCCAATTGTCTTGACCTATGGTCCAATTGTCTGGAACCTATGGCCTAATTGTCTGGAACCTATGGTCCAATTGTCTGGAACCTATGGTCTTATTGTCTTGAATATATGGTTTGATTGTCTTGAAAAAATGTTTATCATGAATGACATGTCTTGATTGTCTTCTATGGACAAAATGATTTTAACATTATACGAAATCTTTGCTAAAATTTTATCCTGTTTTAATTTCTAGGACTCCTCTGCATTTGGCTGCTGCCTGTGGCCACTCAGAAGTGGTAAGAGAACTGCTGGAATGGAAAGCAAAGACAAATGTAGGAGATTTACTCGGGAAAACACCTCTGATGAAGGTAAGTGACAGTTAATGAATAAAGTGGAACAATTTCTACATGTGTTTTTTCAAATACACATATGATTCACACCTCCCATTTGTGACATCACACATTTACTGCAGGCATTATTTTTTTCATGCGATGTGAGGGTTACGCAAACTTAAAATCCTGCGAAGCACCGCATAGACTAATTCTGACAGTTCCCTTGAAAAAAATAAGCCATAAACCAAAAATAGACAACAAAACTAAGATGAGAGAATGTTAAATGTTTCAAAGTCACTTGAAGTGCATGCAGTTGAACAAGTACATGTACTAAAGGGTACAAATCTTTCTGCAACCTGTTTATGCTGTGAAATTTTCTAATTTGCTGCCTGTTCACATGTAGACTAAGCCTCGCCCCAGCAGGAGTTCAGGCTGAAGTATAAACTTGACTAATACTGAACATTTGTATGGTAAAATTATGCTACATTAAGTTTTTGGATCATGATGTTGAAACGGATCTCATTTTGTCTATGAGAACTGATGTCAATACCATACAATCCGAAGAACATCATTAAAAAACATATTCTAAGCCGAAACGGTCTATTATCACAGAGCCATACATGTATCTGTCTTCTCCATGGGGCTCTGGTGAAGATCATTAAGGATTCAACTCCTATTCAGCCTATAGATACAGAAATCTGGAAAACATTTCAGGCCATAGGATTTCACGGTAACGATCGGTTCCGGTAGCTTGTTGTTACCGTTGTACTAAAACTACGGAAACGAAAATCTGCTATCCATAACTAAAGCCAGTTTATGGTAGCATATATAGCGAAATTAAAATTGGTACCGGATGGTTCCCAGCATTTGAAAATACGGAATCGAGTCAACGCTTCTGACCAACACCGAAATTATATGGCCTGCATTTTCATGCATTTTTACCAGGAATCAACAAATGTCTGGTTTTGTGTGGCCATATAGCTCCTCACTTTATAATAGTTTCACTAGCCACTTGTAAAGTGAAATAATATGACAGACAACATAAAACAAATGTTACTGTTAGGCACACATTCATGGTTTGCTTTGTAAAATGGCTTACTGGGAAAGACTTCTTTATTGCTTATGTTATGTTGATGACATATATAATTATAACCCTACATGTAGTTCAGTTGAATTTAGGAAGAGTCAGTTAATCACCAAACATCAGTCTTACAAGGATTTTCATTTTTCACATGGCATTGTGCTGCACTGCAGGGTTTGAATTAAGGGGAAATTTTACACTAGACAAACGGGATAGTAAGTCTGAGAATTTACTATCCCCTCAAGGTATCAACTATCCCAATCTACAACATATTAAATGGAAGAATTTAATTGATTTATGCTTGGACAGTTAAAGTATTGATTTTTGGTTACTATTTTTTTACCCAAATCCAACACTTTAAACTACTTTGCAAAGAGCAATCCTAGAGTCGAAGTTTGCAAGCATGCAAGGAATACAAACATGAAACATGCAAAGAGATTCAACTTGTCAATTTAACATGTCCATGTATGCAGGCCTATAATACAACACCTTGCAAGGTTTTCCCAGATGTTGACATTGCTATATGGTTTTCTTTATATAAAACAGTACCTATTTTCTTTTAAATATTTTACATGTAAAAAATATATGTATATTTATCTAATGTTTATATTTGTTGTGTATTATCAACCAAACTTTGTGCTTGATGTATTTTGTTGAATGAAAGATCAAAAAGGGTTGGATAAAAACAAAGCACCAACTCACACTTGGTTGTATTACATTTACAATACAAATAGGTTTACATGAAACGGAACTTTTTTTAAGATTGGCCTGATACAGAAAATAAATTAACTGGAATAGACAAAGTTTCACGATGATATAGTTTCTTTATATATCATTTAGCCATAAAGAAGTCTTTTGGGGATGTGTATTATGTTTTTTCTGTCTTTTTTACCCTTGAATTTCGTCAAGCATCACTTTGATGTCCGTGTTGTTGTTGTAACACACACTTTCGCGATTGCTGACTTTTTTTAAAGATGAAAACTCAAGGCCAAGGGAGACTGTAATTTAACTTTATTTACAAGAAACCACTCTAGCCCTGTTTTCCCCCCTTCTAATAGCCAGCGTGCGATAGTTATGGAGAAATAACTCAATTTATAAGCCAGTTATCAGCTGGTTATGTCAGTTCGAAATCACATCGCTGTCAGACTTGAACCGGAAATCAGAAGTTGTGTGTACGTCAACTGTACGTGGACACCGATTGGCTGAAATTTAATCAGTTGGCCAATGCATGTCAAGGTTGTAGTTTTATCAGAATCTGTGACTAAAGGAAGCAACATTCCTGATGAATTAAACGGCCGATAAATTGCATTTTGAATGTAAATTAAGAACATTAAAGTTAAAGCAATGCATTACTACTAAATCACAGATGACAAAGGTCCCAAAAAGTTATTATCCCAGCGGGCCAGTGGATTTACTTTTCTACTAGACCGATCAAATTTTCACTATCCTCGGGATAGCGGGCTAGCGCTTATTTCGAACCCTGCACTGTATGTTTAATAATCAATACTGAATATTTTATGTCAGTGCTTGAAGAGTATAATTAAAGTCACTGATACATGTGTACTGTGAAATCAATACTCTGTGTTAAGAATGTATACATGAAGGACATGTGTTAATTGCAGAGTCTGCTGCAGCAAGCCAAATACTTCCTACTTGAATTTTATCCTCCTGTGAAACAGCTGTTTTGGCATCACAGTTGATAGGGCTTTTGCAGTAATCATAAGATGCAAGCTTGGAACTCCTCTAATAAACCATGCATTTATGCTTTATTGGTAGAATCATTTTTTGGAGGACATAAGATTGTCAGCAATCAGACTCAATAACAATACTCAACTGTTTTATCTGTGCTTAACTCGAGGCTCAGACATAAAAGATTCTAAAGTCATGAATTAAACTGAGCAAACTGAGTTACCATCCTTGCTCCAACCTGGACTGGGCGTTATTATTTAATCATCTTAAGACGTTTTGGAATAGTTTTTTTTTTTTGGGGGGGGGGGGGGGGGGGTGAAACGTTAACAGCTTTCTTTTGCTAATTTCAAAACTAAACACTTTACAAAATAGTCCATTTGCCAGTTACTTTCAAATGACGTAAGTTAGCGACGTCACACTTATAGTAGACACTACACCAAAGTGAAAGACTGGGCACTGAGTCTGAATGATATGCCTTATTCTACATGTTTATGTGTTGGACAGTGAGGTACATATAACGATGATAGAAAGATGTGCTAGGTATACAGTATAAGTTCTGTTGACTGGTAATGTGAAAAAATGCTTAATGTATGGTTGTTTGAATTCTACTGAATAAGAAAGCAGTATGTCAACTTCTCAATACAAGATCCAAACTCCTCTCTGAGTTGAAGTTTAAAATTCAAGCCCAGAAAAAATCAAAATCAAACTATAATTGTACTGGGTACATTGATTGATGGTTGACATATAAGAGAATCATTTTTTGGGAAAGATTTATGAATTTTTAGTCTGTCAGCAAAAAATTCATTTCAGATAGCTGACTATGTGATTTACAGTGCACCCAAAATGTTAGATTTAAACTTTAAAATGAATTTATAAATTTTGTTCAAAAATCCATTTAATAATTTTTACTAAATTAATGGACCCAATTGGATTTTAAATGACTTGATTTTGTATGGTTTTATTTTGATAACATTTAATTTTAGCAGGATTTATGCCACCTAAACTTATACCCATGGTTGTTCTTTTTCTCGTAATTTTAGGCTGTAGAAAGTCAGCGAGAAGATTGTGTTCGTCAGTTGCTGTATGATTCTGATGTAGATCTAAAAGACATCCGTGGAGAAACAGCTCTTCATCACGCTGCACATGTGGGAAATATCACCATTACAGAATTATTATTAAGTAAACGAGCTAATGTCAACCTTCGTAACAAGGTAAGCTGGTGAAATGTAAGGACAGAAAATATCGTAAAACTGCAAATAAAAATTGATTTTATGTATTTTACAGCCTGTGTTTTCTTTTTGGTCTGGTTTGTGAAGTACATGTTACAAAACAAATTTAATGCAACATACAATATAGTATTAATGTATATATATATAATTATTAAACCAAAGTAACTGGCTTGAAAAGAAAATACTATTAACAAGTATTACTAGTTTATTTAGTTAACTGTCAATTTTGTTGTTAGGCTGGTTGTTCCCCCTTACATGTGGCAGTTCAAGGAAAGCGGGATGAGATTGCCCATAGACTGATACAGGATGGATCGGACGTTGACTCTATAGACAGTAATGAAAGGTAAATTAAGTTTAGTACCCCTTTGTTCTTGTTCATGATAGGGCCTCTGTGGCTCAGTCAGCAGAGCAATAGTCTCTCTGTCTCACACAAGCCTTTATTCAAGTGGATACAGGTTTGAATCCCACTCAGTTCAGTGAGTTTCCTCACCCCAGTAAACCTGGCCTTATTAACGAATCAATCAGTTAATCATTGATTGTGGCATGGTATTAATTTTTTTTGTAAAATAAAATTAAAAACAAAATCAGCTCTTTTTATAAAAAGATGTAAGCAATAAAGACTTCAAATGATAGTTGTCCTAAGAAAGGACACTTTGGTTGTTAGGATAAATATGGCAAACGTTGTTCTAAATATTTGCAAAGCCCGGTGGTTGTTAGCTTGAGGCTTTCCCTCTTACATGTATTACAATCCGACTCGAGTGAATGTACTATGGAAGCTTCTTTTATTGAGATAAATATGACAAATGTTGTCCTTGCTGTTTGCAGAACCCCGTTGATGTTGGCCTGTCAAGACGGAAATCTTACAATGGTGAAAGTTCTTCTTCAGAATCATGCAGACACAGAAATCAGAGATGTCAAAGGTCTGTAGCTCACTCATAATATTTCAAGACTTCATGAGACTTCATGCACATTATTTTTACAATAAAAAGATCAATTATCATGCTTTTAAAACATTCTCTAAAGATCGCTATTGAAATATGAGTTTAGTTTTAAGAATTTTGACTTTTTTATTATTTTATTCTGTTTTATCAAAATTTTGAAATTATTGTCTATTTTTCTTGTACAGATCAATTTATTCTCAGTAGTTGGGAGAAAGTAAATTTAAGAAGTGTTTAAGAGTAACTTTGAATGAACTTGCATCACAGATATTTACGATTAAAGTTTGTACAGACTATGTATTTTCCTCATTGCAACTTCAATCATTTAATTTTTTCGTTAAATTCAAACCATCTTATTCACTCGACAACCAGACTTTATGAAAAAGTGTGAATCATGGTAGCTCATGTCACTTAAACCTGCTCTGTGTGATAGATACATTTAACACAGAAAGGGTTGAAGGAAAGATACATGTAGAACATCAACAAATAATGCACTGTCAGATAATAATTCACATAAAGTTATTTTACTTAACCTTGTTTTGTATAGGGTGGACAGCTGATGATATAGCTGGCATGCAAGGCCATCACTCATGTTCTCAGCTAATCACTGATCACAACTGCCGTTTTAAACGGCCCCCGAGTGTAGTGAGCACCCCACGTTCTGGAGCCTCTTTCTTGCCTGGTAGTGCTCAGAATACACCCAGACAAGATTCTACATCTACAGGATTTGGAGCTCCGGCTGGAAATATGGAAGGTGAGACAAAAATCATTGTTTGATATTTACCTACATAGCTCTTCTTCCATACTCAACCCAAATAAACTTTCCACTCCATCTCCTTATGTGGAAGAGTTGCCAGGTACTTGTCAAAGGTCGATGGTTTCCTCCAGGCAAAGAGCTTGGTTTCCACAGCTGCTAAACCTTGCTACGCCGCCATACAAGTGAAATAATCTTGAGCTGCATAAGACATCAATCAATCTGTTGGATTTAAATTTGATTTTCACCTAAATTTTTGTACTGGGTTTTTAGCATATCTCTTGATCAATGTACATATTATGTATATGCATGTGATCTGTTTTCCTGCAAAAAAATTATCTGTGTGTGTCCACGAATTTGTGTGTGCTTGTGAACGGAACTCGTAAATTGGGCTTTGTTCTATGGGATATCCTTGAAATGAAGTTGGCTTTCTTAAATTGGCTTTTTTTGAAGTTTTGCTATTTGTGAAATGTTGTAAAAATGGGAAACAAATCCTGTATGTTTTTCTCAGACAATGACTCTGGTGAAGAGACGGTCAGTAAAGCGTCTGCAGCAGGGGGTGGCTATGACTCCTGGAACAGCGACACAGATCTTAGTCTTACAGATGATAAGAAAAAGGTAATACTTTTGATCTGATAATAGTATTAAAATGCTCTCAGATTTGTAATTTTGTTGGTCTCTTGTCATTCATCTTTTGGATGTTTCATATTTCAAACTCAGCGGAAGTGCCTTAAAAAACTAAAGGATAGAAATTGAAATAAAAAATGGTGGTAAAACCAGTAACCTGTACGAACCAAAGATGCTTGGTAATAAGGGACTAACTAGTTGGGATGTAGGAGTTCAATTTTAAGTTTTTCTTGCCTACAGTTTTCGGTTTTTGTGGATGAAATAATGAGCAGCTAGCTAATTCAGTTTCAACAGAAATTTCCCTATATCTGTCCACTCGTGCCACTTTAAGTGAAATAATTTGACTGTGGAGTAAAATATCAATCAATCAAACTTAGCATTGATATCAAAATTTTATCTTTATTTCTCTCTGTTTTTTCTGTTACAAACCATATTGATCATGCAAGTTTCCTTATTCTTCTATACCTATTAGGTACATGTACATGTATGATCAGACTAAATTGTACAACTACTTGCCTCCCTCCATTTTCCCCCCAATGTTACACAACCAGTTCAATTTGAAATATGGGTTTTACTTGTGATGCCTTAAGCTTGTGTTATTTCTTAATGAAACCTGATATTTTATTTGTTGCCTTCCTATAACAAAAGGATAACGACGTAAATGGAGAGGAAATAGAGGTAACAGAAACCTGTATTTATTTTTTCTCACTATTTCACGTGTTGTTGTTGTTGTGACTGCACTGGTTTTCTTTTCCGATCACATAGAAAAAAAGATGTCGTTTTTACATTATGTATTATACAGGATAGCTTTGGCAATCAAGTTAAAAATATGAATTGTCTCTACTCTCAGGAATTTGAAAAAATATTTGTGGCAAATATTGTCTCAGGAATTGGAAATTGCACTTTTTGGGTATAGGTTATTTTGCTATTATTTATTGGTGTCTAGATTTATTTCTTGTTGAACTATCTTACATGTATTTTGAATGTGATTTACTGTATTTTTCTCTCGGTATCACAATTTTTTTACAATAACACGTTTTTAACACACTTGTACCAGAAAAACAATGTTAAGAATGTATTTGCTTCATTAATAGTTATTAGGTGTAAAATTCAAGTCTCAGACAAATTCCTCCATACACATTCTTTATATTATGAACACTAAAACACACGGGCACAGGGAAAATCGTCTTGTCTAAAATAACCACGGAGACAAGTTTCTAATTGTGTTAAAACGTTCTTTATAGAAATGTTCAAAAATCGTAATTGTTCAAAGTCAATATATTTCGATTGTTTCAAAGCCAATATATTTAGATTGGCATAACAATCAGAATTGTTCAAAGCCAAGATATTTCCATAACAATCAGAATTGTTCAAATAATAATTGTTTAAAACTGTACCTGTTTCAATGCTTTGAAGACTGTTTACAATTCTAGGTAATTGAATACTGCATTTGATAGATAATGTCACTTGATTACATGTGTAAGTCTGTTTGTTAAACTTCAGTCTGGTCCCAAACTCAACCTATCCAAGATGGTAAAGAACATGTCAGAAAGTGACGACCCAGGTATTTTATTATTCAGTTTTTCTTTATGTTATAGTATATATTTTTTTTAATTTATTTTATTATAAATGAAATTAATTAATTTCATGATAAGAAATCTAAAAAATTGCCATGATTGTATGTTAAATTTATAGATTTCTTATCATGAAATTAATTAATTTCATTTAAGATAGAATTAATTAAAAAAAATATAGCACTCTGCTCAGTTGAAGAAATTCATTTAAATTTATTTTTTACAAGTAGATGTTTCTAACTTAGGTAATACCGATGAGAAATAATTAAGACATCAACACAAAGTAAGTTTTTGTGAACAACACTGTTACACAAGCTTTTGACACCTATGCCAGTGTCTCTATCAAGTGCAACCCCAGTATAGGTGTCAAAAGCTTATGTTGTTCACAAAAACCTACTTTGGGGCGATGCCTGAGTTATTTCTCATTAGCATCCCACATTTAAATAGAGTTTCAAAGATTTCTTTTGTAAAACCGTTTAAATATGAACTATTTTTTTCAGTCACACCGAGATCAGAGCCAATTCCAGAAGAGGTTGAAGATCAGAAGTCAAAGGGCAAAGTTCAACCTCAAGATTCTTTAAGTGACCATTGGTCAGAACCAGAATCCCCTCTAGCTCCCAAACGATCTGCCACGCGTGTCTCGTTTAAACGTGATGAAGAACTTTCACAAGTGCATAATATTGTAAGTAACTATCTTGACTGATACTGTAATTGACATACTTCTAGCATTTACATCCTGCTTGTATTTTTTTTTTCCTGCAAAACCTTTTTTCATGCAAATGATTCTAAATATAGTTAAGAGTTTTGGAAAAATTCTGCGTGGGTTTTACACTTAATCATCCTTGGTGGAAGAGTTGCCAGTTACTATCCGAAGGCCAGTAGTTATCTTTGAGCAAAGATATAAGTGAAATAATTTTTGAGTGTGGCATAGAACATGAATCACTGATTTTTTTCTGTTTGTCTGTTTATAGAGTACACAAGATGAGGAGAGTTCTGGTCATGAGACAACTCAACAAAGGGTTTTAAATAATGGACAAACAGAGGTATGAATTCTTACAAATATTTAAAATTTATTTCATACTATCTCACATGTATCATTTCATGTTGGATGGCTGCCATGTGGTCTCCTGACGACCGTGACCCAGGATTTTTGCTCCCTATAAAACATGCTCTCGTAGTATATAATCTTGAGAACGACGTTAAATCTCCAAGCAATCTTTATATCATGACCACCAGGCATTGGATGTCTGCCATGTGGTCTCCTGACGACCTTGACCCAGGATTCTTGCCCCCTGTAAAACATGCTCTCGTAGTAATCTTGAGAACGGCATTAAACCCCTATATCATGGCCACTGGGCACTGACTCCTCTGATAAAACAGGAAATTGAGCGATTTAAGTTAATTGATCTCACATTTATTATACAACCTGAAATGAAATAGCAAATATTCCTTGTTTTTCTTTGCAGATTGTTGAAGGTTACTCGTCCTCTGTTCTCAATAATCCACCCAAAATTGACAATCAAGAAATGTCACAAGAAAAGATGAGAGGTATGTTGGTTGTTTTTTCTCAAATTCTATTATTTATTTATTTCATTCTATTAAATTTACTTGCAAGGGCACAGAACATTATATTCAAAATTTCTCATTTTTGAAAATATTCCAGTTGCATGAATAATCTATCTAGGCTGGTTCATTGCTTTAACATATTTCTTGTAATTCGTTGAGTTATCCTTTTCTGTTAATGGTTTGTGGGTTAGAAATAAACACTTCATTTTGAAAAGAATAACTGATTGAGTGATTGTGGCATATAGTCGCACTCAACAGCTTAGGACATCTGGCAATAAGACAAGTGCTGCTGTCTTACATGTATGAAATTTATCCAGATGTACATAACATGTGCTTGTGGAATGTCTTTCTCCCCAATTAAGCTGTCATAGTATCTTTTGAGACGACCTTTTGCCCCACGGGAAAACTAGTTTTTTTGGCAGTAAAAAAGGAAAGGACATCATGAATAAAGTGAATGAACTAAGAAAAGGTCAAATGAATTAAGGGTTCTTTTATATTCTGTGCCGTTTGAGAAAAAAAATATAATTAGGGTCTGTACATGTATGTTTCCATGAAGATTTCCTGATATACAGTGAAAGATGAAATTTTTTTAGAATATTTTGATTACACCAAGTGCTCTTATTACATTATTAAACTGATAGTGCTTTTATATATCCTTTTATGAAATTTACTTAGTCTGAAGTTCAATAACAGCACTGGTGATTTGTGCTCCTTAATCAGCATAAATGCCTTTATAGAACGGCTTTTACCTGTATGTTTTCTTGTGGGCATGGTGCAATATATTCCATATCAATTGTATACATGTACTTTTGTACGGTGACTTTTGTTAGCATGAAGATTTCCTGATATACAGTGAAAGATGAAATTTTTTTAGAATATTTTGATTACACCAAGTGCTCTTATTACATTATTAAACTGATAGTGCTTTTATATATCCTTTTATGAAATTTACTTAGTCTGAAGTTCAATAACAGCACTGGTGATTTGTGCTCCTTAATCAGCATAAATGCCTTTATAGAACGGCTTTTACCTGTATGTTTTCTTGTGGGCATGGTGCAATATATTCCTTATCAATTGTATACATGTACTTTTGTACGGTGACTTTTGTTAGCATGTTATATTTTGCCTGCAATGACTAACATATTGTCACTGTTGTATATTTGCTTCTATCCATTCCCACTTACAGGAAAGCAGAATAAAAATGGTATGGCTTCTATTTATTCTCACCTGTGTGTTGTGTTTTACTCACATAATTAGAAATAACACCTTGATCAGCTGTGTCTAGCTCACACCCTGCTTTAGCTGTGTTCCTCTCACATAGTTAACTAATCCTCTATTTAGCCGTGTTTCCATCTCACAGTCAAGTATAATTTCGGGTCCTGTTTTACAAAGCTGTCTTATCTAATGTCCGCCGTAAATCTGTATTAAAACTTGTAGAATGTACGCCCTGCCTAATTTTCTCAACCCATGTTTGTTTAAAGGGGCATGAGTTGTCAAAATGTTGATATTTTGAGGTTAAAACAGAATGTTGAAATTATTGGCTATTTTTCTCAAGAGGTTTAATTCAGAAGCTTTTTAGTGCTTTTAGTCTCGAAAATGTACGATGAAGTATTGTTTTGAGCTATCTTTGGCTTAGAATGAATGAATGGTCATCCCGGTTATTTAAATTTTGTTTACTTTTCGAACACGTTTTCTGTTTGTACAGGCCACATACTGTATAGATTTTCCTCATTCCAACGCCAATCATTAAATTTTTTGATGGCCTTCAAAGCCAGTTACTGTCGTGACGATCAGAAATTATGAAAAAAGTGTGAATATTGGCAGATCATGCCACTTTAAGCCAGTTTTGTAAGACATGCCTCAGGGACTGATTTTTCAAAAGTGTATTAGACTTAAAACTGGTATAGCTTTGTAACGTCACAATGGCATTTCTTTGTTATTCGACATCATTTAGACCTGACTAAAATCTTATACACTTTTTAACAACCCAGCCCTGGTTCAATGCCCATCACATGGTTCAATAACATGTTGTTTTGCTGTACCTCATTAACATAGTCCAATAGCACTCTGACCTACTGTGTCTCAATCTTACTTACTTCCCTACATCCTGCACCCAGGGTTATTATCAGTCTTCTTCCTGCTTATATGACATCCTACATTGTTACAAGTCCATTGTCTTGTTATACGGTCAGAGAAACTTCACATGTCAATGGTTACCTGTCAAACTAACATTTAAATTCCTTAACGAGTCCAGACAGACTTATTTCCATTGGTGGGTTTTGAATCCCGTTCAATCCAAAGAAAACAATTTACAAAATTTCTGAGTGGATTTTTACCTTTCAATGGCATTTAGAAGTTGAAAGGTTACGATAAGGTGAAGAATTACTTATGGACAGTAACAAGCTGTTATCCATAAGTCATTCTTCACCTTATTGAATTTTCACCTGTTTGCCGTGTGTGGAATGATTCCCAAGTACTAACCAAAGGTTGAGGTTTTCCTCTGGCCAAAGACTTAACCGGAGTGTGGCAAAACATCAATCAATGAATCAATTCAATAAATACTAATTAAATATAAAATTAGTGACTAAATCATTTGCAAACAATTCACTTATATTTATTACCGTATATGCATGGGGTAGTTGGCAACGATAATTGTCTAAAATCTTACTTGTTTCTTTCCTCTTTTTTTGCTATCTGTTTTTCTTTTTTTGCATGAAGAGTAAGAAGAAAGTGTTTTAATGTCTGATCAGTGTTTTCTCATACTATGTCAAAGCTGAAACAAAATTCATCACCTAATTTTCTGTCAGTACATATGAAGAATTAATTTTTTGCTGTAATTTTGTTGCCTATGAACAGCATTAATGGAAGAGCTTGGTATAAGTGAAGCTGATGACCTGACAGATGTTGAATTCAGTGAAGAGGCATCCCTATCTCTAGGTGACAATAGTAAGGGTAACAAAGAAGATACAGATGGGGGAGCCAGACAGGGAATATTAAAAAACTGGAAGCAGGTACTTGTTATTTTAACTTTCTTCATAAAGCAAGACTGAAGTGTTCTAAACTGCTGGTTGCCAGTTACCACCAGAAGGTCGTGGCTTTCATCCGGGCATATATCTCGGTTTCCTCCTACAATAAAACTGGCAACGCCGCCATATAAGTGAAATAACATTGAGCGCGGCGTAAAACACCAAACAATTAATCAATCTAAACTGCTAGTTTCAGCCTGGTTGAGGCGCCATTGAAAGGCCAAGGGTGCATTTTCTCTTCTGCTAAATCTGGCCACTCCGCCGTATAAGTGAAATAATCTTGCATCGTCAATCTATCAAGCAAAATCTACTTAGGCCATGATATTATTAAACAGTATCAATTGTTGGAATGTTTACCAGTTGTGCTGGTTATTATATGAGGTTTTCATTATTTATCAACTAAACAGGCGAATAAAAAACATGCGAATGAAATTCTTTTTATCGAGCTTAATAATGATTATTTTAGTTCTAAAGTTAGACATTTCCCATTTAAATGTATATCGTCCCTGGTCTTAAAGATTTCATTAGGTGGCATTTTTGATTGCATTTTACAACACTATAATACATGCATCATTACATCATTTGTGATAATTTCAAAACAATCGTCTCCCCTTAAAACATCTGCCTACCGTTCAGCCCCTGAATACAGCAACAGCTCTGAATGACCTTGAGGAGGAAGACAGTGATAGCCAAGAACAGATGCATCAAGGGATTGATTGCGAAGAGGACGTAAATCGCGGGGACTATAGTGATGATACTTATGAGAAATTTTTAATGGACAGTATTGATGATGATGATGATGATGATGACGGTCATGATATGGATCGTTATCATCATGTTGATGATAATCATTATGATAGACCAAATCCACATAACAATAGGACTATCGTAAACAACTTTGAGAACAACACTTATAATGATTTTGAGGCAGAGGATAGGAGTTACGTCGAGGATATAGAGGACAAAAGCTATATTGATGATATAACTCCTGATGCCAGGGGAGATAACTCGTATCTTCACGATGAAGATAATTCCGATGATTATGATGAATTAAGCCATCATGAAAACAATGGCCTTCAGAGATGGGGAGGCAGTCTTCATGATGAACTCAATGATAGCAAACATCTGGAACGAACTTTCTCAAATAGTTTAACTGAGCATGTGCAGTCTGAGAGTCAGGTGAGATTGAGGTTATCATGGAAACCAGATGTTGTACCTAACACTTTTGCCAATGGGGGCAGTTTGTTCTGATGTTTCCATGGCAATAACATCTTGTACCTAACACTTTTTGCCAATGAGTGCAGTCTGTTCTGATGTTACCATGGCAATTACATCTTGTACCTAACTTTTTTGCAAATGAGTGCAGTCTTTTCTGATGTTACCATAGCAATTACATCTTGTACCTAACACTTTTTGCCATGGAGATCAGTATGTTCCACTGTTGCCATAACAATCACATGTTGTACTTGTACCTAACACTTGTTGCTAAGAGGGCCAGTATGTTCTTCTGTTGCCATAACAATCACTTGTTAAAATCAAACACTTCTGGCCCAAGAGTCAAGGCCATTCTACTGTTGCCATGGCAATTACATGTATCCAACGCTCAAATGCTAGTTTTTTGATAACAGTTGGACCTTTTTTCCATGGACATTGAAGACTGTGACGAATTTGTCTCATCTAACACACATTGAAAGACACAGTTTCTCACCATAACAATATTAACTTGACAAAAACCTACTCCACAATTATTTTGTCGTGACCCATTTCACCTAATACCATGTAAAACCGTTGGTATTTCTAGCACTTGTTACTGAATACAGTTTGTTGTGAACAGAATGCAGGCTCTGATCAGCTTCTGAACCAAAGCCTTTTCATGCAATCCAAAATCACTAGGCATCCAAAGTCTATGCTCAGACATTGAACACTGTTCTCACCATGTCAAGTTTCTTCATTTCTCAAATAAGCAAGCCTTTGTTTTCAAGATAAAACAGTCATTTTTGTTTGTTTTGAGGACTAAAGGAGTTGTTTGGGTATATAACAACACTGTTACACAATGAGCCTTTGCAGATGTAAATTCTTCTGTTTTATTGTGACATGGGATCCTGGGGATTACATATTATATCCTAGATTTTCATAAATATTCCACTAGTGCATTATGGGTTTGACACCTATTAGTCCAGGTATCTTTCTCAACACACCCTGTCCTACTTAATAAATAAAGTAAAATACTCTTTAGTGCGAAATAAAACACAGCTTTAGGTTGGAAAGGTTTTGATTACACAGCGTTTACTTAATATCTTGTAATTGTTGGTTGTGACAGGATTTTTCACTATCTGTGTATGTGGGAGAGGTACTTGCGGAAGGTTTTTCTCCATGAAATTGGAACGGTTTCCTCCCCCAGTAAACATGGAAACGCCGCCATATATGTGAAATTATCTTGAGTGTGGCGTAAAACATCAGTCAATCAATCTAATTGTTGGGTTTTTCAGTTGGGTTATACAGATGAGACAGAACTTGATGATTTCATTATCCCAGTTAAGCTCAAGAAAGCCAAGGTTTTTATAAGTTTTACTGCTTATTAGATTCTGCTGTGTCTGTATAGCAATTTGTCCATGTGGGTTTTTATACCTAATGTTTGATAGATGTGTGCCGTGTCACTATATCTTTGTCCATGTGTCTGTTTGAATTTGCTGCTGTGTTTGTTTGTTTTTTTTTGTGTAGATTTGTAATAACTTTGCTTGCTTTTCAAACGTCTCTATTCCTTGTGTTTGTTTAAGACCTATAATTTTTAAAAAAATATTTTGCCTCTGTGACTCGGTTTGAAACTCAATAGTCATGCCTTCTGACACAAGTCAGTCATTGAAGGTTGTGGGATCAAATCCCACTTAGTTAAACCAGAAGTTTGAATTTGTTTATTGCTTGCTTAGTCCCTATTTGGAAGGGTTGCCAGGTGCCCTTCGAAGTTTGAGGGTTTCCTTCAGGCAAATAGCTCAGAACTCCTCCCCCTTGTGTCATTTAAGTTAAATAATGATTACGCACATGTTTCTGTAAGAAGTTTTCTTAAAGTGCAAATTTAGTGTTGAATCAACTTTTGTCTAAAATATCCCTTTTGTATTGGGAGCCCGGTTTCCTCCCCCAGTCAACCTGGCAAGGCTGCCATATATATGTGAAATAATATTGAGTGGGGTGTAAAACATTAATCAATCTATCAACCCTTTTTGTTGGTTTTATGGATCAAGTTTTTGAAACATCTAAGAAATTGTTTTGGAGATATATTTCAACGTATCTCTGTGCATGAAAGTGCCAAAATTTTAGAAATGCCGTTTCCTTGTGAAGTCACTTTAAGATATTTTAACGTCACTTGTCATTATAGCTTGCTTTGATCTAATGCGATGTCATAAAAGTATCCATTTATCAACATACTTTGAAAAAAGCCTTTAGTAATTCTTGCTGAGATGTGAAATCACACCCTTAAATTAACTCATAATATATGGGCAAGTTTCTAGTTGTGCCCCAAACTTTTCTCAGAACTACAGAGGTGTATATTATATGTTATTAATCAAGTGTTTTCATATTGCCTTGGTATTGTCCTACGGGTGGCCGTATTGGCCCGAGGCCGCAGGCCAAGGGTCAATGCAACCACCCAAAGGCCAATACCAAGGCAATACGAAAACACGCGATTCATAATATTTTTATTAATAGACTGTAGAAGTTATTTTTCTGCAAGCTGTCAAGTTGAACAGGAGGTCGCCTGCTGAACGTTTTATCCATGCCTTAACAAAGTCCGGCCTTTTTTTGCGTTCTGTGTTTTTTTGTTCCTGGATCAGTAGAGAAGTTTCTTCCTCTTCCGCTGTCCTAAAACGGCAATCAGATTCACTTTGCAACAGTTTTTCTTCCAACTCAAATATCCTATTTTGATATAAACATCTGTCTGCTTCTGTCAAACTCTGGGACGTCACATGTTAATTGGGTCTTTCAATATGACTTGAACTCGGCCAATATGACTTGAACTCGGCCAATACAGCCCTACGGCTAATACGAACTTGATTCGTCTGCTGATATTACCCGGCCGCGAAGGTCGTATTCGGGTAATAACTTGCACAGTCAATTAATAAATGTTGATATTTGGTGCTTTTACTTATATTAAAATTTGTCCTCTACTTGCTGTTTAATTGTTTGGGCCTTGACAGCTCTTCATACTAGTTCTAAATGTGAATTAAGAAAAGGAGCACAAAATTAATTCCAAATTATTTAAGTAAATGAGAGTGTTTTAAGATACTTGAACCCTCATCAACTTTTATATTATGGGATTTATTTCACTTTGGCATCCAATAACATGCATTTGAAAATAAGTTTATTCTTTACTATTATTGTTACTCCTCTTTGTATCTTGTGTTGATTTTTTTTTTAAACCCTTTGTTATTATCTTCGTCTAACACATATTTCACTACATGCTAACATTCTTTAACAAAGAATTTAAAATTTAAAGAAAAGGTATGTTAAATTAGGGGCAAGTGTTCTTAGTTTAATTAGTTAGTGTCTTTTAGAAAGTGAGTATAACAGTATTCTCTGCCATTTTTCAAGAAAGTTTATTCCCAAAAAATAAGGAGAATAAGTGTTCTTAGATCTCCAAATTCCACAAAGCCTATCCTAAAAAATAAATGGTTTATAGTTTCCTTACATTTATAATGACTTGAATACTGTAATAATGTAGTTTTTTCTCTCTTTATCAAATGTTAACAGTCTCTGGAAGAAATAGATGCAGAACAGGAGGAGGTAAGACTTTTCACAGCAGCGATATTTAAAAAAAAATACAGAATGTAAACAAAAAGTTATGTCAATGAAAAAATAAACACTTGTATGAGGCATCATACAGGGGCTTTAATTGAGCTAACCTAAGACCAACAGATAAAATAGCAGAGGCAAGGCTCAGATTTCTGATATGCCAGTGTCTAATTTGTCAGCTGTAACACAAACTCAACCAGGTTAAGAACATAACGTCATGCTACCGTGTATAATGGTATTTTATATTATACATACAATATCACGAGAAGTCTGGTTTTGTCTTGATTCAACATTGGGCACATTCTGTTATACAAATCATCCATTGTCAACTTAATTCTTTCGATTTTGTTTTGTGGGTAATCAGGGTACATCAGATGATGCCAGAGTACAATAACAAAAGTACAATAACACCTGCAAAGCATACAATAACACTGGGTAATGGGCAGTCCCATACGTTGGATATTCATGTGTATAATTATTAGTACTACATGTGATTGTGAGTAGTGTAAAGTGAAATAATTTTGAGATTTTAGCTGAAACTATTTGATGCACTTTGATATTCAGTTATGTATTGTTTTGCAGAATTCTGAATGGGATAGTGATGTGGAAGGTCTGTCAAGTCCACGACCTCCTCAAACTCCTGTCAATAAACATGAGGTAACTATGATCAAAATCTTAAAAACAGGGTTTCTATAATGTCATTATTACAGTAGTGTAGCGAGAAATTTGTTGAGGGGGGCGAGTAGTGCAATATGCCAGAGTCCATGGGCCTCAAAAGCCCTGACAGTGCTCTAGGTAATTTCTGATTTCTAGGGGGCCCCACCGGCCTATATGCCTACCTCACTACGCTACTGAATTATTGTAGCAAGTGCTATGGAACTTTAAAACCAAGACAGTCTGGTGAACAGTTTTTGGTAATGATTAAAAAAGAGAAAAATGAAACTAAGTGTCCGGATAATGTCAACAATCACTGCTTGTTTTCTGTCTTGTAGGAATCTGATTGGGATTCTACAGTTGATGCTGTTACTCCCAGAAATCCACAACAATATCAACAGGTAGGGTGGAAAAGTCTTGTATTTCTGTCCTACTTTGGGCAATTTATTGCTTTTTCATTAAATATTTTTTTTAGAGTAAGTTGTTTGAAAATTGTATTATATATTTGATGCCATACCAGCTTGTGCATCTGATATGTTGTCGTTATTTGTTGTTTTTTAAAGTTCTTTAATTTTTACTGATGCACTCAGACAATTGACCTCATCGCCAGCTCTATGACAACATAGCTTTTGCAACGGCACAAAGTTGCTATGCTGAATACATGTAACCTTTTTCAAACGTTTGGCCTGTCCATGTGGCTCTCACACAGAAGCCAAAGGTCGTGATTCTCTGGAGAGTTTTATGGGCATGTAATGATACACATGGTCTTTTTGGGGTGTGCTGGTTCAATTATTTCTATTGTATGGTACTTTTGAATTTTTGTAGCTTATAGACTCCTGTTTTCTTAAATATTTCCAGAATTTGGGTAATTTATTTGATGTGATCTTGTTTATTTCAGCTTGAAGAAGAGGAGGTGAAAGATGATATTAATATTGAGGTTCAAAAGGAGGGTGTTTCATCAGGGTATTCTGACCTGAATTTAGAAATGGTTCATAGCACTCCATTGAAAGAGAAACCCTCTCCAATGGAGCCTCAAGATGAAGAAGAATCTGCTTGGGATTCAGAGGTATTCCTAGAATTTTTGTCCTCTTTCTTTAACATTATTAGAGCATGGGATGGTTTTACATTTTACTTGTCCTATTTCGAAAATATAATCTGACTCAAACAAAAGGATCGTTACCTGTTCTGCACAAGGAATTATTTTTCTGACTAGCAGCAGTATTTCAGGCATGTATCCCTCTGCCAGAGTACTCTGTGACGTAGCCAAGGGCCATTTCATTGAGTGTGCTGAACCTTTTTGAAAGTTTGGACTGGACATGTGGTCCTAGCATTTCGGTCAGTCAGCAACGGTGAATAGTAAATGTACCCTCAAATTTTTTTTGACTACCGACTGTATTTTTTTTATGTCAATTTATTTTTTGCTTCCTAGTTTCTCTGTTTACTACAAAGTTTGATTTTTTATTTCTAGGATGAATTGTCCAATCGAGACTTGTTACCGGACAATGTTACGAAGCCTTCTACGAATGGCCAGCAGCCTGTTATAGGTGTGGGCGGGGCCGATGATTCAGATGAGGAGGAGACTGAGTCTATCAGCGAATGGGAGCTTGAGCGTCAAAAACTAAAGGTAGAATCATTAAATAGCAACCCTGACAATTCAGATTTTAGCCATGGCAAAAGATTGCTGTAGACTTAAAAAAAGATTCCTCACAGCGTTTTTGTACAATTAACATATCCAAACAGCAGACCTGTGTGAATATGATTTTCCTTCACCATTGACCAGGGTGAATTGTGAGTGCTGAAACGACAACAGCAGTATGGGGATGTTGTCTAAAACTCCAGTTGTAAAAACAGAAACATAATCATTAGTCTTGTAGCTCTTGATACAGAAACTCGGCTAAGCCTAAAAGACGGTATACACTGAGCTTTGCGACCCGACCTGACTGTACCCAACTAATCTTTCGGTGGCATTTAGAAGTTGGAAGTACAAATCAAGACGAGTATTACTTATGGATAAATTAAGCTGTTTATCCATAAGTAATTCTCGTCTTGATTTGTACCTAACTAGTCGGGGTCAGTCGGCTTGAGTTGTGTCACTTCATAGAATGGTGTACACTACCCATGACTGAAGTCATCGGGAGACATGATGTTCGGAACTCTCTAGGGGAACAAGGTAAAAAAAAAAGAAGACATTTGTTTGATCTCACTTGACTGCAGTGAAGTTTCTGATTATTCTGCAGATTCAGATTCACTATGGCCATTGTCGCAAGAGTGGATACGCTGTCTGACCAGCCCCAACTCAACTGGATTCTTTGACAAAACATCTAGCACGTTCAGGGCTGGGTTGTTCAAAGGTGTATTAGGCTTAATATCGGTCTAAATGACGTCATGTAGCAAAGAAATTGAATTGTGACGTTGCACATTTATACTGGTATTAAGCCTAATACACTTTTGAACAACCGGCCCCAGATAACTCCTGACCCGGAGTAACTGAAGCAGACTGACAATGATTTGCGTTGTAGACTAGTATGCACTTGAATGTGACTTAAAACATAAATCAGTCAATAAGTGTTCAAATCATTATGCCCTGTCTGATATTAATACCCATCTGTAGGCTACATATATTCACCACTTTTGTGATTTCTTCTTTTTGACTATTTCTTTTGGGTTTTTTTTAGCAAAAGCAGAAAGAAGAGGAAGAAGCTCGGCAATTAGAAGAAGAAAGAAAACAGAAAGCTGAGAGAGAAAGGATTGAAGCTGAACGACAAAAACTCATTGAAGATGAACAAAGACGTTTAGAAACTCAGCGCAAACAAGAACTCGAAACTGAGCGGGAAAGACAATATCAGGAAGAAATGGAACGGCAGAACCAAGAGGCTCAAAGACTTCAAGAATTACAAGCGGAAGAAAATCAAAAACGAATACTGGAAGCTGAAAGAGAGAGAGAAGAGGCTGAGCAAGCTAGAATTGAAGAGGCTGAACGTCACAGACAATGGGAGTTAGAAGAACAAGCCAAGGCGCAGGCTTTAGCAGCAGAGGCGCAGTTAGAGATGCAGGTATAAACGTAACATTCAGATTTTTTTCGTTGAATCAAAATTAGGAAATTTTCACCTATTTTATCTAAGAGATGCTAATAAGAAACTTTTTAGGTAGAAAGGCTTGAGGATATATGTTGTTACAGTTTTTATAGGTACTTTGGCATAGAATGAATGGATGTGCATACTGTTTATTCTAAATTCTGAATACTTTTTTACATTTCAAAGTTAATCATTTAGTTATTGATGAACAATTGTGACAGTTGGGTCTTATTTATAGAATCTTTAATTTCTACAGCACATGCCACTTTAATTAAGTTTAATTTAATTATTTAATCTAGTGTAAGCTAAAGATTTTTTAAAATTTCATTACCATTGTCTTCACTTACAATTTGTAGATTGAAGAAAGCATTCAGCCGATCGATCATTTTGAAGTAAGTACTATATTCTTCAATTCAGATATTTAGTATATTGATTGAAATCTTTTAGGCCGCACTCAAAATTATTTTACTTATATGGGGGTGTTGCCAGGTTAAGTGGGGAGTGAACCGGGCTCTTTGCCTGAAGAAACCCTGACCTTAGGGGGAAGACTCTGCAACTCTTGCACATGCGGCGAACCATATAAAAATCCACCCCCACAAACCACAAATGTAACAAAGATTAAATTTTTTTTCGCTCTTCGATGTTGACTGGCTTAGTTCACTATATGATTGAAGAAATTAAATTAATGTACTAACATTTGAATTATTTTATTTTTCTTTGACAGAGTGGAGACCAGTTGATAAGTAAAGATGTTACTGGACAGTATCAGAGCACACCACCAGCTAGTCCTAATGGGTAAGTCACAATTGTATTTGGCTAGGTCATTGTTGTGGAGATTATTTCACTTATGTTACTAAAATGGGGCTCCCCAAACTTTGCTCTGGTCTGGGGCAATTGTCCCACATGGGTCTGTTGGTGAAACCCAGGTAAGAGAAGGTACCATAAAATCTAAACTGTAAAAAAATTGTAACTGTACCTGATTGTTTTATTGGTCAAAGTTTGATATCTAGGTGATCTAGCACACACTCAAAACTTTGTTTACCCGTTGAGAATAGATTGCTTTTCATACGCCCTGTCATATTATGGTATCACCTGCATTGTTGGTCCTGGGTTCCGTTCCGCTCCATAACTTGAAGAGTTTTGATCTGATCTTTACAATTCTTTGACAACATATACCTTATGGGTAGATGGTATGTCATCAACCATTTATGACATCTATGGTTGCATAATATGGCCTCTACATAGGATTATGTAATATCTCTTTAGTCTGTATCTTTGTCCCTTTTGATCCATAACTTGAAGAGTTTTGATGTGATCTTTACAATTCTTTCAAAGTATATACCTTAAGGTTAGAAGGTGTGTCATGAACCATTTTTGACATCTTTGGTTGCATAATATTGCATCTATATTGGATCATGCAATGGTCTCTTTTAGTCTATATCTTCGTCCCCTCTGTTCCATAGCTTGAAGAGTTTTGATTTCATCTTTATGATTTTATCACAACATATACTTCATACATAGAAGGTGCATCTTCTATTGCATAATATTGCATCTATATTGAATTTTTTTTAGTCTACATTTTTTGTAGTTTTTACCAGAACTTTACAATTTTTTAGTGTATATATAATAATAGCTTAGGATATATGGTTTGTCTGGAACCATTTAAGACATCCCTTGTTTCATAATAATAAATATAGCATCCATATTGAATTATGTAATATTCTCTTTAAGTCTATATAGTGGTTCCCTTGTGCTCCATAAATTCTTTCACATCATACACCTTATGGATAGAGGGTGTGTCATCAACCATTTATGACATCTTCAGTTGCATAATCTAGGCGTTTTTATTAGTTTGTGCAGTTTTCTCTTTCGATGTAAAAAGGTTTAAATCCCATTTAAATCCAAAGATACATCTTTTTTTTTTAATTTGCTGGCTGAGATTTAACAACAACATTAGAACATGTATATTTTATTTTCTATTTTCTGATAAAACCATTGTTTCGAAAGCAAGGGTTCCGGGTCATCTGTGATTGTTATTTACTAGTTATTTGCCTGATGATGATTGCAGCTTGCCAGGTTAAGTTGCCAAGAAAACTGGGCTCTGCCCAGACGAAAACCACTCAGAAATTCTACAAATTGTTAGGTCTGTGATTCCAAACTGGTGACCATCAATGGAAGGCCTGAGAGACTATCACTATCAGACTCACTATCAGACTCCCTTATTATTATACAAAATGGATGTTTGTTACTTTGGTTACACATAAAGAATAACTCCTGCTAATAGTCAAGTCACTGTGAAATTCTATGTACATTGATGAATTGATCGATGCTTTGTACTGTCCAGTTCATCTTCTGATACTTGTTGTACAAGGTCGCTATAGATTGCGGCTTTCATAGCAATACATGTATATATGTTACACTAACTTGAGTTTAGAAGCAGCACAACTGATGCTTGCAAAGTTTGTTTGTCCCTTAGTCTTTGATTCCTTGGCAGAGAAAAGCAAGCATATACTTTTGCTCAAGCTCAAGGCTTTCATGGTTACGAATGTTGTGGCATCCCATTAATATTGTTTTTCAGGAAAGGGGCATTGGTGGCTTAAGGGTTAATGATAGTCTCTCAGTTGGACAAAAGTCTTCCATCCACGGGTCGCAGGTCAAATCAAATTTAGTTCAAAGATTAAAACATTTCTGAGTGAATTTTTCACTCAGTTGCCCTATGTGGAGAGTTGCCAGGTACTTGCCGAAGAGCATGGGTCTCGCCGACGGCCGGGGTTTTCCTCCTCCATTAAACCTGGCAATGCCACTATATAAGTGAAAGAATCTTGACTGGGCCGTAAAACATCAATTAATCTATAAACAGGGAAATGAAAATCACTTACCAATTACCAGAAGTACCCTGAATATGGGGTAATGGGACCTTTCACACTTCCCCATTCATAGACTTTTGGTATTACTTGTAAAGTATGTAGATAGGGACTTTAATCTGGCATCAGTTTGTTTCCAGCATCTTGATGTGTGATTTTAAAAAAATGAAAGGAAATGAATCACTAATCATTTGAAGTTAATTAATGATTTTATCAGTACAGAGGTGATAATAAGAATGTATTTTGGTTTATTCTTGCTGTTTTAATGCTCTTAAAGTACTCATGTATGGTCGGTGACTGAAATTTTTACCTTGTAAGTCAATTAAGAGCTTGATTTCCCATGCTTGGTTTGAGCATTTATAGAATTAACCTACCATGTGTCAACTAATTAGCATTTTAATCCTTTAAATTCTTTAACACCTGGATTTGAAGGAAAGTTTGGCAGCTTGCCAGTGAACCTTGGAAAACCTTTCCCCTTTATCTGATTCATATTGCTAGTCAACTATGATAGATTTATTGCTTTACAATTGAGGGATTTACTTTTTATAACATGCCCCAGTCGTAACTTGCCACAAGGGGGACAGATAGAACTGTATTAACAGATCAATAGATATAGATTATTACATGAGCTCTTGTCTGAGCTTGCCACTATTAATACAGTCTTTACAGATTTTGTATTAACTTTGGGATTACTTTTTTTATTAAGCTCATAAGTTTTCTTAACAGAGAGTGCTAAGTGTTTATATTGAAGCCAATTTGTTGTCAAGCTTGTCTGCTTCATAGCTCACAATAAGTCTATGGTACTGTAAGGTCACAAAAGGGTGCCATTTTCTTAGCATATGGACCCTGCTTTGTCTGCAATTTTCGTTCTGAGTTTACTTTCAATGTATTTGCCAACAGTCAGATTTTCTAAAAAAAAAAGAAAAATATCTCAGAGTTTGTATGAACTGTTTGTTCGCTGTTCGGATTTAAACTCATGTTTGGGGGAAAATGAATGCAGCAGCCTTTTGGATATATGAAGCGTTCAGTTGTTTTTCTAGGAAAGCTTTGTATTCTTTATTGGAAGTCATACAAAGGATTTATTTTTTGTGGAACTTTTTGTTCAACTTTTAACTACTCATATATGAAACATTTAGTTGTTTGTTTTTTTCTCTGTGGATTTTCTTTTAATTCTGCACTTTCATAGACTTTTCTATATTGTGAGAGAAAAATTAACTCCGCCATTTTCAATTGGACAATATTTGGCTTATTTAGCAATTGAAATTGTGACATAGGCAAGGATTTGACTTCTTGTCGTTTAATCAAGATGTATCGTCTATCAAACAATGACTGTTGGATTGATGGGTTAGATGGCTGGAGTAACGCTAACTTACTCAGTTTACATAGCCAGGCATTTTTATTGGGGTAAGTACAGTCTAAAACTGTTAAATTTTGGCAAAAATAGGAAGTTCTTAACTTCTTCTGTCAGGGAAAATATCACAAAACCATGTGTTTTTTTTTTTAATGCAATCAGTATTCTGGATTTTAGCGGCGCCTGGTCGGAGTAACAGTTATGTTCAATTTGAATCAAAAACACTTTATAATTATTAATTTTTCTGCAAATAACTTATGAATCAAGAGTTTTAACATTGCTTTGGCATTGGCCTTCGGGTGGCCGTATTGACCGGCGACCTCGGGCCTTGTTGTACAAGTTCGCTATAGTTTGTGGCTTTGCAGCAATACCGTATTCACCCAAGTATAATACGCATCTATGTATAAAGACTGGGAGTTTTGCTGCGACCCGACCGGACTGGAAAATCGTGTGGCGTCGCAGAGAAAAAGTGTAGTGTATACCTATACGGGTCTGGAGTGATCTGGACGTGCTAGATATCAAAAATTGAGTTGAGTCGGGTCTGGTCAGACATTGTATCCACTCTTGCGACGATCTTCGTAGAGAGTCTGAATCCGTAGGCCAATCAGAAACTTTACTACAGTCACGTGACGTCAAACAAGCGTCTTTTTTGTACCTTTTTGTAAAGTATGGAGATAGGGACTTTAATCTGGTATCAGTTTGTTTCCAGCATCCATTATAAAAGTGAACCATTTCTGAGTGGATTTTTCACTTGATCGCCGTATGTGGAAGAGTTGCCAGGTACTCACAGAAGGTCGGGGGTTTCCTCAGCTTAAAGAGCCCATTTTCTTCCCCCACTTAACCTGGCAACGCTAACATATAAGTAAAATTATCTTGAGTGTGGCGGAAAACATCAATCAACACGATTTCTAACTGTCTGTAAAACTATCAAGCCTGTACCTATAAACTTGATGTAGGATTTTAAAAAAATGAAAGGAAATGAATCAGTTATCATTCAAAGTTAATTAATGATTTTATCAATACAGAGGTGTTAATAAGAATGTATTTTGGTTTATTCTTGCTGTTTTAATGCTCTTAAAGTACTCATGTATGGTCGGTGACTGTGAAAGTTTTACCTTGTAAGTCAATTAAGAGCTTGATTTCCCATGCTTGGTTTGGGCATTTATAGAATTAACCTACCATGTGTCAACTAATTAGCATTTTAATCCTTTAAATTCTTTAACACCTGGATTTGAAGGAAAGTTTGGCAACTTGCCAATGAACCTTGGAAAACCTTTCCCCTTTATCTGATTCATATTGCTAGTCAACTATGATAGATTTATTGCCTTACAATTGAGGGATTTACTTTTTATTACATGCCCCAGTCGTAACTTGCCACAAGGGGGACAGATAGAACTGTATTAAGTGATCAATAGATATAGATTAATACATGAGCTCTTGTCTGAGCTTGCCACTATTAATACAGTCTTTACAGATTTTGTATTAACTTTGGGATTACTTTTTTTATTAAGCTCATAAGTTTTCTTAACAGAGAGTGCTAAGTGTTTATATTGAAGCCAATTTGTTGTCAAGCTTGTCTTCTTCATAGCTCACAATAAGTCTGTGGTACTGTAAGGTCACAAAAGGGTGCCATTTTCTTAGCATATTGACCCTGCTTTGTCTGCAATTTTCGTTCGGAGTTTACTTTCAGTGGATTTACCATCAGTTGGATTTTCTAAAAAAATGGAAAAAATACCTCAGAGTTTATATGAACTGTTTGTTCGCTGTTCGGATTTAAACTCATGTTTGGGAAAAAATGAATGCAGCCTTTTGGATATATGAAGCGTTTAGTTGTTTTTCTAGGAAAGCTTTGTATTCTTTATTGGAAGTCATACAAAGGATTTATTTTTTGTGGAACTTTCTGTTCAAGTTTTAACTACTTAACTGTATTTTGAGACAAGCGGTTGTATATATGAAACATTTAGTTGTTTTTAATTCTGCACTCTCATAGACTTTTCTATATTGTGAGAGAAAAATTAACTCAGCCATTTTCAATTGGACAATATTTGGCTTATTCAGCAACTGAAATTGCTACATAGGCAAGGAATTGATTTCTTGTCGTTTAATCAAGATGTATCGTCTATCAAACAATGACTGTTGGATTGATGGGTTAGATGGCTGGAGTAACGCTAACTTACTCAGTTTACATAGCCAGGCATTTTTATTGGGGTAAGTACCGTCTAAAACTGTTAAATTTTGGCAAAAATAGGAAGTTCTTAACTTCTTCTGTCAGGGAAAATATCAGAAAACCGTGTGGGGTTTTTTTTTAATGCGATCATTATTCTGGATTTTAGCGGCGACTGGTTGGAGTAACAGTTATGTTCAATTTGAATCAAAAACACTTTATAATTATTAATTTTTCTGGAAATAACTTATGAATGAAGAGTTTTAACATTACTTTGGCATTGGCCTTCGGGTGGCCGTATTGACCGGCGACCTCGGGCCAATATCGCCATTCCCAGGGCAATACGAAAACTTTTGATCAATAACATATAATAACAAAAAAAATTAAGTAATACTGCATGAGGCGTAAAACATAATGTAACCAACTACATGTAATAGAAGCTCTCCACCCTCGTGTTTTAGGAGTATTTTTGGTCGGTATAATATAACAGATGAGCAAATATTTAATGTAACAATCAAACATACCTATGTTCTATTTCCATTATAAAGTCAAACATGACAGCTGTTCACATTTGCCATTGACAACAACAACATATACTGTATGACTAAAGAGCAACTTATTGATTCATACTTACTATTCATATAGTTTCTCTGCAAAATTGCATGACCAGTCAGCCACAGCAAAAGGTATACATATATTCTTCAATCATTAATATTTTAACTCTTTTAACTCTTAAATGTGATAATGACATGTTTCTTATGAATTACCTGTAACAATATTAATATTTGTTACCTTAAGTTTTGTAGATTTGACATTTTATACTCCTGTCAATAGCTTATTGGCCTTGATGTCATTGTTTATTGTATGTCCAAATTCTCAACTGCCTTTAAAAGCTGCCAAAATATTCGGAAATGTAATTTTGAAGGTACATGTATATGTTACCATGACAGTTACATGTAGACCTTGCATTGTAATTATGTCAGGTGTAAATGTTATTTGAGAGACAACCCCCTGGTATCTTTGTTCAGTATTTCTCATATAATGTTTGTAAAATTGTTCGGTACAGTTAGCTCGCTTACACTCTACAAACCATGATTGCACTTGTATTATACATGACCAGGAGTTTGTTTAAATTACGAGTACTCAGCAAACCAAATTTTCAAGTTTAAATTAACAATACTAAATATGGCCAAACTTTACATGTACACAAAATTTGGCAAATATCAAAAGTTCCTTACTTATGTCAGACAAAAAAATCCATTTTGAATGTTAACAGCATTTAGGATTTTAGCTGTGCCTGTACCTTTAAAAGACGCTCTTTCTACTAAGTGACTATTAATAAATTTTAGATGATGCCAAATATTTTAATTGTTATTTTTTGTTCATTACTTAACTTGCATACTATAGTTAAATCAACTTCTGGTATTACCTTAAATTTTGTGTTGATTGGTAGAAAGATTGCCTGTAAATTTATACTTTTTTTAATCAATAACTTCGACAATTCTGCCTTTTTTAAGGTCATGACATCTGAGCTAAATGTTTATTTAGGTACAACTTTAATTTCAATCTGTGGTAATCCAATAATCGGGATAATCTCTCTTAATCCTTATGACACGTGGAAGGTGTGTATATTTATAAATGTAAACACTGACTCGTGAGTGTATGGTAACAGTCAGAGATTACAATAATACATCTGTCAAATGAAAAATAAAATGTGTAAATTATTTGACTAAACAAAATGAAAAATAAAAGGTATTAATTTTTGACGGTACAAAATGAAAAATAAGATGTATATCCAGTGATAAGAGGTGACTGTTTATGGATGTACTTATTAGCGTGTAACCAAACCAAGCTGCACCTAAAAGGGACAGATCTATAATTGATGCACTTCAACTTTTAAAAAAAGGATAAATATTTTATGGTTTAGAAAATTCAAATATCATTAGCGTGTAACCAAACCAAGTTGTACCTAAAAGGGGCAGATCTATAATGACTTATAAAAAAAATGTTTTATGGGCTAGAAAATTCAAATATACATTTACTGCTTTTTTACGTAATTTATTATGTGTTATAAAAAAGGGGTCGTCTATAGGTTTATATGGTTGTGTCCTTTACGACTTTACATACGGTAATTCATTCAGGAAAGCACTGCTTAGGACAATGTCACTGGTCCAACATTAACGTTGGAATGTACAGGTATGGGTTTCTCTGTAGTGTAAAACTGACTGTATTGTTCTTGTATTATTTTATCCTGTTACCAGTGGATTAGCTGGGTATTATACAGGTGTGATTGGATTTACTGAGGCCAATATGTCCCAAGGCCTATATGTACTTGCCACACTTTGAAGGGGTTTAAAAGTTTTCTAGAGAGTACAGGCATACAGCCACGGTCACACCTACAATGATCTAGTTAATGTAACTCTAAATATCAAGCTATAGTCTCTGTTAATGGAGAAATCACGTTGGTTTGGACGGAGGTGTGTTTACTGTGACGTCTCATATATACTGAAACTTTTTTCGAAGTTATCATTAACAATTTATAGTGTGACTGTGGCATAAGAGAAGTAGACCCAATTAGGTATGATTAAGTTGTGTGATCAATAATTCCAGTGGAAATTCCAGTGGAAAAGGAAAAGAAATTGTATTAATTTTATGATTTGAAATCACTGATACATTCCATACATGTAAGTATCTCTATAAATAAGTTTGACAATTTCCTTCCATGTTTTGAATATAGTTGTGGTGCCTATGTTTTGTAGTTTTTTGCCTTTTAGTGTAATGATTAGTTTGGTTAAGCTCTCAACTGAAGTTCTGGATTTACTATGGTCATTAGAGGTCTTTCCATTATAAAACTGGCAACATCTCCCACAAGTCAAATAATCTTGAATTTTGTGTTTAAAAAAGTAAAATAAAGGAAATTGTAAAGCCCCTTAAGCGACATTGCCTTATAGGGCCTTGGAGTTTCCTCAGCGATTTTGCGATGTCAGGTGACATACATGCAGTTGTCAGTTCAATTCACATTTTTTTTCTACAAACTGAACTGAGGCTTACATTTGAACAATACAGATCCCCATCCACAGTGCCAGGGAGAGGGAATTTGTCAAATTCTCACGATACTCTCTTCCTTGCACATTTTTCTAAAACTAATGAATTTCATGTACGATCTAACTATAGCCATTCTTGTAAGATGTAGATGTAGTCTTCTTAAAGTGAGTCGCAGTATGTGGAAGAGTTGCCAGGTACTCACCGAAGGTCTGGGGTTTCCTCCAGGCAATGAGCCCGGTTTCTTCCCCCACTAAACCTGGTAAAGCTGACATATAAGTGAAATAATCTTGAGTTCGGCTTGAAACATCAATCAATCTTAAAGTGACCCGAGCTAAGCAATATAAGGGAAAATCTGTTGAAACAGAATTAGCTGATTGTTGGTCATTTTAGCATGGAATTACAAAATAAGAGCTTTCCGTTTATATCAATCTTTGAGATTTTTGACAACTCATGCCACTTTAATGGCACATGTAATGAAACACTTAAGAAAATCAGACCTAAATGTCATGATTGCTCTTATTAACACAGAATTGTTAAACGTATATTTAATTATCTGGGACTTAATGATTCAGCAATTTTGTGTTCCATTATAGAATGATAATCTTATCAACACCATCTCCTAATGATTACACACAATTCTGATGAACTGACCCGTTACAGCTGATCTGCCTGGTTAGCCCTTTGTTATCTATTCAACCTAAAAGTCTAGGGCGCTGCTCTTTTTTTATTCTCTACTTAACCGTTAAACTGCTGTCAATCTCACACACCTTCAAGCTTTAGACACTATGGTCTTTGACACCTATCAAAGTCTCAAGATTTCTTATGAAATTTTGCTCCCATTGGTTTTATTACTGGTTTCTTATTGTGATTGATGACAAATTTTTGAATGTCAAGAAATTTAAGTAATTATTTCTAATCAGTGCTCCATTTCAAGGTTAATCTTAGAGATTGTGAAGTAGATAATCCCTCCTACAACAGACGATAGATTTTCATTCGGACTGTAATTTGATACTTTTCTAAAGAAGATTTTGGTGCCATACTGTCTTATCGTTGATCAACCAATGACTTACTCAGACAATATGACTACATATACAGTAAATACCCCAATGTATAGGACTGAAAAACTAAATTTTATGCCAAATTAAAAAAGGGAAAAAATGGAAACAAAAAAATAATAAAAGTGACCATAATGAATACTAATCATTTTTTTTATTTCATCGTTTTAATTTACAATGTAGTTGATTTTTTATTTTATTTGACTGATTGGTGTTTTTGAGTATTTACTACAAGTATAAATTAAACATACACTAGGTCTTGAAGATTGTCAGGGTTGATACTGTAAAAATCACAATAGGGTATGTTTATGAAATTGTTTGTGGTTAACTCGTATGGATACCTCGGTTCTTCATAGTCTGTTTTCTGGATTGTCAGGCCAAATATTTCTCAAGTAGGTTTACACTTTTTTTTTAATTTTCAGTATATGATTTCTCTTGGAAGTTGTTGGACTGCTTGTTTTAAACAGCCATCTTTTTTTTAAAAGAGTGTTTTTTTATTTTGCCTCAATATATCGGGCTGGCACTAAGATGAGTCTATATGGACTATGTTAATTTTTTTTTATGTTTCTTATTTTCTAATTTGAAAGACACAGGTGCAGGGCATACATTGTTTTTAAATATTATAAAAAAGGTTTAAAAATGACTGCTACATCCATATGGAAGTGACAAAAATATACCCTTAATTGGAGAAAATCCTCATGTTAAATAATTGGCAGGTGCACACAAAAGAAAACCAGGGGCTTCCTCAGACATTATCATAGTCTTATCATAGTCTTGTTGCTTCTCTTATGTGAAATAACATGATACTTGATGGTGATTCTGTTTGCATGTATTTCAGAGAGGAGTTGGATCGAATACACAGAGAACAAGTATCAGCTAACCTGTCATCTAACCATCCTGTCCCTGATTCTATCCCAGCCAATGATAACTTGGTGAGAATGTCTCTACAAAGTGATGGCAACAGTTATGATGAAGATGATTCTATGATGTCAGATAACTTCATGGATTCTCCCAGAGATAATAGGTATTATGGCACACATTCCATTTTTATTACCGCTTCTCACCTAAATCATCAAGGGTCGGCTGCTCAAACGAAAATTAGTTTAACGACAGGTTAAATGACGTGACGTAACAAAGAAATCCCTTTGTGACGCGACGTTATCTAACCTGCCATTAGGCTAATTTTCTTTTGATCAACCTGCCCCAGAGCTCGAATTTCATGGAGGCCATAATTGCCCATTTGGCTTTAATGCCCACCCACTTTCATATTTTTGTGGGGAGGGGGATCTTTTGATCTGTAGGTACTTTTGCTGTTAAAGTGACTCTAAGTGGCCCCAATCAATCAAACAGTCATTTAAAATCAAACAAAGTGGCCTTGAAAACATGCGCCCATAATTTTCAAAAGTTTGTGATCCGAATCAGAGAATTAAGATGACTCCAACCCAAACCTCATTGAATACTTGATATTTGATGTATTTATTCACCAATTAGACAAGAAGACGAATATAAATTATATAGCATAAATAGGCTGGAATAAAACTTCAGAGCGTTTGTTACTTTTCATCATGACTTCTTTCTACTGCAATGTCACAATATAAACCGTATGCATTAATAGACAGTTCAGCTTAGAATATTTATTTCATGACTTTGTTCGAATAGACCAATCTTTAGGCTGGACAAGCCCATTGTCCAATTTGGCAATAGAACCTTACGGCTTAGAATAAAGTTTTTATGACGTTCAAATTGTATGGCATTGGCGTTATTTCTGTGTTGCAGGCGCTATGACATGCCTCTATCGCTTTGCATCATACATGTAGACAAAATGAGTCAAAGTCAAAAACTCAATGCAGCGTCATTTTGCCATACACAGAGGCTTCTGCGCAAGCTTCAATTCTTAAAACGAAAGGGTCTATTGTGTCCTCACTGAATGACTAGCATTGTGACTTCCATCATTATCTTTCTGTGTCACGTCACAATTAAAATCAACTGTATCAACTGACGTAACAGAATGACCATCACTATCTCTGGGACTTCACAATAAAAATAACGTGCAGTGATTGTGACATCAAGAATGGATTGTGAAATGAATAGAAAAATATATCTGTATTATGACATCCCTCACTATCTATGTGACATCATAGTAATTGTGACATCACAGATTGGATTAGGAAATAAATAGAAAAATATATCTGTATTATGACATCTGTGTTACCCCACAATAAAAATCAACTGGAGTCATTGTGACATCACAGAATGGTTTAAGAAATAAATCAGAAAATATGTATGGATTGTGACATCCATAGCTGTCCCTGTGATGTCACAATAAAAATCAACTGTAGAATGTTATGTCTGAAATCACAGAATGGATTGTGAATGAAATAAATATTTTATTATGACGTCACTCACTATGTCTGATGTCACAATTGAGATGTGACATTGGTTATATGCCTTTGTGACGCAACAATTCACAATTGAGATGTGACATTGGTTATATACCTTTGTGACGTCACAATAGAAACAAGTGGTGTACATATAGGTGTATTATGACATCACTATACATGTACACCTTGGTTACCATGCTGTCAAGTGGGATAATGGTATGGAAGCAGCTGGACCCTCTATAAATGGCAGATTATTGTAAGGATACTTTAGTGTGTAAATTTAAAGCATGTGTATGTAAATTCAATATTTTGCAGACATTTTATTGACTAAATTTCATAAAATAGGCCATATATGGAAATTTTATTATCTTTTGTATTTCCTTAGGGCCGGTTGCTAAAAAATGAGCTTAACGGTAGATTTGATGTCAGATGTCGTATCAAAAATGAACTTCTTTGTGATACAAATTCTGCCCCAAAACTTTATTTTAATGCTCTTATTCAATTCTCCACAGACCTGCTAACCTGTATAACAACCTAGGTGTGGCCCAAGATGATGATGGTCTCTCCTATACCTCCACTGAGGATTTCGGAGGGGAGCTTCAAACTGTGCCTTATGGACGCGATATCCTCTCGGGAATGACTTTCGGAGGTTAGATTATTTCAAATTCTGTATATATTGACTTATGTCTGATCTTGTTTAGATAAATATAATATAAAAAAGACAGTTCCTTCTCAAGAAATATTAACCATTGCCTTGTAAATCATTTATTGGAAGGCATGATCATTGAACTAAAAATCTGATTGTTTTTAGATTAGTTCCTTGTTAATTTCTGGTAATTTTATTACCCGGTATACATGCTTGATAATGCAATTTTACTCTTTTTTCCCCAGTTTTTGTTCATACTGGCCATGTAATTTCATTGTATTTTTGACAGTACTATAAACAGTTCTATAATTAAGACATTCTTATAATTAATGATAAAAAATTAAGACATCACCACGTAGTAAGTTGTTTTGAACAACACCAGCTTTCTTATAATTGTCTGTAATTTTAGCTTTTTTATTTACCTTGTCTTTTTAGACATTCCCGTAGGATGGTGTAAACCTCCACCAACTAACAAACTAGGTCGACAAAAATTTGCTCGAAGTTACTATCACTGTTGTCTTGCTAGAAATCCCATCACACTCCAGGAAAAAATTCAATGTTAGAGTTACAAGTACAACTTCATGCTCTATATTCACATTCACTTTGCAGAATACAATGGACAACCCTGCAATTTGCAACACTGTTAAAATTTAATGTTTTTGAGACAGTTTTTACCTCCATATCTGAACCTCACTTTTCCTCTTCATTTCAACTAGTAGTTGTTCACAAACAACATATCACTGTACGATGACACTGTGTGATGCATTATAAATGTCACGAAGTTGGTTTGAATATCACAAGTTGTAATTATTGTAATTTGTGTTATCATTATTCTCAATAATTACATTAAGTTGTTTTAGGATATCTTCCGACATCTCAAATTGGCATTCATTATAATCAATGGGAACTTTTGAATTTCTCTATATACAATATTTCTTTCAACATGTTTTTGGTGTACTAGTTGAAGTTAATAGAAATCAAAGGGAAAAATCTAAAACTTAATGCAGCTTTTTTTAAAAATTGGCATGAACTACAAAAAAGTGTTTTTTTCATAAATTTTGATTGTCAGTGCAAAGAACAAAAAGTTCATGAAAATCAGTGATTATATGGCTGATACAAAGTGAAAGTTTTCCGAAATGTAAAGCAAATTTAAATAACCAAGATGCACATTATTTTATTCTAGTCCAACGCTACATCTAAAATATATTTTCTGAAGCCTGGTTGTTGATAGCTTCTAATTTGTCAATGATTTTCTTATTTTGTTTGAAACACAAGATATCAACATGTTTGTAGCTTATACAACTTAAAGAAGGCTTTAAAACTGAAAAAAAATTGTTTATTTTGGGTTTAAAGGAAAAACTTAGTGAGTTATATTTCTAGAACACTAAAACACACTGGCAAGGGGAAAAATGCTTTGGAGTCAATATAATTCAGAAGAAGCTTTTTATAAGAACAATGTATTACGGCTAATTTCTCATTAGTTTTACAAATATATAGTATTTATGTTGATGTTTTTGTTTGTCTTAGACTCGTCTGCAGCCATTAAACTTCAGGAGAATATCCGGGATCAGAAACGGTTGATAGAAAGGGAGAAAAGCCAAAGGACATTACTGGAGAATAAACAGAGACTGTTACTCAAAGAAAATGATGACCTTCAAAGGTGAGACTCAAGGTCATTACTGTCCCAAGGAACCAAATTTTGGGGCAACCATTTTCAAGCCACTTTGTTTAATTTCACCTTCCTTTGGTTAGATAACACAGACAAAACCATAAGGTAAAGAGGGTTGATATTAATTTTATTTGTTAATTCTAATATCCGTTCAAATATGTTTTCTCAATTAGGTTTTGACTTTTTAGTTTTTATGTAGACAGTTTCGTAATAGAATCTAGGTGGGTCTGTTTGTAATACAATGGAGGTCTAAGGAGGTGTGAATCTATTTACTTCCCACGATTATATACTTGTGAGCGATCCGTGAGACCAGTTTTGTAAAAAGATCTAATTTTTATTGCTAGCTGAGTGTTTTTTATTTTATTTTCATGCCCTATGTGGAAGAGTGGCCAGGTACTCATCGAAGGTCGGGATTTACCTCCACACTAAACCTAGCAACCTCGACCACAAAGTGAATTAATCAGTGCAGCGTAAACCATCAACCAATCTATGGCTAGCATTATTTGTGGGCCCAAATTTATCCCTTTCACCATTTCCATGAATGGCTGTTGCTTGACTTGATAATATATAACTCATATTCGTCTATTTGTCTTGTTTCAGGAAAGTCGAGGATTTGAGTCAACAGCGATCCAGTCTAGAACAAGTGAAGCTTGATTTGGAGTCCAAAACCAGATCTTTGGCGTAAGTCTGACTTCTTAAACAATAGCCATTACAAATAAGTTCAACTGGTGATTTCATTTCAGTCCAAAACCAGATCATTTGGGTAAACGCTTATATGTAAAAATCTTCCTAGAAATTCTTTGTAATCCAGCAGCTGAAATCTTCATCGTTTGTTTCCATTTACTTTCTACATCTATATTGGTTCTTTTTTATCATTGTTCGACATATTCTCAGCATGTATCTGACTTGGTTTTCACTCAAACGACCTATGTGGGATGGTTGCCAGTTACCACTAGAAGGTCGTGGGTTTCCATATAAGTGAAATAATCTTGAGTGCGGCGTAAAACACTAAACAATCAATGATCTCAGCATGTAATATATGGGGAACAAATGTAGTCATTTGTCCGTTTCAATCTCACTAGCGTAAAGATGCGCATAAGCCAGATGCAGCCATGTTATTATAGTTTTAACAAAGATTTACATCCGACAAAACTTACGTTGTAAGACCGTGCCCAGACCATTTGGCTATGGATAATGTTGAAAAGCTCAAGTCTTAATTGTTTGTGTATGAGATCTTGCCTTTACTTTACTTACAATACAAGCTCATCGAAAAAAACTGAGCTTCTCTTCAAGGCATGGTTTCTTCTGGCAAAGTTTCTCTATATCAACAAATAAGAGAATGGATAAAAAAACCTTAGGTCATACTTGATTAAAACTTCTTAAACTTTGCTCATTAAAGCCTGTTTGTTCATCAGGCCTTACCCATTTCTGGGTTCACTTGGCTGCTAAGTGTGACCTAAATACTAGTTAAGACTGGATCATTTTGATATGTTTTAGGTATAATTTAAACGAGGAGACTGAAAAGAAGAAAAATGCTGATGTTCTCTTGTTGAAAACCAAAGAACAGCTAGACAGGAAAGAGGAACAATATACCAGGTATGATACAACCAGGTGCCGTATACATAGCAGATTTCACGATAACGATCTGTTCCGGTAGCCGGCTGTTACTGTTGTTTTAAAACTACAAAAACAAAAATATGTTACCCGTCACGAAAGCCAATATACGGTATGTTGTATAACAAAGCTTGCATTGGTATCGGTTGATTCCCAGCATTTCAATATATGGAAACTATTGTTTATGAATGACACCTAAATTATATGGCCTGTATTTCACTTTGAGAAAATGTTCGAATGTGAGAGCGGCCTATGAAAGATTGGTCATATTACAAATTTACCTCCTTAAAAGATTAAAGTTAGTATTATTTAACCCGAGGAAACCCCACGACCATTGACAGGTTTTCTAAACTCTCATCTGGTCCGGTTTACCACAGGTGTTAATTGAATGTAAAACAAGTTACAAGAGCATTGGTTACCTACAATAAGGCCAGTCATTGCTTATAAAAAGAACAAGAGTTTGAAACATTGTCAGTGTAATACAAAGTGTTCCAGAAAATTCTACTGACTAAGGCCAAGCTCCTGTCAGTCGTCAACCTAATGAAATATCATAGGTTTACTTTATTACAACAATTTATGATGGGCTATAAAGGTCTAAATGATATACCTGTTTTCAACATAATTAGAAACTTGTATCCATGGTTATTTTAGACAAGAAGATTTTCCCTGTGCCCGTGTGTTTTAGTGTTCATAAATACAATAAAGCTTTTGTCATTGTTCAGAAAAATAATTTGTATTTCAGTGAAATGGAATCCAAGCAGAAAATAGAGTTAGCCATGAGAAACGTCCAGATGGAACTGCGAGCTGCTCAGTCCACCATTAAACAGGTATTTATGTCAAACTGGTATGTGGGGGCTGTTTCCTTTCCTCTAATAAATGAATGATTATTGATGACTCGTCATTCATTCCTTGAGAACCAAGGTGGCTCTCAGTCTGACACAACATTTCCATGGATGACTTGTCATTTTTCTTGTATCAGTCAGTTGAAAGAAAAAAAATGTGAATGGATTTTTATCACTATCGCCCTAAGTGGAAGAGGTACCAGGTACTTGACAAAGGTTGGGGATTTCCTTTTTACACCTTTTATTGGACTTACTTTGGGCATAAGTTTTAGAAATAGCCCCCTGATGATAAGATAAATTGTATGTTTATTTGTTAAATTAACACTGAATTCTTTTATGTTACTAAACATTGAAACCAAAACAAAATTTCTTTCAATTGAAAAAGGAACATTTCATTCAAAAAGGTCTTCAGCTTTAATTGATAAATTCATTGATTAATGTTTTACCCTGCACTTACCTATTTGGCTTGTTGTTCGATTAAGTGGGTAGGGATGGGGGGGGGGGGGGGGAATGGGGCTCTTTTTGTTTGGAAGATACCCGAACATCAGTAGCAACCCTTACAAATAGGGCGATGAAGTGAAATCCCTGTCAAAAATTTTGTAAATTTTCTATGGGCTTTAATTGAAGCGATGTAAAGGAATAACACACATGTGAGCAGAGGCTTTTTATGCTTTTTTTTAATGACATTTTTTATGCTGTCATCCTGTGATTGGTTGATTAATATAACTTAATGAATGTTCAAATTTGTCGATATATTTTTTTAGTGCTCAAATTTTTTTTGTTTTCAAGCTTAATGATGAGAAACAAGATTTAGAGCGTCATTTAGCTCAGGAGAAGAGTGCTCGTGCTTTGTTGGAACAGTTGCAAGAGGAACAACAACGACGACTTCGTCAACATGACACTGGCAAAGATGGCAGTCAATCTGTAAGTGTAGATGCTTGTCATTATTGAAATATATCTTCTTTTCTCACGTCGTTATCAGCAATTTCATACCTAATGTAAATCTTGAAAAAGAAACTGTACCCATAGGGTTTGAAAGTTACCTATAAGATATCTAGAACCTGTTTCACAAAACAATGCAGATGTAATTTTTTGGGTAAGTGACATAGCAAGGTATCTCTACAGTATGGGCTGCTATGGCAGTTATGTAAACACTTACGCTACGTCGCTTTGTGAAACAGGCTCCTGGTGACAGATTACGCTATTAAGAACACTAGCGGTGACGTTGCATTTCCATTTGACATATTTTGTTCCACCTTAAACATCAAGTTAGTGCGAAAATTGACAGCACTGATGACAGGAAATTTGGGGAAATCTTGTGAGACTTGCACTTCATATTTCTCGTACAATTTAACTTTTTATAAATATTAACTTGTATATTTTCAAGTAAGTAAAGATAACAAAAAATGAAAACAAGAAAATATAAAATTAACAAACTAAATACTGTAACTTCAAAATCAATTTTACTTTGATTTTTAGCAAGAGCCTGAGCAAGATGTGGTAAGCCATATAGTGGTTTTCATACTAGTATAGCTATAATGGTGCTTGTCTTTTGGTCATGGAGTTTTAGTTGGTATTTATTTCAGCGCCCTTTTAAATATTTTTCTCTTGTTTTTTATATTTCCATGTAAATCATACAAGAAATGACTGTCACTAAATCGAAAAAGTAAACCTATATTTATTGGGAAATCACAGTATTAGTAAATAACCGTCACTGATAACCCTGAAAAAATTGTGGGCCAGGAAGAAAATCATACTCAAGACTTACCGTCCCACCGCTCTGCCAACTGAGCTACCGGCCCTGCTGGGAACGGCTCGCTCGTTAGATTATCTTAAATACACACAGAGCTTAAATCAAGCCCATTAGAATATGTTTGAGTGTCAGTTATTTACAAATTCAGGATATAAGCATATTATTTTGAATGTATGACAAATTCATTTTAGTGGAGTGTAGTTTAATAACTATATCATTTAAAAGTGGATATTGTCTGATATCGTTTGTACTTTTCAGGCAATTTGTGACAAGTAGAAAAATTAGGCTGAATTAATAAAAGCGTGCCACTGACCTTTCCTCAAAATATTTAAAATTTATGAACTATTTGGGTTTTTTTCTTAAATTTTTCAATATTGATATTTCATAGTAATGCGTTTTTCACTCTCTCACCTTATGTCGGAGAGTTGCCAGGTACCCATGAAAGGTTGGGGGTTTCCCCCTGGCAAAAGCTTGGACCATTCTACAGAGGTGTTTATTTAGTCAAATTGATAAGTGATCAGACATACAAACATGTATTCTTCCCTTTAACTTATCCAATGGCACTGATGTGTTTAGAAAGATAGCTGTTAAAATCAAGCGTCCATAAACTAACTGCAGTCAAATAACTATCTGCTGAAAAATGAGTTACGATGATAGTGATATTGATGGCCTCCAGTATTTTAACACTAATGTTTTGATTTGTCAGGATCAATCAGAAGACACTGTGGAGAAACTACGAGCTGAAGTATATACCCTCAAAGTAAGACTGTCTAGACATTTCCTTTTTAAACAGCATACAGCTGACATATCTTAAAAGTTACACGTTAGCACATCAGTGAAGATATTAGTTTATTTATCTAGTAAATTAAAAAGTAAAAGAGCAGTAGTTAAGGCTATATTTATTAATTCAAGAAGTTGGTGATATAAAATAAATTATTTGGGGGCTGTTTCCTCTAATGATTTAATCAGTATTGATGACTCTTCATTCCTGCCTTGAGAGCCTCAGTGGCTCACTCAGCAGTGTGATAGTCTCTCAGTCTGACGCAACCTTTCCATGGATGACTTGTCATTTTTCTTGTATCAGTCAGTTGAAAAAAAAAATTTGAATGGATTTTTATCACTATCGCCCTAAGTGGAAGAGGTACCAGGTACTCGGCAAAGGTTGGGGATTTCCTTTTGGAAGAGGTACCAGGTACTCGGCAAAGGTTGGGGATTTCCTTTTGGAAGAGGTACCAGGTACTCGGCAAAGGTTGGGGATTTCCTTTGGGCAAACAAGTCGTTTTCCTCCACCAAGCTTGTTTCCTCCCCCACCAAACCTGTCAAGTGAAATAAAACAATAATTCTCTCTCTTAGCTAAGACTTCTGTATGAAATATTTCCTGTAAATTTTACAAATATTTAAGCTAGGATAGTCCTCTTTTAGGATGTCTTGTTTGTGTCTGACAATGGAGAGATTTTCAATTTGACAATGTTTTATGCTGGTAAATATTGTGTGGAAATTTAATGAAGGTTGTCATTCTGTTATGCTTTCTTCAACATCTCCAGATGGAGTTAGACCGACAACGTGCTCGCTTCAAGGATGATCAATCTGTATTAACCAATGAAAATGAAGAATTACAAGGCAAGATTGAGGATCTCAAAAATGACTTGGTACGTGCTTATTTTTACATATTGATATACTTCTTGCTATTAGTGGGTAAAAATGTTTAAATTTTTGACTAGGTTATCGTGCAATGGCTGAAATATGGCAGTAGAAAGTTGAGGGTTTCGCCTCCAAAGCTAATAGTGAATAACTTAAACTGGATTTTGACGCCATGATTAAGATATACCAGCAGAAAGTGGAGACTCTTATTTGTGAAATGTTTCGACTAGATGTTCATCCAATTGCTGTGACTAGATTTTTCATACCAGTATAAAGTGAAGAGTTTCCACCAGGCACAGAGCCTGGTTTTCTCCTTCAAGTAACCTAACAATGCCTCCATATGAGCAGAATAATACAGTGTGGCACCAAACACCAATAAACAATTAATAAACCCAACCACATCCTTTGTTACTGGGTTTTCTGAGTGATATGTTCACTTGATCGTCCTATATATATATGGAGGAGTTGCCTGGTCGAGGGTTTCCTCTGGGTACAAAGCCTGGGTTCCTCTGCCTCTAAACCAAAATAATCTTGAGTAAAACATTAAAAGTCAATTAATCAACGTTATTGAGTAAACTGTATAATGTGTATTTCAGAAATTGAATGAAGAGGCCTTGACTCATGCCACCATGCAGTATAATGTCCAGTTAAGTTCCATGAGAACAGAAAACTCCATGTTAACCTCATCATTAGACAAAGAAAGGGCAGCTAAAGATAAACTGGAAGTAGAGGTAAGTTGTAAGAAATGTTTGAAACGTGAGTTCCATACTAATGGTAAAAAATTTAAGACATCAGACAGTTACACTTGACGAAGGCACCGATATAGGTGTCGAAAGCTCGTGTTGTTAAAAAACAACAAACCACGTGGTAATTTTTTACCATTAGTAGAGGTAAATATGTAAGTTAAAAAATGTATGGATGTTGCAATCATCATCATGGGAATTACTGAATTAGTTAATTAACCCTCACTGATTGACCAATCAGTGGTTATTTTACTAACTGTATGGATAGTTCTTTAGTTGACCTTTCTACCAGCTGCACGTGGCCAGCTTTAACGTTCAAAACATTTAGACAAACTGAGCAAAATAGCATTGTGACATAGTATTTATAATGTCACACAGTCAACACTCTGAGTTTGTCCAACCTTTGTGAACGTTTGACCAAGACATGTGCTGCTTGCGAAGAGGTCGATTCGTTTAATACGGCTCACCAAGAATTCGAAACTTTTCATTCCATATTCAAGCCAACGTTTTATGTCTTTTTGGCTGTTCTTGAATGCTTTCAGAGAAAGGTGATGTTAAGCAAGTTAAACTACATGTACATGTAGGAATAGTCTTCAATACTGCTTGAGTTAAAGACGAATGCACAAAATAATTGAAGGATTTATCAACAGGAATATTGAGTTATCATTTTACAAGGGAGGGCCTACTTGAGTCCATCTTTATCTTGTCTTGCAGTCACAAGCTTTCACAGAACATATTTCCCAGGGTTTTTTCTATAGTTGATCTCAACCAATTACAATACATTGTTTGTTAACAGTTGGAATCTATGAGAAACAGACAGCACACTGCAGCTCTTGAGTTAGAAAGAAGTCAACAAGCTAGGAACGAAGCTGAAAGGTATAAGACTTTCTTTAATATTCTTTTTTCGCTCAAAAATTCTACAGTTACTTCACAATTCAAGTTGATGGAATTCTGAAGTCTAATTTATTGGATAACGCTATTCACAATGTAAGCAGTATTTCAGAGGTTGGATCGGTTTTTTAGCGTACAACAAATGGGCTAATGATAAAAACCGTGAAACCCCCAAATTGTTTATCTGTACAGTCTACCAATAGAAAATCAGCCACTGCCATATACAGCTGATACACTGTTCAGGAACTCTCATATCTGTGTTCTATAAGGTCGACATCAAAAATCAAGTAACAAAACTGAATGGTGCATGTAAACCAGCTAGTAGCAATAGACTGTTTGCTTAATGGCGTCATCTATGTATGTTGAGGGATCATCATGGCTGACAGAATGTATTCTGCTCTGAAAAGCATAGGCGTATGGTCGTGCTTGTAGGTATAAGAGCCTGTAATGAAGCGGTCACTTCAAACAAGATACCTCAAATATCCCATAATTTTTCGAGTGACATCATTAAGCTTCAGGATATTTATTAAATATTTAATCCAACCCCTGATAGTATTCTCTTATTTTTTGGGATTACACTTTCTAGAAAAATGGCAGAAATTCTTCTACCGATTTTAGGTGAGGCCCGGAACAGAAATCGAACCCGGGTCCCAGAGTATGGCGACTATCGCCAGCACTAAATATCGGCTGTCTTATCCATTCAGCCAATCGGCAAACCCTTGATACTAATATGATTATAAATTTATACCAGAGATTTGTTTCTTTCAGGGTACATCAAAGGGAGAAAGAAGACTTGAGCAAACAACTAGAAAGAAGGGAGCATGAACTTAATACTACTAAGGATAACCTACAGGTATTACATCTTTTATGACTTTGGGGGCCTCGGTGGCGAGTCGTTTACAGTGATAGTTCCTCAGTCTGACACAGGCCTTCTATCGATGCCGCACAGGTTCAAATCCCAGTGAGACCAAATAAAGATTTTAAAATTTCTGAGTGGATTTTTCATCGCTGCAAGAGTTGCAAGGTACTAGCCGAAAGTCGGGGGTTTCCTTCGGGCTGAGAGCACAGTTATCTCGCCCACTAAACCTTGCAACGCTGCCATATAAGTGAAATAATCTTGAGTGCGGCGTAAAATACCAATCGATCAATCTTACATGACTTCAATACAATTGTAAGGGGAGATTGCCATGTCAGTTACTGACAGCCCTGTGTCAACACTCTTTTTTTTAACATGGCCTTGCTGCCTTTAGTTATGATATATGTTTTACCCTTTTAAAACCTTCCCAAATGAACTGTTGTAGAAATAGCAAAGCTGGTGAAATTTCTCAATAGTTGACAAAGGTTGGGATAATTCCATAAAATTGTGGGATTGATTTTCTGAAAACTTTTTATTATTTATTGGACATGTATAGTTATTTATTCAACAAATAATAAGAGAAATTAAGAAATGAAAGCTTATCTAACTGTTATTTTATTTATTTATTACTAGACCATGCATCAACGGGCCACAACAGCTGAGTCTAAACTGACTTCAGTTGAAAATGAGGTATGTGTCTTCAAATATAAAGTGTAAAAATAATTTTATTTTATGGATTATCTTTCAATACCACCAACGAAAGGCGTGGAATTTCTTCTAGCCATAGACCCCCCTCCCTCCAATAAACCTAGGCTCAGTCGGCAGAGGGATAGTCTCTAGATTAGGTCTGCCATCAATGGGTCACGAGTTGAATAAAATTACTCAGTCACTTAGCTACTCGCCAAAGATTGAGGATTTCCTCTGGGCAAGGAGCTTGGTTTCCTCCCCCACTAAACTTGGCAATAAGTGAGATAATCTTGAGTGCGGCGTTAAACATCAATCAATCAAACCAATAAACGTAGCAGTGCATTGATACACGTGACAAGCTCCGGATTCGACACTAAACACTAATCAATCAAAGATCTATAATTTGCCACAGAGCATGGTTTAATCAACCGTTAGGACCAGAAAGTCAAATAATCTTAACTGGCCCAATGTTCATTTAAAATGAAATTGTTTTTGACAAATGCCTGTCTTTCCATCACCACATGTCTTAATAGTGTTTAAAATTTGACTCTTGTTTTAGTTGCACATGAACTCGTCTTCCCTGTTGGAGAAGAACTCTTTATCATCCCAGTTACAGAGAGATTTAGACCAACTAAAATCACAGTCAAACACTGTGGAAGAAAACTACAGAAAGGAAAAGGAACAAGTTAATACACTTCAGGTTAAATTGGAATCTGCACAGGACAGGTGTGTATTGACAGTTGTTTATGCAGCCATAAAAAAGCTCTTTAACTTTGATCACTGTATGATCGCCACATGACCTTAGCTATTGAGTGGGATGCTGAGGGCCGATGAGTTAAAATCATTAATTGTATCCCTACTCTACATCTTCATTTCATTAAGGGGGCATGATTGGACAAAGTTGGTAGAGATATAGTCTCTTAACTCCAACACAAGCCCTTCCATCGCTTGGCTACGGGTTTGAATCCCTCTAAAAAACAAATATTTATGAGTGGTTATTTTACTTTTTATAACCAATATGTGGAAGGTTTGCCAGGTACTTGTGGAAGGCCTGGGGTTTCCTCCGTGCAAGCAATTCTTTTTCCTCCCGCAGTTAATATAAGTAAAAAAAAAGGAAATAATGTTGGGTGTGACATAAAACATCAATCAATTATTTTTAAATAGTACCTAGGTTGTATGTTTTGTTTGCAGAGTGAATTCGCTTCAACATGAAAACCTGACATTAAAACAACAACTTGAGACTCTTCAGCATTCATTAAATGAACGAACGGGAATGGATATCAATGAAAAGTTCACTGCCATGCTGTCTTCCCTTAAATCCGACCATGATAAGGTATACCAAACAATTTCATTCAGAAAAAATATTAGCAACATAATTGATGAAAAAGGCTTTGTTTTTAAAGTTTTTCAGAAAATAGCAATAAAAGTTTACTGTTTGAGCAAAAATAGCAATGATATCCCAATTGTGTGTCTTTGGTTAGCTGGTTGTTAGGTACCCGTGGGAAGTTTTAATAAATTTCCTCCCCAAAAACCTAAAACATCTACATATATAAGAGAAATAATCCTGAATATGGTGAAAAAAGTCAAGCATCCATCAGGATCTAAAGAAATAATTTGCTCCATAGGCCTTTAGTGCTTTTCTGATGAATTTCCAATTTCATTCAGCTGTGCCAGAAATCTCATGAGAGTTGAACATTTATTCCTCCTATTGGAGAGGGCTCACCAAGGGAGATAACTTTTCCTTTATAGAAATGCTATTTATATAGCAAAGATTATTATATTTTAACTATTGTTACTTCATCTGTAATTTTAGAGTCGTTCCTCCTTGGAAGAGAAGACAAGTTCCATGTCGGAGATGTCAAACAGACTGAGAGAAGAGTTACGTAACTCTGACAACAAACGTATGAATCTAGAACAGGAATTACGTCGTCTCAATCAAGATTATAATGATGCTATGAAGAGGTGTACATCAGCCGAGACTTCATTAGAAATTCTACAAAGAGTGAGTTTTCTGTAGATAAATATTAAATATGGAAGGTCGTTTCCTTTAGGCATTGAGCTTGGCTTTCTTTCCCAATAACCCTAAAAAAAACTCAGCCGTAAAATGGAATAAGGAAACAGCAATCTGTCATTCTCTCGTGTGAAAATTGTGAAATGTGTACTGATTTTGTGCAATAAGTTACTAAAGAAGAAAGTGATACATTTTTATCAAATATTTTTGCTATCAATCATAAATTGGATTGATTGATTGATTGATTGTTTGGCTCTATGCTAGAAGGAAACCCACGACCTTCCGGTGGTAACTGGCAACCATCCATTAATTGGAACATAGTTACATAAATAAAGCTCTTTGAAATATTGTACATGTCACTGACATTAAGCCTTCCATCGTTAGGAAAGTCGGAAAAAAATTTGGGGTTTAATAGCATCTGGATTATTTTATAGCTAACAATTGTGACAAAGATTCATCTCAATTTTGTTATTTCTTAGGCCAAAAATCAGTTAGAACAGGAGCGTAATCAATATAGACTAGAATCAGAAAAATCCACACAGAAATACCAAATAGCCCATGAGAAGACAATGGAATTGCAGGGCCGTATTACAGAACTTGTTGACCGCTTGGAACGGGCTGAGCATACGTCAGTAGTCTCTTCACAACAACTGGCTCAGAGCTCAGCAAATGTACAGGCATTTAATAAGTCCAAGGTAAGCAAGCTTTATATCCGTTTCTTCCCTTTTAAACATCTACAAGCTCATTGGGGATGGAGAAAAGTAGCTCGGAACCAACAAGGTCTGGAGTCCCCCCTCTGGAAATGGAAGCTGGTTTCTTCACTCAGTAAATCATGTCCATACCAAAGTCAGCTGGGAATGCCGTATGAATTGGTTGTCTTGTACAGTTTGAAGCATACCCAAGCTTGGAATTCTGTTAGGCTGACAAATTTACATTGTAGGAAACCAGCATTAAAACTGGACATTTGTTAACTGATAGCTATATGCATGCTGAACTTCATGCTACTACAACCTAATATGCATGAGTGTCAATCTGGGATAGTTTTAAATCTGTATTTATTTGGACTCATCTCATGAGTACATTTTGCAATAATGGTTTGATCTGGTGCTGTTTTTATTACATTTCCGACTCTGCTACTTTGACTTGTTGATACAGCTGTTTAAATCTTGTGATCATGGCTTTAAGCTAACAGGTTTGATTGATATTCACCTCTGTGATTTTATCTTTTCTCTGGCTATAAAGGATGAAGATTATCATGCAGTATGTACATTTATGTTTGTCTAACTTCTTCATATTGTCAATAATCATCTCACTTTTGTAGTCCAGCCTTAACCTGTAGAATATTTTCCCCTTGTCTAACCAGCCTTGCTTTTGTCACATGATTATTTTGCTTGAATGATTTTTATTTTACTTAACCTGTAGAATGTGTTTTCCCTTTGTCTAGCCCAGGCTTGCTTTTGTCACATGATTGTTTCCCTCATGGTTTAACATATTATCAATTATTTTTATTTTACTTTTGTAGATTAGTCTTAACCTGTAGAATATTTTCCTTGTCTAACCAGGCTTGCTTTTGTCATGTGATTGTTTCCCCTTGTGATTTAACATATCACCAATTAACCTTTACAAAGTTATTCCCCTTGCTTGCTTTTGTCACATGATTGTTTTGCTTTGATGATACATCACACATCTATAACCAATTGACCAGCTAAACGCTGGAAGGCTGGATAAACTCAACAAAATGTCTGACGAATTTAAAATGTAATTTCACAAAGTCACCCACCTGATTTATCTTTTCGAACATTTGTGGTTTAGACAAAAGTAAAATTTATCAAAACCGAGTACATTTATGTTGTAGACAAAAGTAAAATCTCTCAAACCTGAGTACATTTATGCTGTAGACAAAAGTATAATCTCTCAAAACTTAGTACATTTATGCTGTAGACAAAAGTAAAATCTCTCAAAGTTGAGTACATTTATGTTGAAGACAAAAGTAAAATCTCTCAAAACTGAGTACATTTATGTTGAGGACAAAAGTAAAATCTCTCAAAACTGATGTGGATGTTTTTATTCCATAAAATCTATTCATAATTCCATACACAATATGCCTTAAGTTTACAGTCACTCAAAACAATTATGGGATATATGCAGATGTCTGACTTTGTAATGGCCACAAGCCTTGTAATGACATGCTTGACTGCACACCTATACTTTTCAGTGTAGAAATTCTTCTCACCTGCTATGTTTTCCCTTCTTATATCCCGATGACGTCATAAATTGGTCTATTGTGTTATATTGCTTGCATATCCCCGTGATCAGCTTGCCACTACACAAATCACCAACTAGCTTACTCATTTTTTCTAACTTATGACCATTTGAGAATTTCTTTTAATTTATTCATGTTTTGGGGAAGTCTCATGCAACTATTTTGCATTAATTCAATTATGTTAATTCTAATTCAACCCAAGTATCTTTGAATCTAATTATTTGTGTGGGATATTTGCAAAGTATTAAAGGGAAAACTCCTTGGGCTGTCTGTTCAAAAGTTTGGTAAAGTTTGGACCAGGTTTAACTTAAAAAGTGTTGCAACTGAATTTCTTTGGACGTCATAAGTCTGGCTCAAGTCTCGTGGACTTTTAACAGCATCCTCGATTTCGGTGTGACGTCACAATAGCTAAAAACAAGAAGGTGGTTGAAAACAACTACTCAGTGATGGCTTGCACAGCTGGAACAAAATGGCGCACACTGAGTTGTTTTCAAGCACGATCTGACATCTGTGTGGGTTTGGTTTTGGAGACCATGTGATCTGCAGTGCCCGGATGTCCGAAATCAAGAATTGCTCTTTTTATTATGCAGATGTATTTTTATGCAAACCTTGTTCTTTTTGGCTACATTTCCTCATACATTTTCCATTTCTGAAGACTAAAATAACAAGGGTTTCAATTGGATTTACCTTCTTTCTAACCCTCTGGTAATTGTTTTGTTTTTCTTTAGGAGGAAATGGAAGATAATGTCCATAAACTTCAGTTAGAATTAGCAAAAACCGAGCTGGAGTTAAAGCATGAGAAACAGAGGGGAGATCTGTTACAGAGAGATCTGGATGACTCACAGAAGGTCAGTTTACTGGGAAAAAAACTTTTTTATAACAGTTTACTTGAGCTGCTTTACTTGTTCTAGTCCAGTAGAGATGCCTTATTTTTTCTGATTCAAGTTTATCTTAGACTTATGACATTTCAGCTGAAATTATTTTTGTAATAAAAGTCTATCTAAAAAACCCACACACTAGCTAACATAATGATCTTAATTGCTTATAAAACTGCATAGGTTTTCACCCATTGTTGTCAATTTCAATAGCTTAACTGCTTTTTTCCAGTTAAACTACAATGTCGGCTTGATAGCAGCTATTAATATATCTATTTCTATAGGTACGCAGTAGTTTAGAGGCTTTATGCTCTAACCTCAAATCAACAAATGCCCATCTGGAAGACAAACTAGGGGTAAGTGATTGTATCTTTGAACACATACTTTCTTCTTTTTGATTTCTCGTTTTTCAAACTAATCAAGATTTTTTTTTAACATCTTGATAACTTAATGTTAAAAAAAGCTGTTCTGAAGGTTACGGCTGTTTTATATTCTATTTCGTTCCTTCCCACAATCTGTTGGTTTATGTATAAATTTGATTTCAAACAGGAGGTGGAAGATGTTACAGTTGATTATTTAAATGATGTGAGTTTATTGGTGTTAGATAGCTACCCTAGAACTGCATGTGCCTTGGCTATAGTTTACATGTAGATCTTCCTACATACCTATTCTCTTTCTGATAGCTGTAGTTGTTACTCCCTCTTCAATATTAATCATTAGCCTCTGTGTGTCCATGCAGAAACGTATCTTGCATGACCGCTCAAACTTCTTGGCAAAACCTGTTAAGTTTTCAGTCTTTGCTTACATTTAGTATATATCAACAAAAGGTTGCATATAGGCCCCAGTGTCTCAGTGAGTTAATAGTTTCTCACATTGTCTCAATCCTTTAAAGTGTGTTTTTATTTTATTTATGTGGAAAAGTTGGTTGTAACCTGCCAAAGGTTAGTGTTTTCTCCATGGAGATGAGTCTAGTTTCTTCCCCCACCATATCTGGCAACGCCGCCATATTAATGAAATAATCTTGGATGCGGCACAAAACATCAATCAATCAATCTATTTTGAAGGGGTATCAGTGACATTTACTTTCCAAAGGTGGAGAAAAACACTCAGTTTTCTCCTCACTCTATACCTGGCAATGCTGCTATATAAGTGAAATAATCTTGAGTTCAATGTAAAACAATTAAGAATCAATTAACTACCAAAAGGTTGCAGATTTCCCTAGACCGTAGAGTTTTTTTTTTTCCTGCTTGAATTTAATTTGATTTTCCTGTTTAATTCCAATAGAATAGGTCTGTGACAAGTCTGAGTTAGGCTATGTTCTAAATAAGGGATGTAATCTGTTATATGGACTCTCCTTTACCAGTATTATATTGTAGACAACCCATAGATTTAGTTTACTTCTAGAAGTACATGTATACACGTAGTGAGTTGGACACGGCATATCTCCCCTCCCTGCTCTCAGTGCAACCTATCTTTTTCTTTGTATATTTCTATAATTGTAGACTCTTTTTACAACCAGTGTCCATCTTTGTTTTGTTCTAAATTAGGCAATTGTTTTTTTCTTCGAATTAATTTTAAAAAGGCAAAGTTAAGATTACAAAAAAAGATTAAATGTCTGGTCATTCAATAAGAAAATCATATATTAGAAATGTTATCTTGAGTTAAATTCTTATAGACTTGAGAATGTCTGATTACAGATTTTATAGCTCAGTGGAAAATCCGGGAATCCTCTTCATTCTGTAATCTATTTGTCTTAACTTTTTATCGTTTATCTAATTTCCATGAGCCCTCTATGTTAATAACTGTGTGCATGCTAGGACTGCTTTGTGCAACGTTCATAATTCAACACGGCTATAGGCTATGCTGCAATGTTTGCAACACTAAGAAGCAGTATCAACAGCAAAAATATTAAATAATGCTATGCTATATTTAGTGGTGTGTTTTATAATTCACTGGTATTCATCATATTTCATTCATAGTGCATTCTCTTGCATCTTTGCTTATGGATTTCAAAGGACTTGTGCTCTCATTATTTCCTTGTCTCTTTTTCTAAATATTTTAGGCATAGTCAACATCCATGTTACAACCCAATAGCAATGCCCTGCCTTAAATAATTATAGAGTTTCTGCATCTTTACATCCTATGATAATGTTTGTGTTATAACCCTGCATGCATAATGTTAAACTGCATGTGACAATATCATTCATAGGAAGAGACCGCTAACAAAACTGTCCTACATCAGGAAGCTGAGGATAGCAAAGACTTGTGGGAAAAAGAAGTTCTCTCACGCTCAAAACTAGGTCTGAGGGTAAGTATGCCGATAAAAATACACGTCCCCATTGTGAGTTGTAGACAGATTCAGTTTTTTAAATTTCACCGAAGTTTTTTACCTCCAAATTCAGTTTTGAACTCAATTTTGCTAACCAAAGTTCTATTGGTAGATCAATGGACATGTATGAATCCCTATGTATAATCAAGTACACATTGCTCTCTTCCAAAATTAAATTTTATTGCACCATCTGATAAGTGAAATAATCTTAAATACAGGATAAAACTACAGGTATTCCATCAACGCTGTGGGTCAGCTAGCAGAGCGAATATCTCTCAGGTACCAGATGAACTTCAAGGGTGTCTTCTGGGCAGAGATCTCAGCTTCCTTCCCTACTTAACCTGGCCCCCATATTAATGTTTTATAGCAAACAATCATATCTTCTGTAAAATATATTTACAAACTGTTAGGGAACAGAAATTAGTCCTAATATCCCCCTTTGTAAAAGCTCCCCTTTCATTAACCACCAAAGTGGGATTATCTACAAGAACAAGCAGAAGAGAGGACAAAATTGGTAACAATGATGTGCTTTTGTAGTTTTTCTTGCATTGAAACAAAGTACATGCATGGCTTGGTTGTTATTGCTTAAAAATGTTATCTATGCATCTTGATTTTTTTTTTCATATTCAAGTTACACATTTCTTCATTGAAAATATTACGTGTAATCACTGATATGATATTTATTTACCCAAAAAGACAAAAAGAATACAATTTAGAACAAAAACTTAATGGTAGAGCAGGAATAAAGCTCCAGGGATCCTGATGCCAACTTTGGCCCGTTGTAAAGCTAAAGTGACTCTGGTTGGGCTTTTTAAGAAGCAAAATTGGACAAAGTTTCTGTGCATTGTCTGAGTCAATCCAAAGACTGTATGTTTTGCATATCCTGTCATCAAGATCATTTTGTTCTCATATTGCCTTCATGTGCTGCCAAATACCATGCTGAAAAGGTTGTCCAAGGTGTTGCACAAAAGCACAACAGCAAAGAAAAAAAATTAAAGATAAATTTCTATCTATGTAATGCAGTATGTTATGTACATAGCTCTTTCTCTCTCGTCAACCCTTCTGGTATGGCACCAGGACACCATTCAATTTGCCATTTGAGGTAAAGCTAATGTTGTTTCTAACCACACCTTTCCCAATTATCCCTGTTCAAAATCATACAGTGGATGCCTTCGAGTGTCTCTTCCGCAGAATAAGCTTATAGGATGTCTAGGAAAAACTGCTTGTGGCCAGAAATTGAATAGATAATAAAATGATCTAAATATCTCGGGTACTTCTGTTGCTTATTGTGACCTTGATCCCGCCAAGAGGGGGCCTTGGTTTTTCAGTCAACAGTGATCTAATCTTACTTGACACAGGCCTTCCATCAATGCAATCTAGCCTAGAATCCCACATGTCGGTCAGGTTTGAAATCAATCTACATGGGAATATGATGCAGCATATATTGATATATTGTGCAGCGCAATTAAATCCTGATGACCGAAAGTTAGTTCTGGACAAGCGGCGCAGCGTTAGTTTTTACTTAACTGCCATTGCAAAATATCTTTATATAATGGATTGCTGAGGCAGTTACATTAAAACTTACGCTACACCGCTTTGTGAAACAAGCTCCTTGTGTTTATATTGATATGTGATATTCCCAATGAACTATATGCGTGGAATGGACACGTCTCATTGGCTGGTTTGGATCTGACTTTGTAAAATGTGCCGCCATTGACAGTTGATAAGCGCGTGCAGAACAGATCTGGATAGACGCTCCACTATCTCCTGGTAATGGCGGCATTCGAAACATATCAAGCACCACGTGACCTCCGTTCCACGCATATAGTTCATTGGATATTCCGATTTGTTGTTGTTGTACAGATTGCTCAGCTGGATCGTCAGAAACAGGAGGTTACGGCACAACTAGATGAGGTATGTTTGATCTTATTTGAATTCTGGTTTCTTATAATTCTATGTAGAAATAGACATTGCATTTCTCCCTAAAATGTAAGTGGAGCGATTAACCAAATATATTGTCAAATGTTCCCTTTTATTTAGTAAATCGATTGAGCAAGGAGAAATTAATGAAGACTGTTAAAAATTATTATATAGAAAACTCTACGCTTCTTAATAATTTTCTAAAATAGAGCTTGGATTTGGCATGTTGCTGGGGACACCATGTCACGATAATAACTTGATTTGAAGTAGCAGGGTAAAACAAATTACCGCTTGTCTTGTCATAAACCAATCCACCTTGTTACGTATTGGAGAAAAAGCATATTGGTATATTATTGAACCTGCTCTGAAATTGGAAGGTCACAAGTAAAAAAAAGAAACCATGCGCATTTAAAAAATCCCCCATCTATTTCAATTATTTGTGTTAAACTTAGTGGCAAACTAATTGGTGTTTCTTAAAGTTTGTCAACTGCATGCTTACAATAAAATTTGCTGTGGATTATGAAAGACTGATCTGATTTCAAGTATCACTGATGCAATTCATTTCTTGGTTGTATCCTGATTTCGAAAGTTATCTCCCTTGACAAGAATTGTCATTTACTTCCTCCTTAATAACCGATGTCATTTTTGTATCAGGAAAAACGGAAAGTTCGTAAAGCGATAGAAGCCAAGAGAATAGCAGAAACCAAGCTGGAGGCTGAAGTTGACAAGTAAGTGGGGATTCATGATAAACCATTACGGTTTAGAGTATGCTTTTTGTGACATTTGCATTGTAGGTATTTAACCCCATTTCCATGTTGCTGGCATTGTGACATGCTCCTGTTGTATTGCGTTTTAGACAAAAGGAAACAATTTCAATGTTAGATTGATCCAATAATTCAAATTTACTGTCATTTTGTCACCCATGGCAATTACTGCGGAGACATGAATCCTTAAGGCAAAAGGATCCATTGTCAGAGTTTGCATACAGTTGTTAATGTTATATAGTTATTAAAAGGATTATGCAAATGTCTAAAGAAATGAGTAAATATGACATCTATTAATTTTATATACTCAATAATTCTACTCATTATTCAAAATGACTAATACTACAATGATATATATGAAAGATTATGCCTTAAACGTGTCTTATGCACACCCATTACCTTAACAATGAATGTTTCTGGCTTAATTGTTTGGTTTCCTCCCCCCACTAAACCTGGCAATGCCTTCATATAAGGGAAATAATCTTGAGTGTTGCGTAAAACATCAATCGATCAATCTGACTTAATTGACTGTGTGGCTTTTATTTTGTAAATTTGTTCTATAACTTTCTCTATTTTCCTTGCTTTTTCTTTAGAAACGCCCAGTTACAAAAAGAAATAGGACATTTAAGGGCTTATCTGAAGTCTGCTAAAAAGAAGTTAAAGGTGAGTGGATGGATTTTGTTTATACACCTAGAAGTGTACAGACTCGTTTTTATTGTTGACTTTCTTCACTTCCAGACATTCCCGCACATTTCTCTCCTGTAACGTCCCACTTTTAGTTAGCTATCTGTTCCAGGACTCCAGCGCAACAGTCACACCAGTAAACATTTTTTAATCAAACTAGTTCAGATAGATTGAGGAAGAATAGGATTATGCTCAAACTAGTTCACATAGATTGAGAAAGAATAGGATTATGCTCAGTTTTGTACAATGTGATTGCTCATATTTCAGAAACAATTTGCAGTTGTGCCAATTAACTTAAGCCTTCTTTCGATAGATTGAAGGTTCAAATCCCATTCAGCCCTAAACAAAAATTTACAAAAATCCTGAGTGAGTTTTAGCTTGCATGGAAGGTTTCTCAGATACATGTTGATGATCTGGCATTCCTGCACCCAAAAAGTCTGCTTTGCTCCCCCACTTAACCAGGCATTAAGTGAAGTAATCTTAAAGTGACAATGTGTCAAAATTCAAACTTTTTTCATAAATTCTAATTGTCAAGAAAAGTTGAGCATTTGAAGAACCTTGAAAACTAAAGGACTACCTTTAAATAAAAGTCAGTAACATGTATGAACCAAAAATGTGTGCAATAGTGAACAAAATTCAAATAGCCTGGATGTATGAGTGTGTTTAAGGGTTGTTGTCTAGAACAACTGCCTCAACGTACTTCTGTGGTTTGGTAGCTCTTATTTTGTACATGTTGATAAAAATGTTGAACAATTAGGTAATTAAGTAGTAAGGAAACTCTGAAAATATTTATGGTGTAATCTCAATTAATTCTCCTGACGATGACTTAATTAAAGTCAAAATATTGAGATTACACCATGAATGAGTTTCCTTACTACTTTATTATGTTAAGTTGTTCAGTGGATCAAATAAATTAGGTAATTCTGTTTCAACGAAATGTTCCCATTAAACACAGCAAAGAACATCAATCAATTGAAAAAAAAAGAGTTATCGAAAACCATTCTCACTTTTTATTACAGGAAAATCTTCAAGCATGTTATGTTTTACATTATCGTCAATCCATATTCAATTAATAGCATGAAGTCTGTTTATATCTATATATACTTGTCAATATGCATGAACCTTTTAATATGTTAATTTCAGTTAAATAACATTGATGATGTGAGTAGTAATCCATTTTTTATAATCTCACTTCTTGGGGTTTGTTTGTTTTGGGTTTTTTTGGTTGATATGCTAGCCACACAGTATATCCACTCTGTAGACATTTTATAATAATTAATTTTATATGTTTTGCCAAATGTGAATGCATTCCGGCTCAAGCTTTCACAAGTTGAAGAAAAAACTTTGATTTAAAGAAACGTTATTACATCCTCGTAGAAGTCTCAGTTTCAGTTTTTTTTTTTCAAATTTATTGATTAATTGAAGGAAACACAGATATTAAACTGATGATAATTTTTTTTAAATTATGCATTGACTTGTTTGGACATCAATTTGGGAGATATAATAATTGAAAGAAAAAAAGATTGTTGAAGATGTATACAGAGTGCTTATACTGTTTCGTTTTTGTTTTTTGGTTTTCTTTTTAATTTTCTGTTTTATACTTGTTATTATTAGCTTTTTGCCTTTTAATTCTGTGTTAGTTATGTTTAATTTTTCTTTTTTTTTCTGCATGTGCTTTTGTGTAGTTCATACTGGCCTCTCATCTATGTAGCTCCTCCCACTTAACCTCTGACCTCTCTAACACTGATACAAATCTGTCAATCAAACAGGTAATAGCTAATAGACGACCAATCAGCAGCCACTAAGTAACGACATAGAATTAATGTTATGCGGAATTTGTAAATGTGTCTTTGTCTGTTACTGTACTTAACAGGATCATGTGTCTTTCAACAGATTTATATACGTTGAAATATTTCTCTGAATATCTGTATGTTCAAAACTTTCTTATTATATCCATGCTGAATGAATTTTTATTTGGGTCGGGAGAGGGGACCATAATAATGGTCTATAGCGGTAAAAATAAAAGACTAAGTTAAGTTAGACGTAAATCAGTGTTTAAACTATACTAACTTACGCCTTAGACATAACCGGTTCATGTTGTAGGCCTACATGTATGAGCAAAATAATGCCAGCCTTGTAAGACATGCCCAGTGGTTGAGTGGCAGATACAGCAAACCCTCCACCAGTGGGTTGTAGGTTCAATCCCCATAAGCAATAATCAAATATTATGACAATTTTCTGGCGCTGTTTTTAATTGTGTGAAAGCCAGCCACCAATAAACAATGACGAACCAATGCCATAGTGCCCTCCCATAACCCCGTCTATATCACTTGAAAATAAGCAAGCAATTCAATTCATTCCCTACAAAAACATTTTCCCATTACATATATTCTGATTGGCTTTTAAACTTGATTGTCCTATGGGGAAGAGTTGTTAGGTACTCTATCAAAGTATGGGGGTTTCCTCTGGGCAAACAACGGGGTTTCCTCTGGGCAAACAACCTGGTTTCCTGCCAGACTGAAACTGGCATATAAAGGCACCATACAAGTGGATAAGTGAAAACAACTTGAATGTTGTGTAAAACATCAATCAATCAAACAATTTAGTCAACAAAACTGAGAAAGTTCTTGTCATTTTGACTGATTATCCCATCCATTTAATTCTAAGCTGAGTGAACTACAGAACCAGTTACAAGAGGAATTGGATCATAAAGACCTCTTGCAGAGTAAGAACAGAACGTTAGAGTCTCTAATCTCTCCCAGCAAGGCATACAAAATGGATAAAAACCAGCGGTCATTGAATGGAGGAGAATCATACCTCTTCCATAGGGTAAGGATACATGAATGAATGTTTCTAAAGAACGTTGATGTTAAAATTACAACGGAATACTAAAGAAACCTGTGTTTGTGTGACCCTTTGTGTGTTCACCTTTTATTTTATTTTTTTTTTCAAGTTTGATACATTCACACTAACATTTTGACGGACTTTGCCCAGAGTTTTCCTCCGGGCAATAAACCCACTACTAAACCTAGCATCGCCGCCATATACGTGAAATAATCTTAAGTGTGGCTTAAAACATCATTCAATCAATTAATCTGACCAAAGAGCCCCATTTTTTCCCCTAAATAAATCTGCCAATTCTGTCATTTGTACTTCACTATGATTATGTTGTTATTCTCGAAATCGCCTAAAACAATTGTTTCCAAAAAAGGGCTACAGGTTAGATCAGATATTTCTTTTCCTAAGCCCATATTTTATCATATGACATTGGTCATAGTTTAAAACCAAGATGGTGGGTTGCCATGGTGATTGTCGTCACACTTCAGCTCTCTATGCTCATACAGAATTGAAAACCTGAATCTGCTGTAGCACCTTGTAATGCTTCTAACAACTAAATTACATATAATATCAAGTAATAGGCATCTCCGTCAGCACCACATGTCCTGCCCAAATGTTCAATAAGGTTAGACACACTCAGCAAAATACAGTAAGAATTCCGCTAATTCAAGGACAAGCAATGTGAAGATAACACATTATTAGACTGCTTTCTGCCATGTTTGGTCTAAAACAACAACAATAGTGATTGCTCTATAGGATTATCGGTCGCTCCATGCAGGAGGTAAGACACCCAACGAAAAGTCTCCAACTTTTAGAGTGCTTTTCGTAATGTTTTGAGTACTTGAATTAGCAGAATTCTTACCGTAACTCTGTCACGTCATATTTGTAATATCATGAATCCAACACTCTGGGTTTGTCTAACCTTTTCGAACGTTTGTAAACCAGTGAATGTGTGGCATTAACATAGGGAGCTGGCTGAGAGGCAAATTTGTGCAATTAACCATCAGTAGAAATATATCTTGGTAAAACATTATTATTGTGCTAGAGAACTAATGCTTTAATATCTCTATACCATCTTAGTTTTACTTACTGCTTAGACCTACTCCACTATTTAAGGAGGGGCTTTAAAATAAATATATCTCAAGGTTAATGTTAATTATTACTATTTCTATGTGTACTCTAGAGTAGAGTAGTATATGTGGAGTGAAATTTACTACAAACTGCTACGTTTTGTTTAATTTCTTTACTGTAAAACCAAATCAGTATCCAACAAAGAAAAGAAATACTTTGTTCGTATCGAAAGCCTACTTTCTTTCGCTTATAAAACTGGTATAGGCAAAATATGGATACTTATCAAGGATGGATGTAAAATTTGAGATTTTTAGGGACACTTAGGAAGAATGCTGTTACAACAATCAGGAACACCTTGCAAAATTGTGTCTTTGTGTCAAAAATATCTTAGGCTGATCAACTTATGCAGGATGGTTGTAAAGTAACGATAGGAAGTTGCCATTCTTGCCATGAGTCTCGTATCGAGTGGTCGCGGGTTCAAATCACACTCAGTCCAAGACAAATTTAGGAGTGTGTTTTTTTTTATTTGATAGTTGTAGAGTTACCAATTTTTCCACCAATAGTGAGGGTTTTCACTTGAACGACCTATGTGGGATGGTTGCCAGTTACCACCGGAAGGTCATGGGTTTCCTCCGGGCATAGAGCCTGGTTTCCTCCCATAATAAGACTGGCAACGCTGCCATATAAGTGAAATAATCTTGAGGGTGGCGTAAAACACCAAACAACCAATCAATCAATCAACCTCCAGTTGAAGAGCTCGGTTTCCTCCCCCACAAAACCTGGCTATAAATAAAATTACATTGATTGCTGCAATAAACATGGATGTATAATTTGGCCAACAAGCCTTTATAATATTTTTCTAAAGATTTTTATTTCTGTTCACTTTATTACAGCAGTTGCCAGTAGAGAATGGATTTAGTGATGATTTTGAAGTAGCTCAAGCTAAACGCGAATTAGAAGCTAAATATCGTATGGAACTCAATCGTAAACTGGAGGACGTGAATCGATATTTAGAGGAGCAAGCACAGGCGAGGGATCGATTAGATTATGTGCGCAACAACAACGAGACCAGTCTTAAGGTCGAGAAACGCAAACTAGAGGTAAATAGACAAACTATGTCCCTGCGCAAAATGATATTACATATGTATGTATGTTTGAGTTAATACTAGTGTTAATTCATATGTGATCTAGGCTGACAATTTATGTTGATATATTAAGTTGATTAGTCTGCCGTGTTACACTTTTTTACAGGAATATGTGGTGTCAGAAATTTGTATGTATAATAAACGATATTTTGTTAGTAAGTGTAATCAGTGAACATAGGCTATATACAATTCAAATCTTCTAAACTTCTTACTCTTCCTTTGGTCTTTCATGTGGGACAGTTCTGTTTTGGGCTGCTGTTTCTTTGATATCATTTGGTAGAGTTATGTTTTGTAGAGGTGATGGTACTTCATTAGTTTGGGCATTGAAATGGATTTAAGTTTGAACTCTTTAAAATGAAACTTTTCAATACTTTTCAAAAGCAAACATTACCGTAAATAACAACCATTGTTTTTTTAAAGTATCTTTTATTGATAACATTTAAATGTAATTTATACTTGTAAAATATTTTCAAGAAAGTTGGTTACAAATAAATAATGAGAGAAAGTCTTACTGGTATAGTTGTTATATATTTACTTGAAATGTTTTTAGGATGAAGTTTCTGAGTTAAAACTGAAATATGAGCAGGCAATGGCAGAGAAACAGAGTAAAGATTTAGAGGCCAGGCGTTTCAGAGATTTATACGATGGGGAAATGAAATGGCGGATGAAACTGGGAGATCAACTACAGAGATCTACAGAGAAATCTTATGACTACAAATCTAGACTCTCGTATGTTGTTTCATTATTTTATATACCCGGTAATGCTGTTTGTATTACATTCAGTGTGCTCTGATCACCGCCACCATTCTTTCCGTGGCAGAGGGATGGTAGTGCATAGCTTCCAGACCTATTTCTTAAAGCAAATTATCCAACTGCTCTGACCAAGCAGACTAAATTTGCAATACTTAATGGTTACAGCTTAGTTGGCTTTCTGCCCTTAGTCGGCTAAATTTGTTTTATTACAAAGCCCCTTGGGCAGAGGGCCAAGCTTCCAGGTTACATAAGGAATCCCTAAGGACAACATACGATAAAGAAAAAAAAACAGTAATTTCTGCCTAGCTTAGAAATGAATGATCAAATAGTCTTGGTTGGATTACCGGTAAATCCCACTTAGTCTCTGAAATAATCAGTTTGCCTTACTATTGACCTCTCTGCTAGCCCCATATGACCAAACCAAATGGTCAAAAAGTCCACCCAATCAGGGATTCATAGAAGTCCAAAATTTACGAACCGAAATCGAAAAATTCAGTTTCTTAGAAGGCGAAATTCAGTTTTTTGTTAATTTACCGACCATTTTTGGGTTAAAATTGAGTTAAAATCTATGTTACAAACCAGTTCCAATTTAATATTTCTTTTTTTCTGAAAGTATGAATTCCAAGAAAAAAATCAGGTTTGACAAAAAACTAATGATAATAATATATATGTTATGTCAAACCTAGATCAAAGTTATCCCTAATCTCTTCTTCATGTGCAACAATAAAAAAATACACAATGATTTAGTTACAAATGAATTGAACTATTTGAGAACTATGGTTCAGGGGAGGTAACTAACTTATTATCGTAATTTCATGTTGTAAGACAAAGTCTCCCCTTTTATTTTCTATACGACCAAAACAGCTGAATAAATATAACAAGTCGCGAATTATTACGATTATTGTGGGTAATACTCCCCAAAATGTCTCAGTTCATCAAAATCACCTTATTTTAGAAATGTTTAGGTAATTAAAAAGACTTCCAAAGTGCAAAGTAAGCCATGTTGTGGAGACACTGAAAACGAGGCTCTATGTTTCTCAGTATCTAAACAACAACAAGAGAATGACGGCCATGGTCGTTTGACGGCGGTTTGTAAATAAACTTTTCCCTTGAACTTAGATTTTTTCATCATAAACAGTGGATATCAGTCGAACAATATTCAGTTTTTCACGCCCAAATTGAGTTTGGAAATTTCAGTTTTCAAAAGGAAATTTTAAACTGAAAATATTGAGTTTTTTAACAACAAATTCAGTTTTAAACTCAATTTTATGAACCGAATATCGGTAAGTAAATTGGACGTGTATGAATCCCTGCCAATCCAACTGGCTGCTTTATGTCACCAAGCCATTTCATTGAATACTTTGAACTTTTCCTGGACATGTAGCGATGACGGAGGGGTCAACTTAAAGGCCCACTTGCCGCCGTAGCCTGTTTAAATTTGCTAAGAAAACCAATTTACATGAGCTTACTACGACTAATACCACTAAACTTAAACATAGGACACATAAAACATGTCTAGTTAGCTTTAGACTGTAAAAATGGGGTGAAAAACAAACGAAGAATCGAAGCCTGATTACAACAACAACGATCAGTGTCGGTCAACTTTCGTGTTGGATTACCTTCCTTTCAGGCCTTTGTATATGTGGTCTACACTCAAACAATTATCAGCAGGCTTTTCCAGTCGCTGTTAACCGATCGTCAGTCTGTATTTCTCAGACAAATAGGCCTACGTAAAATTACACTGTGCCGTTAGTTCACTCACTCGACTGAAACATAAAATCGCCAATAGGGGGCAGATCGGTTTGTTTACGTTCCGGGTACGTAACAATTCAAATTTTCAAATTCAAATTAAAAATACAAAGTGACGTCCCAACTTTTAAATTTTGGTAAAAATAGAAAGTTCCTAACTTATATTGTCTGGGAAAAATACAGAATACGGTCTTTCTTTTTTAATGTAAACAATATTCCTGATTTTCGCGGCAAGTGTGCCTTTAAGTAGATTGTTTATCAGAACCCATGGGAATTTTCTCCTTGCATTATCCATAGAGCCATTCTTCCACCCACTATAAATTATCCTGAGTGTGACTTTCAATAAAAAATAAACCAACCATGAAAATGTTATTTCACATGAAATGATTTTTTTTTTCACAAATCATTCTGGTTACAGTACAGAGATGCAGAGAAGTCGTATTTATGGAAGTGTAGGAAACCTCAACTCTTCTGTCCTCAAGGATAACTCTTATATGGATAAGAGTCGAATATCAAACCGCTTGGACACAGACGATCCCCTAAACAGACAACTGAAGGCAGAGTTAGATAGGAGTATAGCAAAACATTTGGAGGCAGGTGAGTGTGCAATGATGGTTTACATACTAAGTTATCTCTTATAGCTACATGCTGCAAAACTCAACTTTTGGAAAGGCTAGACACATTCCGGGAAACTGCTCTATGGCTTCCTGTCACGAAGGTACCTGGCTGGATTTGTCTAACATTTGGTGCCTCTAAGTACTTGTGTAGAGGTCCATGGGCTCGTTTCTCAAAGAAGTCACATCGTAAACGAAGCCTAGTAGCTACTGGATACCATAGTGAACAGATTCGACTTCATGGCAACTTAAAACGACCCCCAGGTCTGGTAGTTTGTAAGACTCATTTCGAATGTAGTGAAATATCTTAAGAAAATCTATTTCTATATGCTATCATCAATTACATTAAAGAAAACCCCTACCACAGGATTCAATAGAATAAAATCTTGAACGTATTGATCTAGTCTTGAACAATCAGTCGCACCATTCTTTTGACCCTCAAGGCATGGAAGTCATATTCACCAGGTGTTTCAACCTAGGGATCAAAGGTTTTTCTTACTAATTTTCATGGTTTTGCTGGTCACATTAACCAAACCCTGGCCATATCATTTAATACAATAAAGCTGTTCACGATTAATGAAACCCATCTAATCAATCGTAATCTCATTGAAACACCGATGACTTCGATTATCATTGATCTTATATCCAAGTTTGATACATGTAGAAAGCTTCTATTTCATACTTCCTGACAAGAACGATGAACAATTAGCTAATTCTGTTTCAACAACATTTTTTACCCCTCGGGCAAATTTTGCCCGAAGGGTATTGTCGTTGCCCCCGTCTGTCCGTCTGTCCATTGGTCCTTGTAAACACATTTTCTAAAAAAGTCTTTAACTTACAACTTTGAAACTTAACACATTTGTTTATTACAGCAAGTACAAGAAGCCTATTGAAAATCAACGCGCTCGGATGTTTTTTTCAAGAGTTATGCCCCTTACATTACCGCTGCAGTAAAAAGCCTTGTTAACACATTATCTAAAAAAGTCTTTAACTTACAACTTTGAAACTTCACACATATGCTTAATACAGCAAGTACAAGAAGCCTATTTAAAATCAACGCGCTCGGATGTTTTTTTCAAGAGTTATGCCCCTTACATTACCGTTGCGGTAAAAAGCCTTGTAAACACATTATCTAAAAAGTCTTTAACTTACAACATTGAAACTTCACACATTTGTTTAATATAGCAAGTACAAGAAGCCTATTGAAAATCAACGCGCTCAGATTTTTTTTTCAAGAGTTATGCCCCTTACATTACCGCTGCAGTAAAAAGCCTTGTAAACACATTATCTAAAAAAGTCTTTAACTTACAACTTTGAAACTTCACACATATGCTTAATACAGCAAGTACAAGAAGCCTATTGAAAATCAACGCGCTCGGATGTTTTTTTCAAGAGTTATGCCCCTTACATTACCGCTGCAGTAAAAAGCCTTGTTAACACATTATCTAAAAAAGTCTTTAACTTACAACTTTGAAACTTCACACATATGCTTAATACAGCAAGTACAAGAAGCCTATTTAAAATCAACGCGCTCGGATGTTTTTTTCAAGAGTTATGCCCCTTACATTACCGTTGCGGTAAAAAGCCTTGTAAACACATTATCTAAAAAGTCTTTAACTTACAACATTGAAACTTCACACATTTGTTTAATATAGCAAGTACAAGAAGCCTATTGAAAATCAACGCGCTCGCATGTTTTTTTCAAGAGTTATGCCCCTTACATTACCGCTGCAGTAAAAAGCCTTGTAAACACATTATCTAAAAAAGTCTTTAACTTACAACTTTGAAACTTCACATATATGCTTAATACAGCAAGTACAAGAAGCCTATTGAAAATCAACGCGCTCGGATGTTTTTTTCAAGAGTTATGCCCCTTACATTACCGCTGCAGTAAAAAGCCTTGTTAACACATTATCTAAAAAAGTCTTTAACTTACAACTTTGAAACTTCACACATATGCTTAATACAGCAAGTACAAGAAGCCTATTTAAAATCAACGCGCTCGGATGTTTTTTTCAAGAGTTATGCCCCTTACATTACCGTTGCGGTAAAAAGCCTTGTAAACACATTATCTAAAAAGTCTTTAACTTACAACATTGAAACTTCACACATTTGTTTAATATAGCAAGTACAAGAAGCCTATTGAAAATCAACTCGCTCAGATTTTTTTTTCAAGAGTTATGCCCCTTACATTACCGCTGCAGTAAAAAGCCTTGTAAACACATTATCTAAAAAAGTCTTTAACTTACAACTTTGAAACTTCACACATATGCTTAATACAGCAAGTACAAGAAGCCTATTGAAAATCAACGCGCTCAGATGTTTTTTTCAAGAGTTATGCCCCTTACATTACCGCTGGGGTAAAAAGCCTTGTAAACACATTATCTAAAAAAGTCTTTAACTTACAACTTTGAAACTTCACACATTTGTTTATTACAGCAAGTACAAGAAGCCTATTGAATATCAACGCGCTCGCATGTTTTTTTCAAGAGTTATGCCCCTTACATTACCGCTGTGGTAAAAAGCCTTGTTAACACATTATCTAAAGAAGTCTTTAACTTACAACTTTGAAACTTCACACATTTGTTTAATACAGCAAGTACAAAAAAGCCTATTGAAAATCAACGCGCTCAGATGTTTTTTTCAAGAGTTATGCATATTATCTAAAAAAGTCTTTTAATCACATTTTCAAAACTTTCTACATTTGTTCAACACAGCAAGTACAAGAAGCCTATTTAAAATCGACGCGCTTGGACCTGTTTTTCAAGAGTTATGCCCCTTACATGACTCAGTCAAAAACCTCCTTGTTAATGTGATGCATGTATGTGGAGTAGTTTTTCACTTGCAACAAATTGTCTGGAAAATAAATATATCTTCGGTTTCTTTGGCCCAGACCGGAGGGGTCCTGATGGCGATACCCACTTATGTTATTCTATATATATAGCAGCTCATGGCTTTATAATAATGTTCAATATGAATAATAAAAGTGTAAGTTCCAATGCTTAGTGAATTTTGTTGTCTTTTGTAGGTCCTCATGAGAATTTAAAACCAATAATAAGAAAAGTGGATGAAAAGCCTCTCCTGGACAGCTCATTGGCCAAATCAAACGCAGATTACCTCGCCATTTTAAAGAAGAAATATTTTGTCTAGCAAACTTTCGCTGTTTTTCGCCGACTGCTAGATAATTTATTTGACTTCATGGAGTGATTTGTTGCAAGGAATGAGTGTTTTCATCGTAATGCTAGCGATCATCTCAACATTGATATGTGCTAAGCAGTGTGTCATTTATTTTTTAAAACAACCAATCAAACTGTTCAGTTGTTTTTTTATCACAGCTGAATTATTATTTGTATATACCCTGGTTGTTGATTAATTTTAACAACTTTAGATAATAATTTCTCTTGTTAGTTTCTCAAACATATGAAAATGTCTTCATACATGTACATCGTATCATATCAATGTTCTATTATTTTGTTTTAAGCGAGACTAAACAACTCTTGAATTTATTTAAAACTTACTTGTTTGTGATCTCTGCTATTATTTTTTAAGGCTTTTTTTCCTGCTATTTTAATGGATTAAAACTTCACCAATAAACAGTATTATTGTTTATTGTCTCAATATTTTTTTTATTTCAAAATCAACACAAATTGATTTTTCCATGCTGCATCCTTGTATTTTGTTTAGCTGTTTTATTTAAATTCATCATATCTTTTTTTCATTCTATGTTATTATAAATTATTTTTTAGTTGTTAAGATTTTAATTTATCCCAATTAGGGAATTATTATTTGAGGCCGTCCTATAATTTTTAACTATATTTTGATTAAAGTATTAATAATATAAAATCACATCTAATATTACTCTGGCAACTTTACCATGTCAGACAATTTATTTAAGAAGAAAAAACTAACTTAGCTTTCAATAAACACGTTTATTTTTCTGAAGACGTTTCGGTGTAGATATTAACATCGTTTTCAAGTCAACAACTATTAGTTTTCAATTGTTAAAAAGTCTAATCAACTCTCATTCACTCGTTCTTTTTTCTTCTTCCCTCCTTATCTAAAATGAACTAAGTCTTGGCTGGCAAATCACCCATTCAATGTTTGGTAAATATTTACCTTGCTGGTTCTTGGGGATACTTCTTATGGTTATTTTTTTATACATTGTAGCAACACATCTGTCATTCTCAGATTAACCAAATCCTCTGTTATGTTTTATGTTTGTTATATGTAGTAAATGTTTATTTATTTTTGTTCGGGGGAGGGGGGAGGGGAGGTTAAAAGTCAGTAATGACCAACTCATATTTTAACACAAAATATATTTTTAGAGGAACTCGTCTCCATAGTTATTTACGTCCAGAACATATTCCTTGCATGCTTTGAAATAGAAAGTATAGTAAAAACAACCGTCCATATTTCTGACATATATTCTGTGATCTGATATTATATCTAGTCCCTCATGAAGCTGTGTTGTCTACAAATTCCTGGCTTCTGTGATACAAGACAAACTTACTCTTTCTTATTGGATTTTGTACCATTTAACTCAAAGTGTTTTGCATTTTTACTCTATGCATAATCTGAAATAAATCCATCCATTATTAAATATATCACAAAGACCTTGCTTTATTTGTTATTTCTCTTGATTTAATAATTTCTTGAAGTGACGTTGGCTGCCAATGGGTGAATTTTGAATGAATTGACCGATCTACCAAGGCCATGTGACCAGGCCGAACATCAAAAATGTCTCAAAGGGGGCTTCTTTGTGATGTTTCAAAAGCAATTATGTCACGAAGGCATTTTAGTCAAATGTGTTTCAAGTTTTTCAAACGCTCATTGGCATCAAAGGGGGCCTCGGTGGTCCAGTGGGTTAGAGTGATCTTCCCTCACTCCCACACAGACCTTCCATCTATGCGGTCACCGTATGTGGAAGAGTTGCTAGGTACTCATCAGAGGTTTCCCCCCCCCACTAAACCTAGCAAAGCGGCCATATAAGTGAAATCTTGAGTGCGGAGTAAAAAATCAATCAATCAATCATTGGCATCAAGCCCATATGTATTTGTAAGTCAATGAAACATCACAAGAGACTTTTAAAGGTACTTACTACACAGACTTGTTTACATTTTTATACGCCCGGCTTGAAAAGCGGGCTGTATTATGGTATCATCTCCGGCTGTCCGGCGTCCGCTTTCCCTTCCGCTCCATAACTTCTAAAGTTTTGATTCCATCTGCACAATTTTTTCTAAGTATATACCTTATGGGTAGAAGGTGTGTCGCAAACTATTTTTAACATCACTGGTTACATAATATGGGAGTTATATTGGATTATGTAATATTCCCTTCCGCTCCATAACTTCCAAAGTTTTGATTCCATCTGCACAATTTTTTCTAAGTATATACCTTATGGGTGGAAGGTGTGTCGCGAACTATTTTTGACATCATACATTGCGTAATATGGCAGCCATATTGGGTTATGTAATATTTACTTTTTCTCTCCATAACTTTAAAGTGGCATGAGCTGTCAAAATTCACACTTTTTTCATAATTTCTGATCGTCACGACAGTAAGAGACTTTGAAGGCCATCAAAAAACTAAAAGATTGGCGTTGGAATGAGGAAAATCCATACAGTATCTGGCCTGTACGAACGGAAAACGTGTTCGAAATGTAAACAAAATTTAAATAACCGGGACGACCATTCATTCATTCTAAGCCAAAGTTAGTTCAAAACAACACTTTATCGTACATTTTCGAGACTAGAAGCAATACAAAGTTTCTGAATTATAAGTCTTGAAAAAAATAGCCAATAATTTCAACATTCTGTTTTAACGTCAAAATATCAACATTTTGGCAGCTCATGCCCCTTTAACAAATATGATCCGATGTTTTCAAATCTTTCATGTTACATACCATATTAACAGACAGTGTGTAAAAAAATTGTTTATGATATCAACTATTGCAAATTATTGGATTATGTACATTCCCTTTTATTCTTACTTTCATTTTCATGAAAATAACCTTTAAATTATAAAATGGCTTCTACTTTTCCGATTCTCATCAAAAAAGGATTTTTATACGCCCGGCTTGAAAAGCGGGCTGTATTATGGTATCATCTCCGTCCGTCCGGCAGTCCGGCTGTCCGGCGTCCGCTTTCCCTTCCGCTCCATAACTTCTAAAGTTTTGATTCCATCTGCACAATTTTTTTTGAGTATATACCTTATGGGTAGAAGGTGTGTCGCAGACTATTTTTAACATCACTGGTTACATAATATGGGAGTTATATTGGATTATGTAATATTCCCTTCCGCTCCATAACTTCCAAAGTTTTGATTCCATCTGCACAATTTTTTCTGAGTATATACCTTATGGGTGGAAGGTGTGTCGCGAACTATTTTTGACAGCATACATTGCGTAATATGGCAGCCATATTCGGTTATGTAATATTTACTTTTTCTTTCAATAACTTTAACAAATATGATCCGATGTTTTCAAATCTTTCATGTTACATACCATATTAACAGACAGTGTGTAAAAAAAATTGTTTATGATATCAACTATTGCAAATTATTGGATTATGTACATTCCCTTTTATTCTTACTTTCATTTTCATGAAAATAACCTTTAAATTATAAAATGGCTTCTACTTTTCCGATTCTCATCAAAAAAGGATTTTTATACGCCCGGCTTGAAAAGCGGGCTGTATTATGGTATCATCTCCGTCCGTCCGGCAGTCCGGCTGTCCGGCGTCCGCTTTCCCTTCCGCTCCATAACTTCTAAAGTTTTGATTCCATCTGCACAATTTTTTTTGAGTATATACCTTATGGGTAGAAGGTGTGTCGCAGACTATTTTTAACATCACTGGTTACATAATATGGGAGTTATATTGGATTATGTAATATTCCCTTCCGCTCCATAACTTCCAAAGTTTTGATTCCATCTGCACAATTTTTTCTGAGTATATACCTTATGGGTGGAAGGTGTGTCGCGAACTATTTTTGACAGCATACATTGCGTAATATGGCAGCCATATTCGGTTATGTAATATTTACTTTTTCTTTCAATAACTTTAACAAATATGATCCGATGTTTTCAAATCTTTCATGTTACATACCATATTAACAGACAGTGTGTAAAAAAAATTGTTTATGATATCAACTATTGCAAATTATTGGATTATGTACATTCCCTTTTATTCTTACTTTTATTTTCATGAAAATAACCTTTAAATTATAAAATGGCTTCTACTTTTCCGATTCTCATCAAAAAAGGATTTTTTCAAATTGCAATAATGTTTCTAAATTGATTAAAACTATTCTTAAATCAATTTATAACGTTTTAATCAAATGAAAAATACATAGAAGGATTACAGTTTTATCTACAGACATAGAGATAAGTAACCCAGCCTTGTTCTATTTACTTACATGTACTCTATCTAAACATACTCTAAAGCTCTAAGTCTCTTATCAACAAGTGTTGAAGGTTTTATGGTTTTATGGTCTACCACATGGCCTAAATGTAGGCTTTGTATTAATGTTTGAGCCATGCCATGCTGAACTGTTTTTTTTTTTGTAGCCAAATAATATAGAAAAATGATATTATGAGAAAAATTTTCAAATCTACTTGAATTGGTGTGAGCTGCAAAATTGCCAATTAATTGCATTTGTTTAAGTATGATTAGTAAATTATAAACTACTCTTCTAAAAAATTGAAACATTTTAGTCCAAACTATATTGACAAAAAGCAATGTTTAACATCATGATTTAACAGCAGCGAGACCGAGTACAAATCTTGTTAATAATCTTTGATCCAAATAGCCCATTTTAAATTTGAAACAGATGATTTTTAAAGGTTTTAGTGGTAAGATTTCATTTTGTTGACATTACATCACCTTTTACCAAGCTTCAACCTCCTTCCTCTGAATTTTGAAAATTAAATTCAAATAAATATGGAAGGATTTGTTTTGGTATGGCCGCAGTTACTGTGCCTTTCCGGGCGTATTTTGGGTTTCCCGAAACTCTTGTTTCAAATTGCAATAATGTTTCTAAATTGATTAAAACTATTCTTAAATCAATATATAACGTTACACAAAAAAGTGAAAGGCACCAGATTGATTTTCAGCAAAAAGGCATACAATTTAGAAGTAATTAGTCGGAATTCCCGGGTACTTTTGTTATTCTTTGAGAAACGATTGGAGATGAATGCAAAAAGAGGTCCTACATGGGTGAACCCTACTATAGTGAGTTGTGAATGCGTTACTAATATTTATATATGTGATAAACTGTGAAGAGCTTGTCTTCTTTAGTTTATTTCTGCATTATATAGACCGGAAAAAAAATTACCAAAAAAGTCTCTGTTAGAAATTTGTCTCCTGTCTGGTTACATCAGAAATAACCAAACCAGCTGCCAAGAAATTCGAAAATCGTAATAAGTTCTTCATTAAACGGATTGTCAGGAGAAACAAAGTTATCAGTGATCATGTCAACACCTCTCCATTTTGAGTGCCACAGTAAAATGTAAGATTTTTTTTAATCTAAACCTTCCCTTGAGACGGACCATGATCTTTTAAAGCCTTACTGATTGGCCACAGGTTTGGATCTTTAAAAGGGTGTGATTCTGATGACAACGATTGATACAAAAAAAGTTAGGTTTAGCCTACAGATGGCCCTTTTTACTAGATCATCCTATGTGCATGAGTTGCCAGGTCAAGGGTTTCCTCTAGGCAAAGAGCCCGGTTCCTCTCCCACTAAATATGGCAACGCTGCCATAATCATACATGTATATATAATAATCGTAAGTACGGTGTGAAACATCAATCAATGGCAGTTTTTCCAGTGTTAAATTAGAAACCACTCTCTCAAATTTGAATAAATGGTATTTTCCCTCGATATAACCGCTATGTTGGTGGAAAACATTCCTTAGAGCATTTAAAATAAGAAAACATTTAAAGTGGCATGAGCTGCCAAAATTCACACGTTTTTCATAATTTCTGATCGTCCCGACAGTAAGAGGCTTTGAAGGCCATCGGAAAACTAAATGATTGGCGTTGGAATGAGAGAAATCCATACAGTATGTGGGCTGTACGAATCCAAAACGTGTTTGAAAAGTAACAAAATTTAAATAACCGGGACGACCATTCATTCATTCTAAGCCAAAGTTAGTTCAAAATAATACTTTATCGTATATTTTCGAGACTATAAGCACTAAAAAGCTTCTGAATTATACGTCTTGAGAAAAATAGCCAATAATTTCAACATTCTGTTTTAACATCAAAATATCAACTTCTTGGCAGCTCATGCCCCTTTAAAGCTCTGTTTAAATATGTAGGCCTATAAGGCTATATATTAATTAAATCAACCCAAAACTTCTAACTTTAGATAAAAGAACAGGACACTTCACAGCATCAGAAATCTTAATTGTAGAAAACAATGGTCTAACCAGCTGGGAGCGGTCACCTTCGGGCGTCACAATAGTCAATAACGCTACATACCGGAGCTACAGAAATCTATGCTGGTAGTATTAGGCCTACATGTAGGTGACATACTAACATTAACAACAACTTATACGGCTAGGGCATACAATGTAATTTACATGTGTAATGATAAGGTCATAGAATTTGGATATTTCCAACGACTCTATAGTTTTTTATTGAAAGTCTGTCTCTCAATGAGCGAATTTAGCTCAGAACTTTCAGACAAGAACACTTTTTGTTTAAAAAGTTGGTCATGTGAGCTTTGTTTTTCAATCGCCTGAGGGGCTTTTCACATCATGTGACAGAACGAAAACCACGTGGTGTTGTTGAAATGTCAACACTAGCCGTATTCGACTGGTCGTTTTCGAGCAGCTCATTCTTCTCAAACTACACAATTTCTATTCGACCGGTCGCTTGATTTGCACAAACTCCTCGCGCGTGCACGCTCGAAGTGCTCGCTGATTTCGTAAGAGCAGAGAGAGGGGAGCTGGTCACGTGGCAAAATATTAGTACTTTCATGACTCCAATTATATAATTCTTGATGTGTTTTGACTATTTTTAAGCATTCCTGTATTCCGAAACTAAAATTACATAAAATTTAACTCTGACACCCTTAATCTCAACGAATAAATGTTATTTATTTTCTATGAAAATAGGCCAATCACGCTTCGGAAGTCTACTTAGCTGAATTTACCCAAATCGATTTGTTATAGGTCTGAAAAAATATTTGCAGTTTTCCTAGATTATTGACGGAAATATTTAATTTTGAAATGCAAATATTTATTTTCTCAAGTCCGTGTTCGCCCTCCACGCACCCAAGCCTACCAGTTGATCGTCACTTGATGAATATTTTATGTTGCTAGGTGGGCGATTTATGTTGCCAAGCAAATGACCCAAACGCTCCTCAATTTACTCAAATTCGTTCGACTGGTACTTCCCCTAGCAGTTAGTTTGAGCTGCTGCGCAGGTGGGCGGAGCTTAAATTTACTCCTCAGAAAACGACCAGTCGAATACGCCTACTGGCTCGTTACCGAACAACTTGCAAAGATATCCAAGTTATCAACACTGTACGGTATCGCTTAACTTAGATTGATCGATGTAGTAATGGTTCGGGTTGTGTTAAATACTTTGGTTAAATCAACACTATTGCTATAAAGCGAAGTTTATGTTGGTTAGATGTCTATCTTGGTAAAACGAAACAACAACAACAAAACAAAGTCTTCACCTGCAAAGCCTCGGGGTACGTCAAGTTGACTTTGAAAGTGACAGCATTACAAAACGTACGGCCGTAGTAAAAGAAACTCACGAATCCCAAAGCAATTCTGTCTCATCCTATGACTTTTGTGTTCATTACTGGCTGTGTAGATAAAGAACTATCCAGGGAATACTACGACAGTTAAATTTAAGCTGACTGTGATACTAGAGTTAGGCTATTTCTGAACAATGGCCGATTGTATTAAATTGTGTCATTGTGTAGCTTTAAGCTTAGGGCAGTTTTGAATGCATTATTACATTTTTATGAGTTGAGAGTCATTAAGTGGCGTGTTTCTATTTTGACTGGACGAGAAATCAACTAGAAATGAGTGAAGTGCTTTTTAAAGTGATCGTCATTGGTGATCCAACAGTTGGCAAAACATCTTTTGTTCAACGTTACGTCAATGATTCCTTCCGGAGAGACTACAAAGGGACTATTGGAGGTAGGGCATCTTACAGCTACACATGCATTTGGGAATATTCATTGTATATAAACAATTGTATTGGTGTTAAATTTTTTCGTCCCAAGTCATACAAAATTTAATTTAATTCACCTTCACCCTTTGCTCTGTCTGCAGCTTAGTTGTGAAAATGTATACCTTTAATTTTGATACCTCAAGTTTCAATCTGATTTGTACATGTCCATGTACGATAAACAATGGGGTCATGTTTCCATTCGAAATTCCAACAGTGTGGAAGATGGAAGGTACCTGCCAAAAAACTTGAGGGCTCTTTTGGTAAACGAGCCCCTCTCCCTCATCCTCTCAACCTGATAATGCCACCATATAAGTTAGTTCAATTTTACCGAACTTATGGTGATATTACATATACCAACGTAATATAACCATAATTTCGGTAAAATTGAACTACATATAAGTGAGTGTGGCAGGAAACACCAATCATTAAAAAACAATTCATCAAAACCTTGGTTTAACATTCATAACAAAATAATTCAGACTTCCTAACCACATCAAAAAAGGGTGTCAGTAATTAGAATTTTGGGTCGCGTGGGTGTCTTAGTTACGCCAACCATTTTAAAGCATAAATGCAAGTTGGCTGTTATAATTTCAGGCCAGCTTTAATTCAAATTTAAAGTGACATGAGCTACTCAATTCAAAATTAGCTAATTAAATTGTTTGCCGTTTTATCAAGAAGTGCAAAATAAGACCTTTCCGCTGATATTAATTGGAGATGTATGTTTAGGTATTTTTTCTAATAACTAAACGGTCCCTAAAATGTAGCCATACATTCAGGCTATTGCAACTTTGTCTGTACGGATTTCTGGCTTTACTGATATTTTTTATTTCAACATCGGTCATTTAGTTTTTCAAGCTGTACACGTGCTTCTCTTAGGAAGCATAATTTATTTTTTTTAAAAGTTCCAATTTTCGCAGCTCATGCCACTTTAAGAAAGAATTTCAAATGAAAACCTACCGTAGTCCGTTCATTCAAAGAAATTAATTTCAAGCCATGACATGTTAAAGTTATCCACCTTGAAAGGAATTATCTGACCTGTACAAAAAGCTTTAAAATACATTTTATTTTGTTGTTTCTTTTTCTTCCTTTATTTGTTGGGCCGAATATGTGTAGGTCTAGTATTGGGATAGATCAAGTCCATTTAGGACTTTATTCCCGCCAATATTGTCCTATACATTCTTGTTGTATATAATTTGTTTATTATGGTGAATACATGAAATGAACAAAAAAAAAAAAATAATAATAACAATTATAATATTCAATCTTCAATATTCATTCTTGATAACCTGTTTGATTTTCAGTGGATTTTGCCCTCAAGGTGATTAAATGGACAGATACACAGACTATCAAACTACAGCTCTGGGATATAGCAGGTAATAGAAGCTTTACAATAGTAACACCTCAACGAGAAATGTCCAGAATGATAAAAAAAAAGAAGATTGTTAAACTGTGTGTTATTCTTCTGTCATTTAACCTATACAGTGTATAGTGATGGGGTTTAACCTATACAGTGTATAGTGATGGGGTTTAACCTATACAGTGTATAGTGATGGGGTTTAACCTATACAGTGTATAGTGATGGGGTTTAACCTATACAGTGTATAGTGATGGGGTTTAACCTATACAGTGTATAGTGATGGGGTTTAACCTATACAGTGTATAGTGATGGGGTTTAACCTATACAGTGTATAGTGATGGGGTTTAACCTATACAGTGTATAGTGATGGGGTTTAACCTATACAGTGTATAGTGATGGGGTTTAACCTATACAGTGTATAGTGATGGGGTTTAACCTATACAGTGTATAGTGATGGGGTTTAACCTATACAGTGTATAGTGATGGGGTTTAACCTATACAGTGTATAGTGATGGGGTTTAACCTATACAGTGTATAGTGATGGGGTTTCCAGATTAGAATTGGTATCTTTCCTATACGATGAGTTATATTTGAGAATTCCTTTTTCTTCTTTGTTGTGATTATGAGAATTTACCTGCTTTATCAATAGGAGCAATAAATTACGCTCAGAAAATCAACTCACAGTATTTCATTGTGATTGGCTACTTTATATTTTGTTACTAATCTAAAGTTCTATGAAAAAGCACAAACTTTAAGGGGTATATCCTTCTAAACTGTGTCTAAACTTCTAATTAAGTCTTCCCCAAGATTTGTTGTGGAGAAATACTGTGTTTCTTCTGTCCGCCGGCATCATTCATTTATCTACAGAACCACTTTTGTAATTTTCATGAAGATTTTTACAGCTTATTTATTACTGATAAAATCTTGGTGTGCGTTTGTTTGTTTGTCCGTCAAACAGTGAATCAGATACTTTCATTGGTTGTTGCTGGTCTGCCGGTCAAGGTCTCCAAAACCTTTTGGCAGGATTTTCAGAAATTTTAATTACAGCCTGTTTGTGGCATAGTTTGTAGTTGACCAAGTTTTTGTTTCTTTATGTCTGGTAGCCTTTAATTAAGATATTTTAACTGTTGTTGCTTTTATGCAATATTTCTGCAGAGTTGCTTTGAAGTACTAATATTTATGAATTCTGCTGACAGCTTAATGGTGGGGTCCTTTCTTATGGATCAAATATTCATGTTTGTACAGTATCCATCTACCTTACATGTAAATCTGATATTTCCATTGGTTATTGTAATCTTTCAATTGTCAGGAAGATATCTCACGATCAAACTTAATGAATTTTTTTTACAGCTTTATATCCCACCAAATTAAAATTTTTTATTTATTGAATTTCCCAAATCATTCTTTTAAATTCTGTTATTTTTTGTTTTGTTTCAGGACAAGAGCGTTTTACCTCAATGACCAGAGTCTATTACAAAGATGCCCATGCTTGTATCATTATGTTTGATTTAACCAGAAAGTCCAGTTTTCTCAATACTATACGCTGGAAGAAAGATCTCGACTCTAAATGTTCACTTCCAGATGGATCTCTAGTGCCATGTTTACTACTCGCAAATAAAGTATGTAGAAATTATTGTACTTTGAAACAGCTTTCTTTTGGTAAAATTGTTTTGTTAAGTTTGTATATTCCCAATAAAACCCAACATTAATCTCCATTAAATCGGTATAAGCTTCCAAGATTCATACTTTTTTCCCATTAATTTGTCAAGGGATGTTAAGCATTTGAAGTACCTGGAATAATCATTTTGTGACTATTTAGGATGAAATGAAAAATATAATAGAATATATTACTTTAATAGAACTGTGGGGATATTTTTAATCCAATTTTTGATGATTTTGCCAGATTTATCAACTCAAGTTTTGCATCAATTTCTGTATCTTTCATGAACCTGCTGTCACAGTAAATCTCATTGACCCTTCATCATCACCATGTGACCAAACCAAATATTGGAAATATTAGACATGGTCATTAAACCAGCTTTTTGATGGATACACATTTTTAATGTCCCAAAGTTTACCTTTTGACAGATAATTTCAAACATTTGGTATGACCATGGTTCTGATGGAGAGATCAATGATGTCATATAGATAACCAAAGTGTGTCATCATTACTGACTGGCTTGCTCGCCCTAATCATTTACTTATAACATGGAATCCTGGGAAATATTGTATCTTAGCTCCAATTTACTCTTTTGAAAGAAATTTTGCTGGTTGATCATCATGAATCTTCACCGCCTATTGATTGATGTTTATGCTTAAGTGAAGAGAATTTCAATTATATAGCCTACTGATTGATGTTTTATGCTTAAGTGAAGAGAATTTCACTTATATTGTCTACTGATTGATGTTTTATGCTTAAGTGATGAGAATTTCACTTCCTACTGATTGATGTTTATGCTTAAGTGATGAGAATTTCACTTATATTGCTGATTGATTGATGTTCATGCTTAAGTGAAGAGAATTTTACTTATATTGCCTATTGATTGATGTTTTATGCTTAAGTGAAGAGAGGAAAGGAGAGGAAACCAGTCTGAGGAAACGCCTGATCTTCAACGAGTACTTGGCATCTTTTTCTCATACCACGATCAAAAGGAAAAATCCCCTTCAAAATTTTTCAATTTTTATACGCCCGGCTTGAAAAGCGGCTGTATTATGGTATCATCTCCGTCCGTCCGGCGTCCGCTTTCCCCTTCCGCTCCATAACTTCCAAAGTTTTGATTCCAACTTGACAATTTTTTCTGAGTATATACCTTATGGGTAGAAGGTGTGTCGCGAATTATTTTTGACATCATACATTGCGTAATATGGCAGCCATATTGGGTTATGTAATATTTACTTTTTCTCTCCATAACTTTAACAAATATGATCCGATGTTTTCAAATCTTTCATGTTACATACCATATTAACAGACAGTGTGTAAAAAAATTGTTTATGATATCAACTATTGCAAATTGTTGGATTATGTATATTCCTTTTTAATCTTACTTTCATTTTCATGAAAATAACCTTTAAATTATAAAATGGCTTCTACTTGTCCGATTCTCATCAAAAAAGGATTTTTTCAAACTGCAATAATGTTTCTAAATTGATTAAAACTATTCTTAAATCAATATATAACGTTTTAATCAAATGAAAAATACATAGGATTAAAGTTTTATCTAGAGACCAAGAGATAAGTATCCCAGCTTTGGTCTATTTACCTTGTCAACTTACAGTTAGCTCTCAGTCTCTCTTGAAAGATTTATGGCCCTGTGTACCACATGGCCTCCAAGAAAATTAAATGTAGGCTTTGTAACATGCCCAACTGTTAAATATTTTTTTGTAGCCAGATAATGTAGATAAAAAATATTATGAGAAAAATTGTCAAATCTACTTGAATTGGTGTGAGCTGCGAAATTGCCAATTAATTACATTTGTTTAAGTATGATTAGTAAATTATAAACTGCTTTTCTAAAAAATTTAAACATTTTAGTGCAACCTATATTGACAACAAACAATGTTTAACATCGCGATTTAACAGCAGCGAGAATTGATGACTTGTACCGTGTACAAATCTTGTTAATAATTGTTGATCCAAATAGCCCATTTTAAATTTGATACAGATGGATTTTAAAGGTTTTAGTGGTAAGATTTCATTTTGTTAACATAACATGACCTTTTACCAAGCTTCCACCTCTTCCCTCTGAATTTTGAAAATTAAATTCAAATAAAGATGGAAGGATTTGTTTTGGTATGGCTGCAGTTACTGTGCCTTTCCGGGCGTATTTTGGGTTTCCCGAAACTCTTGTTATATATTCTGAATGGGATTCGAACCCTTGACGTATTGTATCGAAGGAAGACCTGTGTTAGAGTAAGGGACTATCACTGTGCCTACTGAGCCACCAAAGTACATCAATTAACAACAGATTAAATTATTTTCTTAAATATCTGTGATACATAAAAAAATTTACCCCAAAAACTATGCAATAGTACACAAAAAAATGATAAAAGGGAAATGAAGATATAATATTTGTCTATTTCCCATGTTATAAGTTTAGGCGATTCAAACTAAGATGGCTGGCAGTGATGCTATCACTTTGGCTCTCTATGAGCGTAAATTTACAAGACATCAGAAGCGTCAACTAAAAGGAAATAATCGTAACTGTGGTTTTACCTATTAATCAATTTGTTTGCTATGTTTGATGACTTATGAACACCGTTACAACAATGATATTTTCATAATGGAACTTCTCTTCTTTGCTTGCCTTAATTGTCCAAGTTGTATTTCTCCAGTGTGATTTACCAAACCGTGAGGTTGACCAAAATGAGATTGAGGAGCTGTGTAAGGAACATGATTTCCTGGGATGGACCGAAACCTCTGTTAAAGAAGGTCTCATGGTGGAAGAAGCAATGAGGTAGGTCAAATAGATTATCTGCGGAGGGTTGAGTTTATACAATGTTTGTTCAAATCCTGCTGGGTTTGATCTATAATGGAATTTTCCAGTTCCTACAGTGGAAGGGTTGCCAGGTACTTGCCAAAGGTTTTGGGTTTCCTCCAGGCCAAAACACCTGGTTTCATCACCCACTGGAAATGCAGCCATATTAGTGAAATAATCTTGAGTGTGGTGTAAAACACTAATCAATCAAAAAATCAAACCATTAGCTACAGAAGATCGATGGGTTTCTCATGGTATAAAGTCATGTATCGTCTCACAATAAAACTGATACAACAAATAATTTTGACACAAGCTTTTAATTAGTTGAATATTGTCTTTTAGAAAGTGAGTATAACAGTACTCTCGTTATTTTTGGGGATTACACTTTCTTGAAAAATGACAGAAATTCTACCGATATTGGTTGAAATGGGAATCGAACCAGGGTCCCAGAGTTTGGTACCTATCGCCAGCACTAAAGGCCGGCTGCCCTATCCATTCAGCCAACCAGAGGATAAGGCGGCCGGCATCTAGTGCTGACGATAGGTGCCAAACTCTGGGACCCGGGTTCGATTCCCGTTTCACCCTAAATCGGTAGAAGAATTTCTGCCATTTTTCAAGAAAGTGTTATCCCAACAACAAAAAAACGATAATATTTACACAAATCTATCAGCTAAACATTTCTTTTGTGAAGTGAAGAACAGATCTCTCCTACATGTATATCTGTCTTTATATATTTATGATCACTAAAACACATGGGCACATGGAAAATCTTCTTGTCTAAAATAACCATATCTGTCTTTATATTTCTGAACACTAAAACACACGGGGACAGGGAAAATCTTCTTGTCTAAAATAACCACGGAGACAAGTTTCTAATTGTGTTAAAAAGAGGTATATCATTATAGATGAGGTATACTGAATCATTTTTATACGCCCGACTTAAAAAAAGTCGGTCGTATTATGGTATCACCAGCGCCGTCCGTCCGTCCGTCCGTCCGTCCGTCCGGCCGTCCGTCCCGGATTCCCTTCCGCTCCATAACTTGAAGAGGTTTGATCTAATCTTTAGAATTCTTTCACAACATATACCTTGTGGGTAGAAGGTGTGTCATGAACCATTTATGACATCCTCGATTGCATAATGTGGATTCTACATTGGATTATGTAGTATTCTGTCTTAATCTATATCTTCGTTCCCTTCCGCTCCATAACTTGAAGAGTTTTGATCCGATCTGTACAATTTTTTTTACAACATATACTTTAGGGGTAGAAGGTGTGTCATGAACCATTAAGAACATTGTCCATTGCATAATATGGCTTCTACATTGGATTATGTAATACTCTGTCTTAGTCTATATCTTCGAATCCTTCCGCTCTATAACTTGAAGAGTTTTGATCCGATCTTTATAATTTTTTTTACAACATATACTTTAGAGGTAGAAGGTGTGTCATGAACCATTTCGAACATTGTCGATTGCATAATATGACTTCTACATTGGATTATATAATATTCTGTCTTAGTCTATATCTTCGTTCCCTTTCGCTCCATAACTTGAAGAGTTTTGATCCGATCTTGACAATTTTTTCAGAGTATATACCTTATGGGCAGACGGTGTGTCATGTACCATTTCTGACTTCACCCGTTGCATAATATGGCAACCATATAGGATTATGTAATATTCCTTTCCGCTCCATAACTTCTAAAGTTTTGATCCGATCTTCACCATTTTTTTCAGAGTATATACCTTATTGGCAGACGGTGTTTCACATACCAATTCTGACATCACCTGTTGCATAATATGGCAGCCAAATTGGATTATGTAATATTCCCTTTCGGCTCCAGAACTTCTTTCGTTTTGATATAATCTTTACAATTCTTTTAGAGTATATATACCTTATACATGTACATGTAGGTAGATGATGTGTCGCATACCAAATACGATTTGGGTCCACATATTTTTTTTGTGTTTTCAAGAGTTTTATTTTATCAGAAATGTGTACCTGATGTTTAATATATATACATTGATATATATCAATGCTTTTTTTAGTACACTTGGTCCAGAGTTATACTGGAAGCCAGTTAATTTATACATTCTGAGACTGTTTTCTTGGATAGCACTACAATAACAAAAAAAGACAATTTTTCACAGCTTTATTGCCCATCTGGTATTTATCAGAGTGGCTGTTTAAATAGAGATTAGGGGACATCCCACACCTAGGTTTGTACATGTATATTTACACACCATTGTATCAGTGGTCAGCCTGAAGTTTGTTTGCTTTGTACTAAAACTATTACAGCCAAGTCCAATAGAACAGTGTCCAAGTCAAAACTGTTAAAAGTCTATTGCATAGATTGCTCCTTCCCAATTATGGAACATAATAGCAATGCCAAAACAGCCACAATATTTCAGTTTTTGCAATTAAAATGTAATTGAATTTACATATGTGTACTATAAACGTATTGGTATTTAGTTGCAGCTTCATCAAATTCAGAAAAGAAATTTCAATTGATGAAATTAAAACAAATGTTATATTAAATGTAAAGTTGTTAATCGTAGCGGTTCGACTTTGCCACGGCGGGCGTATGTTGAGTTTACTAAAACTCTTGTTAGCTGTTTCTGTCAAGTTGAAGAATTTTACTGAATCATTTACATTTACAGTAAAACCTATTTAAACAAACACCTTTATAAACCAAAACACTGTCTAAATCAATTAGGGCCTTCGTGGCTCAAGAAGGTAGAGCGTTGGACGCTCAATCCAAACAGCCTTCCACCAATGGGTCGCGGGTTCAAATCCCACTCCGTCCCAAAAATTGGAAAATTTTCTGACTGGGTTTTTACTCAAACAACCTATGTAGGATGGTTGCCAGTTACCACCGAAAGGTTGTGGGTTTCCTCCAGGCACAATAAAACTGACAACGCCGCCATATAAGTGAAATCATCTTGAGCACGGATAAAACACCGAACAATCAATTGAATCAATCAGATTTTTCGGCTACACTTAAGTGCATATTAAATAACCTTGATAAGCCGCACATGTAATACATTTTCCCAGAGGTGCCGGTCAACACACTGTTTCAATATATTTTCATCAGGTTTGCTTTTGAACAGTTTTACAGAATTTTTTCTAATTATTTTACTCAGGTTTCTCCTGGAAGAGATAGTTGCTAAGCACAGTGAACTGGACGAGTTAGAAGCTTCGTTCCAAAGGTCGTCAACAAAAAGTGGAGTTCGTCTTCAGGATGGTGCTAATTCAGGGGGAGTAATTGGACGATGCGGATGCTGACATAGAATTATCTAGATTTAGTTTTTCAAATTTTAAATTCAATATTCACTTAAGCTGCACAATGGTACAATACTGAATCAATGATTGGATGAGTGGGCACATTTATATTAGGTCCATCGGAAACAAATTCAAGGGAGATAATGTGCATATAATATTACTGCAGGTTTCTAAGTTTAGAAGTCAGAGGAGACAATCTACTTATAATTTCCTCTGAGGTGCATACAGTTATAGCTTGAGAGTTAAACTTAGAACAAATTTGAGTGACATGTAGAAATGCCTCAGATGCAGCTTGCCATTTTTCTGTGTATATGATTTGTGTTGAATGTGATGAGATATGGCCCGGATGACTACAAATTTGAGTATGTATGATAATATAAGGTCAACATGAAGTATTGATGATGTATGATAACATTATCTTTAAATCAAAGCTGAAATTTCCATTTATATCAGAATATTTTTTATTTCAATCCTGTCTCTAAAGTTTATGATGATTTTTAAAAGATGTATCATTTTTAATTTCTCAAACATTGATTTGTTGGATTTTTTAAAAAATTTCTAGCCTGAATGTTATTCTATATAGGAAAAGTTTTGATTTGATAGTTTCTGTATTTGTTTGAAGGTGTAAATCCTGGGCCCATTAATATGGCTGAATTTCAAAGTCCATCTAAAGACAAAACATGTGAGTTGGTACACAGCAACTATAATCGCTGAATCAGAACATTTGGAAGCCTTTAGTGGATCATCATTAAAGCACTTTTATGTATTCTTTTAATTCAGCCATGGCAGTCCATTAATACAATTTGCCATTGTATTTTGTAAATCAGACTGAATGAAGAACTATATTTTGATTTGAGAAAGAAGTGTAATTACTTGGATAGTTCAATCTATGATCAATCAACAATCCAATCTGAGTAAGTCGAGATGTGCAATGAACATCTCAATTTGGTCAGATTGTCAACTATCAACCCTCCCCCCACATTGATATTTGTACCTATACTAAATTAGGACGAGGACACAAAAGGATGGTAAAATAAAGACGAGGTAAAATGTGACCTTATTACCAACAGGAACGTACCATCTTGTTTTGGCTGCCATATGTCTATCAGATGGGCTCCAGGTGATATGTCATATTTCATCTCTATATCACTTTTATGAGAGGAACTTTTATAATAGACCCTTTGGGATTAAGAATTGATGCTTACACAGTAGCCTTGGTGGAAGGCAAAATGACACTATACTGAGTTTTTGGATCAATCTGATGTTGAAATCGTGCTTCTTTTGTCTCTGACACAATGCAATCTCCTTCAACAGAAAAATAGTGTCAATGTCATACAATTCGATCAACGTCTTTTTCTCCGTAAGGGTCTCTGGGATATTCCTTAATAATCAAGAATACTTAGTCACAAACAAAGTCTACATCCTGTCCTACAATACGGTGTAGTGAGATTTATTCCTTGTCCATGCCATAACATACGGCAGTTGGAAGTGTACATAACCAAACTAAATCCATTGTACGTTTAGTCATGTTCAGAAGTTATGCCTTTTTGTGAAATATACTACTATTTAGAGGGCTATTTCTTATATTAAAGGTCTCTGAGATTTAGATTGCTTTATGTTTTACACCGCATTCAAGATAATTTAACTTACATGGCGGTGTGACAGGCTCTGCTGTGACCTGGCTTCTCTTCCACATATGTGGATCAATTGAAAAATTCACTCGTAAATTTGTCAATTTTATTTGGTCTTATTCATAGATGGTCTGTATCTGACTGAGGCCTCCCAGGAACATTTAGATTGATTAATGTTTAAGCCACACTCGATTATTTCACTTGTGTTACCAGGTTTAGTAGGGGAGGCAACCCCTGACCTTCAATGAGTAACTGACAACTCTTCCACATACGGCGACCAGAAGAACGTCTGGAAATTATTAATACAGTGAAGTATATAAACCTGATTAAAATTTTTGTCATAGTCCTATATTCCATGCTTTTGTATTCAGTCAGCAGGATTATTATAGACACACATATGTGATAAGCAAATAACAAACTTCACAATTCCACGCTATTTAGCCTAGAATTATATTAATTTTTATAAACCAAAAGTGTCGGGTATAATATTTTCATATTCTCAGTATTTTTCCAAATTATCTCACATGTTTATATGGATACAAAAATAAATTCATTCCCAAAAGAACTGTAACTTTGTTCAGCTTGTTCTCTTTGTTTTAAATACCGGACCCATACTTTTAAAGTGAACACTTTAGGTAAAATACAATATACTTAATCTTAAAGACAATATCTACCTGGTCCCAGAACATAGTTTATTTATTTTTTATGACTTTCCTACAAGAAGCTATGGTTAATTATTCTCAGATGTCTGGTGACTGGATGTCACTGAAACATGTGCACACCTTACAACTGGCAATATGATTGGTTTATTTGACCTAAATACACCAATAGCAGTTCAGCATACCAGGTGTGCACATGTTTCAGTGACATCCAGTCACCAAACATCTGAGAATAATTAACCATAGCTTCTTTTAGGAAATTCATAAAAAATAAACCATGTGTTGGGACCAGGTAGATATTGTCTTTAAGATGAAGTATATTGTACTTTACCTAAAGTGTTGACTTTAAGTATTATTCGTCTAACATGGGGGAGTTCAATCGCACCCATGCACATCTTCTTTTGGTGATGTTGATGAAGAGTATCTTATGCTACACATATTCACGTTGCTTTAACGTAGTGTAGCAATCTTGGGGCCTGGAGGAAAAAAGCAACCTTCTTTAAGCACCTGGTGGTCTAGTGGGTTAGAGTGGTCATCCCTTAGTCCCACACAGACCTTCCATTGATGCGGCGTGGGGTGGAATCCCACTGGGACCAGATAAAAATTGATAAATTTCTGAGTGGATTTTTCTTTTCTCCCGGTCGCCGTATGAGGAAGAGTTACCAGGTACTCACCGAAGGTCTGGCAACACCATATAAGTGAAATAATCTTGAGTGCTGCGTAAAACATCAATCAATCAAACTTTCTTTTAGTATTTGGCAACAACTCCATCCATATTGAGCAGTATTTAAACCTGCAGCATATTGCTGGAAGGCTTATTTCAGTGTTATATAGTGTCTATCAATCAATCCACTGAACCAGAGAGACCCCCTCCCCGCTTATTAAAGGAGAAAAAAACAAAAAAAATACTTTATGGTTCAAAACAAGTGCGCTTATTTTTCCTTTCCAACGGTACCAAACACATATTTTTGCGATTTTTTCATGGGACATCATGCAGTTTATAAAATACTGTATTATGTTACACACAAAACAAATTGGTCAACTTTCAAAATCTCCCATTAAAACCCAGGTTAATTTCACTCTCTTCAAAGTATTCCTATGCCCAGCAAATTGCTTTCAGTTTCACAAAACTTATATTGAATTACAAAAGAAGCTTTGAGGAAAATGTGACTAGCAAGAAAATGGTCTGCGTGCCATATTGGTGAATTACGGAGGCCTTGAAGAGGATGAATTTAACCTAGGTTTAAATGGGAGATTTTGAAAGTTGACCAATTTGTTTTTCCTGTTGTGGAATTTTATTAACTTTGCTGTTAGGAGTAAAAAAAATCGCAAAAAATATGTGTTGGTATCGTTGGAAAGGAAAAGTTAGTGCGTTTCTTCTGAACCCTAAAGTGATTTTTTGTTATCTCCCCCTTTAATAAGTTGTTAAGTTATCTTACTTTCCTTAAAGGAGAGAAAACAAAAACAAAAGAACATGCAGTTGTATCAAACAGGCTCCAATAGAGAATCATATTCATGTGTGTGAATCTGCACGTGGTTTACAGCGTGAAAGAAAACTGAAAAGGAATCGGAATCTGCCTGACAACCACTTGTTCAATCATCAGTGGAACGCGCCATTTACATGTAAAAATTGGCAAGAAGAAGTATAATTGAATTACTTCCCCTGCGAGCTCATCATACTTTGTTTGAATAAAACTTGCAATATCCGGCTCAAGACTACCTTTTCTACAACAGTCTCCACAAGTCATGTAGACACCACATGCAGCCTGTCACATCTTCCCAAAAGGTTGATTTAAAAGCCAGTATATATTTCAGAGAATTTAGAGCGTGTCTTTAGTTATCAGGACCTCGAAATGCGTGAATTTTAACCTGGGGCAGGCTCTCTGAGTTGGTAAATTTCTCATTCCCTTCGCAACTTTCTTTTAGCACAGTTTGGCGAGCAAAACTCATAGACATACAGTTTTGTTATCGTTGGACAGGGAAATTTACCGTGCCTGTATTTACTTATTTCTTTCCTTTCCCTCTCCTTTAACAAAAGCGGAAAATAGGTTTTGGTCACCATTGTGAGGATTATTCATAAAGCAGAGATACAATAAAGATTTCATTCTTTTTATCATTTTAGTTTTATCACAGATAACATAACATTTCACATATACTCTATATATACAACCATTTTCTAATAACATAACATGTAACATCTTGGTTCCCATAATAATAAAGACAACTTACTTCTCAAATTTTACATTTGATTCTTTGTTGCCAAAAGATTGATTATGAAATAAAAAAAACCTACCATGGATTTTTTTCAAAAAAAGTAGTAAATAGACAAAATAAAGATATGATAAAATTATAACCACATAGGCTAAAAGTAGATCAATTGTATGCTCATGGCTGAAAAAAATGTTGATAATATGGTATGAAAAGTGGGCAACTATCCATCTAGTTTACCTTTCATTCAATAACTTCCAGATTTATATGGCCGCCATATTGGATTTTTTAATATTCCCTTAAGCTCCATAAATCTTTGACTTTGTTGTCATCTTGGCAATTTTTTGTGGACTTTTCCAGCAAACAGTAATTGACATGATTACAAATGAGTATGACACTAGCTGTTGCATAATGTTGGTTCCAGTCAACACAGATAGAATATATCACTAGTAGAGAGGGATATGCATGCCCTTAATCGAGAGCTCTGTGTTCCGTGCCCAGTGCATTCTGTTGCTGGTAGAGTTGAATACTGTAATAGACTTGATTGAATGTTTCTCGTTGAGGTTTCCGTGGTTACATGTTTGGCTGCTTCGTTTAGGCAAGGTAGGCTGGGTGTGTTGCCTGTCTGTTGGGTTAGTTGCTTGCCTATTTGGATGGTTGCTTCATTAAATGGATAGTTGGTTTTTGTGGGTAGTGATGCGCTGGTTAAGTAGATGTCTGTGTGACATGTTTTTTGGGTGATGCTACATTTCTTTCATATAAGACATTGAAGCCTTATGACATCATTCAAAAAGGTCGGGATACATCGTGGGTATAAAGGGGGTCTTGCTTTGATTGATTGGGGTTTTACGCCACACTCAAGATTTTTTCACTTATATCACGGCGTTGCCAGGTTTAGTGGGAGAGGAAACCGGGCTTTTTGGTGAGTATCTGGCAACTCTTCCACAAATGTCAATTGAGTGAAAATCTACTCAGAACTTTTTCAATTTTTATTTGGTCTAAGTGGGATTATAACTCGCGCCGCATCGCTGGACTGAGTGACTATCACTCAAACCGACTGAGCCACATCTAGCTTTGAAGTGACGGCCTTGTTGCAATTCTTTTCAGTGACATACATGGCTGCACATCTATACTTTTCTGTGAAGATTGTTTTCTGTCAGCCATGGCAACCGCTCCAAACATCCATAACGCATTGCACCTGAAACTGATGACGGCATTATGCCATAGGCCTAGTGCGTAATAATGCCTAATTTACTTGGAAAGTTATGTGAGGTAATTTGCCCAATAAAAACCCAAAATCTTTCCTGGGCTTTTGGTGTCAGATCCCATTTATCCCAAGTCTGCTGTTGCAGTTGCATTGATTGATTGACTGGGGCATAGCACTCAACAGCTAAGGAGTAAGGTAATATAGTGACAAAAGTACAAACCAAGCGTAAGATCTCACACCCACCCACCCGGGACCCCAATCTTAATTTTGATATGAAGCTCCACTGATCATACGTCATGAGGGCTAATGCATTTGGCATACTTAACTTTTCCGCTTGCTACATGTGCTAGGTTAGCAAATATACCCAAAGCAAAGCCAGAATACCCCCAGCTCCGAGGGTACAGAAACAAAGCCATAATGATTACGTCCTGGGAGCCGTTTCACGAAGCCGTCGCAAAGTGCGATCAATCGCAGTTGCCATGACGTCTTATCTCTTTAATATGGTATTCATAGGCAACAACGCCTGATTTGCGACGCGACTGCTTTGTGAAACGAGTCCAAAAATAAAATCTTGCTTTTAAACATGATCCTAATTAACCTGTTAAGAATGAAGGTAAAAATAAGACAAAATAACATGATGGAGTACAAATGTAAGTAGGCTGCCTTAATTAAAACAAAATTCTGTAATATAATACTTTGGAATGAAATTTAGATTTTTACCAAAACAATTAAACTTAGTATAAAAAATCCATTTCAGAGTTTAATTTGTTTTAAAATAGTTCCTGGTCTCATAACATAGCACTCGTCATCAAACAGGGGCATTCCGTATTCCTATTTTACCAGCAAAACTGTCCAGTAAAGTGCCCAACCCTGTTGAGGACATTCCATAACGTAGTGTGATTTTGTTTGTGTAAGCGTTACTAAACAACCTCCATACTTCATTTAACCTTTGCCATCTGACACTGCTCTCATGTTCTGTCGCTTCACTACATCTGTAAATAACAAAGGCTCATATTCATTTAATTGTATGCTAATTTCCATGCAGAAAAACATTATAGCATAAAAAGGGGGCGTAAAAGTTATATGCATAGGCTGATGTCACGGATATCATGGAGCTGCAATCGTACTTAAGGTCCTATTATTTAATGCACACTTGTGACTGGTATAACTTGTGCCAGCTATTAAAGTAGAATGAGCGACTGGGGTTTTAAAAAAGTTGAATTGAATTGAATTGAAATTTTATTCACTATAAGGAACAGTACATACGGTAAGATCTCCGCTAATTCAAGTACTCTAAAAAATTCAAGGGCCAGATAAACATTAACAAAAGTACACTTAAAATTCAACTTTTTTCGTTGAGAGTCTTACCTCCTGGAGTGAGCGATCAGATAATCCTATTGAACGATCGCTGTTGTTGTTTTTATAGACCAAATGTGGCAAATAGCAATGTAATAATTCGTTATTTTCACATCACTGGTCCTTGAATTAGGGGAGATCTTACCGTATATTTCTTTCTTATCATTTAAAGGGGCAGCGGGAATAAAGCATATAGCTTGTTCTAAAGTAGACAGAGAAAACATTTTTTTAGTTGAAATCAGCAGTATTAGATTTTTAAATGGATAAAATTCAGTGGACTGTGTTTAATATAACTGCAGTAACATAGCCAAGGGTACATGTAGTTTGAATTTACTGATGGTTACTAATGGTTATACTATACCAACCATGGTGTATGTAATATGGTGAATAACCCAAAATTGAGCTCACGCATCCCACTATTGGAATTTTTTTTGGTTTATTGGGTGACCACGTTTCGATGTAGTTCTTACATCATTATCAAAGTCAATATCCAAGAAGTTGTTTTCCATAAGTAATTCTTCACCATATTGTAACCTTTAAACTTCTAAATGCCATTGAAAGATTTTATTTACCGTAATGCTAATATTTCAATGTCATTTCTTTAGTTTTTTCAACAACACCAAAAATTGGATTTCCAGTAAACCGAACCGAATATAACGCTAATAACGGTAAATAATTTCAATAGAGGGATTCCTGACCGGCAAGTAAGTAACACAGGAAAGAGACACATGAGTGGGACTAGTGGGATGTATGAGCTCAATTTGGAGTTTTCTTGCTTATAAAATCTACCTTAATGTACATCTCAAAGATTGGTATCATTAGGAAAATATTATTTTGTACTTCTTGATAAAATTGTGTCAACCCTATATTTGGTAGCCCATGTCACTTTAAGGGACTTGTGCCTGCTTGCACAAAGCGCTCTTAAAGAGTACTCTTAGTGTATGTCTACAACATGGGACTATAGAGGGCTCGTAAGCTTTCCATGTTGTAGAGATATTCTTAGAGTCATCTGAATATAAGAGCATTTTGTGCAAGTGTGCCATGCTTTATAGTTGACCGTAAGCTCTGAAATATTTTTCAGCATAATAAGGATAATACATGTCCACAAGAATTCCATAAGAGCGTATATGAAAATTGAACAAAATGCATGCATACAAAAGACATCAATGGAAAGCAAATCCATACATGATACATGCGTTAGAAAGATACTATGTTAGTAATTACATTTTAACACAAGTTTGACAAAGACACCGGTATAGATGTCAAAAGCTCGTGTTATTCACAAACTAACTAACTACGCGGTGATGTCTAATAATTTTTTCTCGTCAGTATGGAACCCATGTTTACAGAGAGTTTCAAACATTTCTTAGGTTTGACACTATCGACATTTACTGCTTAATTATTTGATTTTTGTTTTACAAAATTCCCAATCTTCTATTAGAACCTGAAACCCGATCAGGTATCCCTCAACCTATCTTGGATTGATTGTTTGGTGTTTTAAGCCGCGCTCAACATTATTTCACTTATATGGCGGCGTTGCCAGTTTTATTGTGGGAGGAAACCGGGCTGCATGCCCAGGGGAAACCCACGACCTTCCGGTGGTAACTGGCAACCATCCCATAGGTCGTTCAAGTGAAAACCCAGTCAGAAAATTTTCCAATTTTTTTCACTGAGTGGAATTCCTTATCTTGGAAACCTTGCTCTTGCCACTGAGGCATGGAAGGTCCCTTTATTGATGTAAGAAACTGGGGTATTATTTCTGATATTGATTTGTTGCATTCAACGTTATTTCCCTACTTGGATAGAGTTATGTGCAACCCTCCCACATAGGGTGGAACAATGAAAATCACCCAAAAAATGTTTCCAATTTGATAAATCTGATAAACCTCGAGACCTTTGAAATGTGATAAATAGTAATGGTAGAGTTGATATCGATTGAATATAAAAGTATCCAATCAGAAAATCCCCAGGCCTGAGTGGGATCTGAACCAAATGGCTGAATGCTTCAAAGAATGTCAACATTTCGTGTCCAACCAGTTTGAGTGGAATCTATACAAGGAGTTAGGCAGAAAACATAACTAAATAAATGTTAGAATTTCAAGATGAATTTAATACTGAATGTCACTCAGCAGAAAAAGTAACTATGCAAATGGCTGCCTCATGGGAAATATGCTCTACAATCTTTTTTTCAAGTTCCAGATCATTTCAGTTAAATAACGATGTATTTTATGCCTTAGATTTTGTTATGTTATTGTTAGTTACATTCTAACATAGAATTAGATCTAGGAAAAGGGTACTATAGTATTTGTATATAGAGTATATATATGGGTTGAACAATAAGGCGAATGTTTGCTAATTTCCAATTAAGCTGACAACATTTAAGGAAATAAAAATACTGTGCGATTTGTAATAACAACTTGTAGGATGCGATTAAAATGGATGCTTTTAATTGGTCAATACGATTTGTCAACCAATCAAATGCATCCATTTTAATTGCATGCTACAAGTCTGTACGACAAATCGTACAGTGATCGATGAAATCTGATGCCGAGAAAATTCAGATAATGTTTTGTCAATTAAATGAGTACCAAACCAATGAAATTTTTGCATTCAATCTGTACTCAATACTTTGGAGGAGGGGAGATAACTCAACTGATTAACTGTTAAGTTGCCAGTTTGGTTGATTGATCTTTTACATCGCATACAAGGCTGTCCATCTTGTTATTAATAGGATGGGTCAAATTGATAGAGAATGACACTCTTGCTCTTCTTCAATTTTGAAATTGGAATTAGTTTAGAGCTCAAACAATCGCCTTATTGTGATAAACTTACGAGCTAGTTTGACTGGAGCGTCTAGAATTGAGATATTGTTCAGGGAATGAAGCATATTCAAAAGCAGACCCTTGTGAAAACGACACTCCCCCATAACTCTCACTCTCTGTTACAATCTGCCAACTGACAATAAAATACTTCATGTATATTGCTAATTAATGACATCTCCGTCAAACGTTCAAATAGGTCCCACAAAATAGCCCACAAATCAAACGTCATTACCTCAGACGCTTAGTTGAATGCCCTGAATATTTGTTAACGTTTGGCATTGCCATGTAGCCATGACGGAAGGGTCAATTGTTGCCTATACTGTCGTTTTATTTGTTTATCACCTGATGTTTTAAAAAGAGTTTGTATTTATTTTTTTTTAGACATTTAGTGATTCAACTCCTACATGTACAGTTTTAAAAATATCAATTAATCCATGTATTTGTTTTCAAAGTGGTTGCAATGTTATTAACATTTGGATCTAAATAATTTTTACATGTATGTGCTTTCAAGGGTTACTATTTGCTTCAAGGGACATTGAACGTAAGTAAGTTTCAGAAAGGTTGAGATGGGTTCAAAACTACAAAATTTACAATTTTTCATAATAGAAACGACCCAAAATTCTGTCACTATAAGAATCAGGACATTATCATTAGAAAATAAATAATGCAATGATGCACTAATCTTTTTTTCTTGGAAAGGGTGGGGGGGGGGGGGGGGGGGGCAAATGAAAGCATTTTAAATCACTACTGATTTATAATGGTCAATATCTCAAAAGTTTGAATGACTAAGGGATTTATAAAATTAACCTAATACATGTTAACAGATGATCTGAATTTAATCTATAAATAAAAATGAAAAAGCGCAAAGCAAATTTGTTGTCAGTTTCTTGATTGTTAGATTTAGCTCTGAATAATGGAATGTGAAAAACACAAAATAAGAAAGAAAATGAATGACATTAGTTAAACAGAGAAAATATCAAAATAAAGATCAATAAGCAAAAATAAATACATGAATAATTGAAAAGAAAAATAAACTTTCAAAACTTCAAACTGATCAACACTTGAACATACAACCTAAAAAACACTGCAATATATCAACACAACACTAAGTAATTTTTTTGAAGGCAATAAAGAATGCTTCAGAAAAAGATAAAAATTTGTTCCTCAAAATGCAAAATGTTCTGTTTCATAATGATTTACAGTCTGGTGAAGAAATTGTATGGATTTGAAATGATATCAGCTTATTTAAATTTAAAAAAAAGAATGACAATTAAACACTTTTGAATAATAAAATGAAGAGCACAGACCTGCCTGATACTGGAGATTGAGCGAAGTCGTGTACAGTTTTGACATGATTTGGTACAGCCATTGGACTAGAACTGGAGCCGGGTGAACTGTAATGGGCAGAGAACTCTTGCTGTGGGTGTAACCTCTGGGTATTCAAATGAACAGATCTGAAATTTTAAACATAACTCTTCCAGTTAAAAGTAACATGCGCTGCCCAAATGTTAAAGCCATTTTTAGGTTGACATTAAAATTCAGTATATATTACCCAGTATGCAAAGCTGTGACGTCAGTACAAGTGGTGTATTATTTTGTTGAAGAGTGTGAATTGGGCAGCGCATGCCATTTTGATGACTTCATCGTTTTTTATCATTTTTAGTTGAAAAACAGGTTTTTTAGAATGTTCTGCATGAGCTGTAAATTTTGTCAAACATATGGAAAAATTTCGTTAAAACAGTATTAGCCCATTTTTACCAAGAAGTAAAAAATAAAAGCTGTCTGCTGATACCAACCTTGGACATGTACATACAGATAGTTTTTATAAGGAACAAAAACCCTAAAATGTACTCATAGATAAGGCTATTTGAATTTTATCCGCTATTGATTGATTGATTGACGTCACACTCAAGATTACTTCACTTACATGGTGGCGTTCCCAGGTTTAGTGGGAGAGGAAATCAGGCTCTTTGCATAGAGGAAACTCTTGACCTTTGGCGAGTACCTGACAACTCATACAGCGTGAAAAATCCACTGTGAAATTTTGGAATTTTTATTTGGTCTGATTGGGATTTGAACCTGAGGCCTGTGTCGGACTGAGGGACTATCACCCTAACCAACTGAGCCACCGAGGCCCCTATCTGTTATTAGCACAGGGTTCGTTGGGATCAATGGCTTTACCAATATTTTTTATTCAAATTCATGAAAGTAGTCTGAAATTTTAGCATTATATGTCTAAATCGTCTTGCCACTTGGATAGGAGGAGCGGTGGCTTAGATGCTAAACACTCGTGGTATACGCTTTGGGATTTTAAGCCAAACACTTAAGAATATTCTTTGACTACCCGAGGCCCCCCCAAAAAGGGTTAAAATCCATGCAAACTTACCCATTCATAAGCAGTTCTTTATGACCTGTGATATCGGAATCTGGTGCATAACTCCCACTACTACTTAAACTATTACTGCTACCTCGACGTGGTAAGGGAGATGGACCATCTATGTCTGAAAAATAGAGCTCACAGTTATATATTCTGGTACTCAACAGCTGTCAAAATGTTGATATTTTTCCAATAAAACAAAATTTTAATATTATCAGCGTTTTCCCCCCAAGAAGTACAATTCTGATGTCTTTGAGAACTACTACATGTAGTCTTGAAAATGTATGTTAAAGTAGTGTTTTGAACAAGCCTCTGCCGAAAATAAATGAAGATTCTTCCGGTTATTTGAATTTTATTTACTTTTCAGACAATTATTCAGTTCACATAATCACAGACTGCTCAAATTTTCCTGTTTTCAACTTCTTCAAATGATTTTTTGATGGACTTCAAACCCTACAGTTTGTTTACCTGTAAGTTCAGAAAGCAGATAAAAGAAAGTTAGCTTAATGGCAGGTTAGATGACTTTGAGTCACAAAAGAATTTCTTTAAAAGGAACTTTAGGTTTGGGATAATGAAATTGATCTGACTCCTTACCTATCAATATCCCATCTACTGGACCTTCTGTGTCTGAAGTCCTGGAATCTTTCCTAAACATAGGAATGAAAGCATGTATAATAATAAATTAATTAAACAAGTTTTAATAAGTTTGAGAATCATATGGAGTACATGTACATGCTAGTTACAATATAATACAAATAGTTTCACCACAGACTTCAATTTGTATGCTCAAATAAAAATTGAAAAATTTCTGAGAGGATTTTTCACTTAGTCGCCTTATGTAGAAGAGTTACCAGGTGCTTGACGAAGGTCAGGAGTTTCCTCCAGACAATGAGCCTGGTTTCCTCCTCCACTAAACCTGGTGATGCCGCCATATAAGTGAAATAATCTTGAGCTCGGAGTAAATCAATCAATCAATTTGTATGTTATTTTCTTGAGAGATATAGACACACATGCGATGAAGCTTTTGTTAGTTTATTCACACAGCAAATATGATTAGATATGTATGCCGATGGGACGAGGATTGATTCAAATAATGGGAGGCGATCAGAGAGAACAGGTTACTCCATATAGCTCCTTAATACTACATTTGTGTAAACCGTGTTCAACAAGTATTTATTGATTGATTGATTTATATTATGCATCGCACGTAAGATAATTTTACTAAAAAAGTGGCGTTGCCTGGTTTAGTGGGGGGTGGAGACCGCTATGACTGAAGGAAAGCCTTCACTTTCAGCGAGTACCTGACAACTCTTCCACATATAACAAAAAATGCACTCAGAAATTCATGAAGTAACAATGAAGTTAAAAAGTCAGCAGCCAGTAGTTATACATTGACAGCGAATAGCTAAAGACCATAGCAGACCAGAGTAAACAAGGGGTCCTAATTGAAGCATCCTTTATTGAACCTACCTGCGGGACTTTAACGAAAACTCTTCAGAAGAAATAAACTTTAAAAAGTGGAAACAGAAGTACATAATCTGAAAGAAAATAATAGATAAGGTCTGTAAGTTTTCCTCAAAGATTTTGTGGTGTCCGGCGACAGAAAACGTAATTTAAAATGTTTTGATAACATTGCAACTCCATTTGACATATTTTGTTTCACAAAATCAGAGCTAAGCGTCATGCTAGAACCAAAAACATTTGACAACATGTGCAATTTTTTTGATTTATGTTTTTCAGATTATTTCACTTATACGGCGTTGGCAGGTTTAGTGGGGGAGGAAACCGGGCTCTTTGCCTGAAGGAAACCCTCGACCTTCAGCGAGTATCTGGCAACTCTTCGATGTGCGGGAAATTTGTCAGATTCCCACGATACTTGCACTGCTCATAATATTCTATACAATCTGATTGTAATACAGTAACCTTCCATGTAAACAATTACCACTAATTTCTAAGTCTTTGTTCACAATATTACATATATTATTGACCTAAACAGAGATAATTTTCACTTGCAATTATCATTAGCAGAATTAGTATACTCAGTTATGGTCATTTTAAAATGTCCTGTCTAACTTAAAACAAGCACAAAGATCCAGTAAAAACAATTCAACTTTTTCAGAAAAAAACAGTTGGCCATGTTGGATTTCTTCCAGTTTTGGTAACAGTAAATAGTGTAAAGTAACAACATAATTTTAAAAAATTTTCTTCTTTTTTTTTTTAACCTGTTTTTTTAAACAAAAGTATTTTGTTTCAAATTTTAACTATTTGCCTTACCTCTTCCCCTTTTTGTAATCTATCAGTAAGGTTATGACTGCAAAAATAAAAATGAAAAAAAAGTCTAATATTTACAGTCAACAGATTACATTCAACAGAAAATATTGTACAGATCACAGCTTGACTATAATAAGGGCTTAGTAACAAACCCCTTCTCTACATGTGATATCCCATTACGTAATTTATAAATCAATGAATCAACCACCCCACCATTATCTACCCAGCCAGTATCTCTTGAGGCATATCTTCTCTGACATTGGTGAAAATGAAAACCTTGAACTTCAACGAGATTGTAAACTGCAGACATAAAACGAGGGTAACCCAACTCTGAAGTTAACAGATTTCTGACTGGTGTTGTGTTCAGGCTTCAATTCTACTATGACTTTAGGCACTATTTAGACATTTTAAATATTCCATGCTTTATTCTAATGGTTTTTCTTGTAGTAACTTCGTGTAAATTGGCTTTCTGAACAAACGCCAGTAAGGTTTTGGCAGCCAATGTGCCTTTAAACAAGATCACACTGTAAAAAAAAAAAAAAAAAAAAATGGTGAATACAATTTTGTAATGTTGAGGTAACTTACCCAAAGAGGTACCAGTCATAAGCTATTGTAAGATAAAGGACCTCTGCAGAGGAGAGTGATTTGTGTATAAGTCCATCTGCCCACAGACTTAGTCGTAAAAGGGAGACAAACATGGGTGTCCTGTCCCAGCCAGATATACAATGGACCAATACACCTTGTTGACCTGAAGGTAGAAAAGCGTGTCAAAAATAAAACCGAGAAGGCATAGTGAATTAACAAAGACAATTCAAATCTTTCACTGGCATTTAAAAGTTGAAAGGTTACAGTAAGGTGAAGTTGTTAAATCCATAAGTAATTCTTCACCTTATTGTAACAATGACAATTGCTACTCTTATAACTTTTACAAAGTTGTTGGTGTCATCAGGAGTAAATGTTTCTGTAGGAAAGGCAAACAGAAACTTAGGAATTTTTGGGTAATACATGTACACTTTATACAGGTATTCTATAATTGATTGAACTGATGCTAGAATGAGATCATGACATACCAATCTTTTTATTTTATAAATTTCAATTGTAAAGAGTTCAGCGTTTGAAGCACCTTGAAAAACTCAGTAAGAGACGATGAAATGGAAAATATCAGTAAAGTCAGCAGCCTCAACGAACCAAACATGTGTGTTAATAACTCAAATTTTTTGTTGTTCAAACCTTAGACTAAGCTTCTCTGAATTCTCAATTAAGTTAATTTTAGCACAAAATATAAATGTGACCTATTACATAGTAAAGTCTTATGACCTATCTTACACATATCTATGGTGACACCTTTAAAGAGCACTTTTTTATATAAAACCTGATTGTCAAGGGAATAGGAGGGCTTGCAATGATAAACATTGGGTTAAGGTATATTGATTCATTATGTTTTCCTATATATACTCAAAATAAGGTACCATAGTTAATTCAGTTTGAATAACTTACCCTTCTCAATTAAATGTAACAACAGCTTGATATAGTTTCTGGTTAATGTAAGTAAGTCCCAGGCCTAAAAAAAAAGATAAACACAAAAAATGAGTGTCAACAAGGGGAATAACCAGTGTGTCATTAAGGGGAATAATCACTGTGTCAACAAGGGGAATAATCAGTGTGTCAACAAGGGGAATAATCAGTGTGTCAACTAGGAGAATAACCAGTGTGTCAACAAGGGGAATAACCAGTGTGTCAACAAGGGGAATAATCAGTGTGTCAACTAGGAGAATAACCAGTGTGTCAACTTGGGGAATACTCAGTGTGTCAGCAAGGGGAATAATCAGTGTGTCAACTAGGGGAATAATCAGTGTGTCAACAAGGGGAATAATCAGTGTGTCAACAAGGGGAATAATCAGTGCGTCAACAAGGGGAATAATCAGTGCGTCAACAAGGGGAATAATCAGTATGTCAACTAGGAGAATAACCAGTGTGTCAACAAGGGGAATAATCAGTGTGTCAACTAGGAGAATAACCAGTGTGTCAACAAGGGGAATAATCAGTGTGTCAACTAGGAGAATAACCAGTGTGTCAACAAGGGGAATAATCAGTGTTTCAACAAGGGGAATAACCAGTGTGTCAACAAGGGGAATAACCAGTGTGTCAACAAGGGGAATAATCAGTGTGTCAACAAGGGGAATAATCAGTGTGTCAACAAGGGGAATAATCAGTGTGTCAACAAGGGGAATAATCAGTGCGTCAACAAGGGGAATAATCAGTATGTCAACTAGGAGAATAACCAGTGTGTCAACAAGGGGAATAATCAGTGTGTCAACAAGGGGAATAATCAGTATGTCAACAAGGGGAATAACCAGTGTGTCAACAAGGGAAATAATCAGTGTGTCACCTAGGAGAATAAACCAGTGTGTCAACAAGGGGAATAACCAGTGTGTCAACAAGGGGAATAACCAGTGTGTCAACAAGGGGAATAATCAGTGTGTTAACTAGGAGAATAACCAGTGTGTCAACTAGGAAAATAACCAGTGTGTCAACAAGCAATCAGTGGCAATCAGTGTGCCGTAACAAAGGAGGAATGATTAGTTTGTCAACAAAATCAAGGCAATTATCTACAATTTTATCTACAAATTTAAAAAGTTGGTTATATCCTACGAAACAGACTTTAGAAATTGTCAATCACAAACACATTTACTCAACAACATGATTAACTCAAAAATATTTCACCCATATTCACTGAGCTCACCTTATATCTGCTCCAGTCAATAGGTAGGGTTCGTATTAACGGTATCTGTGGTATTTCTAACAAGGCATCAACGTAATCCTACAAGGGAGATAATCAGTGTGTTGATTGATTGTTCATTAATACGTCGCTTATTCCACAAGTAAAGTTATTCTAATGCTTTAAAGGCACACTTGCCGCCGTAGCCTGTTTAAATTTGCTAAGAAAACCAATTTACATGAGCTTACTACGACTAATACCACTAAACTTAAACATAGGACACATAAAACATGTCTAGTTAGCTTTAGACTGTAAAAATGGGTTGAAAAACAAACGAAGAATCGAAGCCTGATTACAACAACAACGATCAGTGTCGGTCAACTTTCGTGTTGGATTACCCTCCTTTCAGGCCTTTGTATCTGTGGTTTAAACTCAAACAATTAGCAGCAGGCTTTTCCAGTCGCTGTTAACCGATCGTCAGTCTGTATTTCTCAGATAAATAGGCCTACGTAAAATTACACTGTGCCGTTAGTTCACTCATTCGACTGAAACATAAAATCGCCAATAGGGGGCAGATCGGTTTGTTTACGTTCCGGGTACGTAACAATTCAAATTTTCAAATTCAAATTAAAAATACAAAGTGACGTCCAAACTTTTACATTTTGGTAAAAATAGAAAGTTCCTAACTTATATTGTCTGGGAAAAATACAGAATACGGTCTTTCTTTTTTAATGTAAACAATATTCCTGATTTTCGCGGCAAGTGTGCCTTTAAGTAATGGGGTCCAGATATCTCTATAAAGTCAAACTTGTTTAATGTTGATAGTGGGACTAAATGCTTTAAGTCTTTGTTACATCAAAAATCTATTGTGTCAATTATGTGAAAGACAAAAAATTTCAGAATGTAAAAATATGTTATATGAAAATATGCTTAGTTGTTTTTTTATGGTAGCCAGCAATATAATCTGCATCAAGAAACTTTTTAATATACAATATCATTTGATTGCATCACACGCAAATGATTACAAATAATAGTTTGTAACCGTTATCCTCATTCATTATTTTTTTATATTACTTGGCGAAGAGTTCAGAAAACTATTGGTCAATGTTAGGAGTAACAAAAAAACCTAGAACTGACAATAGAAATGTAATTACCTGGCTCCAGTCAAATAACAGCCGATCTGTTTCATAACCACTATCTTTCCATTCTCGGAAGAATTCACAGCCTGAAAGAGACAACAATATTGAGCTTAAATTAACAAAATAAAAATCTTTAAAGTGAAATATAATATACCGTATTTTAAGTTGGATTGATTGAATCTATTTCCCAAAGGACATGATTGCAGAATGACAGACAGGACTAAGATGAAAAAAGTCTGAGGTTGGTTAGCAATTTATAAAATGAACATGATATTTGATGTTTTAAAACCAAATTCAACATTGTTTTACTTATAAGGAAGTGTTGCTCGGTTTAGTGGGAAGGAAACTGCGCTGTTTGAATGATCAAAAACATGTAGTAAACATTTTCACATAGAGCATCCCAGTCAAAACCCCTCTCAGAATTTGTGGACAGAGTGAGATTTGAACACATCATGAATGGAAAGGTTATGTTGGACAGGAGACTATTATTTTGCCAACTGAGTCTATGTGACCCAAACTTGAAATTTTAAAAATAAAACTATAAAGTTGATTACCTGGATAAGGGACAGAAAAAATATCAAAACTACTGTATCTTTGTTCTTTGTCAACTTTTTCTGAGGATGTGACGCTGAAAAAAAAAGTCTTAATCATAGAGGGTTGTTACATACATGTAATTGGAAGGCATATTTGTATTTTTTAAGTTTTTTAGCTTCTAAAAACTATGTTATATACATCCTTCCCTAAGATAGGCATTACAGAAAGCTGCTATAATATAGAGCAATTAGCAAATTTTGTTTTAACTCAAATTTTTCTTATATTTGGCAGCTTATGCAATTTCAATCCTTGATAAACAGATACAATCAAACTTACTTCATAAGAAACTTGACCTTTTTCTTCTCCACCATCAGGTCACAGATATAGCCTACATTGAGAGTCTTCAACAACTGGATATCCTGACCTCTGACCCGATCAAACAACTGCCAATCACTACAGAGATAATGAGGTCAGTTAAATCAGACTAAACAACTGCCAATCACTGCAGATATAATGAGGTCAGTTAAATCAGATCGAACAACTGCCAATCACTACAGAGATAATGAGGTCAGTTAAATCAGACCGAACAACTGCCAATCACTGCAGGTATAATGAGGATCAGATTAAACAACTGCCAATCACTACAGAGATAATGAGGTCAGTTAAATCAGACTAAACAACTGTCAATCTCTACAGAGATAATGAGGTCAGTTAAATCAGATTAAACAACTGCCAATCACTACAGAGATAATGAGGTCAGTTAAATCAGATCAAACAACTGCCACTCACTGCAGATATAATGAGGTCAGTTAAATCAGATCAAACAACTGCCAATCACTACAGAGATAATGAGGTCAGTTAAATTAGATCAAACAACTGCCAATCTCTTCAGAGATAATGAGGTCAGTTAAATCAGATCAAACAACTGCCAATCTCTACAGAGATAATGAGGTCAGTTAAATCAGATCAAACAACTGCCAATCTCTACAGAGATAATGAGGTCAGTTAAATCAGATCAAACAACTGCCTATCTCTACAGAGATAATGAGGTCAGTTAAATCAGATCAAACAACTGCCAATCACTGCAGAGATAATGAGGTCAGTTAAATCAGATCAAACAACTGCCAATCACTACAGAGATAATGAGGTCAGTTAAATCAGATCAAACAACTGCCAATCTCTACAGAGATAATGAGGTCAGTTAAATCAGATCAAACAACTGCCAATCACTGCAGAGATAATGAGGTCAGTTAAATCAGATCAAACAACTGCCAATCTCTACAGAGATAATGAGGTCAGTTAAATCAGATCAAACAACTGCCAATCACTACAGAGATAATGAGGTCAGTTAAATCAGATCAAACAACTGCCAATCTCTACAGAGATAATGAGGTCAGTTAAATCAGATCAAACAACTGCCAATCTCTACAGAGATAATGAGGTCACAATAAGGTCAAGAATTACTTATGGATAACAACTTCTTGGTTTATTGGGTGACGACGTTTCGATGTAGTTCTTACATCGTTATCAAAGTCAATGACAAACAACAAAAAATATTCTTTATATAGCAGATGAGAGAATTACAAGTTGGAACAGGTGCGTAATAGTATAAATTAATTAAGAAAAGTAACAATAGATTAAAGTATGGTGAGTTAAGATCGTTGAAGGTTGTCTTGGAGGATCAAAAGGTCATAGCAGTTGGGGATATATAATCCTTGGTCTCTGTTCATGCTGGGCTTGGTTTTTCTGATTTGGATGGCTTCCTGTAGTTTTCTCTTCTTCCAATGGTGCTGGTTGACAGATAGTGTTGTAGTGGTTTCCCATTTGATGTGGTGAGTAGGGTTGGAAATTATGTGTTCAGAAATGGCAGATTTGTAATCAAGTTTATTAACAGATGTTTGGTGTTCTTTTAGAAGAAAGATTTGATACGTCATCATCATGGAGATGCGGCCATCCGAGACATCAACAAACTCAACCAATTAGAGAAGAAATTCATCAAAACCTCAAACCATGTAACATTTCTCATGAGATGTAGAAATAACAAAATCATACCGAAAGGACTACAAGTAAAACCACCAGTTAACTCAGAAGCAGCCAAGAAAATATTTAGAGAAGCTAGTCACCGCCTGGTCAAAGAACGTCTCAATCACCACAGAAAGATCAAAGCCGTCACCCTGCCCAATATTGTAGAAAAAGTTGAAAAATTAAAGCACACTCTCCAGCCAGCACTGTTTGAAAACATCCGTCAAGCACAGGTAAAAGCCAAAGTCAACCTACACAACAAGGTAAGAGACACTCATATCAACAAATTCAATCACCTTAACAATAGACACACACGCACGCATGCAAACACTTCAACATCTACACCCAACCAACAAACCACAACTGTAGTTAATTTGAGCAGCAAAGTATTAACACCACACCAAGTTAGTCTGTTAGAGAAGGGTTTAAATTTTGTCCCAACACACCACACTATACCTAAAGAAGATTTCATTGTAGACATTGAAAGTGGCATACAACAATTAGCACCAGGAGGTAATATAGACTATCTTAGACACCAGATTACAGCGATCATTAATAATACCAAATCCCAACCCCCCAATTTAGGTAAAGAAGAAAGGAAAGCTATCAAAGAACTCAAACAGAACAAATCTATTGTGATTGCACCAGCAGACAAAGGCAAAGCAACAGCTATTCTAGACACAACACATTTTGACCAACTAGTAAATAATCTTCTCGACGACAAAACCACATTCAAAACACTTGTTAAAGACCCAACCAACAAATATGACAAACAACATAGAGCTATCCTCAACGAACTGAAAACCAATGGAGAAATCAACCAAGACAAATACAAACAACTTATCATTCAACACCCAAGACCCCCATACGCTAGAGCTACAATCAAACTACATAAGGACCCTGTTAAAGCTAGGATATTAGTCTGTTCACAAGGCACAGTATTTTACAACACCTCCAAACTTATAGCTAAAACCCTATCCACATGGTCTAACACAGCCAAATCATACATTAAAGACTCCAAACACTTTTGTGATAGACTAGCAGCACATAAGGAACCTTGCCATTATGTCAGTTATGACATTGTAGATTTATTCACAAATGTACCAACACCTGAAGCCATGCAAGTAATTAAATCCAAACTTGAATCATCTCCACACATCTCCGACCTAACAACTGCAAGCATACTTAAGCTTTTACATATCTGCATCTCCTCTACATACTTCACATGGCAAAACAATACATATGAACAAATCCACGGACTACCCATGGGATCACCTCTTTCACCTATAATTTCTGAAATTTACATCACTGAACTTGAAAACTCAGCATTAGCAACCTCTCCCATTCAGCCCTTCTTCTGGATTAGGAAAGTGGAAGACACATTCGTCGCTCTCAAAGACACACACTCTGCTAAAACACTTTTAGACCACTTAAACACACAACACCCTAGGATAAAATTCACCATGGAAGAAGAACACAATCATCAACTCCCGTTCTTAGATGTACTCATCCACCAAACTGAACATGGACCACAGACTACAGTGTATCGCAAACCCCCTCACTCAGATCAGTACATTCACTACCAATCTAACCATCCACCACACATTAAGACAGGTACCATAGCTACACTAACAAGAAGAGCTAAAGCCATCAGCAGCACAGACCTTGACAAAGAAATCCATCATATCAAAACCGTCTCTACCACCCAAAATGGCTATCCAACCAAATTAGTTGACTCAATTATCAAACAAACACTTAATAACAATTCAGATAAACAACCCAGACCACGAGAAGAAGGCCCTAATATTAGAATCAGCATACCATACATTGGACCAGCCAGTCATAAAATTGCTCGTCTGATTAAATCTAAAACAGGTATTAATACTACATTCAAATCAACCAAAACACTTAAAACACATATGCAAGCCACAGGAAAAGGAATTTCATCAACAAGAGCAGAACCTAAAGGAGTAGTGTACAGAATTAATTGTAGTTGTAATGCTCATTACATAGGAGAAACATGCAGACCCCTCAACATTAGACTAAAAGAACACCAAACATCTGTTAATAAACTTGATTACAAATCTGCCATTTCTGAACACATAATTTCCAACCCTACTCACCACATCAAATGGGAAACCACTACAACACTATCTGTCAACCAGCACCATTGGAAGAAGAGAAAACTACAGGAAGCCATCCAAATCAGAAAAACCAAGCCCAGCATGAACAGAGACCAAGGATTATATATCCCCAACTGCTATGACCTTTTGATCCTCCAAGACAACCTTCAACGATCTTAACTCACCATACTTAAATCTATTGTTACTTTTCTTAATTAATTTATACTATTACGCACCTGTTCCAACTTGTAATTGTCTCATCTGCTATATAAAGAATATTTTTTGTTGTTTGTCATTGACTTTGATAACGATGTAAGAACTACATCGAAACGTCGTCACCCAATAAACCAAGAAGTTGTTATCCATAAGTAATTCTTGACCTTATTGTAACCTTCCAACTTCTAAATGCCATTGAAAGATAATGAGGTCAGTTAAATCAGATCAAACAACTGCCAATCACTACAGAGATAATAAGGTCAGTTAAATCAGATCAAACAACTGCCAATCACTGCAGAGATAATGAGGTCAGTTAAATCAGATCAAACAACTGTCAATCACTACAGAGATAATGAGGTCAGTTAAATCAGATCAAACAACTGCCAATCACTACAGAGATAATGAGGTCAGTTAAATCAGATCAAACAACTGCCAATCACAACAGAGATAATGAGGTCAGTTAAATCAGATCAAACAACTGCCAATCACTACAGAGATAATGAGGTCAGTTAAATCAGATCAAAAACAGCCAATCTCTACAGAGATAATGAGGTCAGATAAATCAGATCAAACAACTGCCAATCTCTACAGAGATAATGAGGTCAGTTAAATCAGATCAAACAACTGCCAATCACTACATAGATAATGAGGTCATTTAAATCAGATCAAACAACTGCCAATCTCTACAGAGATAATGAGGTCAGTTAAATCAGATCAAACAACTGTCAATCTCCACCGAGATAATGGGGTCAGTTAAATCAGATCAAACAACTGCCAATCACTGCAGAGATAATGAGGTCAGTTAAATCAGATCAAACAACTGTCAATCACTACAGAGATAATGAGGTCAGTTAAATCAGATCAAACAACTGCCAATCTCTACAGAGATAATGAGGTCAGTTAAATCAGATCAAACAACTGCCAATCTCTACAGAGATAATGAGGTCAGTTAAATCAGATCGAACAACTGTCAATCTCTACAGAGATAATGAGGTCAGTTAAATCAGATCAAACAACTGCCAATCTCTACAGAGATAATGAGGTCAGTTAAATCAGATCAAACAACTGCCAATCTCTACAGAGATAATGAGGTCAGTTAAATCAGATCAAACAACTGCCAATCTCTACAGAGATAATAAGGTCAGTTAAATCAGATCAAACAACTGCCAATCTCTACAGAGATAATGATGTCATTTGCAAACAATTTGAAACAATAGATTAATTTTCAAATAACATTGTGAAAACCTTACTTTAATTATTTTCTGTCTGTTCTTTTGACTTAGTGGGATTCAAACCTAAAACCCATTAACAGATTGATTGATTGATGTTTTGTACTGCACTAAGGTTATTTCACTTATATGGTGGCGTTGCCAGGTTTAGTGGGGAAGGCTCATTGCCTGGAGGAAACCTCCAACCTTAGGCGAGTACCTGGCAACCCTTCCACATTGACAGAAGGTTTGTGTCAATGAAAAACTATCTCACTGAGCCACAGAAGCTGCCTTTTTCAAAAGAAAATTATTCTTGATTTCTGACATCCGGGCACTGCAGGCCACTTGGTCTCAAATGCCGTAACAAGTTAACAACCAATGTCAATCGTGGATGAAAACAACTCAGAAGGCATCGTTTTGTTCCAGCTGTGCAAGCCATCGCTGAGCAGTTGTTTTCAACCACCTTCTGATTAACAGCCTCGTTTTCGCGGTCGTGACGTCACACGAAAACCGAGAATGGCTACAGTTACCTTTGAGGATCCTGACTTGTACTTGCTTCAGGAGCATTCCTTCCCGATTCTTGATCTGCATAAAAAAGATAAGATTTTACAGCATTTTAAAGTGTTCCCCTAAATCAACATTTATTGGTTTCTTATACATAATTAATACAATAGACACACGTATAGAAAAACACCCAACGGTTACATGTAGCTTTTTCACTCATTTAGCTAAATCTTTTTCACACATCCAGTCCTGTCATTTCAAATTCTTTAATATTATCATTATTGGTGACAAAGAAAACATGACGCACTTACTTGAAAATAGGAATTCAAATCCTGACCGGCCGTAGATTTCAGGACCTGATGATAATGTGGCAGATCTACATATATGCTACAAACAAAGATTAGGCTGATTGATTGATTGGAGTTTTACGCCCCACTCAAGATTAACAAAGATTAAAGATCATTGACTAATTGATTGGGGTTTAGTGTCACTCTTAAACAGGTAAAAGTTATACATTGACAAAACTTCACAAATAATCTTTAGATCTTACCTAGCCGACAATCAAGCCAAAATTTTAGTCTTATGTCAGGTGAAATGACATCAGCTGTGAAAATGTTGATATTTTTCCGTTAAAACAGACTGTGGAAATTATCAGCCATTTTCCTCAAGAAAAGCAATTCAGAAGCTTTTCAGTGCTACTAGTCTCGAGAATGTATGTTAAAGTAGTGTTTTGAACTAACTTGGGCCTAGAATAAATGAATGCTCATCTCAGTTTTTTGAAATTTTGTTTACTTTCTGGGCACCATTTCTTCTCGTGCAGCGCAAAAACTGTATGGATTTTCATCATTCTAGTGTCAATCATTTAGTTTTTCGATGCCTTTCAAAGCCTCTTAAGCCTAGCGCACACGAGAGGCGCCGGCTGAGCTGCCGGTCACTCGTGGCTGGGAGCTAAGCTGTTTCCCCCGTGTGCGCGTAAATTTTGCTGAGATTTTCGCCTCTCGAGGCGGTGAGGAAAGTATGTAGCATGTTTGATATTTTCTGCCTCTCGTGGCAAGAATCTCACCGTGTGCACACAACGTAAGCTGCCGGCTGAGCTGAGACGAGGGATAGTCCAATGGCGCGTACTTATTCAATCATGTGACCACTTAGAATATTACGTAACACGGGTAGTGACACTTGTGCAGGTCAGTGAACTTGGGTGACAAGGAACTGGCCTCAGCCAAGAGCTCATCGTCTGCGCTGAAATTTGTAGCTGCTCCTTTGGCCACGCGTGCCTTGTAGCTCAGCCGGCGCCTCTCGTCTGCGCTAGGCTTTACTGTTATGACAATCAATATGTGAGTCTCACTTAAAGTTTATCACTCAGCCAAAAGTAATTGCAAGCTTCCTTTGATTTCTTTTCACCCACAGACCTGTGCAATAAAACACACAGGACCAATTTCTAGTTATGCTGACATATAAATGTAGCAGAAATATCACCAATGGCTCAATTACAAATACTAGACCCACCTTTCCTTCAAACAGTATAACAGGTACGACACATCTGGCCCTGCACCTGGCACGCCTGGCTTGTTTTAATATATCATTGATCTTCCTTAAGTCATATAAACTTTGAACACTGTGATAAAGAAAATTACATAACAAAAATCCATCTTACAATTGACGTTCTTGATGCAGTAGAATTTGGTTTTATTTACTGAGACTCACCATATAGAAATATGTAGCAGTTCATCATGGTCAAGACTCTATCTTTAGTTTTTATTCTAATCATTTCACATTGGTATACTTGTATTTAAATGTGTTAAAATAGCTTCGGGTCTCTAATAATATTATGAAGAAGAAGGAATTCTGACCGAAAGAAACTGATTGCCGTTTGGTATCTAGCAGCCATAAGACAGGGAAAAAAGAGCTCAATAAGAAAATTTCGTGTTGGAAATAAGGAACTTTTAAAGGGATACATTGGCCAGCATTGCTTATGTAGTTTATCCTGTGGTCCAAGGAAGATAATTTGTTGGCGTCAAAAAAGAGTTACCTCCCTTGGCACCAAAGTTTGACGCGAGTATTGAACATCTGTTGTTCTTCCTGCTGCTATATCAAATACAACTGACAACTGTTCTGACAACCTTTTTTTGGACATAGGTCACATTAAAGGCGATGATGAACTGGGTTACACTTACATTTTTCATAATAATTCTGCTAACTAGAAAATGAGACTGACGACTTTGGATGAAAGGTGGTACATGTAGGTGCATTTTCAATGAAATGTACAATTAACGAGTAACTAGTGAAAATTCAGGAGTATTTTTGTGATTGTCTGACTCATGGTTTAGTGTAAACGCAAACAGAGGTCCTACAGGGGAGACACTACTGTAGTTTTGTGAAAGTGTTACTTATATTTACACTGTATCTCTAAGATAAACTCTGAATGGTTAGACTCCTTTTGTTTTTTTCTGTACAAACAATATATAATCAGGGAAAAAAAGTAAGAAGACACAATGAAGCAATCTGCCATCCTGGCCCATCCATGGCTGATTCTGCCTAGAAATATATTCTTTGAATTTTATGTTATTAATGGCTAATGTTAATCTATGACAAGAGACTAACCTATGGCTGTCTGTTTGATGTCCGTCAATGTCAGACTTCTCATATTCCAACAACGCTACTTTGGTAGGGTAAGTTCCACAAAGGTCTCCATTTGTATTACCGATGATCTACAAAACAAAAATAAACTTATACTTAAACTTTGTGCCTCTTCATCTTCTTCATGGTCGAGCAAAGTTCTTAGGTAACCCATATGTTACGTGTTAAATTTTTTTGTGTTTTTGCGGAAAGAATTGATATATATATATTATAAGTACATCACATGATAAATGCTAGAGTTTTGATTGGATGAGTACTATTTGCAATTGTGGCCGCCTGAGCGGGCATTACCAAAGCGGTAGGTAATAGTGCAGGCCTGAGCAGTCATTATCGTATCGTCAGATGTTTGACAGAGTTATGCCCCTTTCAACAATGTGTACAGGTGGGTGTTTGTGACTTAATCCCTATTTATTACTTCTTTTAATCTCGAGCAATGGCTCACTTTGTGAGACACCATTCAGCAACACTATGAAAGCAGAATGCCCTGAGCAAAAGGCAATAATATTAGTCACAGGGTTCGTTCTAGGGGGGATACGGAAATATATGAGATCAATATACTGATCCCATAATATTTCCTTATCCCACCTCACACTGAATACTTCCTGTTCATTGGTTCAAACCTGTCATGTGGAGACCCTAAATATTCCTTATTACGTCGCCGTGCTGATCCATACAGGCTGATTACCATATATGGCTTTTGACATCATGTCTAGACAAATGCCAGTCGTGTCTGCTCGTGCCATACATATGAGAAAATAGCTTTCGGAGTTCATTTTCTGCCTTTTATGAAAGTCAAGTTTGAGAAAGAAGGGTAGAATATCGTACAAGTTAGGTCTTCGGTGGGATAAATTCGTTACAGGGTTTGTCCGAGGCGGGATATGGATATATATGGGGTCAGTAAACAGTATATTGAGGATTTGATATGAGTAGGGCAGTGGGGTATCAAAGCTAACTACAGGACTTTCACTTGTCTTGCTTGGTTGTTTGAAATATATATATTGGTCTTTCCAGATTAGAAGCTGGATTCAATCTTAAGGCTTGAACAAAAGATTGAATTTTGAAGAAGAAAAAAATCTATTCAATTACTTACAGAAAATTGGTAATCTTTTCCAATGAGATCCAAACAGCGCTTTAAGATTCCTTCACTCTGAAAAAAAAAGAGGGCAGGATAACAAATTTAGAGGGGATTTACAATTCCCAGTTAGGGTACTCCGCTGAATCCAATATTACCTTCCTCAGACTTCCTCATCATCGATGATGTAACAATGTTCTGCTGTTTTTCAACAGCAAGCTAAATTACTCATGAACGTCATTTTTACCCTATTCAAGTAAGTCATATTGTTATTTCAATGTCTAAATCTGACTGCAAACTGCTCGCTAAGAAGTAGGCAATTTATTCCGGCTTTTAGATTGGAATGAACCACGACGCCAAAATACAACCATCAGTACAGTCAAACCTGGACAACTGACCACTTGTAAACAGCGACCAACCGCCTAAAGCGACCACCCCAGGACCCCCCCCCTCCCCCCCCCCCGAACGAAATCCCATACTTTAAACACTGTATAGAGCGACCACCTGTTTAACACGACCAGTTGTGAAGCTCATAAAGTATACACTAAACCTGTATTAAGCAACCAAAACATGGTCCATAAACTGAAAAGCGCCCCACATCGTCTTGGAAAAACAAACAATAATGCCTGAGATTGAATGCTTAATAACCCTGCAGTAGGTAAACCCACCAGTGTCATAATAACTAAAGCCTACGCGTTAAGCCCGCTACTAGCCCTTAACTTTGCTTTACAAAAATATACCTGTCAGTTGTAGATGTGTACGATAATAAACGGGCTTGACAAAAACATCCAGACTAAAAATCTCAATTAAGTTTTATCAGATGGTACTTTACATGTAGTTGTCTTTATATAAAGACTGAATCAAAGAGATGTGCATAAATCAGTACTTAGACTACATGTAAGTCAACATGCAATATGGCCTAAAACTCGGAAAGTCCTCTCCCTTGAGGACAGATTAAATCATTAATGGTTTATTGAAATGTCTGAAAAAATGAAAAAGAGCGCTTGTCAGATTGCACAAGATATTTGAGTTGGGAAGACACAAGTTCAAAATGTTCTGAAACGAAAGCGAGAAGTGATGGAAGATGGAAGACTACGAGAACAACATGACCAGTGATCGGAAAAGGCGACATCGGGTCACGGGTAATGAAGACATTAACCGTTTGTGTTGGGAATGGTTCGTCGTATAAACATCACAAGACCTCTTATCCAAGAAAAAGCTTTGACATTTACTGCTGATTTGGGCATTGGGAAATATAAAGCCCCCAATGGATGGTTAGAAAGTTTTTTAAAGCTTTGGACAGGCTGATATTTTGGACTTAGTGATGACTCTTGAAAACAAAACAACAGAGATGGCCGTAACTGCTAAACCCAAACAATCCTCAAGACTTTTTTTTTACCTAATCTTAGAAATGTAGTGTCAAATTTTAAATTTTCAAGATTGAAGGCTCTTTGAAGTTTAGGCAATAGATATAATCTCAGTTGTTCACATAGAACTTTCTAAAGCAACATCAGGACATCAAGATTCTAAAAAAATCGTCCTTCAAACGTTGCCATTTCAGTAGCTGTATGCCATTAGAACACCTGCCTTCATTGTTGACTTGAAGAGAGCTGTTAGGACCCGATAGAGATAAAGACAATCAGATAAAGACTAGACAAAGGCATATTCGAAGGGCTTACATTTAGGTGCACAATAAGGTGACAAGTGAGGTAGACCATACTTCCCTACTAGTCTTTTTTTTGTAATTTTTGATACTTGTACATGCTATTTTTTATATTATTGGAAACCGTATTTTGGGTACTAATATTTATCAGCTCACTTCATTTTTGTGTGTTTTTTATGTATATCCTAAAATAAAAACATATTTGTTCTATGCAAACACTTGGCCTTGTCTTCGTTTACTTCCTGGACTATTTACCCCTTGGTAGGCCTACTTCCCTCGCATTAGTCCGGGTTTCTGACTCCAACATTACTATTTTTTATACTGACGGTCGTATTTTGGAGTCAGGGTTCATTGTAGTCCGCAATATGTTGAGTGGATTGAAGGATAATTTCTGATACGCCCGCACGGGCTTCTTCAATACCACGTCAACATAGGGTGCATTTGAAAAATCTAAGAGTTGCTCTCGGAATTAAAAAAAAATGATAACTCGCAATTTTTAAACATTACTCACCGAAAATTTTGTCCGAAAGCTTCTTTGATAATCCCTTCGTAGAGCTAAACCATCATATGTGACCTTAAAATCTGTTAGCAACGAATTTCGTTAAGTTTGAATTCAGTCTGTTTTCACTAAATTTTCTCGGGCGATCACACCGCCATCTACCGCGAACTTTCAAGTCATGCTCGCCACTACAACCGGTAGCGGCTGTCGGGGAAGATCGGTGATAACGCAAAGGGAATTTAAACTTTAAGAATTTTGTTGTTTGGCGATGCGTATGGTCACAGATGATGGTTTAGCTCTACGAAGGGATTATCAAAGATGCTTTCGGACAAAATTTTAGGTGAGTAATGTTTAAAAATTGCGAGTTATCATTTTTTTTTAATTCCGAGAGCAACTCTTAGATTTTTCAAATGCACCCTATGTTGACGTGGTATTGAAGAAGCCCGTGCGGGCGTATCAGAAATTATCCTTCAATCCACTCAACATATTGCGGACTAGGTTCATTGCAATCAAAAAGCCGGAGTTGGCTGCCCGCTCAGAAGCGGGCAGTATGCGGTCTGATTTAGACAAAGAAATAGCAATATAACCTACTCAGATCGTGTCTAAACGGTAATAATCACGTTCATGGATAATTTCGCTACCTACCAGTGCCTGATATGGACGAGTAGCACCCGTCACTAAACATTATTCCTCCCCTGAATTTACTTTTGCCTTCCCCAAGTCTCAAACTCTCCGCCATTGATGACGTAACACTGTTTAGTGGTTTTTCAGTTTTTAAACGTTAAATTCACTTTAAAAAATGCTAAATTATTAATGAATGTCGTACTGACACTATTTGAGTTAGTTATGTTGTTATTTACTATCTAAATCAGACCGCAAACCGCAGCCCTGGTGCAAATATAGAATAGGTCCGTCATTTTTAACTTCTCTTCAAATTCGTCTTTTAGATGTTATTTCTTTTAGTAGGGATAGTTTAGTTTTAAGCTTGTAATATTAAATTAGTCATAAGTTCTAGAAGAAATTAATAAAACGGGGGGTTTCAGGGGGCTTGCCCCCCTGACGTTTATAGCGGTTTGAGACTGACGGACCTATTCTATAGTCTGTCCTGAGCCCCGACTCCAAAATACGACCGTCTGTACAAAAAAAGTAATTTTGGAGTCAGAAACCCGGACTACTGACATCTTTGAATTTCAAAGTCGGCCTACCTGTCGATCGCTCTCTTTGGCTCTAAATGGAGATTTTGCAAATATTTCCAAAAGTCTATGAATTTCTTCAGGCGCTGTGTCGCTTGACTGTCTAGCCATATTGAACGCTGTTGACATGAAACCACGAGTAAGGGATTGGATTACACTGTAAAACCACTGTCATTCTTGTCAAATGTCACCCGGCATAAACTGCTTTCATTTCAAGTGTCACGTGAAAGAGACTACTTCCTACTATCTTTGCCGAGTAAACGGGCGTTTGATTGGTTCAGGCTTTTGTCTAATGTGAACTAAGCCAATGGATTCTCGGTTAACAGCCAGCCTTTCACCGGAAATGTGAATTGTAAACAAAGTCCCTGGAAAACGAAAGCAGATCTGACATGATAAACGAAATGATTTTTTGCCAGACCTGTGACCGAGACAATTGACAAGAGTCAATGAATTGCATTAAGCGGTGATGTTGCAGGGGATAAGGAGAGTGGTTTGTGGAATATCAGGAGGTGTTGACAGTGCTGTTGCGGCCTACTTACTCAAGAAAACAGGTAAAGTACATAAAAAAGTAAATGACAATTTCCTTTCTATCTGCCCTCATCCGAACTAAAGTATAGAGTTCTACGACAACACTACAGTGCATGTCCCAAGCTTGTTGTTAATGGCTAGTGCTACCTTCAAAGCGCCAAACCCGGTGAAATTTATTTCTTAAAAGTCTGACACAAATTGCGCCATTTTAAGCATGTGTTTTAAAATAAACCGATATATCTACTCACATGCTTCACCTATCCACGTGTAGTGTACGCTCTGTAGTTTCCAAAAATCACATGCCCAAGGCGTAAATCCATGCCCAAGTAAGGCGGAAAAATGGTACAGCAAAGGTCAGCTGAGGTCAATCAGAAGAGTGACAGGAAGTTCCATTTTAGTGCTGCACTCCTCCAGTTCTTCAACCATTTTCGCCTTACTTGGGCATGGATTTACGCCTCCTGTCTGCTAATTTACTTATTTTACAATACTTGCTTAAAATGGCGCAATTGATTTGACACTTTTCATGACAAAAATTTTAACGACTTCAGCGCTTATGCAGAGTTGACTTTGAAAAAAGAACGAGCCATTTGGGGCATTCTTTATTGTAGCAGAAGTCAAAAGAGGTGCCAAAACACACAAGAGGGCAGATAGGCAGGAATATATCATTTTTGTCCAAACCCACTGAGCAGCAGGATCTGTTCTCTGTCGTTCACTGCAGTAGTAGCTGTTTACCCACCGATCGGCAGACAATCCACCGATGAACTACTTTCCCCATCCTGGTTAACACTGTTAACATGCTGGGAAACGCCCTGCTCAGAGTTCCAAGAATTCACAAAGTATAAAATGTATTCCCCAGGTTATGATGTTCATGGAGTGTATATGAAGAACTGGGACAGTCGAGATGAAATCGGACACTGTACAGGAGATGTTGACATTGAGGATGCCAAGTTTACCTGTCGTCACTTGGACATCCCATTTCATGAGGTGAACTTTGTGAAACAGTACTGGAATACTGTTTTCAGGTAACAACCAACATGTGAATTCCATTTCTAAAGTTTTAGATTTGTATAAAATCTGTAAGGCCTACTTGTTTGGCCTACAATGTACTTAACGTTCCTCGCTGCTAGGTCAACAAACATTGCTAGAAGCCACAAAGCCTGTATGCCGTGAGTGGAATATTCCAAAACAGAACATTACAATTTTTGATGGTATTACTGTGGACCATGTCATTGACAAGCTGTGTTTTTGTACCACCAGCAGGTTGTTCAACATTTTTATACGCCCGGGTTGAAAAGCGGGCTGTATTATGGTATCATCTCCGGCAGTCCGGCGTCCGCTTTCCCTTCCGCTCCATAACTTCTAAAGTTTTGATTCCATCTGCACAATTTTTTCTAAGTATATACCTTATGGGTAGAAGGTGTGTCGCAAACTATTTTTAACATCACTGGTTACATAATATGGGAGTTATATTGGATTATGTAATATTCCCTTCCGCTCCATAACTTCCAAAGTTTTGATTCCATCTGCACAATTTTTTCTGAGTATATACCTTATGGGTGGAAGGTGTGTCGCGAACTATTTTTGACATCATACATTGCGTAATATGGCAGCCATATTGGGTTATGTAATATTTACTTTTTCTCTCCATAACTTTAACAAATATGATCCGATGTTTTCAAATCTTTCATGTTACATACCATATTAACAGACAGTGTGTAAAAAAATTGTTTATGATATCAACTATTGCAAATTATTGGATTATGTACATTCCCTTTTATTCTTACTTTCATTTTCATGAAAATAACCTTTAAATTATAAAATGGCTTCTACTTTTCCGATTCTCATCAAAAAAGGATTTTTTCAAATTGCAATAATGTTTCTAAATTGATTAAAACTATTCTTAAATCAATATATAATGTTTAATTCAAATGAAAAATACATATAAGGATTAAAGTTTTATCTACAGACAAAGAGATAAGTAACCCAGCCTTGTTCTATTTACGTACTCTATTTAAACATACTCTAAAGCTCTTATCACTACAAGTGTTGACAGTTTTATGGTCCTCTATACCACATGGCCATGCCATGCTCAACTGTTTTTTTTGTAGCCAAATAATATAGAAAAATGATATTATGAGAAAAATTTTCAAATGGTCAGGTTCATCAATACAGTCTGTGACCTGTACCAACCGAAGTAGTGTCTAAAGTATACACAATTTAAGTAACCTGGACAAATGTTCATTCATTCTAGACCTAAATCAGCTCAAAGCTCTACTTAAACATATATTCGAAACACTAGCAGCACTAACAAGCTTATAAATTGTACTTCTCTATAGAAATATTGATGATTACAAAAAAGTGTTGCTCATGGCACCTTATTAGGTTTCATGGTTTACACTTTTCCAGACATCTTTGTCATTTAACAAAATTTCTGCACAGCACATTGATTCAGAGTGGACCAAAGTACAAATGATGCAATATGTCATACTGTATATTCTATGTGTATTATATTCCTGGACTTCATATTGGTTGTTGTTGTAGCTATTTGTTAACTGAGTATCAATGTGGCCTGACTCCTAACCCTGATGTCCTTTGTAATAAACACATCAAGTTTGATACTTTTCTCCATTATGCCACGGAGACGCTTGGGGCAGATGCTATTGCCACTGGCCATTATGCAAAATCAACGTTACCTCAACAAGACGGCCATATCACAGCGGAAGGTAAATCAGAAAAATTTTGCAAATTATTATTTATTACAAACAAAATTACAGAACAAAATAAAGTGCGGAATCAAAAGAAAGCATGTAAATCATATTGACTACATCATTATGTGTTTCAGCTTATTTGAAAAGCTCTTCAGTTTTTGTTATCAGCAATATGAGTGTGAATTCATCTATACAAAAAGATGATTTTATGATGAGACGAAGAAAAACTATAAAAAAGACACAAATGTTTTCTTGAGGCATTATATTTATCTAAGAACTGTTTGAAACTTACTTTTTTGTGGTTGACCAATGTTGGCCACAACCCCCCAATGGCAAAAGTTGCCTTGAGGCGACTGTTTGAAACACCCTTCTTTGCGTCGGCTAATGGCCATTATCATGCCCTTTTCAAGCTTATTGTAAATTTGTTATTTGATAGGTATAAAATTATTGCGACCTCTCGATGACCTTAAAGACCAGACACTCTTTCTCAGCCAAATATCCCAGACTGCTTTGCAAAAAACATTGTTCCCTCTCGGAGATTTATTGAAGAAAGACGTTAAACAGATAGCAATGCAAATTGGCCTGGAAAGAATTGCCCGTCGAAAAGAGGTAAGTGAAAACCTGAAATCAAAATGTGTCTGTTGCCTTGATGGCTCAGTCACTCAGTAGATAGTCTCTCAGTCTGACACAAGATCGAATCACACTGAAACGAAGATGGTATTATTTTATTTGTGCATTTAATATTTAAAAACAAATTTCTTATTTCTTTCAGAGCATGGGAATATGTTTCATTGGATCAAGAAATTTTCACCATTTTATTGAAGAAGTAAGTGGTATGAGCTGCCAAAATGTTCTCTGGAAGTGTTAAAAGCTTTTCAGTGATGCCATTCTCAAAAATTTCTGTCACAATAGTGTTTAGAAGGAATGTTCGTCACTGTTATTTACTTTTCAAACACTTTTTATTTAAAGATCAAGGGAAATGATTTAATGTTTCTAGACTCTTCTTTCAACTAGTATTTAAATTCTTTATTTATTTTTATATAAATAAAAAAAAAGATAAAAGGGACACCTATTCTCATTTGTGCTGTGTTTGTATCCTCAGTATATAGAGCCCAGACCAGCAGATTTTATTGACATTGAAACAGGAAAAGTTGTGGGTTCACACAAAGGCAAGATATGCTTAATTACTTACTTTTACTTGAACCAATTTTCAAGCAACCAATTTTTTCACCTTTTAGCTCACATTGAATTTATTTGGGATAGATCCAGCCCCATGGTGCTTTAATCTAAGATCCCGTACTTAAGACACTGATTAGAGCGACCACCTGTCTAACGCGACTAGCTGTGAAGCTGATAAAGTATACACAAAACCTGCATTTCGCAACTTGAACTTTGTTCTATGATCGGTGTAATGCTCCACCTGGTCTTAAAAAAACAAACACTGCGGCTTAACTGTGCATGCTTAAAAACTAGTATTTTCCGCTTAAAATACTTAAAAACTATTCAAATCGCTTTTTCGTGGTCCGTCGTCAGTCGTCCGTCCGTTAACTTTTGGCTTGTTACCTTTATTCCAAGAAAACTACCAGTCCAATCTTAATCAAACTTGACATACATCATCACCCTATGGTCTAGTTGTGCACCGTACGTTTTCATCTCATTTGCATATTCAATGTGGCCACCAGGGGGCGATATTGTTTTTTTTTGTTACCTTTATTCCAAGAAAACTACTAGTCCAATTTCCACCAAACTTGGCTTACATTATCTCCATATAGTCTTGTTGTGCATCGTACATTTTCATCTCATTTGCATATTCAATATGGCCGCCAGGGGGCGATGTTGTTTTTCTTTGTTACCTTTATTCCAAGAAAACTACCTGTCCAATCTTACTCAAACTTAACATACATCATCACCCTATGGTCTAGTTGTGCACCGTACATTTTCATCTCATTTGCATAATCAATATGGCCGCCAGGGGGAGATGTTGTTTTTCTTTGTTACGTTAATTGCAAGAAAACTTTCGCTGTTACCTTTATTCCAAGCAGACTATCAGTCCAATCTTAATCAAACTCAACATACATCATCACCCTACAGTCTAGTTGTGCACCTGTACATTTTCATCTCATTTGCATATTCAATATGGCCACCATGGGGCGATATTTTTTTTTTTGTTACCTTTATTCCAAGGAAACTACTTGTCCGATTTTCACCAAACTTGGCTCACATTATCTCCATATAGTCTAGTTGTGCATCATACATTTTCATCTCATTTGCATATTCAATATGGCCACCAGGGGGTGATGTTGTTTTTCTTTGTTACCTTTATTCCAAGAAAACTACCTCTCCAATCTTAATCAAACTTAACATACATCATCACCCGATAGTCTAGTTGTGCACCGTACATTTTCATCTCATTTGCATATAAAATATGGCCGCCAGGGGGCGATGTTGTTTTTCTTTGTTACGTTAATTGCAAGAAAACTTTCGCTGTTACCTTTATTCCAAGCAGACTATCAGTCCAATCTTATTCAAACTCAACATACATCATCACCCTACAGTCTAGTTATGCACCGTATATTTTCGTCTCATTTGCATATTCAATATGGCCACCAGGGGGCGATATTGTTTTTTTTTTGTTACCTTTATTCCAAGGAAACTACTTGTCCGATTTTCACCAAACTTGGCTCACATTATCTCCATATAGTCTAGTTGTGCATCATACATTTTCATCTCATTTGCATATTCAATATGGCCACCAGGGGGCGATGTTGTTTTTCCTTGTTACCTTTATTCCAAGAAAACTACCTGTCCAATCTTAATCAAGCTTAACATACATCATAACCCTATGGTTTAGTTGTGCACCGTACATTTTCATCTCATTTACATATTAAATATGGCCGCCAGGGGGCGATGTTGTTTTTTTTTGTTACCTTTATTCCAAGAAAACTACCTGTCTGATTTTCACCAAACTTGGCTCACATTTTCTCCATATAGTCTAGTTGTGCATCGTACATTTTCATCTCATTTGCATATTCAATATGGCCGCCAGGGGGCGATGTTGTTTTTCTTTGTTACCTTTATTCCAAGAAAACTACCTGTCCAATCTTAATCAAACTTAGCATACATCATCTCACCCGATGGTCTAGTTGTGCACCGTACATTTTCATCATTTGCATATTTAATATGGTAGCCAGGGGGCAATGTTGTTTTTCTTTGTTACGCTTATTGCAAGAAAACTATCAGTCCAATCTTAATCAAACTCAACATACATCATCACCCTATGGTCTAGTTGCGCGCCGTACATTTTCATCTCATTTGCATATTCAATATGGCTGCCAGGGGGGCGATATAATTTTTGTGTTACTTTTTTCCAAGAAAACTACCAGTCCGATTTTCACCAAACTTGGCTCACATTATCTCCCTATAGCCCTGTTGTGTACTGTACATTTTCATCTCATTTGCATATTCAATATGGGCGCCAGAGGCGATGTTGTTTTTCTTTATCTTTATTCCAAGAAAATTACCTGACATTAATCAAACTCAACATACATTATCACCCTATGGATTAGTTATGCACTGTTCATTTTCATCTCATTTGCATATTCAATATGGCTGCAGGAGGACGATATTGTTTTTTTGTTATTTTTATTCCAAGAAAACTACTGGTCTGATTTTGACCAAACTTGGCCCACATTATCTCCTTATTATCTAGTTGTGCACCCTACATTTTCATCTCATTTGCTTATTAAATATGGCCGCCAGGAAGCAATGTTGTTTTTTAACCAAATTTGAAAATGAAACTTATTATCATTATTCCAAGAAAACTACTGACCTGGTCTTAACCAAACATAACACACATCATCCCTCTAAATTCTAGCTGTGCACCGTACATTATCATTTCATTAACATATTGAAGATGGCTACCATGTGGCAATGTTGTTTTCAACCAAAGTTTCAAGGGGAGCTTACTTTGTAATTCACAAGTTAATTTTCCTCAACAATAGTTATCTCCCTGGAATAAGATTTTTTATGTAGGCCCCAATTCCTATATCCAGTTATTAACAATCTTTATGAATATGAATAGATGAACGCGGGCGTTAAGATCCCTTTAAGGGATCTTTTGTTTTAATGGTCTTAATCTTATCTTCATCTTAATGGTACCAAGTGGATTTTAGTTAAAACATTAAAGAACATTTTTATTGCAGGGTTGCATTACTGGACCTTAGGACAACGATGTCTTATCTCAGGCAAAAGTAAAGCCTACTTTGTGGTTGAAAAGGATTTGGAAACACATAGTATATTAGTAGTAAGTGCTTCAAATGTACAGTCACCGTATGTGGAAGAGTTTCCCCAAAAGGGGTTTTTCCTCCGGGTAATGAGCCCAGTTTCCTCCCCCAGCAAACCTGGTATAGATTTTATGTAAAGTATAAATGTCAGATTTTTTAATCAAGGGATCCGATGAGGCTTTTTAGGTCCGTGTAACCTTCGTTAATTCAATTTTCAATTTTTGATATCGCAAAATGAAATTTAGAAATGACCATTTTTTAGTTCCAATTTTCATTTTCATTTTCTACTTTTGAAAAGACGTTCAATTTTCAATGTTTGTTTTCTCTCTTTTCAACACACAAATTAAAACTAGAAAAAATACGGTCATTTTTCAATTTTCGATTTGCCTTTTCACTCTTCATGAAACAAATATTGAAAGTTGTAACTTTCGTCAATGAAACACACTGCACAAGTCACAAACCATCAAAGCAAACAGTAATACGCATTGCCGCAGCCCTTGTGAAGCAGGCTGGCTAGAGCAAAACTTACAGCCCTTGCGGAGCACAAAATAACACGTGACTTTCTCTAAAAGAAAGACTCTTAAAACAAGGACTGCTTTACTAGAATCATATTTCCAAGACCTAAAACATCCGAGTTAGGCAGGTACGCCACAGATTAGCATTAAAATTGGCCCTGAAACCACGCTATTGGTGATGTGCTCCGCAAGGGATATTGGTGTTTTTATGCTAATCAAAAGTCAAATTCACGATTTCTTCAACAGAATGTGTTTATTAGACTCAATTAAGGAGACAGAAACAATCAAAGGTTTTGTTTAAATCGCTTAATGTGCCTCGCTATTGGCACACCCAGAAAGCGCATTTTTCTAAATTCAGCTTGTTCATTGTTAAAGCCATGCAACACGTTGCTTAACACTGCAACACGGACTGAGGCGCAAAAATAAAACATGAAACTGCATGGCAGACCTTGCATTTAATAAATTGCATATATAATGGTACATTGCTAATTCCTTTCTCCGCTCTCCGTTTCTTTTTTTCTCTTACTTTATTTTATTTTGCTCAAGAAAAAAAAGGAGGGGGCTGACCCCTTTTATCCGCCCAGACTATTGACGATATGCTCCACAAGGGATGTTGGTGTTTAAGACTAATTAAAGGTCAAAGTCACAATTTCTTTATCAGAATGTGATCATTAGACTCTAGGAAGACATAAACAGTCAAAAGTTTTATTAAAATCGCCCAAAGTGACTCGCTGTTGGTGTTGTGTTCCACAAGGGGTGTTGGTGTTTTAATGCTAATTAAACGTCAAATCCACGATTTCTAAATCAGAATCTGTTCAATAGGCTCTTGGGATACAGAAACAATCAAAAGTTTTATTAAAATCACCCATTGTGCCTCGCTATTTGCGATGTGTTCCACAAGGGATGTTGGTGTTGATTAAAGGCTAATTAAAGGTCAAATTCACAATTTCTGCATCATAATGTGTTTCTGTCAAATTCCAAAAGAAATAAAACTTTTGAGTGTTTCTAGCTCATCTTAGTTTAAAAAACACCAACATCCCTTGTGGAACACATAGCCAATACAGCGAGGCACGTTAGGCGATTTTAATGACTCCCAAGAGCCTTATGAACACACTCTGATGAAGAAATCGTTAATTTGACTTTTAATTAGTCTAAAAACACCAACATCCTGTGTGGGGCACATCGCGAATAGCCTGGTTTCAGGGCCAATTTTAATGCTAATCTGTGGCGTACCCGCCTTACTTGAATGCTTATGTCCTGGAAATCTTACTCCTATGATTTTTATAAAGCAGTCCTTGTTTTAGGAGTCTTGGCTTTAAAGAAAGTGTTATTTGGTGCTCCACAAGGGCCGTAAGTTTTGCTCTAGCCGGCTTGCTTCACAAGGGATGTTTGTTTTGGTGGTTTGTGACTTGCGCAGTTGTGTTTGGGGATTGAATTCGACCAATTGAAAATTGAAACATTGACGACGGTTACAATTTTCACTATTTGTTTCGTGTAGAGCGAAATGGCAAAATGAAAATTGAAAAATGACCTTCAATTTTTGATTTGTGTGTTGAAAAGATAGAAAACAAAAATTTAAAACTGAACGTCAAATTTCAATTTTCATTTCTTCTTCTTCTGTAGAAAATGAAAATGAAAAAGTGAACTTAAAGATGGTCATTTCCAATTTTCGTTTTGCAATGTCAAAAAATGAAAATTGAATTAACGAACGTTACACGGACCTTTTTACAATTTTCTTCAAAGGTCCTTGCAAAATGCATTTTATAAAAATGTTGAAGAAAAGAAAACACTTGTTAAATTTTAAATCAGCTTGATTTTAGATGGTGTTATGTTGCAGGAGATAAATTAGTTTAAAAGTGTAACAGTATAAACTTGGGTGATTCATCAGGTCTAAGTCCACAGACTTTAATCATACTTTTGTGTTATTTTCAGGCCCCTGGTACAGATCACCCTTCGTTATTTGTAGACTCGTTCACTGTCAAGTCACCTCATTGGATAAGAACTTCGCCTTTCTTAGAAGTAGATGATAAGGATATTAAACTGGACTATAAATTTCAACACATTCATCCATTGGCACGATGCAGGGTGAAACCGTTGTCAGACCAATGTAATAGACTACATGTTTCTCTGTATGAACCAAAGAGAGCGATAACCCCCGGACAATTTGCAGTATTTTATAATGGAGAGGAATGTCTTGGAAGTGCAGTCATAGATTCATTAGGACCTTCTCTTTTTCAGCAGAATTACAAAGAAAGGGTATCAATTCCAAAGTGCTTCTCTTAACGATGTCTCTTTTTTGTATTAAATGATATTTACCACCCTTCATTTTGTCTTTTTTTTTAGATGTTCATGTTTCTTATTAAGCAATTTATGCTAATTTGTCGACTTCATGAGGATCACCTCTGCTTGGTTGATATCATCCAATGGACCGATTGCTTAATGACATCATTGGGCCATACTGAGGGAAAATATCAGAACATTGCCGACGGATAGTATTTTCCATAGAAAAGTTTATAGTCAAAGGGTTCTAATGAAGCAGTTTCTTCTAACAAGATACCCCAAGTATCCCCTAAATTTCCGAGTGACATCATTAAGCTAAAGGCCTTTTGATCGTATTGATGATGATTTATGGTGCACTCTAAATTATTTCGTCTCCTCCAGGTTATATGTGTGCTTATGTCAGAGGTGTCAACCGGGGACTATAATCATATGAAAATACCAAGAAATCAAAATTTTGCGACTTTGAAGGCCAGCAGGGCTCTGCAGAAGTTCTCACATTTATTATGCATTCTGATTGTTGAGAGAAAAGCAGGGTGTCCACGTTGGGTTTCATGCATACAGTCTAAGCACAAAAAACCATGCTTTGCTTCTTGTGACCTAGTCTATTTTGGTTGATTGGTTGATGTTTTGCGCCACACTCAAGGTTATTTCACGTATACAGCGGCATTGCCAGGTTTAGTGGGGGGAGGAAACTGGGCTGATTGCCCTGAGGAAACCCCGACCTACGGTAAGCAACTGACAACTCTTCCACATACGGCAACCAAGCGAAAAATCCACAAATTTTTCAATTTTTATTTGATCTGAATGTGATTGAGAGAGATTGAGAAAATCACTCTAACTAACTGGACCACCGAGGTCCCAGTCTATTTTGGGATCAATGGGCTGTGGGTTCAATCCCACAAATATTGAAAAATTTCTGAATGGAGCTTTCACTCTATCGCTCGAAGTGGAAGAGTTGCCAAAGCTTGGGTGATCCTCTGGTCAAAGAGCACAGTTTCCTCCAAATTAAACCTGGCTTTTAAGTGAAATAATTTTGAGTGTGGTGTAAAAGATCAAACAATCAATTTTGTTTGGGCTGTTGCTGTGGAGTGTATGACTCTGCATCAGCATCTTCAAATGTTTCAGTATTCACAGATGAAATTTTCTAGGTAAAACAAATTTTATGTCCAATTTACCCCTTTTGACGAAATTTCCCAAAAAGGGTGTCAGCATTTTGAATTTCCCAAGTTGACAGTGAAGATAACTGCCTGTGATAAAAAAAAGGCATTCCCTTTCTCCATCTGTAAACATCAGAATTTGGTTTGTTCACATATAGTAATTGAAAACATACCTTTTCACTCCTCCAAAGTTATGAAAAAAACTTTTCTAAATCATACACCATGTTTTTCCAAGCCCCGTTTTAAAATTGTTCTCTGCTAGATCCACATGGATTAATAACTCAGCCTCTGAAGGACTTTGGTTTTTAATAAGGTAACCAGAGTTTTCAGTATAACGTGAAAGCATGCTAATCTTTGCGACAGTCCATTGGCTTCCAAAAGAAGAAAACATTGGCAGCTAAACAACAACAAAAATTGTGTCCTTTTTACCCTTTCTTGGTACACCAAAAATATATCCACTTGCGATGTATGACTTTGGTTATCATAAAACAAGTCCACCTCACATCTGGAACTTCACGGCGTCTGAAAACCTCTGACACTTTAGTGGCAATATATGTGAATCAGAGTATGTTTTTTTATTGTTCTCAGAAACATAAGAACTAAGAATTACATCAGCTGTATATGTTGTTTGGTATAGAAACAATTGCGCCCCACACAGGCGTACCGCCGCACACACACCAATTCGTTGCAAATATATTTTAGACAATTTTTGGCGTTGGTAGCCAGTTTCAGCCAACTGGTTGGATTTTCAGTCAGGTATCGTAGCTTAAAAAAATGGACAAAGGGAAAATTCACGTGGAACAACTACTGCCAGACTTATGCATGTGTTTATTAAAGAGAAGGTTTGCTATCGGTTGAACCTCATAATAAACGCATTGATCTCGTTAATCTCTTATCTTTACACAGATATGGACCTGCACATGTATTAAATGTTCTGTCTATACATGTACTATTCATCTTTGCAGTTAATATTTAACTGGTGTATGTGGTCTATCAAACTGCTTCTGTTTAATGCTTTCCCACAAATTAACAACAAATAACTTAGTCCGGGTTTCTGGCTCGAAAATGACCTTTTTATACTGACGGCCGTATTTTGGAGTCAGGGCTCATTGCAATAAAAAGGCCGGAGTAGGCAGTATGTGATCCGATTTAGACAATGAAATAACAATATAACCTACTCAAATCGTGTCTAAACGGCCACAATCGCGTCAAAATGAAAACAAAATAGTCATTTTGGAGTCAGAAACCCAGACTACAAATAACTGTACTCTAAATTCTGAGCATATTCCACTCTCAAATCCATTCTCCTTCCTTCCATTTCATGACGATCATTATTCATCCTCTCTTGCTCAAAACCCTCGGGCTGGGGGTGATGTGGTTTTTGCCATAGCTATTTTCGCCTACCTAGCATGGAGGAAAATTAAGTATGCCAAATACATTAGCCTTCCTGACGTTCATATGGTCTGTAAGGTTTTAATGTTAAAATTTAGGTGGGATGGAGGGTGGGTAAGATCTTTTGGTTGGTTGGTACTTTTGTCGCCATATAACCTTAGCTGTTGAGTGCGACGTTAAACCCCAATCAATCAATCTCTTGCTCAAAACAATTATTTTTAGCTTTCTTCCTTTAATCTTGAGACCTTGTGTTTATATCCTGTTGAAATAAATGACCCTGACCCTTTGGACCATCCTCTTTATTGTACATATCAATGATTTAGCAAACGTGTTCAGCCGTATTGACTTTGCCTTTTTGCAGATGATAGCAGTATACACTGTTCATCCAATAATATTAGCGAAACCACCAAAACAATGTATATGGAACTATGGTAAAAAAGTAATTTTTTTTACTTGGTTAACATCTAACCGTTTGTTCATTAACATAATTAACTACACCCATGGGCATCAATGTCGATCTCAAAGTCAGAAAACTCTTTATATTGACGGTTCTGCCAGTTTAAGTTTTTAGGTATCATCCTTAGTTGTAGCCTCTCCTGGATTCCCCACATCGAATACATTCGCAAAAAAAAAATCGCCCGTAGTAATGGAACCATTAGACATGTTAAATCATCTATCAGCAAATCCATCCTTGTCCAAGCAATCCATGGGGATGGACATATCCTACATATATCACATCCCTAAGTGATACTCCAAAAACTTGCATTTCGCACAAAAACGTTACCAAATAGATTGAATCACACTCACCTATCTTAGTCTCTCTTAAAATTCTTCCTCTTCGGCAAATATGTATCTATAGGCTATCCCTAATTATTCTGGTTGATACATTATGTTATAATCATCTCACCCTTCCACCCACAATTTGCATTTTTTTCCGAATTCAAATCCTCTATGGGTGCTTTATTGTATCTCTGTTTGGACTGTATTCAAGTCCATTTACCTAAATTCTTATCTTTCATGTACCTCTCTATTTTCTGCCTATGTGGGATGGTTGCCAGTTACCACCGGAATGTCGTGGTTTTCCTACGGGCATAGAGTTCGGTTTCCTCCCACGATAAAACTAGCAACGCCGCCATATAAGTGAAATAATCTTGAGCGTGGCGTAAAACATCAAACAATCAATCCCAATTTTCTGATTTATGAGGTGATTAAACAAACAACATCCGAATAAAATAATATTTTACACACAACTTACGGCAGGAAATCATGAACCTTTCAAGTAATATTCTATGATGTTCAGGTTTTCAGTTCATCTTTATTAAAGTGGCATGAGCTGCCAAAATTTACACCTTTTTCATGATTTCTGATCGTCACGACAGCAAGAGGATTTGAAGGTCATCGAAAAAATCTATACAGTATGTGGCCTGTACAAACCGAAACGTAACCGGGACGACCATTCATTCATTCTAAGCCAAAGTTAGTTCAAAACAATACTTTATCGTACATTTTCGAGACTAGAAGCACTAAAAAGCTTCTGAATTATACGTCTGGAGAAGAATAGCCAATAATTTCAACATTCTGTTTTAACGTCAAAATATCAACATTTTGGCAGCTCATATCACTTGAACATTTCGACCGAGACATGCGATCGGTTTAAATGTTATTGCCGTACATTGTCATTTTAAAATACAGTATAAAACTACAAAGCCTATATTATAGTTTGAACATGGTGCATACAAATATGTTTTTTTAGGCGCTTATTGAATAAATTCAGCGGTTTTACAAACTTTCGCCGTGAATGTATTCTCAATCTCCACTTCACCAGAGATAACCGTTAACACGGCTTATCAGAATTTGTGCTAGGTTACTGTCTAAAAACGTGTCGATTCACTGAATAGCTTAGCATAATGCAATAGCAAAGTAACTCCAAATAATTTCAACAAACAGTTTCCTGAAGATTACAAATATACCTTTGTCGAAATATTGAGATTGACTTTGTTAATATGCGATTATGCGTTTGTTGAATTTATTCGGAGTTACTTTGTTGTTGCATTACTGCCTAAATATACATGAAAAACAGGGGAAGAAACAATAAATACACTTGATCATTATTACTAGTAAGAGGCGGTTTTAGAAGGTAATATTCTAGTATATCAAGGAGAGACAAAACGTGGAATTGTGTACTACAAAAGCTAAGATTAAGAAAATCTGTAAAGCGCACATCGCATCATGTTTGCAATTAGAGTGACCTCCCCTTACTTGCGTTCTCGCGGGAAATTTGTTTAGAAAATGTTCGGCCTTTTCTCCCCACTTTGATCGAATATTTCCTCTCAAGCAATGGCCCTCTCTTTCAAAAACATTTGGTAATCGTAATTCAGTCAGCGAAGGTAAGTTTTAAGCCTGTTGATGGTTGTGGCCACTTTGTGTGTTGTATCGTCCAGTTTCCATCGAATAAACGTGCGTCGGCACATGAAATCATGATGTGGTGTTCTGGGAGTCTGGCGTGGTGGTGCAACTGCAACCACTGTCCAGGCAATAGAACATGGCATGTGTCCTGATTTTAATTTTGGTAATAATAATATTATCTTATAATATTAGTAATGGATATTTTACCCTGGGTGCATGAATCGTTATGACCCTTTTGGCTTTTGTATGAGGAACAGAAGGGTCTTACAGTTACAGTTACACCCAGGCCAATGTTTTTGGATCATTTGGCAAGATTTAAATTCAAGCCAACTTATGTTGGTTAAAAGAATAAAACGATTACTTATTACTATTAGTGATAGATGGCAAAAGAAAACAATCTTATTTCTGGAGTAAAAGTTTAATCGACCATTTTCCACTTTCAGAATAAATAGTGTTTAGATTTCCATACACCTGCACTGAGGATGCTGAATGGAAGCCTTGTGTGTTATTCTGATTCAGATAACAGTGAAAGAGAAGTGGAAACATGGACCCCAAAAACTGGCAAGAAAATATTAGCAACATCTCCAAAAAAGGAAAATATAAAATTTTGTAAAAAGCCTGAACAACAGCTATATGTTCCCCCTCGTGGTCGATCATCAGGGAATTCTCTCTCACCACCCAGTCAGTCTCCTAATATTGAAAGGGATAATGTTTTCTCTGGCGGAAAAGAAAAAATACTGCAGGAAAGAGATTCCTCAAAGAGTAACAGAACTGTCGTTCAAAAGTATCAAATGTCATTCCCAAAGTGGCAAACTTACACCCAAAGAGACGTCTCTCTAGAGGACATACCTCTTCCTGAAGATCCACCCCCTGAAGCCTGGGAGACAACGCCTACAAAGACACCTCCAGAAAATAAAAAATCCAAACAGATTGCCAAACCATTGTATGTTCCTCCACAACGACGTCATTCCACTCCAACAACCATGAACACATCACTAAAGGAGGACTCTGTGAACCCACCAGAATCCAATAGCAGTGTAATTACAACTCCAAAAAGTAGGAAATCTTCATCCGAAGGGGAAATTCTAAAGTCTGGATCGGGACGGAAACGAAAATGTACCTCGCCTCCAAAATCATTAGATGTTTCAAAGTGTGACACAAAACATGCAAGAAAGAAACGACTTAGCTACAATAGTGATGAAGATTCTACAGAGAAATCTCCACCAGAAGTCAAAGAAGTGAAAACGGTTACTCTAAAACCATTTTGGGCGTTTTGTCCTCCTACTAAAAGGTCAGTTGTGTGCTCCAAAAAGAAAACAAGTGAATATCGGGATAACTCTTTATCAGAGTCCCCGCAGCCTTTGAGTTTACCTTGTGAACCCAGTTCCCCGTCAACACCAGATTACAGTCCTGTGAATTCTGGGCCATCTTCCCTACCAGAATGGTCCACATACAAGTCCAAGGCTGACACGTCCTCATCTAGTCTCCGACTATGCTCCATCAGCGACTATAATAGTGATTCTTCCCTAGACGCCTCCCCTTCAACCTCCCTCTCCTGTCTGGAACTAACAAACTCCGACTCACCCAAGATCAATAGAAGGCACTCTCAAGGCGCGGCCATACCGTCACTTCAACGCTCCCGTATAAACTCTTTAGATTCATCACTCAGGCGGCGTATTTATGAAGGAAGCCGAACTTCACCAAATTCTTCTTACAATTTCTCAGCTCAAAACTCATACTGGATGAAAAACTTTCGGCAGAGATTTTGCAATTACACCAACCCTTACATTGACAGTCATTGTCATCTAGATTTCCTGTATAAACGGGAAGGTTTCCGAGGCACTTTCCAAAAATACAAGGATGTCCATCAGCTCACATTTCCCTCCAATTTCGCTGGCTGTGTAGCTGTCTTTTGTGAACCACGGAGTTTTAATCCAAATTGTAAGTCAACCCTGTGTTCAAACTTTTTCAAATTTAATACTTATAGTCTTATCAACATAAGTATGTCCCTATTTGAAAATAATTAAATTTCATATTTGACCACATTCATCATCTTTGTCAATTTTGGTAATAATTTTGACAAATAATGATCATTGTAAATCAAAAATTCATAAAATTGTCTGTACCAAAATAAGAAAAATTCAATAAGTATATTTTTCTGATAAAGTTTGTTTTGGTTTATCGGTAATTGTAGATGGTTTATGGCGGGATGTAAGTGTTGAGTCTGATGTTTGGGTCGCTATGGGATGTCATCCAAAGTGTTCAGAAGATTACACAGGGCGAGCAGAGGATGGTCTTATCGGTTGTCTCTCTCAGCCTAAAGTTATTGCTGCAGGGGAGTTTGGTCTGGATTATTCTGGCAGGCAAGTTTATCTTCAATTCATTGTAATTTAATGATCACTCTAAATTAACATCTCTTATTTTAAAGTAAAGAAACGAGCTGTCACCATTCCATATTTTTTGTTTATAACAAATTTTGCAATGAATGAATTTTTGTCACGGGTATTTAAATTTTGTTTACTTTTCAAAAACTATTAATAAGTGAAATAATCTTAAACGTGGCACCAAACAATCGATCAACCATGTTTCATTAGAGTTGCGCAACCCATGGATGGAAAGGTTGTCCTTATTTATTTATTTCAAGGGTACATGTATTTCTGCTTTAGGTTACATTGAAATAATGAAAACCAAATATTAGTCCCCCGACGCCCAGGCTCTCCTCTTACCCCCCCCCCCCCTTCGCAAAAAAAAAAAAGAGTAAAAAAATACATTCTAATATTTGGCTTTAAATATTTCAATGTAGCCTCAAGCCCATTTCTTGTATGTTGAAGGTTTTCAGAGACTGCTGATAAGCAGAAGGATGTGTTTGTTCGTCAGTTGAAGATCGCTATATCTATGGACAAACCACTAGTGATTCACTGTAGGAAAGCTGAACAGGATACGTTTGATATCATGGAAAAGGTGAGTGTTTTTAAGGATATTGAGGTTGTGTCAAGGTAAGAATGCCCAAGGGCTTGCCTTAAATCGAGGTATGACCCCAGGGTCGGGTTGAGCTAGTTCCAAATAACATCACGCTACATTACAACGAAATTCTATTGAGATATGACAAAGTCACAGTACTGTAAAACTTTATTTAAGTCTGATACACTTTTGAACGACTGCCCCAGTATGTTGTAGAGGCTCATGAGCTCTGTACATTCTTCCATCAATGAAATGATTAAACCCTACTGTTTTGCTCCAAGCATGAAGTGGTCCTCAGGGCTTAGCCACAGAGTAATATATCTCACGCTGACACAAGCCTCCAATCTAGGGGTCCATTTCGACAAAATTCCTTGCTGTGTTAAAAACTATCCAATAAAATCCATTTGATAAGAATTGAAATATTTTGCTAATTCTAGTTAAACTGGCATGAGTTGCCAAAATTCAAACTTTTTTTCATAAATTCTGATTGTGAACTTAAGATATCCCCTAGTAATGGACAAAATTCAAATAGCTTGGATGTTTGAGTATAGTTTAGGGGTGTTGTTGCTCACAAATACTACCTTATCATACATATCTAAAATTGGTACAAGCAGAAAGCTCTCATTATGTACATTTGTGATCAAATAACAATAATTAGCTTATACTGTTTTCTCTATATTAGGCAGCTTATGCCACTTTAAGCGTCCTTATTTTGTTTTTTGACTATACCCATTTGCAAATTGAACATTCATTGTTTTTGTTTTTGTTTTCAGTACGTCCCTAAGCACACCCGCATTCATCGACACTGTTTTACAGAGGATTTTAATGAAGCAAGTCGCTGGTTGAACACTTTCCCTAATCTCTTCATGGGTCTTACACCGCTAGTTACTTATAAATCTGCTGTTGAAACCCATGATGTAGCTCAAAAAATCCCACTGGATAGACTTCTATTAGAAACTGATGCACCCTATTTTGTTCCTTATTCAGTAAGTTTTCATTTTGTCTACCCCACAAAGGGATATACAGTGAAACCTTTGTTGACACCCTTGATATTAAAAGCGAAACTCTGTCAAAACCGACACTATACCCAACTTCCTTTAGCATTAAGCTGAGACATGTCGGTATATAGAGGTTTCACCGTATATACTGCCAAAAGTTGTCATTTTTTTCACCTTCAAATTAGTAGATAAAAAAGAAGGAATCAATATCACTTGGGGGGCATAAGTCCATTTTACGCCCCCCAAAAAATACTTTTAAAGAGTACACCGGTTGCTAGATACTATCCTACAGTCAGGTTTCCTCTGGTCAAAGGGTTTGACTCACTCCCCTGCTAAACCTGGCAACGCCATTTTATAAGCGAAATAATATTGAGTGTGGATTAAGACATCAGTCAATTTATGCTGGTCAGTGCCAAATAAAAGACAGGATTAATTTCATGTACTGACATGTCACTGTCGGAGAATTATTAATCTTGCTATTAACCCATCTGTTCAATCTGGACTGAGCACTGCTCATCCCTTTTTGATCATTTGGTACTTTTATTGCCATATGATCATAGCTGTTGAGTGGGACGTTAAACCACAGTCAATTAATCATTCAAACTTTGAATCCTTTATTTGTAGATTCCTCGTTCTGAAATGAGCCTCTCCCATCCTGGCATGGCAATTACTGTGGCAGAGAAAGTTGCTTTTTACAAGAATATCCCTGTGACACAGATTATTGATGCCACCAGAGAAAATACAAAGAAAATGTATGGTATTTAATGCAAAATAATCTTAGGACATATGCTGATGAGGAATTATTGGCTTGAAACATTCACCCAGCTTCAATTCAATATCATCTATTCGGCCATATTAAATGAAGGGAACAGTACTTCAAATTGCGACGGACAAGAATAAAGCCAGAAGGCTTGTTCTAGTCCAATTAAAAATAAAATTTAAGTAAGAGTTTCTACAGCTTCTTTAAACATGAGGCCATAATTGTCCATATCCTCAAAATCTGTATTTCAATTCAATGAGATGAAAAAGATTCAAGGAAGTATTTTCAAGTATCAATCAATCTGTGGGAATGATAAAAAATATGACTCTAGTTAACTTTCATACAAGTTTATGATGCAGGTTGCAACATTTTGTTCTCTTTGCCAAGCTGTAATTAAATTGACTTTCTGTCAAATTTTTGGGGTATTTCTAATTTGCAATGATGAATTCAGAAAATGCTCTTTTAGGGACAGCATCAATATTTATTTGTACAGTGAAGTTTTTTTTTGTGCTTGTATACTGTTATTGAATCTAAAATGTCGTCTCAGTGCTATTTTTTTTTTGTTTGTATTATTGGAATTTATAAAATGAACACATTAGCCAGTACATGTAGATAGATGGAATTGTACAAATACACTATCACCACTGTTATAATATAGTAAATAGTGAAATAAATTTGAATGCTATGTGAATTATCAATAGGTTTCTTGGATGTTTTAAAAAAACAAACTGTCAGTCACTGTTAATGGGAGTATTGTGGATATTTGTTCTCAGGCCTATATTGGTAATTCAGAATTATTTTGTGGGGTTTAGGATTTCTTATTGTGTGTCAGCTATTGAGTGGTTTGAGAAAAAAGTGCTGATAGAAGTCTACCTGACAAGTTTGGCTTGAGGAATCGGCCATAAAGGTAGCTCTGGTCTGCTGGTAGAATTTCAGGTTTTGGTATGGTGGAAAGAATTTTTGAAAATATTTTTCTTTCAACTTCTTGGTCTACCTGGCAAGAGGGAATTGAGGAAATGGGCAGTAAATGTAGTTCTGGTGTGCTGATAGAATTTGAGGTTTTCATATGGGGGGAAAGTGTTTTTGAATATATTTTAGTTTTCACTTCCCAATCTATTTGTTCTGACTGGGTTTTCACTCGAACAACCTATGTGGGATGGTTGTCAGTTACCAGCGGAAGGTCGTGGGTTTCCTCCGGACATAGAGCCCGGTTCCCTCCCACAATAAAACTGGCAACACCGCCTTATAAGTCAAATAATCCTGACATGCTTGACTGCATACTTGTACTTTTCAGTGTAGACGTTTTAGCAATCGCCATGATTTCCCTCCTTATATCCCAATGAGGTCATTAAGCCTTTGGTTTATTGTTACAATTTTCCCCACAATTACAAGGGATTGGAGATACTAACGGTAGGTTGGGGATTATCCTCTCCGCATAGAATCAGTTGCTGCAACAGAAATACGATTTCGGAAAAGTTAAATGACAAGTCAATCATTGGGCTAATGAGAAAAAATAGCATCGGATTGACAGGAACCTAGGTTTTGAGAAGAAAAATATCAGCAAAAGTTAATCATAACACAAAATTTCTTATAAAAAAAACGAGAAAATAAAAAAATCTATACCAAATGATTTGTAACTCTGATTGGGTGTTATTGAGCCATAGTCCATTCATTCACTGATCGAGAAAAATTAAAATGCATTTGGACCATAATTTTACAACACATTTTTATCATTTTACATTCAAATGAAATAATGCTGCATTTTAATTTACTCCAGATTTAAATGCACTTTTTTAAAAATACTTTTTGGAAACAAATTTTACAAGGAAAAACACATTTTAGTGTGACAGTTCTCTTCTGTTTCTGTTAATATGTATATATTCCTAATTTTTATAGAGGATGCATTCTACTGTTCTCAATGGTACAGTACGAAGTGGGATATTGCATGAAGTCCACTTTTTTTAGTGCACTTTGTGAAATAATCCCAGATTTTATCTGTGATACCTTGTAAATATTATCAGTGTGTTCTGTTATAAACTGAACACCTCAACCATTCCATGGGCCACTGAGTAGGGCGAGAGCAGCTCAATCGCACAAAATGCTGCCACGTTTGACACAGGTTTGTATCTGAGCCCTAAATATTTAGACAGATTTTCTGACTTGGTTTTCATTTCATTGTCTTGGTTAGTCTTAGAATGGCTAACAGGTCTGAGTTTACTCGGCCATAAATAAGCCTGGCAACCACATATGTAAATGAAATAATTTGATGTGCGGTCATTTCATAAAAGAAAATAAGGTAAGTAAACAAGATCACAACAGCTGGAGTTTGTCGCAAAGTTTGTTGATTGGACAAAGATAATGATTTGACAATAAATTTCTGTCTTAATAGAACTGAATTGCAAGAAATTCCAATCATTTGAACAATATGGAAGATAAGTGTTATAAAGTTTATTACAGATCTTGGTTAAAGTGCAAATTTGTGAAAATTCAATTAGTCTGATGGCATTCTTTGTCCTTATTTAGGATTTTATAATGTTGCTCTTCATAATCAATACACAGAGCCCAGTTTCCTCCCACAATAAAACTGGCAACGCCGCCATATAAGTGAAATAATCTTGAGCGCAGCGTAAAACATCAAACAATCAATCATAATCAATACATTTCACAACAACCTGTCTTCTAAGGTCTTCGTAAGTTGTTTAGGCAAGTCGAAGTTTTATTTGGGTTATAACTTGGAAACAGAATCGCCATTAGCCTAGTCTGGTCAGGTGGTTATTTTGGTTAATTTATTATAAATACTGGACAGAGTAAGGTGTTAGTTGACAATTTTTTATCAGATTTTTTGTTATTCTTGCAAAGACTAGTCAATTATTTCTTTTGTTATTTTTTATTCTCTCCAAATCAGAAACCATTTTTCCTAAGAAGAAATGGTTGTCAATGGCAAGAATGATTGTGGGTTATTTAATTTTTGGAGAGATGGGTGAGGGTGCAACTCGGTAGTTTCTTTGATGGATGGTGTAGGATTGGGTGGAGCTTTTCATACCGGTTATTGCCCAGACATTTTTTGGGTAGATTATAACTTGGAAATGGTAAACATAAGGTTAAATATTTGGTAATATAGTCTTGTATTGAGGGGTTTCATATCAATTTATAATCAAGGATTTAGATGGGAAGCCATTTTAGTTATGTCAGAAAAATGAATATCTGTACTGCGCTTAAACACAAATCTAAAGATTAAAACTAGTAGCAAAATTTAATGAAAAACTTTTTTTTATGCATTGAAAAGCCAAAAAATAAACATCTTTGAAATGTTATTTCCTGTGTTTGTGTATAGCTGGTTTTGTTACAAACTGGACCATTTGATGAAGTGCTTAAATCCGTCTATGTTCTCTGTTCTTTTGAAAGTATACTGTTATTTGATGGTTTGTTAATTGAAAGTTTATTTGTTTTCTCAAAATGTCAATTTTTTCCATAAGTTTTGAAAATATAATTTCCATTATGTACCAACTTTCATCTTGTTTTGCCTACTATTTTTATAGCGATCAGTTTATCTGTCTGTCCATAATCATTTCTAGACATCGCATCTCCTCCCTCGGTTTTTATCTGTTTTTTCAAAACTTGGTTCGAACGACCTATGTGGGATGGTTGCCAGTTACCAACGGAAGGTCGTGGGTTTCCTCCGGGCATAGAGCCCGGTTTCCTCCCACAATAAAACTGGCAACGCCGCCATATACAGTAAGTGAAATAATCTTGAGCGCGGCGTAAAATCCCAAACACCAATAACCAAAACACCAATCAATCAAAACTTGGTGGACATGCTGAATATAATTCAAGAAAGATAATTTCTGTCAGTAAAAACCTCACAAAGATTCGGTAAAGGACCATTTTGAAATCCTGCCCATTTAAAAAATCCCTCTCCTCTGCTGCAGATACTAAGCACAAACACATATATTTTTTTGACACCTAACAGTGAAGTTCATTAAAGATCACAAGCAAAACAAATTGGTCTACGTTCAAGTCTCATTAAAGCCCAGGTTAATTTCATTTAAGTCAAAGCTTTTGTAACTGACCAATATGACCTGAAGACCAATTTTTCACAAAGCCACATTTTCCTCAAAGTTTCCCTTGTAATTCAATTTAAGTTTCAAGAAACTGAAATCATTTTTTCATTAGACTGGAAGGCTTTGAAGACAGTGTTACTAACCTGGGTTTAAATTGAAGGTTTGAAAATTGGCCAATTTGTTTTGTTCAAAACTTAACCAATCGGAGAAATATTTGTTCGGTTGTGTTGGAAAGGTGAATTTAACCCAATTCTACTTAAGTTTCCCTTTAAGGGCGGCAACCCTTTTTTCAGGGACCCTTTACAGGACTACCAGTAAATGAATGTTGTTCCTGCTAGAAACACTCATGCATTGTTATTGTTGGTGCATTGTCAAACAGATCAATACCCCAATTTTATTCAATGGTCTCTGAAAATTGTATCGGCAAAGTATTTTTATTTCATCAAACAAATAGCCAAAAAAGTAATCCAAGTCTATGAGCAGTCTCACTCAAAAGTCAGCAAAGATATCCACTGTAATCTCATAACTGTATTTGTACGTTTTGAGATTGGGATAATCCGAAATCTCTACTTGGGAACCATTGATGTTGAAGTAGAATGTTTCAGGAGCAGGTAACTCTCTAGGCAAAAGCCTGAAACAGTTATCTCCCCTTAGCAAGCTAGCACAAAACCAAAAAAATCTGAATATTGGACCACAGTATTGCATTTTATTATTTTTTGCTTAATATCACAGACAATTGAGATCAACTGATGATTGATAATAAAGTTCTTTCAATAAACACTTTTTCCTCTCGACAAAATTGATGATATGTTTGGAAGGCCTACATTATCATACAATCAAAGTGTCTTTCTCGAATTCATCTAATACATTCTTCAGTCATCCATTGCAAATCATTTGCACAGTTTTCATCACCCAGTCCAGCCAGGGAGCCCCATCGTTTCAATTCTTTTCCTGCAAAATTTACATAAATAAAAAAAACACACCATAGATGAAAATACACCATCTTGAAATAAATCAAACTTTGGCACTTAAATATTTTTTTTTAATTGTATTTTGTTGCCATTCTTAAGATCTAACTATTTTCCAATAGTTTAATAACATGTATTTAAAAAAAAACCCAAAATATATTTACCTGTTGGTTTCAACCTTTCAAAAGCTTCAATTCCTTCATTATAAAACATCCAGAAATGCCCATTGTTAGATGAGAGAAGACAACTCCGACATGGGTAACATACATGGTAACCAATGACATTACCACTAAAACATATTAAAGAGGATAGTCGTTTCAATGAGATGAATAGGCCTATATATATTTACATTTAATCCTTCCATAGACAAAACCACACTGAACTGACTTAAATAATTACCATACAATAAGATTCGTTGATTGATGTTTTACGCCGCTCTCAAGATTATTTCACTTATACAGTGGCTTTGCCAGGTTTAGTAGGGGAAGAAACCGGGCTCATTGCCAGGAGGAAACCCCCAACCTTAGGCGAGTACCTGGCAACTCTTCCACAAACGGCGACAGAGTGAAAAATCCACTCAGAAATTTTCCATGCATAAGAACATTTAAAGAACTTGTAAAGAATTGATAATTACATTTGCACCGCACATAACAACATTTAAAGAATTAATAATTACCATAAATAAGAGCGTTTGAAGAACTTGTAAAGAATTTATAAATACATGTACCATACATAAGAACATTTAAAGAACTTTTATAGAATTAAGAAACTTGATAATTTATAAAGAATTGATTATAACAATACAAAAACCCCAAAAAATAAAACAAAAAAAAACTTAATGGGGTTTTCAAGTTGATCTAATTTCCAGAGTTTACTTTTCTTTGGATCATGATAGGACACAGTTAGATTTAATCTTCCATCAATTGGGCTGCATTGGTAACAATCTATTTGGACTTAAATGACAAGGGGAAATAGGGGGATTAAAAATCTGCACACCGTCTTGAGGGATAAATTCGACAGCCTTGTAAAAATCTATTACCCTATTTCCCCATTCATTCTTGCATTCCCTTCACATACATATATTCAAAATCTCCATGGTTATTTTAGACTAGAAGATTTTCCCTTGTGTTTTAGTGATCATAAATATATTCAAAATTAAAACATCATAATAAAAATAATCGTAATAGCGCTAAAAGAATTAATTTCAACATAAAACTGTTTTAGTCACTACTGAATCCTAGTGATAATTCATACCATTGTGTACATGCTGCATCTTTTATTTTACATCTGCACTTTGAAGTACTGTAGCACCTACCAACTGTATCCACCGATCTGAAAATGAAATAAGTTTGAATAATACCGAAAGAATTCTGAAAGCTAACACAACATAAAGAGGTTAACATAGCAATACCCCTATAAATTCCCTTATGATCATTGTCATATTATATTTCAAGCTAAATATTAGTCCGAAATATCTGCAATGATGATGTAAGCCATTTTCTGATAGATAGGCCATCATCATCATCATGATGGCCTATCTGTCAGAAAATGTCTTACATCATCATCACAGATATTTTGGACTAGCTACATGTAAATATGAACACATTTTTCTAGAATGCCATCAAAATGAGGGAACCCAGGATATGTTTTACCGTATACAAAATGCATACGTTTTAACTACCTGTACATCATTGTAATAAACCTATTTTTGAAGGGAACAAGGGAGTGATGCATTTTTTCAATTATTTTTAATTACCCTTAATGTATGGACACACAATTGTTCTACTCCAACTGACCCCTCCACCCCTAATTAAACATTCACTTTGATATCAAATTAATCCTATTCATTGTCTAAGTAGCCCTGGAATATAGAAAGGCTTGAATTCACGTACGCAGGGAAAGGATAATCTGTAGAAAACATCTCAACTGTAGTATCTGACAACAATATAGCCTTCATTCCTCTGGAACACACACTTGTCCAGCAAAATGAGCAGTCCAATTGATACACGATTTTCTCCTTAAATGAGGTATTCATAGATTCGTCTTTGCTTTCTGTGTCAATGTCATTATGTATTTCATTCCCAGACATCTTGGTCACCTAATCATCAATCTTGACGGAAACCAAAAAGATTGTCCACGAGAAGTGCAATATGAGTTTAGTTCTTACAAACTTGAATTTGACAAATTTTAATTCAGCAACAACTCACTGCCGACTTTTGAAAGTTTGACTGTATTGTATGTCGACTTTGAGATGCAGAGTGATCTCAAGTGACGTGAAGACTGAAGTCGGGCATTTACGATGACTGATCGAGCGAAGAAAGAAATAAAAATTAAAATGTTCAATTTCTGAATTACGGTCCGGTAATTCTTAAAAAGTCAATAGATTGGACCAATGAATTATTGATCACTTATTCAGAGTGCGAGACGCTAGAACTCAAGGTTAACATCCTTGTAAAACCAAGCTGTAAAATATATTCAGGAAATAAATCACATAACATTGGGTGTCAGACGTCCAAAACAAACGTGCTCGCAGCGTGGTGAATGTTTACATCGTCTGCTGTACATCTAAAAAGAAAGCCTACCGACCATTGGATTATATGGTATTGAAGTATAAAACCTGTCGTACGAATGGCTGTAGCCTGGCAACCAGAATTTTGAAGAGCACCTGACGTTTGAAGATCCCGCTAAATCCCGCGAGATTATGGGTATTTTTAGAACGAGCCTTCCCACAGCGAGAGACGAAAATAGGAAGACGTCTGCCTCAGTTTTCTCGTTCGCACGACAGGGGATACTTTTAACGGAGGATAACCGTTGTTTATGGCGGTGTACAACTCATTTTCTTATATCTACATCTCTGCCAACGGCAGTTGAAGACAAGGACAGGATATAGAATACGTCCGTCACTTTGAAAACTTCTTCTGTCAATAAGAAATGGTCGGTGATCGTAAATATTTTATGATAGCCAGGGGGGCAAGCCCCCCTAGAACCCCCTAAGTTTTTCTTTTTCTTTTTTTTAAATGAATTTTTAATAACGAAGAAATTAAAAAGGACAGGATATAGAATACGTACGTTGAAGTTGAACACTGGCGGAGAGACTCGTATTTAGGCAAGCTCGTACATTGTCCTGTCTCATACATTAAACGAAGCAAAGATGGCGAGACGAGTGTTTGGAATTGCTTGTGTGTAGAGTGAAATCGGCGAATTTAGTAAATGTAGGCGAATTTTGTGCAAGTAAAGACGGATTTTCCGATTAGGGAGTTCCTTAAGGTATTGCACAGAATATTTGAAAGGAAACTATGTGTTTTACTGTAAGTTCCAGGTGACGGACGTATTCTATATTCGCACCGAAGACAACATGCGATGAGTCAGTGAGCTTATCTGCAACTTTTCACTTAAACCAGGAAAGAGAGTGGATTTCGGATTTATAGTTATACATCCACTTCGGTTCAGTCATGTCTGACAGACGGGGACAAATAAAGAAAGAAAAGGAAATCGTACTGGAATTTGACAACCACGTGAAAGGTAGGCCTAGTTTGTTTTAATTACTTGCAGATCCCCCGTGCAAACCGCTGTCATGATTATATTGTTCTGTCACCAAAAACGTGTTTAACTTTATAGTTTAAGTTGTTCACCGTTGACAGTGTTGTGTTGTAACCGCAAGTTAACATACAGGTCAAATGTGTACCACCCAAACGTCAAGAAAACTGGAGAATACATTTTGATTCACTGATTTAATTTGTTTAGTCATTTTATTAATATTTTACTTATCTTTTAAATCTTTTAAATTAGCTAATATTAATAATAGAATATATTATGATCGTATTGATAATACTAATTATTATCATTAAATAGTAACTTATCATAATTATGAAATATTTTTCCAACTGGTTCATCTTCTAGTTCTAATCTAAGTTAAAATCATGATTTGATCCTTCAATTTAAAAGTTGATTGTTAAATTCATTGAAGTGAAATGAGAATGACGAAAAATACAATGCTAATGCAGTAATGGTCAAGCAATCAATGCGGAAATTGTGTATTTACGATTCTATGTCATAATCATGTTGTTATTTGATGCTGTTGAACCTTGGTTATCTTTGCTAGGCCTGGGTTGTAAGTTGTGTAAAGGCCGAAACTGCATGGCTGACTGGTCATCCTATATCATGACACACAAAAGGGCTTTTTATCATCCAGCCCTGTAACTTGTCACCCATTGGTAAATCTCTCAGGCTCACTCACACTTCATGTAGCATGTAAAACCCTGGAGGAAAACTATTTAAAGCCAAATTTAAACACTTTTACCAATGAAACAAGTGTATTTTGTTTCCTTCAATGCACACCGTGCTTTGGTTGTGGGTGATGAAGTTTTAACTCAGGCCTGTTTTAGTGAAAACTGCTGAATCTTTGAAAGTTCAGCTAATTGCCTTGACATTCTTATTTTCATAATGTGTACTTTTTTTTATCTCTAACCGATACCCCCCCTCCCCTTGTTACATCACTGTTATTATACCATAAAATCAAACACAGTTGTGAAACATACATCTCCTTGCAATATTGTTTGTTTCAATTAGAACATAATATAATACATATAAATTGCAATAACTAATTTAAAGTCACATCGCTGGTAACTTTGTCGTATTTGTGACAATAATACAGTCTGAAGTCATTCTGGATAAGTATGGTTTCAGTAGATTGCCCACTCCTTATCATTGTACAGGAAACATATATTTATAATATAAATGATAAGTTCCCATGACTTATGTTTTAAATTACTGTTTTTGCAACATTTTGCTGTAAACAGTTTAACTGTTTATTGTGAGGTACATGTAGTGTGAGGGTCTCTCCTCATGTTGTAAAAACCTGTGTAAACATGCCTATGGCTGTATGATGGGTGAAGGCATATCTAACCCAGCTACATTTATACACACTGCTTAGGGGTAAAGATTATTCCTGATAATTTCTTCAGAGCTAATCTGTGAAAGAAAATAGGCTGCATGCCCATCATTGTCAGCATCCATATTGCCCTGAGGAATGGATATTAGCCCTTTTTCATTGTGAGCCCTGAGGCGTAATCCCAGGGTGTGGGGTCTTGGAGAGCCTAAACAGATGGCAAGATGATGGTCCATACTGCATTCACACAGATACACTTGTTATTAGAGCTGTGTTATAGAGTCATCCATGAAAGCCATTGATCTATATGCCCGGGTTTATGGGACAGTGTAGCATCCTACCCTTCTGTGCAAATATACAACTGGATTTTAGGCTATATCAATGCAAATAAAATACATGTGCCCAAATCCTGTGTCTGTTTTTACAACTGAAAATTTCTGCTTAAAATAAATGTCTTTATCTCTGGATGATCCATATCTTTTTTCAAGATAAGAAATTTAACAATTTTAGTTCCACTAGCACAAAGTCTGGCATATTCTTGTTGTGTTGAGAAGTTTGCGTTCTTTGTTTGCTACGGTCACATTTTTTGATACCGGTATCGTATGATAGGATTGTTTTGGATTTTGTGACTTCTATATTTATAAAGTGTTCATTTTAAACTGGTGAACAAGTAACTTATTTTTCCTGTCTATCTCCCTGTCTCTGAGCCTATGAATCCCATACAGCATGTAAGGTGTAAATGCTATATATAACTTTTATTGAAGTCCTTCACAAGGTGATGTTAAAAGTAATGTTTTGTTTTAATTTGTGTGTCTATTTTGGCTCTTACCCCTAATGCGACACTGCTACATGTAAGTAAATTAAGTGCTGTTGAATTATGTACCTACCTTTTACGGTCAGTGATGTGTGACTTACTCTATTTCTGTAAATTTTCACACTAATGCGATTAAATGCCTTTGTTAATCACCTCTGATAGCTATTATATCCTGCAGTGTATAAATACATTGAAACAAGCCCCGTCGATTGATGTATTAATGCAGTTAATTTTCTATTAGGAATTTGTCACGACTGAGATTAAGGCTCTTATGTTAAAATATATTATTTTATAAATGTTTATACAACATTTTGGGCTTGTCCTGATTTAGTTCTGGTATTATAAGGCTTATTAACATACTTTGATTATTTTTAGATATATATTTATTGCACACTTTGACTAGTTATTGAAATGAGGATGTTAATGTAGTTTTCCTCAAAAGTTTCCTCCAGACGTATGTCACACTGAACATTCCTTTGCTTCAACCTGAGCACTGGGAATACAGTATATGTTCCGAGAAAATGGAGAAGAAAAAAATCAGCGTTTTGTGTGCGGCTTCAAATTTCAAGTTGAGCATGATACAGAATGTACCGTTACTAATGACTTAGAGCAACTCATACTGTATTGTACCGTGCATACATGTAATATTGTACGAGGTGTCTTATATGTGTTTTGGCTTTTAATTAGTAATGCCTCTCCATACTAGAATTTATCCTAATGACTTATAAAACAATTTGTCTTTCGGCAAAGAGTTCCATTCTTAATACATTGATCACGATCAACAATGTTATTTATTTACTTGCTGGGTTCCTTCGTTTAACTGTAACAGCCAGTAATGAGCATCATGCCAAATTGTCAATCATTGTCAAGATAGAAAGGTTATTTATACAGGACCAAGGTTAAATGTCCTGACAAATAGGTCATATTGTGTGTTACCTATGAATATTAATTAATATTAAGTGTGTCAGTGGCTTACATATGCAATCATTTACAGGAAAAAAATGACCTAATAAACAAATCTTATTAATGCTTTATTAATAATGCTTGTAAGCAATCTAATACTTTTGGAAAAGGCTGTAATTATTATAACAATTCATTAGTGAACACCAGAGAGTTACTTAGTCTATTTATAATGATGTTGAAATTATAATTGGTAGAGTAGATTATACGTCCAATTTATCAACATTCACCTATCCTTCTGTCATATATATGGATTTGGTCAGTTTTTTCTCTGTAATTTCCTTGTAAATGTTACATGTAAGTTTTGTGAGATGAGGTAAAGTGCCCTCTGAACATGTGCATTTGAAGTGTTTTCATATACGAATAATTTCTTATGAAATTGCTACCATTTATTTAGGTTCAAAACAAAATATGATAAATGTGACTCAATGGTTTGTCATCTCCACCTCATGTACCTCTTCAACCCTCCAAAATTGTTAAAGTTATCTGTCTGGCTTGTTCCATGAATGAATACTGTACCGTTCACTTTCTTTCATACATATATCTCTCTTATTAAACTTGGCAGTGTTATCATATAAGCAGAATAATTTTCACATTGGAGTGAAACACGACTAACTATCAGCAAAGAGAGTAGATTGACAAGAGTGGTCACTTCGTCCGCGCCATGTTGAATTTGAACTGACACGATTCGATTATTAGGAACCTCCTTTCTGTAGGGGGAGCCCTACAGTCGAATCATTTACAGTCGGAACACCCTTCTGCTAGGGGGCCAGAAGAACATGCCGGCGATGCTGATTGGACGAAGTGACCACTCTTGTTAATCTACTCTCTTTGCTATCAGTCAATCCAGGTGTCTTCAGACAAACTTCTTTGTGTCTGTTTAACCGATGCTACACTACATGTACCTATAAGAATTGAGAATATGATATCTTGGTACAGTTGCAGGCTCATAAAGCAACCTTATCTCACTCCCCTCAGCTGTTGTTCCAACGGTGGACTTTTTTCTTGCTCAGTTCATTAACACGGTTACTGTTTCTGTCAAGTTGTTGTTGTGAGAGGCTTGTTTTGGCAGGAGAGCTCTGCAAATATTACCTCATAGTCTCCCATTTGAAGGCCAGGTGCTTTGTGAGAAGACGATCGTTAAATCCTTCCATCTGACAAGCATGCGGATCTAGTCAGTTTAACAAGAGCTAATTACTAGTAGTTTTACTGAATCTGCTACGTGTAGTCATATATTCTACTTAACCACAATATGAGTATTTTGTTAACTCAATTATAATTTAAGCATTTTGATTTGTTTGGCAGACTTTTAAAAACCATTAAGTCTTGCCGATGGTTGATCTTTTTTTTGTTGTAAAATATATATTAAGGTAGATGAAATGTATATCTTAACCCTTATAAACCATTAACGTCATAACTTTAAATGTATTACTTAAATTATCAGCTAACTTAGGCTGAGTGCATGCATTTACATTGTTTATACAAAACTACCAATCCTGGAATATTACAATTGAAAAGTAAACTTATTTAAAGTATTATTAAAAAATAAAGTGAAATGTGGCTCACACTGTGTGCACGCTTGTGTTCAATGTTTTTCCTCTGGTTGTAAAACTAAATATTTCCTGCTGTCTTTATGTGCTTGTGATCCCAATAATGTCACAGGTAAACAAAATGCTTGAGAGAAAATGCTGATGTGATTTGTATGACCTTAAATGTCGGCACAAATGTTTTTAATTTTTGTTTGTATTACGAGGATGATACAAGACATCAGATCACGGCCTGTTTAAAGACATGTCAAAGATGGCTGACACAATATGGAGAATAAAAACTGGAAAAGTTAAACTCTTAAGACAAAAGTGGCAAAAATATATGCTTGTAAATGCAATTCATGATTTTGCTTTATAAAGCAAATTATGAATTCTCATTGTCACAACAATTAGTGTGTTTGAGGTTTATAAAACAAAAACTAAATGATTCACATTTGAAATAAAGAATAATTATTTAGCTTGTGGCCTGTGCAAAAAGAATGCGTTTGCAAAATTTGAACAGCCCAAATGCACATTCATTCAATCAAAGCCAAAGTTTTGTATTGCTACTTTGTCCCTAGGGCTTCTTTGGCAAAGAGTTTTTACAGCTAAACTTACATTTTAAGCCACTTAAATTTTTACATTACCTCCTTAAATTGGCTACATAGTTGGAGGAAGCACTGTAACAGCAGATATTGTGTATTACATCACCACTCTGAAGGAACATACACAGCGGTGGTCGTGCTTCACATCATTTGGCACTGAGCTTATTAACTTCTGTATCCACCGTATGAATGTAAATGTATCATTGAATTTTTTTATCTGCTGTGCACAAAATTTCTTTTTCTTTTTGTACAACACATTAATGCAAATTGACAAATATTGCCATAAAGCTGTTCATAAGACTTTTAAGATTCTTGAGTTTACATTTATCATCTGAAGAAACTAAGCTACATGTATGCAGCGAGTTTGCTCCTGGTAGCAGAGTTGTTCTTAGTCATACATTGGAACAAGCTTAATCTTGAAACTAAAGCTGGTTTTGTTAGAATAAATTTAAATGATTTGTTTATTTTTCTGGTCGAGTGATTTTAAGTTTGTTTATTTTGGCCTGGCTCATTTGACATTTGAGAAGGGTCTTGTTGAGGAGTTGTTATGCCTCAGGAACCAGGGTACTGCCTGTTTATCTTCAGATGACTGGGTTTTCCTTACCCATCAGTTTATCACTCCCCATCTTGAAGATACATATAATCCCAAGACAGATAATTTAACATAGAGAGAGTCACAATTATACAGATGGATTATACTGACATGTTTTATGGACCAAGACACATATAGCAACTTTGTTTCAAAACTTTATGATGAATTTATCAAATTCTTATTTATTATGCATATTTAAGTTCTCATTTGACCCTGCCATTGTGTTTTGAAATAGAAAATGTTCAGGATGATCAAAAGTTGTTTTATTTGAGTTTTTTAATAGCCAAAACATTATACAGCAAACTTTCAATCAATCAACCATATTCGTAGCATTATCTGCTTTGACTCCTTTTATGTGGTTGATTGTACATACTTTTGTATAAGAAGTGCCAGTTTTAGTTGATGGATAAATGAGGAACTGTGAAACATGGAGTTTGTTTTAAGATAAAATCTTTCATCGATAGTACAATACCAGCTTATTAACTACATGAAATGACATCCGAGACCTTAAAATGACATTTGATACAAGTGACATTTCCAAAGCCTTTGTGTACAAGAGTTATTCATTTCACTGATAAATAAAAATTCAATCCCCATGATACATGCAAAAGGTCAGCTCCATGAAATTTATTTTATTTAAAGGGAGTGAGCGTAGAATTGCTTTGTGGTACTTTGTTTTCATGGGGTGTGTATGTTGTCTCAGAGCTGCCTGTACCAGTGATTTACCAGCTTGACATGAAACTACTGTACCAGTATCTGCACTGTGGAAAGCATGCACAGCGTAGTTGCATCTGCTGCCAATTATAACTTTGTATTTCTGGTTATGCTTTTAAAGGTTATCCTTATACAAATAAATAACAAAATAAAGACCCTTTTATGAATCACCTGTCCAGTGGTGGATTTAGCGAGGGGAGTGGGGGGGGGGGGGGGGGGGTGGTGGCAGAGCGTATAATTGCCTCATTGGTACAGGAAAATCTTCTTCTGTAAATTGATCATGGAGACAAGTTTCTAATTGCGTTAAAAAAAAGGGACATATCATATTGATCTTTATACACAATCATAAGTTGTTGTAATAAACTAAAACCCATGATATTTTATTCGGTTGACAGTAAATATAAAATGCTACTGTCATACAACCATACTTAATTATTTAAGTATTGATTAAATCCTTGAAGAGAAATATTTAAAGTGGCATGAGCTGCCAAATTTCAGATTTTTTTCAAAATTGTAGATTGTTGTAAGAAGTTGACTGTTTAAAATACCTTGAAATAATAAAAGAAAATATTGATAAAGCCAGTTAATTCGCTGCCTCAGTCGGTTAAAGTGATAGTCGCTCAGTCCGACGCAGGCTTTTCATCAGTGCAGCGCGGGTTCGAATCCCACTCAGGCCAAATAAAAATTATTCAACATTTTAGTTGAAGATATATGCAGACTTGGAATGGCTATATCCCCAAGGACGGTAACAAACCCTTCAGTATGATGTCGGCATGCACATGTAGATCTATACCCACTTGTCTTATATAGAGGAAGTGTTTAAAGCTGTGTAAACTGTAAACAGGGCAGTGTGTATATTGATCATTGATCAAGGAAGATGAGGCTGCCAGGAATGTCAAACCGCCTTACCAATTGTCCAGGATGCTATCTATCCAAGGCATGTTATTTATAGGGGCTGCTGTACTCTGCACTTCTAACCCTTAACATCTATATTTCAGTGACATTCATGGGTTTAGTTTATTACAACAATTTATGATGGGGTATAAAGGTCTAAATGATATACCTCTTTTTAACACAATTAGAAACTTGTCTCCGTGGTTATTTTAGACAAGAAGATTTCCCCTGTGTCTGTGTGTTTTTGTGTTCATAAATATATTTCAGGGATAATTTTCTGTACTGGGTAAAACTCTAACCAATCAATCTATTTCAGTGAGATTATTGGTAATCCAAAGCAACCCAGTGGGCTACTTTGTGTAATTCCATGTGGTCCTTCAAGAATTAAACTTGCATTTATCTTTGAAATGAGATGTTAGTTAGAAGTGGATGAGCCGCCCAAAAAGCACATTTAAGTGGTTGACTTGAGAAAAAGGAGAATCCATTAAGTTTGACTTGAATACGGTAAACCGAAATAGTGTTTGAAATGTTGACAAAATTAAAAAAATCTGGATGAACAGACATTCATTTTAGGCATTGGTAAGCTAAAAACTCGTAACGAACATGCACAAGACTAGTTGCATTAATTAATTGCAAATTATCAGATACATGTAAATATTAAGCCGGCTTTACATATACAGGGATTCAAAGAAGTTAAAATTTTTCAGGTCATAGTATTAAGTTATTTCAAAGTCGAATTGAGTATTTATTTGTGAGATTTCCTTGCTAAATTCACTGATGTTCAGTTTTTTGTGGGGTGAATTGAGTTTTTATGGTCAGTTTAAGGCAGATATTCGTTCTCAAAACCTGACTTCCAGGAAACGCTGAATTGTACTAGATTAAATCTAGACCATTATGTCCTTTACATGCATAAGAGCACAAGACTTTGCAGGATGCTTTTGTTTTACCAATTTTCTTGTGTTTATTTTTATTTATAAATATGGTATAAATCAAGTTCAGTTTTAATGCTGTCGTGTAAAAATAGAGCAAATTCTATGTTTACTGTACCAAGTGGGTCTTTGGCTAGAAGGATTTGGCAATGGATACTGTTTATAAACTTTGGTAACATCCGCAGTCGGGTATATTTACCTGTTTGAAATGAACATATATCACCTGGGGAGATCAAAGTTAACATACATTTGCAATATTACCAGGTGTTCACAAGCTGTTCTTCATGTATTTATAACTATAGCATGGGAAGACTCAGGTGGGAAGACGCACAGCTAAATTGTATCTGGTAGTCGTAGATATTAGTTTTCTCTGAAATTTACACATGATGTATTTCTGTTATTTAATGACTTATTTCAGTAGATTTACTGTAATATTTTGTAAAATTAGCTACAGTTACATGTACATTAACTGATGTAAGTTTCCAATGCCACAGAACTGATGCATGCTCGGAAACACGAGCCGCATTGATGTTACAGATGAAGCCCCCCTCCGAAATGATACCCCATTGACATCATGATATACTTAATTATGTAATACTACTCAGGTTGTATGCTGTTGAATGCACTCCATTATTGTGCATGTTTATCTTGTTTTATGCCCTGTCCTAAATGGATGTTTTATGCATAATAAAAATTTATTTGAATTGGTATTTAGGATAATCTTTTTGAAGGTTATTCTGCATGTAGTACTCATCTTTCTGGTAAGATTTGCATTTCAACAGCTCTAAGATAAAGGATAGGAGAATATGCAGAAATATTATGTTGGCACCCAAGTCATTTTGTACTAGGTACTAAGGTTGTACTGAGTGGGGGAGACAAGGTTTAACGTCACTTTCAGTCACTTTCAACATTACTGGGACATATTTCTGAAGCATTGAGCTCTTAGAGTAATGAGCCTGTAAGTGCCTGGTTGTCAGCTGTGATACATCCAGGATCCTCCTGTCATAAATAGTGAATGGAGGGGATGGACATTTGCAAACCTACAAACTGACTGACTACCCTCATGTACTTATATGTACATGTAATAACACAGGAAATTGCCTCTAGAGAATTTTTTTGTTTAGTAGAAGAATGTAAAACTATCCAGCCAGGCATACTCCTAGTCCTGTTTTGACTTAGAACCCTCTGTGTGTCAAAAAAGAAAAACAAAAAACTGTGAACATGTATGCCCACACAATACATGTACATCTGAGATGATAGGCCTCTATGTTGGATTGTGCTGCTAGCTATCTGCCAAAGGTTGATGGATAAAATGTGTTATTTGATATATTGGGCTAAAATGAATAAATGTTTTTGAATATTTCTAGAATAGTGACTTACTTAGGACATATCTAGAATTGTGACGTCCAAATTAAGAACTTGCTTGGTAAGGCTGTTTCTATATTTTGTGTCCAGACATTTAGTTGAGTTAAGGGTTCATTTCTAGAATTGTGACATCCAAATTAGGAACTTGCTTGGTCTTTGTAAGGCTGTTTCTTTATTTTGTGTCCAAACATTTGTCAATTTTGTAAGGGTTCGAACCAAGGTAGGTTCTGGGAGTTGTTTTTACTGTCTTCCTTGAGGTTCTGCCAGTGCTGTGAGTGTGGTCCTCATAGTGAAGATATAACCTCTGTACATCTCCCTTACCGAATTCTCAACTTTCTCTCACTTAACAACGATGGGGCAGCCAGGGAAATAGCTGATTCAGTTTTACTGTAAAGTTCCAAATATTAGCAGTTAATATGTAGTGTTAAGGTTAAAACCTGTGGGCTTGGTCCATCCTTCAGGTGGGGATTCACACCCCATCACCCCCCTCCCCCTTATAATTCTGGCAATGCCTGCATTAAGTGCAATAATCGTCAATCAAGAAACAATTGATCAATCAGAAATGAGGAATGTACGTTGCAATATCTCCTTAGCACTTTGAGGTCGTAACAAACAAACCAAACTGATGGATCACATTGGCATGGATGATGATGAAAATGGAAACAACATCACACGCTGACTGTGATAAATTAAATTACTACAGACATTTTTATTACAGTTTTTATTATAGAATGGTTTACTTAACTCACTAACTACTTGGGAACTTTGGTATAAGGTGGGTAAAATGTTTTTACATACAGTGTATACTGTGGGAAATATACAAAAGCTGTGTTCCAAAGGAGTCCTTTTTAGACCGTTTACTTGGATAGATTCTTTAAGGAGGAGAATCAGATAATAGAACTAGTGTGAGAGTGTTTACAGAGGTCTCTAGTAGAGGGGAGATATGACTATGTGAATCAGACAGAAAATAGGGGCCTATTCTGTCACAATCTGGCCTTTTGGACCCAACTTCCCACCCTTACAAGGCCCTTTTAACCTAGAGTTCCCTACCAGTTTATCGGGATATCAAATACAGCTACTTTCTGAAATGTGGAAAAGTGTTCAAGGTATAGAATTACACTAACAAACCCAGTCTGTTAATGTTTGACTTACACCTAGATTAGTTTGGTCTTTAAACACTCTCTGACCATTAATAAACACTTCCAACAAAGTGTGATAGTTTTACCTACAACACAATTTGAGAAACATTAATAATGGCTTATGTTTCCATGCTCAAATCAATGTTTTGATAACATAGTTTGTGACCAGAAAGAAAATGTTTATCTTATCACTTGGAAAAAATAAACCATTTACATAGAATATCCATGCTAATGGGTGGGTGAGTAAGAGAGAATTTACCCTAGCTTTCAACATTATTTAAGTTTTTTTGCAACCATCAAGGTTACCACCAAGGAAAGGGATTAAGCACCCTCACTAGAAGGGGGGGGGGGGGGGGGGGGGCAAATGGATCTAAAAAACATTTGTCTTGCTTGTTGGGGCCTACTGGTCAAATACCAGTAAATTCAGAAAATTCTCAAAATAGGTTCATTATTAACCAATTTAAATGTATGTGCAATGGTTGCCTAGTCGGCCGACTCTTTACAGAAAGTCAGATTGCTTAGAACATTAGGCCCTCACTTTCCCTATAATTAAACTGCCAAATTTGAGTGACCTATATGCAAGATAAGCTTTGTTTCAAGATTGAAATTTGTTTGTTAAGAGTAAGCCTTCAAAGTGTGCTTGCAAAGAGTAATCCTTACAAACAATCAAATCATGCTTGTAAAGAGAAAGCCTTAAAAACGATCAAAGTGTGCTTGTAAAGAGTAATGCTTAAGAACCACCAAAACGTGCTTGTAAAGAGTAAGTGTTGAAAACAGCCAAAGCATGCTTGTAAAGAGAAAGCCTTAAAAATGATCAAAGCGGCTTATAAAGAGAAAGCCTTACAAACAACCAAAGTATGTTTGTAAAGAGAAAGTGTTAAAAACAATCAAAGCATGCTTGTAAAGAGTAGGCCCTAATGCTTAAAAACCATCAAAACGTGTGTAAAGAGTAAGTCTTAAAATAGCCAAAGCATGCTTGTAAAGAGTAATGCTTACAAACAATCAAAGCCTGCTTGTAAAGAGAAAGCCTTAAAAACAATCAAAGCGTGCTTGTAAAGAGAAAGCCTTACAAACAATCAAAGTGGGCCTGTAAAGGGAAAGCCTTACAAACAATCAAAGTGGGCCTGTAAAAAGAAAGCCTTACAAACAATCAAAGTGGGCTTGTAAAGAGAAAGCCTTACAAACAATCAAAGTGTGTTTGTAAAGAGAAAGTCTTAAAAACAATCAAAGCATGCTTGTAAAGAGTAGGCCCTAATGCTTAAAAACCATCAAAACGTGTGTGTAAAGAGTAAGTCTTAAAATAGCCAAAGCATGCTTGTAAAGAGTAATGCTTCAGAACCATCAAAACGTGCGTGTAAAGAGTAAGTCTTAAAAACAGCCTAAGCATGCTTGTAAAGAGTAATCCTTACAAACAATCAAAGCCTGCTTGTAAAGAGAAAGCCTTAAAAACAATCAAAGCGTGCTTGTAAAGAGAAAGCCTTACAAACAATCAAAGTGGGCTTGTAAAGAGAAAGCCTTACAAACAATCAAAGTGGGCCTGTAAAGAGAAAACCTTACAAACAATCAAAGTGGGCTTGTAAAGAGAAAGCCTTACAAACAATCAAAGTGTGCTTGTAAAGAGAAAGCCTTACAAACAATCCAAGCGTGCTTGTAAAGAGAAAGCCTAACAAACAATCAAAGTGTGCTTGTAAAAAGCTAGCCTAAAACAATCAAATCATGCTTGTCAAGTGGAACCATCCAAAACAATTAAAACATGATTGTAAAGAGTAAGTCTTCAAAACAATTAAAACATGCCTGTAAACAGTTGAAACTTTCTTGTGAAAGAAGCAATATGCTATAGACGTTTTCTCTTTAGCAGGAATAATACATGTAGTTCTACAGGTTCCATAAAATCATGCAGAAAGTAAAGACTATAGCGTGCGTATAAACCTCCACGATTATACATCTTTGACTTTACAAAAAAGTTAAAAATACTTTTGTCGTGTGCTGAAAGTATTCTAGAAATCTGTTTGGGAAACAATGACTTGGTTATATAACTCATTGGGTTAAAACTTTCTTAGAGTTGTTAAACACTGCTCTCTGATCTGTGACCTGATCTATTTTTGAAACTTTTTTCATGATTGGTGTGGGTTATTTAAACAAACAGTTTTAGTTGTGCTATACTAATTGTTGTTTCAGGAGAACTCTTGGAGACATAATATTAACATGTTATTCTTTAAACAGGGAGTATTTAAGAAAACAGGTAATTGATTATTATTATATATTTTATCTTTCAGAAAAAAAAAGAAAAAAATTTACTGTCTATAGAGCCAAACTCCTGTCTTCAACCTATTGAAATATCATGGGTTTCGGTTTAATACAACAACCTATGACTGCGTATTAAGGTCTAAATGACCTACATGTACCCTAAACACAACTAGAAACTTTTTGTTTTTCTCCTGAAGATGACAAATAACATTTTGTCGAAATATTGAGACATACATACAAATATATATATTCATGGATAGAACCTTATTTTGATACATGTGCAATAAAAACACTGCAAATAGCGCATCCAATAGCTATTGCATATTTTGCAAGATGTTTGACTTAAGCATAGTCATGCATTCTACTACTTCTTGATGTTATATTTAAGTCATGATGTTGGCCTGTATATATTTTTATTGCCCTTTATGTTTTTAAAATGTGTGTCATTTGACATGGTTGTATAGTGATGGTTTGTGTTTAACAGTACTTATGTCTGATTGTGAACTTTTGTTTTTGACATACATGTACAAATATGGGGTTCAGATAATGGTTTCTGAAGACTGTTAATGGAGAGCTTCCGCTAGTAACAAAAATGATTTCCTTTCCTTACATGACTGTATTCAACTAGATACTTGATACTTGATACTGAGAGCTGTTATGCTGTTTGTCACACATTATCATTCATCTGAATTCTATGCAACATTTAAAGGACTTGCACTATTAACTGATTACACTATTTTTTATATTTAATTATTTTCAGTGCTTAAAGCATCAATCAGTAGTAATGTAATAAACTCCTTATTTCAAGAGGTTTACAATCAGTTACATGAACTTTTCTCCATGGAGACCTTGCTAACATACATGTAACAAACTAGTTAAAATGTACAAAAAAAAAGATCTACAGAATGATGAGAAATTAGATCACATGACTGTGGTAGACTGAGTGTTCAAGACGACTGGCGCCTGAGTAGACAATCAATCCATTTGATGCTATCAATCTTGCACCTTTAAACAATGCCTAACATGTTGTGCAGTAAAATCTACCTACTGAAATGTAGTATGTTCTCCTGCTTAATGGCACGCTTGCCGCGACAATCCAGAATACTATTTACATATGATAAAAAACAGTAGGCGGTTTTCTGTATTTTTCCCAGACAGATCAAGTTAGGAACTTTCTATTTTTGCCAAAAAAGAAAGTTTTGGCATCATTTAGTATTTTTAATTTGAAATTGAAAATTTGATTTATCAATTACCTGCAATGTAAACAAACCCCGAACCTGAACATGCGCACAAGTGCCCTAATGTTTGAATTTTGCGAGTGATCTAACGGCACAGTATAATTTTACGTATATTATCTCAGAAATACAGACTGATGATTGGGTAAGAATGACTCGAAAAGCCTGCTGATAATTATTTGAGTGTAAACCACAGATAAAAAGGCCTGAAATGAGGGTAATCCAACCACTAAGTTAACCCACACCGGTCGTAATCAGACTTTGATTCTCTGTTTGATTTTCACCCTCATTTCTACATTCTAAAGCTAACTAGACATGTTTTATGTGTCCTATGTTTAATTTTAGTGGTTTTAGTTGTAGTAAGTACATGTTAATTGGATTTCTTAACAAATGTTCAACAGGCTACTGCGGAAAGTGGGCCTAGCAAAGTACATGCAACCTGTAACAGGAATTGAGTAATAGTATAAATATTACAGATATTCACCCTTGTTTTCCTGCTGTACATGCTGTTCAATGTATTCCTTCTATAATCATATGACCTGCAACCGGTACCCCACCTACCATACAGAATCTGGCTCGCAATTGTTCGAGTTTGTCGTAGTATTTATGTATGCTAATGTATGAATTAATGGCTTTGTTCTTTCATCAGTATGCTGGTAAATAGATAGCTGAAATAGTTCTTTGTGGAATGCAACAAGTACCTATTGACATTTATAGGCGGGGGAACTGACGGACACTGAAATAATTGTACTATTTTTCAGTCAGGAGGTTTACGAGTTGGCGTTAGTCAGGGATAATGTGTGATCCAGTATCATTCAATATAGAGTTAACCATTGGTCATACAACACTGTTTGTTTCCCAATGCTGTTAATTTAGAAAAAGTGGATATTTTGTAAAGGATTTACTTTTTACTCTGTGATCTAACATGTCTCCCCACTCTGGTATGTATATTTCATTTCTTTGCATATTGGTCTCGTAATTAATTTAACCTCCGCATGGGATTCTTAAAGTGGCATAAGATGCCAAAATGTTGATATTTTGACGTTAATACAGAATGTTGAAATTATGGCTATTTTTCTCAAGACTGAATGAATGGTCGTCCCGGTTATTTAAATTTTGTAACTTTCGAACACGTTTTCGGTTTGTACAGGCCACATACTGTATGGGTTTTCCTCATTCCAACGCCAATCATTTAGTTTTTCGGTGGCATTTAGAGCCTCTTACTGTCATGGCGATCAGAAATTATGAAAAAAAGCGTGAATTTTGGCAGCTCATGCCACTTTAAAGACTAAAACTTAATGAAAATTTGGGAATACCACATGTATCAACAGATAAAAACCACGTTACCAAAGGGGCTCAGTTTGTATATATTAGGAAGTATTCCAATTTTTTTCGAAATACAACAACTGTAAATAGACCTGGTAGCTAATAATTGGGACTTCTTTGGTTAGACTTCTTTGTCATAAATGTTATCGTTTATTGAAAATAGTGTGAAAAGCTATCACACTGTTATATTCTGGGGTCACTTGTTCGAAGTATTGTTAGCCTAATTAACAGACCATTAAATGTTACATATCTCTTGTACAATGTATCTTATGACTCATTTAAGGTGCTTTGAAAAAACTGACCCCAGGCTGCAAGTATCTGTGCACTTATATTGCTTGTCCATTTTTAAAAATCTGGCATATATGTAGATATCACAGGGGAAGATTTAATTTTGAACTTACATGTTTTAGTCTTCAATTTTACATGTTTCATTGCGTACATGTACATGTATGTTTCAGTTATGAACAAGCTGGTATCTGCAATTGTTTGGCTTTGCTTTATTTATTTGCTTTTGATCTGAATTTATCCCTGACCGAGTTGAATTGTTAGCATTTGACTGCAAATATTTGGTGGTTAAATGGGTTTTATTATACAGGCTGTCACATATAACCATTGTGTTCAATATTCCATATTACTGTTGTTCTCACTTTGCTTTACCTGTCACTACCTGGCTATAAAGTGGGTTACCAACACAGGTAACATTCACCTCCAGATAATTCAATAGTGAGATAACACATTAACAGGTAGAGTGTGCATGTATATTGTTAGATCTGTACACATTCCTCCAACATCCTGGTTTGACTGAAGGCAAACAGAAAAGTCTTTCATCCATGTATACAAATGTTGAAATATTTAGAACATACATTCTTTAATTCCTTGATCAATCTGTTACCAAGAATCGTCTGACAAGAATATATGTATTCAATCACCCATAACAAAGTGATATCTCACAGAGATAGCCACTAGATTACACTAGCATAGTACACAAGTAACGTTTTTTGGTGTTACGCTACGTGTGTACTTTGTTAAACTTATCAATAGTACAAATGGATTACACAAGCATTATAGTGAACTTTTATCAAGAATTAGGAGCTTGAACTAAAAGATAGCGGTTTTGTGTGTACTTAGTTTTGACTCAAAAGGGCCTTCGTAGGACCTGTTGCCCAGAAATAATGCCACCTTGACCAACCATTAAATTGTTTTATTAAGACAAAAGAAACAATAATGAAAGAGAAACTGTTTATATGACTGCCTGCAAATCTCCAGGCGGCTGGATTGAGTCTTGTGGCTGGTTTGACACTACTCTATTTACTTACAGTTTATTTTCATTTTTACAGTCAATGACTAATCTTACTCAAAGAATGGTCTGAAAGGCTGTTGAGGGCGGTGTAAATCACCAAGCAATCAATTGATAATGAAAGTGAAAGTTCTTAAGTTCAGGTCTAAGTGGTAATCAAACTCATGACTTTGCGTCAGCTCTTTTCTCTGATCATATTTACTAAAACTCTGAAACAACACATAATATTTATAATTAGACTTCCAAAATAAACATGACTTTGTCACACAAGTGTGTCAACCTAGTTATAGTAATGCGAACTAATTCAGCCTTGTATCTGTCTGCAGTTATTGAATTAATACAATCTAATTAACAAATGGAAATTGTTTACAATTCAATTAATACTACATGCCTCACTGTATGAATAGGAAGGTTAATAAACCTACTTAATGCCATATCTATAATGAGTTACCAACTGGCATGCTTGATAAATGAACAAAATTAGAATATATCGAGGGGAAATCGTCCTACACGTGACAGTGATATCCTAATCAGCTCCCTTGAAAATATCTATGGATTATTTGTTTGCTTTATTGTCCTGCAAACTGCCCCAGGGCCTCTGACTCAGAAATGCAACTTAAATAGCTACAACGCTACCTGAAGGTTCTCTATTTTACAACTTTAAATGTCAATTAAAACAGAGCTTTTTTCTGCATGCTCTTTTAGGCTTATAGTTTTGAGTTCATTATTTTGAAAGATTATGCATTTAATATAATAATTATCAAGTGTATATTGGTATATATTGGTATACCCCTGTCTGTCTGTCCAGTGTCCATAAATTGGTATTTAATATATGTGTATTCTAATTAATAAACAAATCTATGTGTCTTAACCTTGGAGGTAGTTGTTAATAGCCATTTAGTTCTGCATTTTCATTTTTGTATTAACGGTTTAAAGCATATCTTTAGTACGATATGGAATATGAATACATGGAATACACATGTAGTGTCATTGTGGTACAATGAATTTACCTTTGCAGGTATATTATAAGTTTTTTAAACTCATGTTAGAAATGGCCATCAGATTTCAACTGAATAACTGGGCTTTGGTTAATATAAAATGTATGCATTAAATTTTGCCACACCTTGAAAAAGTAGCATTTACATTGTACATACATGTATGTAATAAATAAACTACTACAGTACTAGTGGATTGACTCATGAAGCGACATTGCATAATAAGTTTATTCAATCAATCAATCCACTTGTCCATATTCCTACACAAACAGACTTACTGATGACTAAATTTATGATAAATGCATTTTGTCTAGAACTTTATTTATAAAATGAGGAAAGTCGATAGATTATAGTAAGCCTGAGACTAGATGTAAAGATGATGAATACTAAGCTAATGTTGAAGACAGGGACTGCATCATTGAAGCTGAGTTCGTCTGTTGTTACAGCCCAATCTCTTCAATAATTAATGAATTCCTTTGTCTGCTGGAACTCTTGTATTTGGTGTTTACTTGAACATCTGAACTACTGTGCAGATTTTCCAGTTGTTTTCCTTTGGAATATGGTACATAGGTTTTTTTTTGATAACATGGTCTTCTGGGGTTGACCTTGTTAACCATGTTCATATCCAAATATTTATGGACGTATGAATTGGAATATGGATGAAGAAATGACAGCCCTCACTTGTTTAGATCCCAGAGGCCACAGTTTATGCAGCCATGTCTGTGCTACCCAAATTTCCAATGGTCACAGATTAATGGCTGCTGTGTCTGAATGAAGAGGAAGGTTCTATCAGTGATTGATGGGCAATTCTGATTGCCTTGAGATAATGCCCTATGACCCCTGCCCTTTGTCCTCTGTCCCTTTGTCCTCTAACCCATAAGGCTCATGTTCAATGGATTTTATCTCTTTATTAGAGTTCCATATTTCCCTTTACGCTCCTTTATTAGAATTTTCTGGTAGATTATTTTCTAAGGCATATCCATTTAATTTCATAAAAAGTTTGAAGTTTATTAGCTACTCGGTAGTTTTAGTCCAGTATCTGGGAATACATCTCTCTTCTTCCTTATAATGTGGGGTCGTGGGTTCGAAAAATTGGAAAATTTTCTGACTGGGATTTCACTTGAATGACCTATGTGGGATGGTTGCCAGTTACCACCGGAAGGTTGTGGGTTTTTTCCGGGCATAGAGCCCGGTTTCCTCCTGCAATAAAACTGGCAACGCCGCCATATAAGTGAAATAATTGCAGCGTAAAACACCAAACAATCAATCAATCAACCTAATAATGTGTCAGATTACCTGTTGTATGTATAGACCAATTGCTTAATGACACCATTGAGATATTACATGTAGGATGGAAAACATTGTAAACTCAAACATTTTTGCACTTAAAAGTGTCGATAGGCAGTCAAACCTGTCGCTACAAGGGCTAGTAGCGAAGCATTCACTATAAAGCCAGACCCCCTCAAACATACCATAATTTTGTTTAGGGACGTTATTAAGCTCCAGGCCAATTGGCAAACATATTTGTCTATATATGGAAGTACTGCAGTGTTTTATTTAAAGTTTTTCCTGCCTCAAGGTCATTTTCCCCCTTTAAATCAAAGGTCTTTAGTAATAAAATAGCATATTTCTCTTTGTCCAATAGTTTGACATTTATCAAAACTTCAGTCCACATTAGTTAACATGCACATCTAAATAGACAGAAATAGATGTGCCCGTGTTTTTTAGTGCCCCTGTGCCCATGTGTTTTAGTGTTCAGAAATAAATAGACAGAAATAACTAAATCTAGCCTTAATTAAGCCATCTTTGCTAGTTAATCCTATTTACGCGTCACATTTCTGTTTTTAATATTGCATTTCAATACAGTTGAGCTATGTTGCAAACAGGGTAATATGCCAAGATGGTGCGATTCATGTAACTAGTATCTGACGGGTGTTTTCAATAACACAATTACAACTTCGCGCTCCCCCAGTGTGCTTACTATTGATTGGTCCCTTCAGGAGATCGTTCAAGTTCACCTAGCGGACATCTTCATAGCACACTACTATCTTTGCAGGCTTAATTGTTCTCTCTCTCTCTCAGTGTTCCTCAGCCGTTTGATCAGCTCGCTATCCTTCTGGCTCAAGTCTCGATGTTAATAAAGAGAATGGTTCTGAAAATAGATGGGTAGTTTGTGGAGATCAAGGCCTGTGTAAATTGAGTTTGAGGGATCCAATTTTGCAAATATAGGATATGATTTATTTCATCTGTCAATGATAGATGCCAACTTCCTGGTTGTCTGTATTGGCCACAGTGGTCAATAAAACTACATGTAAACGTATATGTTCGAGCTAAGAAAAACTACCCTGAATAGTCAAGTTTCCGTTCATACATGTACTATGTATGTCTATCTCAAAATGATAAATAGTTTATTAAATGACTGCATGTACACAAAGCTGTACACAAATGGCCTAGTTTTCTAAAGATTTTTAGTTTTAAGTTGAATTAATCTGTATATGTTATATAATCTTGATCTTATATATATTTATGAACACTAAAACACACGAGCACAGGGAAAATTTTGTCTAAAATATCCATGGGTATGTGTATTTTCGAAATATAGAAGACCCGGTTTTTAGAATTAAGGTCTTATATACATGTTTAATGTTCAAATTCTGTACGAGTTGAAATAAGGAGTTTTCATATCTTTACAAGTACCCTAGTCCTCCAATACCAAGGGTGTAATTGAAAAGTGCAAAATTTTATCTTTTCTGTTCTCCTTTTTATAAGCATCTTGTTTTGTTTTTTTCTGTTATATCTTTGTGCCATTGAATCCAAGATTATTCAAACACTCTTCTGTAAATAACATGTCCAGGAGTGACAGCTGTATGATATCATATATATGAATGTTATTCTGCTTTGTGTATCTGACCCACCATATTCATCATATAAGCTAATACACAATGGATCACCTGCCCATCAGGTATTTAGTGTAAAAATATAGACTGTACATGTACGTCACCTCTAAATATTAACCTAGAAAACCCATGAAGCATTCAGTTTAGTGAAATTGCAGCGATGGCTTTATTTTATGATACAAGCTTTTGTGTTTTGATATAGTTGATTTTAGGGGTGGACTCATACAAGTCCTGCATAATAGCAGCTATACAGTCAGAAATATGACTCAACCATGATGAATGGTCCTGTTATTGGCCCCATGTAACTTCACCCAACCAAATTACTAACATATGCCCACCAGTCTTACATTCCACGCAGCTAGTACCCCCAAACTACATGGGCACTTGGTGGGTGGACAGAATCAACTCGTTCAAGCTGTTGTTCACATACTTTAAAAAATAGAATAAAAAATTGTGTCATATCTGAACTATTTTGTTTTTGTGTCCCATTTGTAACATGACCACAGATACATTTTTTGTGTTTAGATTTCCGAATTATGTTCTAAGGTTTATCTTTCAATTTGATTTACCTCCATAAAGGTGAAATAATCAGGCGGCTGTTTCTCAAGATATTTACGCCCGTCATAAGTCCAATGCAAAGCTTTACAGTCATGGCAATAATATATACCTTCCGCATTACAAAATTACGTCAGGCGTAAATGTCTTGAGAAACAGCCCCCAGGAGTGCGGCGTGAATCTATATTTAATTTAAAAAAGTTTGAAGCTTTCATCCAATAACTGCAAATGTTCTTCCTATTGATTCTTCGAATTGCTTGTTATATTGGCTAAATTATTTGGCTATATACAGCTTTAGTTTTTCCGTTTTCTGCCTCAAGGTTATTCTTCTCAAAGCAAACGTCTGATTGGACTATAACTGCTTGGACAAATTAACCTCGTTAAAGCTGGATACTTTTATCAATTCATTTATCCACTTTGTTAAACTTTTTGTGCCGTGTCACTTTTACTAAGATACCTGGGGCATAGGATTATTTGCTTACGGCTTCGGCACATTAATTCTAGATTTGTGCGCATGCTGTATGTATCTGCAATTACTAGAAACCCCACAATTACCATGACTATACTGTGACTTACTTAGTAACAATACACTATGATAAACCAGGTATCTGTGTTGGAACTCGATGAAGATGCACTTGTACCTATCGTGCATATAGTTTAGCGATTTTAGCTCCAACACGATGCTTGTTCTTAAGTTGTAGAACAAAATACGCCAAAGTAAATGGTCATCGAAACATTTTTTTAGTGTCACCTGTCACTGGATATCCCAAAATCAGATACCCTAAAATCTCAGATGTAACTTGCAGACTCTCTTTTCTTCAGGATCTCTGTATAACTAGTCTATATTTACCACAGACCACCCCTACTAAACCTGACAACGCAGCCATATTAGTTAAAAAATATTGAGTGTGACGTAAAACATCAATCAATCAATGTTGAACTTTCAGTTTGGTTAAAGTTATTCATAGCCTTACATTATCAAGTTCTGTTGCGCGTCTTGTGTCCGTGCGTGAATTCTATAGTTTGTAACTGGGACAACTATAAAGACAGCTGAGTTGAACAACGCAATGGATTTGGCATCCTAATTACTGGTTTAGGTACAGACGTTTTTTTGTTAATCAGTAGAATTCTGAACGATGAGATTAGCTTGTCTTAAATAATAAAACCCCATTAGGGGATATTTCCCTCATGTAATACTTTATTGTATGCTACTTGCCTACAGGTTTATCACATCTACCACTACCAAATTAACCTTTTTCTGTGCCAATTGTAGGAAGATACTTGGCACCTGGTAGTGTTTTTCTTTCTTGATTTTCTCTCAAATCTGTGTAACAGGATAGGAGTTGATGTTTGTGTAGGTGTGACTTTAATCAGTTAATGTGATAGCCCATCCAGCTGTTAGAGGATGAACTGCAGCATTCACTTCTCAAAGGGAGATAACTCTGATCAACATCTGTGCTCTTAAAACAGGCTTATTGAATAATTCAAACTTTGTCTCCAGCTCAATTTGCGTAACATCTTCTTGGCTAAAGCCTCTTAGCGACCATATTGGATTTAAAGACCTAATATTTTGAACTGTAATTTTTCTTTAATGGCCTTCTAAATTCTAATCACACCAAAAACTGACTAATTATATTTATGAACACTAAAGCAGATGAAAAACAGGGGAAAATTATAGATAAACCTGTAGGCTTCAAACCACAGTGAAAGAATATGACTGTCATGATATCAGTTAGATCATTTAAAGACTTATTTAGCCAACGAAGAACATTTTGTTTTTATTATCACAACTCTAGTAATTTATCTAGTTCTGAGACTAGTTCGTACTTAGATACATGTTCCTCTCAATTTACTTATTGTTCCATTCACACAGGGGCCTCAGTGGCTCAATCAATAAAGCGATTGGCTCATTCATCAATTATCAATCGGCGGATGGTTGATTCTGTCCAAATAGATTGATTGATGTTTTACGCCGCACTCAAGATTATTTCACTTATATGCCGCGTTGCCAGGTTTAATGGGTGGAGGAAACTGGGCTCATTGCCCGGAGGAACCCCCAACCTTCAGCGAGTACCTCAACTCTTCCACCTACTGCAACCGAGTGAAAAATCCACGCAGAAACCCAGAAACTGCACAACCCAGGCTCCTCTGTCCAAATAGAAACCGAATTCTGAGTGGATTTTTCCTCCCAGCAAAGAGCCCGTTTTACTCTCCAATTGCAGAGTAAAACATTAATCAATCAATCAATCAATCAATACACACAGGCATGGGAAGTATTGGTAATGTAAGCCCTAACCCTCAGTCCATCTGTCTGTAGTCTAAAGCACTTTACTGATGGCTATGTGTTCAGGTTTACAAAATATTTCTGTTCAGCTGCACTGTGAGTTTGTAGAGGGCTGTAACCATGTGGTGTTGAAACTTGAGGTAGATGTTGATAGTAAACATCTTCACATGTGTTCCCCTGTACTTACACTTGTTAATGAGAGTAGCCTTTCTCACAAGTTTTAAAAGGGTCACTCTATCTTCAAAGTCCATCTGGTGAATCAAGACCAATTTTATTCCAGTTGCTACTTTTATGCAATATCTTTGAATTATATCTATAGCGTTCCTTTTATTGCACTTCATTCACAGGCATATTTTCTGCTCTTTTTCAATATGGCTAGATTTGTATTTGAGAAGAACTGCAAAGTCCATTTTCAAAGCTGATTTTGACTGAATAGATAAAATCCAATCTGATCTCTGCTCATATGCTCTATTTGGAGAATTTCATATGACGACTGGTTTCTTTTGGATAGAAAAAAAAGATTTCATCTATAAAATCATGTAGACATTTTTTCCCCCAAAATATTCATTTGATTTTGAAAGACTATCACTGCCGGTATAGCTTTACATGGGTCTATTTCCAAGAAGCCCACTGACAGGTCATATTTATGAGGGTCCAATCCCTTTTCAACTTGCTCATCTTACCTCCTGCATAGAAACCACAGGTATGTCACTGAGAACCTCCCAACCTTTGTTATCGCACGTGTAGCAGCAGCTAGTGTATAGCCTTTCCTCAACTACCATGTTTATGTGTATATGTACTTTACAGGCCTCTTCCAGTCTACAAGAGTGCAACTGATATTTACCTGCACTGGGAATAAGCCACATCTATGGATATGTGTTTAGTGATGACATTTTATGGTTCCTGCAATAAATTGCTATGGTTCTAGGGGTTCTTGGGTACAATATTAGCAAAAAACAGGGCTGGGTTGTTCAAAAGTGTCTTGTGATTTTAACTGTTGTAACTTGTGTAGAGAAACTCATGTATTTTGGGGTCAAAATGTCTCACCTTTGGACCATGTTAATATAATGTTGGCAGTTGACTATGCAGTAGTCTTCTTTGATGTGTTCTATGTGGGATGGTTGCCAGTTACCAACGGAAGGTCGTGGGTTTCCTCTGGGCATAGAGCCCGGTTTTCTCCCACAATAAAACTGGCAAGCCGCCATATAAGTGAAATAATCTTGAGCGCGGCGTAAAACACCAAACAATCAATCAATCAATCTTTGATGTGTTAACTTGCACACTGTGGTCAGAGTATACTGTCTTACAGACATTTTATTAAGTACATGTAGGTGTTGAAGAGTATTTAGCAATATTTTATTTGTTAGATATTCAAACATGATAATTCAGAAAGTTCAGGTATTATATATTATGTAATGTCCTGTTACCTGTACTATTGTTTAAGTCTTGTATTACTTGTGTAACTCTTTATTTACCTGTGTTTGTGATGAGGAGGAAGACTTAGTGGTTAACCCATCCTGTCAACACACTCTGTCAACTTGACCTCATTGACACTGGCAGTCAAGTGGGCCACTGTGGATACACGGTGACCTTAACTTTGATTCTATCTTACTTGTCTGACCAGTCTAAAGGAAAGTCTACATGTATGCAGTAGTGCAGCCCTTAATAATTGAACCTTAGGCCTAAACAATTTTTTTTTTTCAGGTATCTCAACCTACGTGAAAAAATCTTTGCCTACTTGAAATGTTTTTTCCCCAGGTTTTTAAAAAAATAACCAGATTGACTTGGATGATATGAAAAAAAGCAAGCTTTTGAATATAATAACGTACAAATGACAAATTATTTAACTTTTACACTCTACAAGATTGGATGGAACCAATATTTTATCACAATTCACAGATGAACTTTTCTTGGTGTAACAAAAAAATAATGCCATGCATGAAAAGTTCTGTTGTATGGGGGATGAAACCAGGCACCCCAAATTACCCCAAAAATCAAGGCAGGAATTGTAACAAAAAAAAGAGAACCTGCAGATGTGTTCTATAAAGAGCGATGAGAGTGATGAGAGAGCTACATATACCACATGTCCAAATTTTCTACAGTGACTACTCTTTATCTTTTCTGGTCATATTATACAGAAGTTATACAGGTACTTCGTAACTTGTCAAAAGTCAGGGGGTTTCCTCCGTGCAATGAGCCTGGTTTCCTCCCCCACTAAACCTGGCAATCCCGCCATATAAGTGAAATAATATTGAGTGTGGCGTAACACATCAATCAATAATATTATACAGAAGTTAGACAGGTACGTGTAGATGTTTAATGATACCTGTCAGCTGGGGGGAAATAGTTATATTAGGCTGTATTTGATTAGGTTAGCCAGACATTTTAATGAAAAGGTCCAAATCGCACTTTGTGAAGACATTTTTTTCTTTAGAGGTCTGCTTAAGTTACAAAGCTGAATATATTGTTACCAGGACCAGTGGATATGCTAGGTAGCTATCTCCATAGTAATCGGAACAATAAAAAACTGTTTTCACTTGAGAAGTTTGTTCATTTGCAAATTAAATACAAAAAATAGAAAAAAAGCTTGCAGGGGTAAACTACATTGAGAACACATTTAGTCGTGTGTTCTGTTGCTAACAAAGGGCTCTGTGACCTGAAATATTTAGGTAGCCAAAGACCCAGACACAACTAGTAGGGTAGACTCTGTTTCAGACTCTGACTGTGATAATGATACTAAATCAGGTCACCTTGTTATTATGTAAGTAAGAACTTTCAAATGATACCCAGATGTTATAACTATATATCTAGGCCTTCGAAAGCCCCATAGATTACCTCTGCAGAGAAGTCAACCTGCTACAAAAACTAAGATTCAGGATATTTAATGACACCATCTTTTGTCGCTTTTTTAGACCATTGAATGTTGACGACTGGAAGTTTTCTGACATTATCTTCAATTTCGCAATTTAAAATTTTATTCTTGGTATGAAATACTCACATTTCTGTACTAAATTATATAACTGGACTGTTGCTCACATACATCGATTCAGGGGAGACTATTCCAGTATGCAATCCTGAGTCCACTGGTTTGTTTTAGCTTCAGGTCTATTATCTCCCTTTGATTTTTGCTCTTCATTGCATTTCATTGAGATGTAGATGTTATAAAATGCTGAACTAGTTTCATAGAAGTCCAAAATTTTGAGGTCATAAACTTTATTGCGTTATTTCAAAGTCGAATTGAATATTTTAGTAGCTAGAAATTGAATAATGCATACCAAATTATCTGCAGTTCAGTTTTTTTTTCATATGTTTATGAACATACAGGCACAGGGGAAATCTTTTTATCTAAATAAAAACAAAACATAGAGACGAGTTTCTAATTGTGTTAAAAAGATGAGTTGAGTCATATCATTATGGTGAGTTGAGTTTCACTGGTCATTTTGAAGCAGATATTCAACCTTGAGAATTCTAGCATACACTTTAAAGCCTACATGGATGAGCAGTTTTTTCTTATTAATTTTTGTCAGTGATCAGTGATCCATGTAGTCACACCTGCTGTATGAATTTCTTTTGTCATGTTGGCTCAATAAGTAGAGCCGTGTTCTCTCGCTGTTCATCCATGGCTCGTGGGTAACGGTGGGTTCGAACCCCACTCAGTGCAAGGAATAAAAATTCTTATTGTTTTTTACCAGATTGTCAATACAGAAGATTTGCCAGGTGCCCAATATGGGTTTGGGGTGTCATTGGACAAACAGTCTAGTTTCCTCCCTACTGGGGGGCCTCCAGGGGCTCAGTAGATAGAGCATTTGGCGCTCAATCCGATCACGCTTCCACTAATGGGTCGCGAGTCCAGAAAAAAAAATTATAAAATTTTCTGACTGGGTTTTCACTCGAACGACCTATGTGGGATGGTTGACAGTTACCACCGGAAGGTCATGGGTTTCCTCCCACAATAAAACTGGCAATGCCGCCATACAAGTGAAATAATCTTGACCGTGGCGTAAAATACCAAACAATCAATCAATCCTCCCTACTAAACCTGGCAATGCTGTCTTTGGTGTCATATAAGTGAAATAGTCTTTATGTCTTGAGCAAAACATCGATCAATCAAGAAATCAATCATATTTTTCATAGGCTTCCACGTAATTTGAGCAAAGTATGGAAATAGCGAATATAGCTAGTTTATTCCACATGTATGGTTTTGTTAAATTCAAAGTTCCCATTTCATAGCTTGGTTTTCATCTCCATAAGCAGCTCTATAACCTCTGTCCATTATGTTTATAAGGACTCCAGCTTTAAGCCTACCCTGGAGCAGACAAAATGATGAGGTGACATTAAAGTTGGAATGTTAATCACTAGGGTCACGAGAGGTTATCATAACCCCATCACCTTTAACCTTTGCTGTGTTCCAGCCATTTGGAAAATTTGTTCTCAGTTTACTGCGGAAATTAGGAGGCAATATTGTCATAAGGTGTCAAGATTTTTGAAATTTTATGTTAAACATATTTAGAGAATGGCTGGTTCGTCCATATAAAAGATCTTCCCATACATTGCATACTACAAGAAGAAGCCTGATGTGATTTGAAATCTACAGTTACTTGTATCACATACAAATGTATGTAATATTTATATCTCCTCGTTTATATGGAGTGACTAATAATACTAAGAACCTTACTGATCAAGTTTTTGCTTAGAAATCTCATATTGTGATAATAATTAAACCTATATTAATAGAATAGTCTGAAAAGTTTTAAATTAGTTTTATAATCAACGTGGAGCTGTATAATATCATTTGAATATATATTCCCTCAGATGTGAAATTGTGTTGTTCCCTTGTCAATTCTCTGGGATCTAGCTGTGTCAAAGCGATATTATGGAGGGCTATTACACTCTGTGAAGCATGATAGATCCATGCTAACTTCACAGTCTTTCTCACCCTTGACATTTTCCGTAAAGAGGATGAAAGACGTTATTGATTTCACTCTCGTTATAACACATTAAGGATACATAATCTAGTCGTCTTGCGTTTAATGGCAAATTTCTTGTTTTTCACCCAGTTTACTCATGATGAAATCTACCCTAATATCCCAAGTTCAAATACGTACAATGTTCTTTGGAATTTTTCCACATTCATGTATTAATATGCGTGTGTACTTTTTGAGAAATTCAATATGCATTGTTCTCTTTGCGGTCTAATACCTACCTGTAACGTGTCTCATGTCATCACAAGTTGTCCATGAAAGGTTCCTCCTTAAAAAAAAAAAATTTAAAACACCTGAATGGATTTTCCTTTAAAAAGAGTCTGATTTCCTCCCTCAATAAACATGGCAACATACCTATAAATACGAAATAATCTTGAGTATGACATAATATAAGAGACAAAAAAAGGTTAGAGATGCTTTGTTCTTTGCTCTAATCGATTTACATTTAAGAGAATTAAATTTATGCTTTGAAACTTAAATACCGTATTTCTTCTAAATATTCAGCCATTCTAATGGCCTAAATTTTCCATGGAGTCGGGCAAATATGGAGACGTGGAGTTGTGTTTCAGGATAACCATTTTCACACACCGCACAGTAGGTCATATTGCCTTAAATTCCCTCTAATGAGCAAATTTGTCTGGCCTCATTTAGCATATTTCTTTTCTAATGGTCAAATCCTTATGAGCAAAAAAGTGGCTGAATCTTAAGAAGAAATATGGTAGCTTATATTTTGTTTAATCTCAGTTAACCCGACTTCTTGCCATAGCTCAAGATCTGTACAACTTTGTCAATATTTTACAAAGTGTTCAAGAAAATTGAACCTTAGGCCTAAACAATTTTTTTTTTTCAGGTATCTCAACCTACGTGAAAAAATCTTTGCCTACTTGAAATGTTTTTTCCCCAGGTTTTTAAAAAAATAACCAGATTGACTTGGATGATATGAAAAAAAGCAAGCTTTTGAATATAATAACGTACAAATGACAAATTATTTAACTTTTACACTCTACAAGATTGGATGGAACCAATATTTTATCACAATTCACAGATGAACTTTTCTTGGTGTAACAAAAAAATAATGCCATGCATGAAAAGTTCTGTTGTATGGGGGATGAAACCAGGCACCCCAAATTACCCCAAAAATCAAGGCAGGAATTGTAACAAAAAAAAGAGAACCTGCAGATGTGTTCTATAAAGAGCGATGAGAGTGATGAGAGAGCTACATATACCACATGTCCAAATTTTCTACAGTGACTACTCTTTATCTTTTCTGGTCATATTATACAGAAGTTATACAGGTACTTCGTAACTTGTCAAAAGTCAGGGGGTTTCCTCCGTGCAATGAGCCTGGTTTCCTCCCCCACTAAACCTGGCAATCCCGCCATATAAGTGAAATAATATTGAGTGTGGCGTAACACATCAATCAATAATATTATACAGAAGTTAGACAGGTACGTGTAGATGTTTAATGATACCTGTCAGCTGGGGGGAAATAGTTATATTAGGCTGTATTTGATTAGGTTAGCCAGACATTTTAATGAAAAGGTCCAAATCGCACTTTGTGAAGACATTTTTTTCTTTAGAGGTCTGCTTAAGTTACAAAGCTGAATATATTGTTACCAGGACCAGTGGATATGCTAGGTAGCTATCTCCATAGTAATCGGAACAATAAAAAACTGTTTTCACTTGAGAAGTTTGTTCATTTGCAAATTAAATACAAAAAATAGAAAAAAAGCTTGCAGGGGTAAACTACATTGAGAACACATTTAGTCGTGTGTTCTGTTGCTAACAAAGGGCTCTGTGACCTGAAATATTTAGGTAGCCAAAGACCCAGACACAACTAGTAGGGTAGACTCTGTTTCAGACTCTGACTGTGATAATGATACTAAATCAGGTCACCTTGTTATTATGTAAGTAAGAACTTTCAAATGATACCCAGATGTTATAACTATATATCTAGGCCTTCGAAAGCCCCATAGATTACCTCTGCAGAGAAGTCAACCTGCTACAAAAACTAAGATTCAGGATATTTAATGACACCATCTTTTGTCGCTTTTTTAGACCATTGAATGTTGACGACTGGAAGTTTTCTGACATTATCTTCAATTTCGCAATTTAAAATTTTATTCTTGGTATGAAATACTCACATTTCTGTACTAAATTATATAACTGGACTGTTGCTCACATACATCGATTCAGGGGAGACTATTCCAGTATGCAATCCTGAGTCCACTGGTTTGTTTTAGCTTCAGGTCTATTATCTCCCTTTGATTTTTGCTCTTCATTGCATTTCATTGAGATGTAGATGTTATAAAATGCTGAACTAGTTTCATAGAAGTCCAAAATTTTGAGGTCATAAACTTTATTGCGTTATTTCAAAGTCGAATTGAATATTTTAGTAGCTAGAAATTGAATAATGCATACCAAATTATCTGCAGTTCAGTTTTTTTTTCATATGTTTATGAACATACAGGCACAGGGGAAATCTTTTTATCTAAATAAAAACAAAACATAGAGACGAGTTTCTAATTGTGTTAAAAAGATGAGTTGAGTCATATCATTATGGTGAGTTGAGTTTCACTGGTCATTTTGAAGCAGATATTCAACCTTGAGAATTCTAGCATACACTTTAAAGCCTACATGGATGAGCAGTTTTTTCTTATTAATTTTTGTCAGTGATCAGTGATCCATGTAGTCACACCTGCTGTATGAATTTCTTTTGTCATGTTGGCTCAATAAGTAGAGCCGTGTTCTCTCGCTGTTCATCCATGGCTCGTGGGTAACGGTGGGTTCGAACCCCACTCAGTGCAAGGAATAAAAATTCTTATTGTTTTTTACCAGATTGTCAATACAGAAGATTTGCCAGGTGCCCAATATGGGTTTGGGGTGTCATTGGACAAACAGTCTAGTTTCCTCCCTACTGGGGGGCCTCCAGGGGCTCAGTAGATAGAGCATTTGGCGCTCAATCCGATCACGCTTCCACTAATGGGTCGCGAGTCCAGAAAAAAAAATTATAAAATTTTCTGACTGGGTTTTCACTCGAACGACCTATGTGGGATGGTTGACAGTTACCACCGGAAGGTCATGGGTTTCCTCCCACAATAAAACTGGCAATGCCGCCATACAAGTGAAATAATCTTGACCGTGGCGTAAAATACCAAACAATCAATCAATCCTCCCTACTAAACCTGGCAATGCTGTCTTTGGTGTCATATAAGTGAAATAGTCTTTATGTCTTGAGCAAAACATCGATCAATCAAGAAATCAATCATATTTTTCATAGGCTTCCACGTAATTTGAGCAAAGTATGGAAATAGCGAATATAGCTAGTTTATTCCACATGTATGGTTTTGTTAAATTCAAAGTTCCCATTTCATAGCTTGGTTTTCATCTCCATAAGCAGCTCTATAACCTCTGTCCATTATGTTTATAAGGACTCCAGCTTTAAGCCTACCCTGGAGCAGACAAAATGATGAGGTGACATTAAAGTTGGAATGTTAATCACTAGGGTCACGAGAGGTTATCATAACCCCATCACCTTTAACCTTTGCTGTGTTCCAGCCATTTGGAAAATTTGTTCTCAGTTTACTGCGGAAATTAGGAGGCAATATTGTCATAAGGTGTCAAGATTTTTGAAATTTTATGTTAAACATATTTAGAGAATGGCTGGTTCGTCCATATAAAAGATCTTCCCATACATTGCATACTACAAGAAGAAGCCTGATGTGATTTGAAATCTACAGTTACTTGTATCACATACAAATGTATGTAATATTTATATCTCCTCGTTTATATGGAGTGACTAATAATACTAAGAACCTTACTGATCAAGTTTTTGCTTAGAAATCTCATATTGTGATAATAATTAAACCTATATTAATAGAATAGTCTGAAAAGTTTTAAATTAGTTTTATAATCAACGTGGAGCTGTATAATATCATTTGAATATATATTCCCTCAGATGTGAAATTGTGTTGTTCCCTTGTCAATTCTCTGGGATCTAGCTGTGTCAAAGCGATATTATGGAGGGCTATTACACTCTGTGAAGCATGATAGATCCATGCTAACTTCACAGTCTTTCTCACCCTTGACATTTTCCGTAAAGAGGATGAAAGACGTTATTGATTTCACTCTCGTTATAACACATTAAGGATACATAATCTAGTCGTCTTGCGTTTAATGGCAAATTTCTTGTTTTTCACCCAGTTTACTCATGATGAAATCTACCCTAATATCCCAAGTTCAAATACGTACAATGTTCTTTGGAATTTTTCCACATTCATGTATTAATATGCGTGTGTACTTTTTGAGAAATTCAATATGCATTGTTCTCTTTGCGGTCTAATACCTACCTGTAACGTGTCTCATGTCATCACAAGTTGTCCATGAAAGGTTCCTCCTTAAAAAAAAAAAATTTAAAACACCTGAATGGATTTTCCTTTAAAAAGAGTCTGATTTCCTCCCTCAATAAACATGGCAACATACCTATAAATACGAAATAATCTTGAGTATGACATAATATAAGAGACAAAAAAAGGTTAGAGATGCTTTGTTCTTTGCTCTAATCGATTTACATTTAAGAGAATTAAATTTATGCTTTGAAACTTAAATACCGTATTTCTTCTAAATATTCAGCCATTCTAATGGCCTAAATTTTCCATGGAGTCGGGCAAATATGGAGACGTGGAGTTGTGTTTCAGGATAACCATTTTCACACACCGCACAGTAGGTCATATTGCCTTAAATTCCCTCTAATGAGCAAATTTGTCTGGCCTCATTTAGCATATTTCTTTTCTAATGGTCAAATCCTTATGAGCAAAAAAGTGGCTGAATCTTAAGAAGAAATATGGTAGCTTATATTTTGTTTAATCTCAGTTAACCCGACTTCTTGCCATAGCTCAAGATCTGTACAACTTTGTCAATATTTTACAAAGTGTTCAAGAAAATTCTACTGACTGAAGCCAAACTAGTGTCTGTCTTCAACCTAATGAAATATCATGGGTTTTGGTTTATTATTACAATTTATGATGGGGTATAAAGGTCTAAATGATATACATGTACCTCTTTTTATCACAATTAGAAACTTGTCCTCATGGTTATTTTAGTTAAGAATATTTATTAACAACATGTACATGTATCTGGTACTGAATAAACCCTATTTATACCTTAAGTAGACTAGGGACTAATACTAATACTAATACTAATGCCAGTAAAGGATCCATCCATTGGCAGGTGTTATTTATTAACCCTGACTACTGGGCAGTCAGAGATTAACAAGTGATGATATACCTGATATTGGACCAGATTGAATCCCCTGATAAATAACACCTTCAGGCAGAGATTAGGAGAACTTCTATCAGGTCATGTCAGTCTACACAGGAAATTCAGTGGGAAAAATTATACAATCAATCTGTATATTTTACCAAACTTTCTGTTACATGCTTTATCAGTATGACCAAAGTTAAATTATTGTAACATTTTGACGCAGAAATATTATCAAGCTTACATGTATATATGCAACATTTTGTTGTCATTTATTCCTCCTTTGAGTTGAGTTACAACAAAATTCATGACTCTTTTCTCTTGATTTTGTAAACAATTTTGTTAACTATAAAAATTGACACTTTTACAGTGTATCTTTGGCCATAGTTTCGCTTTATACCCCAAGATTTTGAGTTTTTACCAAAGTACTGAAGATTTATTTATGGAAACTTAAACTGTTTGGATAAAGTTATTTTAGGGTCAAAACAACGTCAAAGATAGCCCAGGTCTTTTACCGCATAAATATCTAGTTACCTAATTTTTTTTAATAACCAACGTGTGAACATCAAAATTTAGATATTATTTATTACCATGTTTTTGTAACTTAATTAACATTTTTGAATATTTGCCAGTTACTGTATTATCCTTCATGTGTTTACGCTTAACACAAATATTTCTCTGAAATGACATGGAATATCATTAGTTTGTTTGTTTGCATTGGTTGATTAATTGATTGTTGTTTTACACCGCACTCATGGTTATCTCAAATATGGCAGGGTTGTAGGGTTTGGTAAGGGAGAAAACTGGGCTCTTTGTCCAGAGGAAACCCCAGCATTTGGTGAACACCTGACAACTTTTACATATCGACTGAAAAACCCACCCAGGTAAAAAAAAAAAAAAAAAAAAAAAACAACTCCTAGCAGGATAAGACAAGTTATGCCATTTGTTATAGCAACATTTAGAAGTTGTAGATGATAATCATAGTATGCAAATTTTATGAATAATGACATTTTTGCAACTTCTCAATATCGGTAACATTTTCTTACACAACTTTGGACTGTCATATTAGTGAAATAATTTTGAGTGTGGCGTAAAAGTCAATCAATCAAGTCATCAATAAATCAATTAATCACACCTTTATAGACATCCGCTTCCACAAGCCATCTGCGACCTATGTGGGATGGTTGCCAGTTACCAACGGAAGGTCATGGGTTTCCTCCGAGCATAGAGCCCGGTTTCCTCCCACAATAAAACTTGCAACGCCGCCATATAAGTGAAATAATCAATCAACCACAAGCCATCTTAACAAAGTAATCAATCAATCAATCGGTTTCAGGTTCAGTATAGATTTGGAAAATACCATAAGCAAAGATTATGGTAAGTACACTCTGCCCACTAATTTGGTTGATAGATATAAGCCTGTCTGAGGAATAACAGGATGCCGTGATAATTAATTTGGTTCAACCGCTTCCAATAAAGCCGTTACCATTTCAATCATTAGTATTCATCTAGGCACTTCTTGGTTGTTTACACAGGGGAATACATTAGATACTATGTGATATGTGACAGTTTTGCAAAGAAAATTGTTGTATCCATTAGACTTCATAGGGGTGGGAGTGGCTCAGAGGGGCGAGAGTTTCAACTCAAGTTAACAAAAGTCCAGGTGAAGCAGTCTTTATACATGTATCTTGTGAGTATCTGTGGAAATCTTCGAGAACAAGTTTTCATTCCTTGACCTTGAGATTTGACAGCTCGGGCTGTAAATAACTTCCTTGGATACCCAACTGACAGCTTTGATGGTGATTGGTCAGCTACTGTGGTCATGAGGGAAATAAGGGCTGTTTGACCAGTGGTCAGTGCTGGAATAAACAACCTCCTCCTGTGTAAATGTCAAGGTTTCACAAGGATACAACTCCTGTGAAAATCCCTGATTTGTTGCATTCAGTATACAAATCCCTTAATCCTGACACAGGATAACATGTCTGTCTTGGTTTAGTGAGCAGTTGTTATACCTGCTTGTTTTTGGAATTTTAAAACACTGGTAGTGTTCCGGATTGGCTTAAGGTGTCAAGTGATGGCTGGATTAAATGACTACTGATGTACTATGATTAAGAATCCTTTACAAGTTGCATTTAAATACTATAACCAGCTCTATATAGTCACATTAAAATGAATATTTTACAAAAAAAAACACCATGTTATCATTAAAGTGCTTTTTGTGGATTGACTTTATGAAAAGTTGGTCAACCATTAAGAGATACATGTACATGGTCAAGGCTGTCCATATTTTGAAAGGCTTTTCTCAAACCCTACATGTACATGTATCTATTATGTTAAGAACTGGATTTTTTCAATCCTCCTAAAATTTTGTTTATGAGTTGATCAGATAAAATTCCCTTCCAAAGATTAGATGTAAAAATCTTTAAAACCCTTTTTGGTGGAAGTATTTTTTTCTTCAATTTAACAAGGGTAAAACAAGAAAGCCTAAAAAGAATATAATTAACATTTACTGAACATTTTCTTTTAATTATCATACTGAAATATCAGAAAAAGTAAATGGAATCATGTTGTAAAATTTTATGAAATAAGAAATAATAGCATACTTTGAGTAAATTTATAGATTTTAGATTCCTAACATTTTTTGGCACTTTTCAATTTTTTAAGTTTGGATTTTTTCCCATCTTTGAGTAAATTTACATAAAGCTTTTATAAATCCATTATTTTGATGTATGGCTTTCTGAAGGTGTTTTTCTTCCTGCCTTAACAGCCAAGTCAATTTCTATCAGATTAATGACGTGTAATTTCTAGTCACTTTATAGATTTTTTGTGAGAAGCTGGTCGTTAAGATCCTTTGAAATGTGTTCTGAATTGCCAGAGAAATAGCATGGCCATGTATGACTTTTATTGTCATTTAAACAGCGTTCTAAGAAAGTAAAAAAAACTTCAATCCCAGCTTTCAAATCTCTCTTCATATATAGATTTAAAAGAAAGACTGTTATATTGCATTTGGACTTTCTTTTAGCACTTCACAGCTCAATGATTTCTCATTATATATTCATAACATTTTACGTCATGGAGACTATGAATTCTCAAATATGCAGAAAGCCCTGAATAAAAAAGGAAAATTACTGTTTGATTGAGAACATTGGAAACAAATTTGAAATTAAGCAGAAGCACATAAATTATATCTTAGATGACAATACAGAATTGCATAATTTATATTGAACATACCAAATGCTTAATGACGTCCTCAGGATATTGGGAGGGGAAAACATGGCTGACCCAAATATTTCTACATAGAAAACTAGGGTATAGGAGTGCAGTTAAGCGTGTCACAAAGCTACAATACAAAGCCAGACCCCTTTAAACATCCCATTATTTCTGAGTGATGTCATTAAACCATTTGTTATAACAGACTATAGATTAGTCCTACATTTATTTTTAAAGAAATGAACAGATGTATATGTTTGTGATTGATTGATTGATGTTTTATGCCGGACTCAAGATTATATCAGTTATATGGTGACGTTGCCAGGTTTAGTGGGAGAGGAAACCAGGCTCTTTGCCTGGAGGAAACACCCGACCTGCGGCAACTCATTCACATGTATGACTATCGAGTGAGAAATTATTTGTCTGTGATAGTCCACTTCTTAAGAGACTAATGATGTATAAATTTGACATTTCGTTAAGCTTCTTATACAGGGCTTAAGAGCTCCACGAGTTCAACAGACTGTCTTATTAAGCAACAATAAATCAAAATCATGTGACTGTTGGTTATTTGCTGGTCAGCGGCCATCATTAGTGGCTTCCTGCTGCAATTACCTTTTGTTCCAATCACCCAGTCCAGAGAAAGCAGATACTATTCCATTGATTTGACTCCAGGTTATTGTATTGACCAGTTAGCACCAGTCTCCACTCCCTGCTCTTCAATGCTGGCCCTTCCAGTCACTTGTAAATCAACTTTCTATTGTTCATTATTCCCTTGTCTTCAAGGAAATATTGACATCTGACATTGCTCCTGACTATTAAAATCTGTCTGTCCTTTCTGTGCAATGAATATTTTAAATATTTTACCAGAAACCACCTGGTCCGAAGAAGTGCTATTTAAAAATGTTTCAACACCACATTTTTGCATTAAATTTGGATCATATTTTTAATATTGAAGGCTACTGAAATTGATTTCTAGTACTGTTTTAAATATCTGCTTTGGTATTAGATAAAACGTTTTTGGAATGACGATATTTTTAATGACATTTTATTTCACAAAGGGCATTCATGTTTGTGGTTATTTCACGAACTCTTTCTGCATAAGTGTACTCTTGTGTTAAGGAGATGTTTAGGATAAACAATATCTTAAAAATTAAATAAGCTCAGCTTCCGCGTTGTGTGAAAGATTTTTGGACACGGATTTCTGCATAGATGCCAATCATGAAATACGATCAGTTTGGTTGAATCAACCTTCATGCCAATGCAAATGGCTTTTAGGGCACGGGTTCAAGGTTTCCTTTTATTTAGACTTGGGCACTATGATATATGGCAGTTGTTATTGTCTCAAGGTTTTATCTGTTCTCACTATAATAGGATAATGGACATCCAGACTTGGTTTTAGGTCAATAACATTAGCATTGATCTCAAGAAATTAGGGATACCATTTGTTCACTGCTGGCTTCTTTATCCATAATGTCCATCCAGGCAGCCATTATGTTTGGCCCAAGGCAGATGTTTTAATGGTGGTAACACCTTTATACATACACAATTCAAGGATAAGCATTGACTTGATTGTAGTTTTACATGCAATGTGCTTAGGTCATATGGTTTTTAATTGATCAGTTGGTCTCTGGGTTTTATTTTTACGTTGCCTTAACACCAACATTTACGCATTTCAAACATTTATGATTGTGTATAATGTGGCATGTTTCACTCATAACAAGCTTTTATAAATTCACTTTCTTTACAAATGCCATCAAGACTAAGTGGCGTATGTCTTTGAAGTCGGATTCATGATACAAGGTCACCTCTTTTTTCTGCGGGCATTGAGTAAATCTCAACGAGTAATACAGACAATCAGTGACTCGCACACAATCAAGCGTTTATCTGGAAATATTATTAAATTCATCACTTTTTATGACATGTACTACACTGAGATACATTTTTGTTTACGCTGATTTTTTTTGTAACAAAAGAACAATGTTAAATCTCTAAGAAAAACACAGACTTGATTTTAAACTGTGTTTTTATTTATGTTTTAAATGTTTCATCTATTTTAAATTGCAAGTACCAAGTTGCTGATGTTTTGGTTGGTTTATACTTTTGTCATCATGTCACCATAAAAGTTATGTGTGGCGTTAAGCGGTAATGAATCAGTCACGGTGAGTCACCCATAAAGTGGCGTGAGCTACCATATTTAAAAGTTGTTTTCCTTAAATAATAATTGCCATGACAGTTCAAGACTTTGAGGATGAGTAAAATCTATACAGTCTGTGCTGTATGAGACAAAATAGTAAAGAAAATTTAAATAACCCGGGCTTACGTTCTAAGTCTACAGTTACACATGTAGTTCAAAGCACATGCTCGAGACCAGTAGCACTAAAAAGCCTCTGAATTGCATGTCTTGAGAAGAATATTCTAGTCGATATAATTTCAACATTCTGTTTTTACACAAAAATGTCAATATTTTGGCAGCTCATGCCGTTTTAAAGGAAAACTGGCCGCTTAAAGAAAAGTTAAACTGGACTACACCACATGGAAATGTTCTGCATGTTTGAAATAAATCCTGATTGAAATTAGAAAATATACTAAGAGCCGAAGTAAGTGTAACCACTGTCTTGTAGAGATCACCTCTTACCTGCATATATTCACCTCAGGATGCCCTCTCTACAGTGTACATGTTGCACTTTAGGTGTCAAAGTGACTTTTTTATCAAGTGACCTTATTTTAGCCATTCCTTCTGAACTATTTATTGAACCTCATGTACAAAATGTATACCCACGTCTACATGTGTATATGTATGTTACTACTAAATATCATTGGTTTTATTACATCAATTTTATTATATGATTCATCATTGGGCATAAATACCTCTTTTTAACACAATTAGAAACCTGACTCCATGGTTAGATTTAGACAATGTGCCTATATGTTTTAGTGTTCATAACTATATTTAAATAGAGATTGACTATGATAGACCATTCTATAACACACATGTAGGCCTACATATAGTAATAGGACCTACAACTCTATTATGTACAACTACACACATGTTAGTGGATTATTAATATTTAATCATTGAGTTATTCAGTGGCATGTCAAACAGTAATGGCTTTAGTCATCATTAGTTACTACAATTTGACTAACCACTCTAACAAAACCATGGGCAATTCAGTGTACACTGAATCCAAATATATTTACTATTCCAAATATGTGTTGATATATGTTTGCTGATGTATGTGTGGTTTTGATATTTATAAAAATATTTAATACATGTATATAATCTATATAACCTAATGAAATATCATGGGTTTTGGTTATTACAACAACCTATGATTGAGAATAAAGATCTAAATGATATACATATACCCCCCCCCCCCTTTTTTTTTTAGCACAATTAGAAACTTGTCTCCATGGTTATTTTAGTCAAGATTATTTTCCCTGTGCCAGTGTGTTATAGTGTTCATAGATATACATAACAAGTGAGAAAAAAAAAATAGCTGAGAGATACAAAAATATCCCAATAGCAAACTCGAAAGGCTTGTTTGTTCTGAAGTCCATGTACATCAAGTAAATTTCTGTGGTCACTGCAGTGAATTTTGTTCAAACAAATTTTGAGAGCTTTCCAGATGAGTTGACAAACGAAAATGTGCAACGTAAGTTCACCATGATCTGATGCACATGTACATATTGTAGTAATGCATTAGTCATAAATGAGCCTTCATTGATGTACATATGGTTTGGGTATATTTGTAAATGATTGGGATGCTGTAAGCCTAAATTATGGCTACAGTGTACATGTGTGCAATGCTTGTTGTCTCTGAAAGAGCTGGGCTTACATTCTGATGGTTTATGAATCACATGACACACTCATTCATTATGTTTGGTCAAGCTCTGGTTGTAATTTTTTCATCCATTCTCATTCTATATACTGATAAACCAATACTGACGATTTAGGACCTTTCTCTGGTTGATTGATGTTTTACACCGCACTCCAGATTACATGTATATCCCTTATAATATATGCCTGCTTTGCCAGGTTTAGTGGTGGAGGAAACCCCCGACCTTTGACGAGTACTGGGCAACTCTGCCACATATACATGTATGGCGATAGTGAAAAATCCACTCACGAATTTGAAATTTTTTTTTTGGTCTGAGTGGGATTCTAATCCTATTTTCTGGAAATAATTGACTCAATTTTATTAGACAAGTTGAAGATACATATCCTCACATAAAAATAAATATGGAATTGGAATAACTTTTACTGTTCATCTTACTTTGTCAGATAACAGTCTCCTTCTAGAAATGTCCTTGCAAAACATTCCCGTGCTTACCTGGGGGCTGTTTCTCAACACATTTACGCCCGTCGTAACTTTGCGCCTGGTTTTAACGTAATGTTGAAGGTATATGTTGCCATGACGTTACGACCAGGCGCAAAGCTACGTTGGTGTCTAGAAACAGCCCCCTGTACCATGATAATCCCACTGAATAACTTTGTATAATTGACCACAGTCAAAATATTTCCGGGTTTAATAAACCAAAGTATCAAACTATTGCAATGGTTTCTTTCTTCAGAGCTTTCATTGGGGTCTCTTTCCCTGCTTTGTTCAGAAACTGCGTCTTGAAGTGAAGTATGTTTGATGTATTGCTGGAATGCATGATGGGTTGAATGAGTTAGATAAGGTAGATTAGAATTTAGATTTCGAGGTTATGATGATATCAGAGGGCTTGGTTACAGATGAGAGAGAACTCAGCCGAATACCTGGCAAAACTGACTTCTGCAAAGATTATATCAGTAGAATGGTGAGTTTTGGTGTAATTAAACTCCATGCTTATCTCCAAAGATCCTGTAGAATTCTGAGGAACTTCTTTAAACTGCAAGCACCTGTTGGCCTCTTGGAGAACTTTAGCAACAACATGTGGTCTTTTATCAGTCTGTTCACACTCAAGCTCTTCCTCATTCACATATACCTTACACCCCTATTCCAAGGCCATAGCTGAGTTATGGACTCTCCCTGACCTAAATTAACCAGGCATTTACTGGTCAGGATTAGTTTATGAGCAAACAGGCCAGAGGGGGGCAGTGAAATTTGCCAGTATTTACTTTTAATGTTGGCTTTATTGCCTTTTCAAGTTAGTGTTGTTGTGAGACCAGTGGATTTAGGAGAAAAGTTAGATGTGTGCCTTTAAAGAAAGCTGAAACAGGCATTTAACAATGGAGTGACAGGCTGGACAGGATTTCATGTGACAGCTGCCTTCTCAAACATGCACACAAGTAGCCCTATCCAGCAACAGGACTCTCTCTTTACTCTGTTCCCTGGTTGTTATTGAACACACTGCTGCTTCTATCAGCTGATTTGATCGGATCATTTAGCAGATTGTTTACTGCCTTGGCTATTTGCTGCTGTTGTTGAGTGTTTCACATTCTACAGGTAAAGCCAGCTTATGTGTGTGTATATTAGTAATATCAGCCCCACCTTACCTGAGTTACAGGCAGTGAGAGGATATTAAGGTGACAGTGAAATGTTTACTGGAGTGGCCATGCTAACCTGATTATACTTTCTCGGAATGTCTTAGGTAGTTGAATGTCACCAAGCAGGAAGCCATGTTATTTTGTGTACAGCTAAGGCTTTCATTGACTTTTGGATTAACACTGGCTCTATTCTAATGGCCTGATTTGTTTGGCTTGGCCTTTTGAAAATCATTCTCATATAGTTGGGACTGAGGTCACTTGTGATTTAAACAGGGCTGTCAGTTTATCAGAAGCGTACCAGTAAATTCCACCTGATAATCTTACACAACTTTATGAGAGCCCTGAGTTTTAACACTGTCTTTTTTTGTTCCAACATTGGACTTATAATAGTGTTATTCTGGCTTAAATCTCAAAGTTCAACCTTTTTGGTTCAGCAGCATTTTCCTATCATCAAATGTAAATATCTTACTGCCTTGGATTCAATAATTTAATAATGGCATCCCTGGGCGTGGATTCAAAACGTGATCAAGGACACGGCACTTTCTCACGTACCTCATCTTTTCGGAGATCAAAACGGAAACAAGGACCTTTCAATCGTAAGTTCAACACAATTTGTTTCTGTATTTTCACAACTGCACCAATACTCAAAAACAAGAGGGCACTCTCCACCCACCCCATTTTGAATGCAGTGTAAAACATCAATCAATCAATCAATTAGATCTGATGCACAAGTACTGCATGTAATCTCAAACATGTAAGCTTGTTACAAGGGGTCATTTTAGTTTTCAAATTTTCATAATTTTCAAACTAAGAAAATATAGTTACTATGGTTTTATATTTTCTACTTCAAGTCGTTGATTTATTTAAATTTCTGAAGCTAAATTCTATTTGACAAAACAACACCTGTATCGGCTGTATGTGCGTCCATTCTTCTACTGATGACATGTTAATGTTGTCATACTTCAATGTAAATGTATGTGCATTTTGTTGATGATCTATGAATGAAGGTATAGTACTGGACACGCATACCAATCTAGTACACTCCTATCTACCCTATAAGTTATATTTACCCTATAAGTTATATGTAAATTGTGTCTTTGTGTTATGTGTGTATGTATTTTTGTAAACTCTATATCTGTATTTTGTATGTATGCATTTTAGCCCACTGTAGGGCACAACTCTGCAATAAATATTTATCTATCTATCTATTGATATTTAAATCATTGTCCTAGTGTGATTTCATTTCTAGTACCGATAATATCTATTGATATTTAAAATGTCCCTGTGCAAGTGGGACTTCATTTTCAAAAATATATAAACTATCACTTGAGAAGTTGATGTTGTTAATTTGAAAAAAAGTGTCAGTTGCTATCTAGAGAAATCAAAGCCATAAACTATGCAGGTTTTTTTTAGCCATAAAAATCTTAGCAGCAGGAATATGTGAACCCAAATTTTTTTTTAGGAACAGCTCATACAGCATTTGTCAATAAATATGACATGTTATTCTGTGTATATGTCCTACCAAGGATATATACTACCAAGGAGGCAAGATTTCCTTGTGAAAGAACTTGTCAATTAGGGTACCTACCAGGGTGGTTTTAGGCAGAAATAAGTCTCAAATTGGAATTATGCACCAATACGACTCTCATTGTACCCACTTTATTCATTTGGTATTTATAAACCAAAGGTGTCTTATTGTGACCACATGGTTTAAGAACTCAGCTAACAACAGGCTTTAGAAATTAAAATCCGGTTGTCTCAAATTGTTTTTTTTTTTTTTAATATTTGTTGCGATCGAAGTCAAAAATTTTCATCAGAGCTTATTTGTGAAGTATGCTTCTGAAGGCTGAAGCAGTGCACCAATAAGCTCTGAACAAAAAGACAGAAAAAGACTATTAGAAAACAAAGCAGCGTTTTATATCGAACTGTTTAATCTTGATTTTGAGGCTCTTAACAACAAAAGGGTTTTCATGTTCACCTTTACATGAACCTGTTAATCTTCTTTGCTAATCTCGACAGCCACACATAGGGAGTGACTGTAACTATAACACCATATCACTTTGTTGTGTAATAGATAAAGATTGTTATACTTTATATCATTACCTGGGTAAGGCTTAATAGTTTCGTATTTATGAATACTAAAACACAGGCTTATGGAAAATCTTCCTGTCTAAAATTTCATAAATGACTTATTGCTGTTGGGGTCTCTCTCCAAAAGCTATTACTTCTTATTAACAAGGACTCAAATGTCTTTTACGTAAATGTTTTTTTTAAATTCCTAAGATGATGTATGAGAACGGAAGTGAATAAAGGATATGTTTTTTTTTTAAATCGTAATATGTTCGTGTTGTGTTGATTATGTGTTTGCTGTTAACACTTCCTTCTAACATTAGACAAGTCCTTGAGTTACCATCAATCATGTAACAGTATTATTTGCTACCCTGTTTTCTATAAAACTTTTTACTAGGGATTAAATGCCTTCAGTCTTGCTTAATATTTGTACGGTTTCTAGCTATCATATATTTATGATCACTAAAACACACGGGCACAGGGAAAATCTTCTTGTCGAAAATAACCATGGAGACAAGTGTGTCGAAAATAACCATGGAGACAAGTTCTAGTTATCTTATATTTATGGACACTAAAACACACGGGCACAGGGAAAATCTTCTTGTCTAAAATAACCACGGAGACAAGTTTCTAATTGTGTTAAAAAGAGGTATACATGTAGATACTACTGTTTGAAAAATTACATAGTTTACATACTGAATTGTACAGTAATAGGAGATAGAACAACTCCTTCGGTTTTAATCCTGCGGAATGGTGATACATAAATTTGCATTGTATTTTTCATTAATTTTGAATCTTGTTAAATCTTTCTTAATTATTCACTGAAATTAATATGTGCTTGAATATATAAAACTAAACTATATGTAAAAGAACATATAAAATTGCACACCCCTGTGCTTCTAATCCTGCCAGAATATTGTATACACTGGAAAGGAAAATGATTGTAAATGAGAAAAAAAGCCTTAATTTTCTCTTGGTATATAAATCAGTCAAAGCAAGAATCATATAGTTTTGAAAATAAAGTCACACTGGCACATGTGGCAAGGGAACAAGAATGATGGTTTTAACTAGTAATGCTTTTAACGAAAGTTTCTATAATTGTCTTTGAGTTGAATCATACACATTTAAAGATCTGAACCTCTTTTAACACAATTAGAAACTTGTCTCCATGGTTATTTTAGACAAGAAGATTTTCCCTGCGCCTGTGTGCTTTAGTGTTCATAAATATACATAACAATATACGTCTTCACTTTCTTTTCCTATGATCCTGTGGGGTTCAATCTCAGTTTACCAATATTCTTGCCACAGGGCTGCTGAAGATGTTTAAGCATTGTCAGTGTATTGCATAGTATTCCAGATTCTACTGACTAAAGCCAAGCTCCTGTCCGTCATCAACCAAATGAAATATCATGGGTTTTAGTTTATTACAACTTGGGATTGGGTATAAAGGTCTAAATGATATACCTCTATTATTAGTACAAACTGGTCTCCATGGTTATTTTACACAAGAAGATTTTCCCTCTGCCCGTGTGTTTAAGTGTTCATAAATATACATAACAAAATATTCCCCTGTCCCTTTTCATTTTCTACTTCCCCAGTTTCTACTAGGGTCCCCTCTCCCAGGAGCTCAAAATATATATAGTGTTCAAAAATACGTCTTGTTTTACATTTAGTAGTAAGAAAACTTTGAAAGAAAAAAGGTTTAAAGCAATGTTAAGAGCAAAAATCATGTGGTTTATTAAACAAGGATAAAAGTAGCCCAAGGAACTATTTTTCTGGCAAAAACCACTTAGATGTGGGATTTCTGCTTTAATGGAGTTTCCAGACTAACAGCCTTTAAATTGGTTTCTTTCTTTTTTCCCTTGTCGGTTAGAACATTTTTTGTGAGCTTTCATAGTTTTTGTAACAGATGGCAATTTTGTGTTGGGTAATGAAGCAAATCAAGTTTGTTATATTACGTTGTGTTTGTTTTTTCTATATACATATTTTGACTCGTTACAAGTTTACGAGCAATATTTGCATATAAAATGTATTCTATTTGTCCAGCCAACGTTCTATAAAACTTACAAACATATTTTTGGTGGGTGGGGGAGATATTGAAATGGTCTCCGTCAGTCCCGATTTTGTTTCCAGTGCAGAACTCGAAAACTATTAGATATAACTTAATGCTGTTTCGATGGAAACGTAACTTAGAAATTTCGTTTCCGCGGCAGAACTAGACATAACTGAATGAAACTTGGTGTGTGGAAAAATCATCATGTGTAGATGTGCCTTTTGAAGTTTCAACATCTTGAAATATTATAGTTTTAACCGTTTCCATGGAAACATAAATTTCAGGCTAAATGTATGTCCAATATTGATTGTTAAAAGCTGGATAGGTTGATTTTTCATAAAGGCTTGATAGTCTTCAATATTTGTTCCCTATGGCGGAAGATATAGCCCGTGTCTGCTTGTTGAGTTTAAAAGGGGACATTATCAATTGCACTTACATAAGTGTAGGGTTACAAGTATTTGTCTAATAACCATGATGATTTTAATACTGTGTATGGATTTTTGTATTTCAATGTTTGTTTTCTAAAGAACTGTGTTGCACAACTGTAGAATACTAAAAAAACAAGTGGTCAGCCTCCCCACTCTCCACATTCTCCGCATTCTTTAGCACCCCCCCCCCCCCCCCCCCCCCTCCTCATCAAGTTGTTTCATGTAGTGTTCTCCATCTATTACTTAAAATAGGGTACCCTTTGTCTGGTTAAAGTGGCATGAGCTGCCAAAATTCACACTGTTTTCATAATTTCTGATCGTCACAACAGTAAGAGGTTTTTAAGGCCATCGAAAAACTAAATGATTGGCGTTTGAATGAGGAAAATCCATACAGTGTATGGCCTGTACGAAACGAAAACGTGTTCGAAAAGTAAACAAAATTTAAATAACCGGGAAGACCATTCATTCATTCTTAGTGAAAGTTTTAATAGTTCAAAACAATACTTTATCGTACATTTGCGAGACTAGAAGCACTAAAAAGCTTCTGAATAATACGTCTTGAGAAAAATAGCCAATAATTTCAACAATCTGTTTTAACGTCAAAATATCAACATTTTGGCAGCTCATGCCACTTTAAATCACCATTATCTTTTAATGTTGCTAAGACCTTGATAAATTTTTACCTTTACATAAAAACTGTATTTTGAAGTTTACCTTCTTGAGTGTTTGTCTTGGATAATTTGTTCAGGAAGCTGCGGCCCATTTGTGTCAAGCTGAATGTCTATTTGTGAAGTAAATGCTCTATAAATAGTTATATATACACAACTGCGGAGGGTATGACTTTAACTTGACAAACACATAGGGTCAGCATACAGTATGAAGAGACTGTGGCCAATGGTGACAAATAGGAAAAGTGGAATTTATTATGGACAAAAATGAGACTGGAATCTTCAATTTTAGTACTTATTAAACTTTTATAAAGAACTGGAGATCATTTTGCATGCTGACAAAAGGTCAGTAGTACATGTAGTACCATACAGGCACATCTACAAGTATGTGTGTGTATATTGGAATATTGATTAATGGAGGTACATGTACATGACCATGATGTACTTGTGTCATTTGTGCCAGTGTGTTATACATAATTTTTCTGAGATTTCGGTAAAAATTCCGCTAATTCAAGTACTCAAAACATTACGAAAAGCACTCTAAAAGTTTGAGACTTTTCGTTGGGTGTCTTACCTCCTGCATGGAGCGACGATAATCCTATCGAGCAATCGCTATTGTTGTTGTTTTAGACCAAACATGACAGAAAGCAGTCTAATAATTTGTTATCTTCACATTGCTCGTCCTTGAATTAGCAGAATTCTTACCGTATATTCCTCAAGTGTAGTGCCTGAATATGATTTTACTAAATTCAAATTAATGAGCCCTGAGTCATAAGAATCTGTACATTTCTCATGAATTTCAGGCCGGAGTTAGTTAAAATCATCACATAGACTTACATTTACGTTCTTAAGAATGTAGTGAAAAGCTACTACAATTTGCACTTCCTGAATGACTTTGTGAAATCAAATATTTTGGCAGTTTATAATGCCACTTGTATCTGGCATGTATCATTGAATGTATTTTGAACTCTGACACAGCCAGGAATTGAATCCTGGCAGCTCGGGCGACTTTAAAGTTTTAAAATCACATTATTTTAGTTCAAGCGGCCTTTCTGATAAGTTTTTGTGCACATACAACTATTAATATATATTTATGAACACTATTAATTTATATAAGAACACTAAAACTTGAAAGCAACATTCAGGTTTTTCTCAATCACCTATGTTTTAAATCAGGTTATCTTTATATTTTTTGTTCTAAATCCACTAGCAGATTTTTAAATTGCGCTTTGCATGTCGGCTGTATACATTAAAAATTGCTATACATGTAATATTCTTATCATTTAGTTGGTTTTTACACCAAATCATGCTCTATGGTCAGATCTCTTCCCGTAAAACTTTGTCTTTGTTTTATCTTAGTTCCTGTAGTAGTGTTTGCTTTGTGTTTTTATTTACTATACCCAACTTCTTGTTTTCACAATCTGTCTCCCCTATTTCTGGTCTAACATTCCCTACCAGAGTGTTGTAGTAAGCCAGTATCTGGCCTAGAAATGTTCACATCTGGTTTGCATTGAGAAATGTCACATTTGATGGTCTGGAAAGCTGGGGATTCCAGACTCAAGGGTCATTATATCATTGCCCTTATAACATTGCTTAACTTCCTTTCAGTTAATTCCAGACCCCAAACTTAAACTAATGCAGTCTGACAGGCAAATCCACACATTGAATATTTTGTGTTTTCTGGCATTTGTATCCTGAATGTATCTTTTACTCGGACAGCTATGACATTTTGCTATCCCAGAAATTGAATTTTTGACTCTTAGCATTTAATTTTATTTCATTGATGGTTTGGGTTGAGGGGAGGGGGCTTACTTTTATTGGAATTCGTAACATTTTCTTATGGATAGATTTTCATTTAATTGTATGTCCGGACTTGGTCAAATTTTTGCTCCATGGAGATACTGTGGACCACAGTTATCATTTGATTTATCTTAGCTTAATTTGATTCTGATGGCTGGGAATAGTTTGCTTGATGGTCAACTCCCATCACAGGCCCTGTTATATATATTCATAAGAAGATGGTAGAAGAGCCCAAAACTATGTTTCATATCAATGTCTTCGAATCCCACTCAGTCCAAAAATTGGAAAATTTTCTGACTGGGTTTTCACTCGAACGACCTATGTGGGATGGTTGCCAGTTACCAACGGAAGGTCGTGGGTTTCCTCCAGGCATAGAGCCCGGTTTCCTCCCACAATAAAACTGGCAACGCCGCCATATAAGTGAAATAATCTTGAGCGCGGCGTAAAACACCAAACAATCAATCAATCATATCAATGTCAGTCTGGCCCTGAGTCGGACTGTCCCAATTTTAGTGGCTATAACTTATAAGCCTCAAAGTCTTTTTTATTGGTCTTGCTGTCCCAGCAAAAAACAGGTCAATGAAAAACAGGTCAATAACAATAGAGGTGTTAACTTAATAGTTCTGAATGAATAAAATGAAGGATCTTCACAAACACCTACGTGTTGATATTTGTGTCAGTTTACAGGTATGGCTTTACTGCAGCAGATTAAACTTTGAAATCCAAACCACTTGTCTTGTGTTCAAAATGGTTGTTTTAAAAGGGTATGATTTGAGGAATTTCAGAAAACTTCCAATTAAACATGAAAACAATTGTAGAAAAATGTTAGATATTAAAAATGTGTGAAATAGAAATTATCAGCGGATGCTTCTCACGTGAATGTACATTAAGACAGTGTTTAAAAGTAAAAAAAAAAAGAGAAACCTGAAAAAGCAATCATTTTTTTTTCTTGGTTATTTGGACCCATCCTAAATTTGTACCGGTGACGATGTGCAATCACACACCTTATTGTTGTAACAAATCACATACAGAGAACAACCAAGATCTTTTAGTCAATTAACCAACGCTGATTGACCCAGATAAAATTCCGGGCCAGTGTGAGAATCGAACTCACGACTTAGGGTTACCATCCCACCGCTCTACCAACTGAGCTACCCGGCTTATTTCATGCATTTTAACCGTATGTAGACAAGGTAGTCTCTTTGTCAAGACATTGATCTTTAGTTGTCTAAGAATTTCTATATACGGCAACCTAGTGATACACTTAACATGCTATGTGACATGTTTTTTCATTCATTTATTCATCCATTAAATCAATTCACGTTTTTAATTTGTTCGACTTGCATAGACTTTGCCTCTACTTAGATTTAACTGAATTTTATTAGTTTGCCTGGCGAATAAATGTATGTGTCTATACAGTAGGTGTATGCTTGTATATTTCCATATAGTAAGGGCAGATTGAATTAATTACCCTAATGTAAATTTCTAACAGAGTAGTTTCATAAATGTGACAATTTTCACCATGGAAACCATGTTTTACTGCCTACTTAACTGATTGTCACAATCTGTAGAAATCAACTGTACATATATATGTTACATGACAAATTGCCCAATGCTTTAGTTTTCCTGTTGTCCAGGCATAGGTTTACAGAGTGTTGAAGCAGAATGTTGCACATGATAAATAAAATTAACTCTAGTCTAGATTTCCTTAACAATAACATTGACAGCGCATTAATACCTGTAATTGTATAACTACAGCCCAGAATTGTGCAGCCCCTTTTCAGTTAAACTGCTAGTTGTGATGCTAAAGGGATCATGATTTAATATGAACTTTTGTACGTCAAAGATCAATTATTTTAAGCAATAATGTTCTTGTTTCACACTAATGTTTTCTAATATTGTCCAAGACTTAAGCATCTTGCAGACTTGCCTTGGAATGGAGGGAGAATTGTTACATTGATGGCCTTAACTACTTCAGTTTAATACACACAGATCCATATGTTTGTCCCTTGAGGCATTTTGCATTACTGGCCCAGCTTTGGTTAATGATGAAGGCAGACTGCTTGAGAAAATATACCATTTAGCCAGGACTAAGAACTCAAGGGTGTTGGTAATGGTTATATAGCCTGAAGAGCCCAGCATGTGGTAAGGAGAGCAGAAGGCAAGAGGTGTGATCCCAACAGGCTACCATAGTTTGTCCTAATATGACTGTCAAGGCTGCCACACAGCCTTTAATGGCTTCTACTCTGGATACTAACCTTACAGTTGGCTTTTTTATGAAGACATAATGCATTGGTTAATAATTAAGTAAACGATGGCAACAATTTAGTACCACCCAATATCATGAAATACAGCTTCTTCAATTAATTGAATTGTCAATGAAAACGTGTGTCAATTCTTGGAAAAGCTGATCATGTTGAGTAAGAGCTCAGTTCTACATTCTGGCATAGAACTCCCGTAGACATCTTGAGCTCAATGAATCCAAATTGGGCTTAAACTAAAGCTGTTAGTGATTGTTCATGTTTGTAGGTAGTAAAATAAATGACCCTGGGGTTTCTCTGACCACACCCCCCCCCCCACCTTACACACACCCCACCTTACACCCCCCCCCCCCCCAGTGTTAAAAAAATGTAAATAATTGCAGTTTGAAGTTTAGATAATGACATATTTCCCAGTACATTTTGCAATGAATATTATACAGGCGTGTGAAAAGTTGAATTCAACGAGCAACTGACATTCAGCACAGGCAACTCTTCCACATACAACAATCGTCTGAAAAAATCCACTCGGAAATTTTTCATTTCTTATTTTGCTGAAATAATCATGTGTAGCTATCAATCTAGTACAGACTACAGTGACCTTGCAAAAAAACAAATGCCTTTATGTCGTTTTGAAAATCGTATCACAATTTAATATTCAATATGAAGAGATGTTATTTATCACTTCAAAACAGAGGATACTTGCACTGAGCAACATGTATATATATGCAATACAACCAGAAGTCATTTCGCTATTTATTTAAATGCTCCATATTTTTATCTGCATAGTTTTGAGCCTGATACTTGATGCAAAAACCATTAAATTACGATTCTCAGAAGTATTAAATTACATGGCAAAAAAAAAAACAAACTCTTCCCTGATGAATCTGTACACTTGGTCACAGATGTTATAATGATAAACTACTGAGATGAAAACGTGTATCATATGTGACCTTATGTATGTGAGAATCAAGCTACCTGTCTCGAGATTAGCATTATTGCTATCTGCAGACTCAAGATAACTGCTAAAATAAACCCTTAAATTCCTTGAATAGTTCTTACTTAGTGTCCTATATGACTTAGAAGCCTAAGGAAGCACTGTCGTGAAACTAGTCTATGATTTAGTTTTTTCGCATCCAATGAAAAATCACCTGAAAGTGGTACAAGCTACCAAAATTCGCACCTATTTTATAAATAACCATTGTCAAGACAAATGGAACACTTGAAATTCCTCAAACAAAAATTCATCAAAAGCCCAACAGATTAAAAAATAGTGTTCTAAAAATAAACAAAATTTTAAATACCCAGACAAATGTCTCTTATTTTTACGCCTATTAAAGTTACCTTTGAGGGTTTTTAGGTTCATAAAAACTACAATAACATTCATTTCCATGATGGCGCTGAAAACTCCTTTTAGTACAGGGACAGAAAATTGTGATTGACTCGACCACAAAACTGTCATAGGTTGCTGATGATTCTGTTTTAATGAAATTTTCCCTATATTTGCCAGCTGTTGCAACTTAAAATATAGATGGTAGCTTTTGCAACCTAAAATATATTTGGCAGCTCTTGCAACTAAAAATATATTTGGCTGCTCTTGCAACTATACCCCTGTCTTGTAAACACCACTATTATTTTTACTGCAATATGCTGCTCTTAGCCTTAGAGGCTACGAAAACATATACTTAGTGATATAAATACCCCTGTTCTCCACAGGCCATCTGGAGAGTCATAAAGGCAAATATCCTTACAAAAGACTACCATAGGTTACTATTTAGCCTGGCAGTTAAAACCTTCTCCATTCCATTTTCACCATGGTCAAAAAAAGCTGCAGGCATATGATTTTTCTGCTTTCAAAACTATAAACTTATGGAATATTGTCTTTGTCATTTTTTTTTTGCTGTGACATCATATTTTACTCTACCAATCTCCACAGCATTTTCTTTTGCTTAAGTGACATTTACCGGTAAGCAATACTGTTTTTAAGCCCCCTGGTGTTTTTTTTACCTTTAGATACCCTGTTTTTTTTAACCTTCATTAAAAAAATAAAATTTAGAAACTCGTCGAAATTCAGATGGTATTGAATATTAATATATTAATCCACTTATTTGATCATCTTTTGTGTGACGTAAAACAATCAATCCTTGATAACTATCATGTATTTGCCCATTTTCTAGCTTAAAGGATGCTAATTTTTTTATTCTTATTAAAGTCTTTTTACTCATTTTATTTTTTCTCTAGCACATTTCTTTTATGAAATGGTTTGAAGAGTTAGTTCCCTTGAACTGTTATATTTTTACAGTGTGAAAACGAAGAACTCTTAACAGGGGAGGTAACTCCTTCAACCAAATTCTCAGAGTTGCAGTTAATACATGGATTATTCATTTAATTCATGTAGATTTTGATCATTGAAACAATAAGGTAAATTGAGACTCCTTTTGTAGCTCAACATGGACTCTTAATTATTAAGATTCTACATAGAAATAATTTGGACACTTTTTGTGGCTTTGACATGTTTTGTTTTTTTTCAAAATGAAAAAGTGCCCAAAAATACATGTACATGTAGTACTCATGGGAAATATATTTGATTTATGTGTTAAAGTTCTGTCTATATATCAATATTGGGTGATATTTTATGGTGCATCTTATCCAAATCCTATTTGGTTGAAGACTGGTTAATAGGAAATAAATGTACATGTGTAAATGCCTTTCTCACACAGAAGTGTATGAGAGAACTGCAGGGTGATATTTACAGAAAGCTGGGACATATGGTGGAACTTACATGTATCTGGAATAAAAAATGTCACCTCCCCCCACCTATCATGCCAAATCCAACTCTAACCAAATAAATAAATAAAATATGAGGTTAAAAAAGAAATGTGTCAGACATTCTAATTGAAGCCACATGCATTTGGAGGTTTGGGTAAACCAAAGTGTCCAAGCTGGTTGAAATAAACCTCTCCAGTTTTCAGGCACTTTTCTGCACTTTTTAGATAGCTTTTGTTTGAAAAGCTTTCAAGGAATCTTTTATCAAATACATGTATTGTTTACATTTTGTGTGGCCTTGCAAAGAACAACATATTTAATTATCACATTATGAACATTTCCTGTATTGGTTAAAGGTCAGAAAGCTATTAATAATTCCTTAAAGACCTTAAATCCTTACCAAAATACTTTTTTTTTAAATTTTATTTTTTATCTCTAGTCGATCCTTTTAAATCATTTTAAATGGATTTTCTGCCTGTTGCATCTTTTATTTAAGGTTTTCCCCTATCTTTAATTTTGTAAACTAATACAATATCTTGGACAATACTCTTTTCTAACTAGATAATTATAATCAAAATTCTTGACAAATCACAATAAACAGAGGTTTCCTTATTAGAAAGTCATATTTGGAAATGTAATTGGTCTTTATTCACTGGGCGGTCATAAAAAATATAAATGTAGACTAAATTCCTATGCCCTTCTCAAATTTGTCCACATTTTATTTATTTTTAATGCCACCCTGGTGTCAAGCTGTTAATAAAATCTTACGGTTGGAATTTGTTGACTTTTTATCAAGTTATTTTATTCCCATTCCCAAGCTGAAGTCCATGTTTTTGCCATTTCTGAAACTGGAAACTTAGTTGAGTTTATTTTGTCTGTAAATCTAGCCTTATCAGGTTGAGATCTAAGAAGAGTGTCTGAATTAGATGAAATTTGAGGAAGGAGTCATAAAGCTAACTTATAACTACCAGACTGGGAGGTTCTCACAACCCTGAAGTTTCTGACTGCTTACTGTATTAGAAGCATTCTGAGAACAGTTGGATTTTAGTAGAACTACCAATTCAGCTACTGATGGTTGTTTCTTATCCGACTTTGATTGGTCATTGTCCTATGTGGAAAGGTTTCCAGGAACCACCTGAAGGTCGGGGTTCCTCAGAGCAAAGGAGCCACTAAGCCTAGCAAGGTTGACATGTCAGCGAAATAATCAGTACAGAGTAATCCATCAATCAATCTAATTAGACAAATGTGATTTTTCATTTCAACTTGAATAAATCATTCACGTCTATTTCATCCTGCTTATGTTTTATATATTTTAACACTAAAACACACAAGCACAGGGAAAATGTTCTTGTCTATATAGTGTATAAGCTGGACACAATATATGAAAACAAATAGTTGCTCACAAATTACTGAAATTGTTCAATTTATTAAAGATTCCTTAAATTTACAACTATACCACATTTCTTCAAGAACTGACATTCAGTTATAAAAATACTTCTTGCTTTTTGGAATGTTTCTCTTCTTGCTTTTTGGAATGTTTCTCTTCTTGCTTTTGGAATGTTTCTCTTCTTGCTTTTTGGAATGTTTCTCTTCTTGCTTTTGGAATGTTTCTCTTCTTGCTTTTTGGAATGTTTCTCTTCTTGCTTTTTGGAAAGTTTCTCATGAACTTACAATGTTAATAACCATGGTGAGACTCAACAAAGAATTCATTATGTTAAGTTGTTATCAACATTACGCCAGCCCCTCAGAGCCAGCATGGGGGGGGGGGAAGTATATACACTGTCTGGCCTCATATGTGCATTTGAAGGTCTAGCCGTATCTGTCTTTGACAACCTATGATTCTACTTATGTAACCTATGGCAAATTTGTTCTTGGTTCTGTGGTTAGATCGGCAAGTCGTCTCGGTGAGGCAGTACCTAAAAGAGCGGTGGAAATCCGCCCTGCAACAAGGAGACAACATCTTCATATAACTGAAATACTGTTGAGCAGGACGTAAAACCCAAATCACTCACTCACTCTGTGGTTAGAAATAATGACTTCCATTGGAAAACTATTAAAGTGCATTCTTTGTCATTGAATTAGAAAATAGCATTTTAAGCCACCGAACAATGTTTATAATTAATCATTTATAACTTTTACTTAAAATTAATTGTACATGTAGTAGATACCATATATAATTTTTAAAATAAAAATGATTAGAATGCTCCTTTCAATTTTTTAAAATATTTTGTTCTTCATTATTTTAAAATTTTATAAAATTTGATCTCTCCTGTATCAACAATGGTATTCATTGATTGATTCATGGATGATTCATGGATATCCGTTGACTGATATGACAGATATACCTAGCAGTTTAATTGAACTCATCTGAAGGTTTATTTCAAATGGTATTTTTGTTACACACACAGGTGTTATCCTTTAGTTGTGTTTTCTTCACCAAGTATTTCCCAGACAAAGGTTTAAAGTTAATTGAAAAACCCTGCATTGTGTTTATACTGACTGAAAAGAAGACATGAAAACAGTTGACTGAACTTTAGTGATGCGTGAAATTTAAACGATTTCAAGAGCTATGTGAAATCTGAAATACTTGTTTGTTCATTTGCAATTAAGGCAGTAAATAAAATGTACACGTGTTTCAGAAGCTAACTTTAAGAAATGGTAGCCTTGTAATGTGTTTTATTCGTGTATAACTTGCTGCACATTTACTATGGTTGTATAGACCATATCTGCTTAAGGATTGACTCTTGCGCAGTAGCCTCTGTGTATGGCAAAATGACACTACAATGAGTTTTGGGATCAATGTGACGTCGGAATCATGCTCATTTTGTTGATGATGCAATGTGATAAAGGTGTCACAGCGCCTGCAACAGAGAAATGGCGCCAATGCAAGACAATTCGAACAACGTCATAAAAACATCATTCTAGGTCGAAATGGTCTATTCAGACATTTGTTGGCAAAAAAACTTTAAACTTGTAAGCTGCATGACTATTTGTGGCTTGGTCGTATGATTTTGGTATGAACAATCTTTGCATGATAAATGGACCCTTTACTATCTTAACAAGCACTAGGATATAAAAACAGATATCTCTAGCTATACTGCTGTTGAATTGAGAGACGGTGGCCAAGTACAAGCCTTTACCATTGGCTTACAAATTGTTTTGTAAACATTGAGAAGGAAAGAGAAGATGGAGTGTTTCTGTCTTGGTGCAGTGGTTTCTGTTTAAAGAGCCCTTTAGGATAAACATGAAGGTTATAAGGGTAGCATTAAGGGCTATCCTAGCCCTCGACTGACCCTGACATGTACACAAAGATGTCTGACTGCCTGGCTTCCCTTACTGCTGGAAGCCTGCGTCCAGAAGCCCCAGTATCAACATCAGAGATATGTTACGGCTGGGAGTGATTTTGGGCTCATCTATGACATGCAGCAGGAAAATTGGATGATCAAACCAGTTTCCATTCTGGTTGACAGGAGAAGACTGAGCAGTTTTGACTGTATGATGTATATATCATGAACATACATCCTTCAGTTTTGTCTGGGTTTGATTTTCATTTCTTTGCCATTAGCTGTCAATGAATATCTCTTGCTATGATCATCGTTGTGGGAGCAGAACTAGAGTTTAGCATGACACTGTGATCTAGACAGATAGCTCTGTCCCTCGATACTACTTCCCTCTTGCTCAGACACTCTTAAGGAATGTATGGACAGACTGCCTGGTCAGTTATTCCTGGACACTCTGTGGACAATAGCAGCCATTTCTTTCAGGGTCACTGGGACTATTCTCAAACCGCAATTGTTTTCACTGCTGACTGAATGATTTCAATAGTATTATCAGCAAGACAATGTTATTGGACTACCTTGGCTGTGTTTGTCTGGTGAAATAATGTATTTGGACCTGGGATAATCATTGACTGGAAAGAATACCACAGTACATGTAATGGAGTCTTCAGACAACAGATTTTAAAACAGGGTGTGAAATAATGTGTTGAACCGTGTGACTCATGGACCTGATACAAAGTCATGGATTTAACATGAACAAACAAATGTTTGATTTCATATCCGGATTAGGGATGTAATTTTCAACCAAGAATTACCTGATCATGTTATTTCTATTCTATCACCAACATGTTTTACCAATTACCTTCTATTAGCTTGTGAAATAATTTGTGAAAATTAGTTGAAGATGTCAGTTTTTGATCCAGGGTATTTGTATGTTTAACTTCTATTCCATCTCCAGTGTGTTTTACCACTTGTGAGCATGAACAATACTTGAATTATCATTGGCTTACACTTGAAGATGTAAGTTTGGGCCATTCTATAAAGCTAGCCCACATTTATTGAATATATATCCTGTTTTTGTTGGGACCTGTGAAATAGAATGTCAAAGACTGAGGATGTAAATTTTGGCAAAACTAAGGTGCTTGTTACGTATGTTGGTGAAGGAAATAATTTTGTTCAAAACTGTGATAACCATTTACTGAATAGAAAGCCTGCAATGTGAGTTTTGACCACTCTGTAAGGTTTGGTGCCCGGGGAGAGTGTAACATACACAAGACAAATAAAAACCACTCACTGTAAATATGACTGGCTGTATGTCCACAAGACTACAGCCTATGCACCCTTGAAGGAGAAAACGGCTGTATTTGCCTTGTGTTCTCAGGTGTTTGAACAAAGATCTCTTAGAGATCATACAGTCCAATGCATCAGCAATGCAGACTGCATGATGATGGAGAAATTCGGGATTGTATGTTTTGAATATTTTATGAGCTAGATTGTATAGTTCAATATACGCCTGTGTTTAAAATGGAAATATTTCCTGGATTTACTTTATTCTGAATTTTAAAAAAAAACTTTCGGATATTTTTTAACTTATATTTGTGATGATTCATGTAAAGGATGCATATGAAGAGTGTTACCTTTCCGTGTTCTGATTTCAACTTATACTGAATGTCAGTACGAAATGATTTCGGATTCAGGATTACCTATATGGAAGCCTACATTTGCTTCCTAACTACAGTACTCCAAACACTTACCTCCGTGTGAATTTCAATATACTCTTTGTGAACATCTCCTATTTTATTTTGCCCACAATTTGTTTTAAATGAATGAGTCAAAGTTGTGGATCCCTCGGAGATCTACTATGCCCAGTAGATCTTACTACTCCCTGTTTAGTTGTACCCAACCAGAAGAGGAGTACTCCGAGACACCCCATATACTGGGTAAGATAACATATCACCTGTACAGGTGGGCTTTATCAGGTGTTAGTCAGGAGTTAATACTATTTGCATCTTGTCTTAACTTTGCCCTTAGATTGTCAGGTGCATTGGCTAAGTACTTTATTTAGGGGTAATTTCTTAATGATAGACATGCTAAATGACGAGTTAAGTGGTCTTAATGCAGATAAACTCTTCGTCACATAGAGCTGTCTAGAGTATTTAGAGTGTATTCAAGTTTTGTAAACCAGCGATAAATTTGATGAAAATGACTCGATGGTGTGTATTAGTTTTCTATTTAAATTAGTTTCGAATTTGGGTTTTGTTTAGTTTAGTTTATTTTATCAAAAGTCTGGCTGGTGATATGAAAGTTTCCCATGACCTTCCCTGCATGTGATAATTGCTTGTAAGTTGAATTGCGGTTAGGGTGGGAATCATATACTCCTATTCGACTATACAATGTAGCTTATGTCTTGCTTACATGTATGTGATTAGAAGGCAGCTCTACACATGTTTTATCTTTAATGTTTGAGCTTTAACGAGGACAATTTTTATAATAACTTTATACGACATACTCATTTTTCACAAACCAATGAATCTAGCATCCAATTTGTTAGCTTTGACTTTTAGATTCTGACTTGGGTGGGTTTATCAGTAGAGCGTAAGTAGCAAATATAACACACTGATAGGAGTAACATAAAATGTACACAAGCAATATGTTGCTTCAGTAAAACTCTTCCTCTCTCCCCCTGATAAGAAAACATCATCATTTGTGGGTTAATAATAAAAAACAAATCACATCAAATGTGTAAAATCACCATGGCAATGCTGCAGTTATTGCCACATTAAAATGTTAGTTCCATAACAAACAAAAAATTAATTAACTTCATTAATTGAAAACAACAGCTCTGTTGTTTGCTGCAGCAAAAATCTGAATTATAAGATTAGCATTCCAGTTACAATAGTGGTGTTATTGGTAGTGCATTTGCAAATGAATGGGGAATTGAACTGCAACAGTTACATGTGCACTGTGTCAGCTGTAAGTTATGTAGTATATATATTTTGTTGTTGCACCCAAATCCATTTGCCTATATGTAGTATTTTCATACATATTGATCTTGTATAGATTACCAGCCTTAATAACTGAAATAACCTTGAATATGTGTCTCTGAGTGAGTGAGTGAGTCTTAACGTCTCTTTAATTTAGTAATCGGTCAAATAAATTTTTTCCAGTTACGATTTAAGGTTTGGACCTTATTGTGCATCTGTAGAAGGTAGTATTTTGATATATATTGATCTTGTTATGTATAGATTATCAGCCTTAACTGAATAACCTGGAATAGGTGTCTCTGAGTGAGTGAGCGAGTGAGACTTAACAGCCATTTAATTAAGTAATTGGTCAAATAAATTGTTCCCAGTTCTGATTAAAGGTTTGGCTCTGATTTTGCATCTTTAGAATGTAATATTTTGATATATATTGATTACCAGCCTTAATAACTGAAATAACTTTGAATATGTGTCTCTGAGTGAGTGAGACTTAACGTGACTTTAATTAAGTAATCGGTCAAATAAATTTTTACCAGTTACGATTTATATATAAGTCAATATGTATAGATTAGCAGTATTAATAACTGAAATAACCTTGAATAGGTGTCTCTGAGTGAGAGATTATTTAACCATCACTTTCAACATTGACGAAGACGAAGACACCGGTACAGGTGTCGAAAGCTTGTGTTGTTCAAAACAACTTACTACCTGGTGATGTCTTAATTTTTCATCATTAGTATGGAACCCACGTTTAAAGAGAGTTTCAAACATTTCTTAGGGGGCCTCCGTGGCTCAGTAGGTAGAGCGTTGGACGCTCAATCCGAGCAGTCTTCCACCAATGGGTCACGGGTTCGAATCCCACTCAGTCAAAAAAAAATGGGAAATTTTTCTCACTGGGTTTTCACTTGAACGACCTATGTGGAATGGTTGCCAGTAACCAACAGAAGGTCGTCGGTTTCCTCCGGTTTCCTCCCACAATAAAACTGCCAACGGCGCCATATAAGACAAGTGAAATAATCTTGAGCGTAGTGTAAAACACCAAACAATCAATCAATCAAACATTTCTTATTATTTCAGTCATAACGACCTTGAATAGTTATATTTGTGTATTTTGTCCAGTGTTTCACTACTGAATCCATCAGTATCATCTCTGCCTTACATATATTGATTTTATCACTAAGTTCTCGTGCCAAAATCCTTTTGCTAAAAATAACCATGGATTCTGTTTCCAATCGATGTTCTTATCTTAGCAAACTGTCGATCTGATACGTTATAAAGCAGATAATTTGGGCGTGGGTAGACCACCTTTATCTGATTGGTTCTATACATTGGCATGACATGTGTATACGAGGTTAATTTTTAGAAAACCATGTCAAAAAGGCCATTGTTGTTTAAACATCCCTCTGCCATGGCCCAGTTTGACTTTACTTTTATAAAATAAACATATTTGTAGAAGTACTAATTTACCTTTTATACGTAAGAACTTATATGTATAACATAGCCAATGAATTAAAAAGTCCCGAATTAGTCAGTGAGCTTCCTGTAGTCCCATATACGAACCCATCAGAGTTCTGGTGACTACAGTTGCAAAAGCTGTGAAAACGTTAATATTTTTGAACTTTGAATAAAATATTAGAAATTACATGTATTGCCTAATTTATCTTTTCAGTCGTACTAATGTGGTGTAAAATGAAAGACTATTCTTTCCTGTTTTTTTTCTTTCAAAAACTTTTGCTCGTACTGCTTTAAAGACAGTCAGACTGTATGAATTTCCTCATATTAAAGTCATCAGTGACGTAGTTTTTTGAGGAACTTCAAATCCTTTTATTCTCTGGACAGTCAGAATAATTGAGAATTTGTGCAGCTCTCCTTATACTGTTAAAGCGACAGGAGCTACCAAAATGTTGTTAAAACAGAATTTGAAATAGACTTTTTCTTCAGACCGATGATTCAGAAGCTTTATAGCGCTACTAGTCTGCGGAATGTACGTTAAAGTAGTGTTTTGAACAAGTTCGGCTTAGAATGAATGAACGAACGTTGGGCCCAGTTGTTTAAGTTTTATTTACTTTTCGGACAATTTCTGCTCGTACAGCATCCAGACTTTCACTCATTCCAACGCCAATCAATAAGTTTTTTGATGAGTTTCAAAGCCTCTTATAATGTTGTTAGAATCAGAATTCATGAAAAAGTTTGAATTTTGTCAGCTCCTATCACCTTAAAAATCACTATATATATTTGTCCAGCTCATTTTACAGTTTCCACAAAGTGATGTAGTGTTGAGTTTTTTTAGTTGAAAACATAAGATTTTCAAGATCTGTTAGCTTTAAAGTATTAACAAAAGCATTTGAGTTTTTGGCTTTGAGCCAAGCTGGTATGGACAATTGCTGTGAGAAGATTACTTTCTTTGAATATGACATTGGTATTGGACTAGGAAATTGGATTTTTATGATTGATTGGACCAAATCGACTGTCCGAGAAAACAATTACAAAGACAATTTTTAAAAGTCATAAATGTCTGGATTTGTCTTCAGATTATCTAACAACTTTTTTTCCTTTTGTTCTTTAATGAAAACTTACTTAGCGATGATGCCTTAATTATTCATGTAAAATTGAACCTACGTTTAAAGAGAGTTTCAAGTTTTAAACTTGTCATTTTTCTAATTTCAGATATCCGACAACAGTTGAACGAACAATTAAAATGTCTGGACTACAAGTTAGAAACCCAGTGTGCCATGGTGGGCGAGATACAAGAATTCTTCAAACGGAGATCGGAACTAGAACTGGAATACTCCAAAAACCTGGACAAACTCGTCAAAAACACAATGATGAGACACAAGGCAGAAAAAATAAGGTAACTTTCCAAGAGAAAAATACTAGAGTTGAATATTATACTTTATGCCTCATTTTATTTTAACCAAGAAATTATGATACAAATTTCTCGACTTGTGAAAGATTCGCCGTCCATGAAAGTTTCTCGAAAAAAAAAAAAAAAAATTTGTATCCTACAAAGTACTTTTCCTTATTTGGTTTGAATAGATTTTGAGTTATCCAGTGTAAGTGTTACACTTTATAAAGGCACGGGTATAGGTGTCGAAAGCTCATGTTGTTAAAAAACAACTTACTAAGTGGTAATACCTTAATCATTTCTCATTAGTATGGAACCCAAATTTAAAGAGAGTTTCAAAAGTTTCTTATAGATTTTATTTTGTGAGCTTCAGTTGACTCTTTTTACTTAGTCTCCATAAATACACCTTTATGACCAATGTTGTGACTCATAACATACCAGGGACAAAAATCCAAGAAGCAAATATAAATCTTGATAAAATTGTTAAACTTTTATACAGATTTGATTTTTGTGTTTATGTTTTCCAAATCTTGAAATATCTTCTTGTCTAAAATAACCATGGAGACAAGTTTCTAATATTGTTTTCCAAATCTTGAAATATCTTCTTGTCTAAAATAACCATGGAGACAAGTTTCTAATATTGTTTTCCAAATCATGGAAATCTTGTTGTTTTTTTCAACCTCTTTTTGTTGTTTTTGTTCAATATTATATAATTTAATTTCCAGTGTGTTTACGACGAATACTGCAATTTGATTGGCTAATCTGCTTTCGTTCATAACCCGATGAACGAACCAGCTCCGGACTACTTTTGACAATGACATACGTGACGCACTGACGAAACAACAATTAGCCCTACTGATATTTATTGAAACGGAGAATGCAATTAATTTGAAAATATGTTGAATAAATACCTGCTCATTTATTTTTCATTCCGATAAGATTTCAAAGAAATGAAGAAGAACTTATTATGTTGGCATACGAAAATATTTGCACTCTTGTCAGCACAACTGCATTGACAGGCTCAACGCTATGACGCGAGATGACGTCATCACCTACAATCGTCTTTGCCTGTGATTGTGACGTCACTTGGTAGACAGCTTTGTCATTACGTGTAGCTTTGCGCGCGTTTGTTTGTTTTGATTCCTGAAAATGCAATATATCACTTATTTCGGATATTTTGTATTGGTTACGAAGTATATGGGGATAGTAATTAAATTATAAGGATTGACTTCAATGTTTCTTCGGTTCATCGAGTTATGAACGAACTGGCCTCTGTGCAAACTTTTCATAAACCGCTTCGCGGATTTATTTAGTTTGCACAGAGGCAAGTTCGTTCATAACTCGATGAACCGAAGAAACATTGAAGTCAATCCTTATATATTAAACATTTCTTAATATAAATCCTACTTTTTTTTCAACCTGTATATACATGTACGTAGCTTGAACTCAAATATGTATTTATGTTGTTCAAATTTGATCGTTCATTGTATAAAGTGTGTTTACCAGTGTAGCCTAAACTTTTTACCCTCAGTGAAATGGCAAAAAAAGGCTGTTGAAGTTTCATTCTGACACGTTGGTTTGTTTTTCTAGCTACCCCCTATATCCACAGACTGACCACAGGCTATTGTGGTCAAGGCTCTGTGTTAAAACCATTTGTCCGCACACAGATGATATTCATTTGTGACTAGGGTACAGAAATATGGGGCACCTGTGTTGGCCTTCTACACAAAAAACCCATGCTCCAGTCTGGCCTTCAATTAACAATGGCAGAGGCCTTAACACAATTTCCCATTTTCTTGACTTGGAAACATCCCACTTAGCATTAAGTTGCATGAAACATTTTGCAATGTCATGTACTTTTTATTTTTCTAAAAATATTAGACCAATCGTTGTAATGTTTTACATGTACCTGGGTTTGTATTTGAGAAAAAATGTAAGAACATTTGTAATATGTTATTACACAATCAATGCTTCTGTTATATGAAATTACAAATTCTCTGTCCGTATGTCTTGAAAATTAAGCGTTCCTGCATCGGTGAGACAACCACAATTTTTGGAAGGGCCACAAGATTTCCACTGTGTTCTTATCGCGGAATACATAGGATAGAGCAACCTTAAGAACACTTTCTTCTCCCACTTTCAGCGTTTTAGAAACTGTACTAAATATAGTTTGCTTTTCCATTTAGGGTAATTCCTGGGTAACTGACATCAAAAAAATTAAAACAACATCACTATGCTTGAAATGATAAATTTCGGTTGGAGAGTTCATAGTATTTAATTGTAAAGTGGTTGTTCAGTTTTAATGGATATAATTTGGTTCCTCAATAGAATATGTAGACTGTAGGAGCAGACACAAAAGATTAATATCACCCGATTTCAATCATCGTATAGCTAGATCACTCTGAATATATTTACCCAATGCAAAATCTGTTTTGGGTTTTATTATATTATACACGTAGTTGATTGATTGATCAATTGATGTTTTACGTCGCACTCAAGATTATTTCACTTGTAAGGTTTTGTGGGAGAGGAAACAAGGATCATAATCATTGCCCGGAGGAAACCCCCGTTTATTATAGTACAATATTATATTATGAATATAACAACACAGACAATTTCTTTTTGCAATAAAGGTACGTTCACACTATACCCCGAATTCGGTTCGGGGTCCGAAACGATTTCCGTACTAAAATGGCTTCAATGTTTATCAGTACATTTGTTCACACTAGCTTGATCCGAATTCGCTACGGACACCGGATTCGGAAAGCAAGAATATAAATGGCTCACAGAGCCATTCTTATTCGGTCCGGGATCAAAATCGTCCACGATTTTCCTCTTTGGCCAATCAGAATCGACCTGTGAAAAACATGGCAATCAAAAATACAGTGTGGTTTGGAGATTAAACTATCGAGCGGTTTCGTGTAGAGATGGAGTTAAATACATTTTCGCATGATTTCTGAAGGATTATGACAACAGTTGTCTCTTTTCCTCAAAACTTCAAGCAAACGAATCTCATCTTCCAAACCGCTCTCAACTGTTGTTGAGTTGTGTTGTTGTTGCATCATGAACTGACTTGATAGAATCGGCCGATTATTCGTTACAGTGTGAACACAACACACCGAATAAGCTGACCTGTCCGAAATCCGGTTCGTACCTTGATCCGAATTCGCTGTATAGTGTGAACGTACCTTAAATCAGGTAACTGATGCAACAGGCAAACCATTTTGTTCAGGTCACGTTTATTAATCAAATAACTTAAGTTGAAAATAGCCATTTCTCAGCCAAAAATATTTCTTCACCAATTCCTTGATATAATATGATCAATTGAACAATTTCTAATAAATTCAAACCGTATAAAATAATGCTTATGAAATATAGATATTAACCCCTGAGGTAACATTTTTGCGATATTGCCCTTTACTTGATGTCAGTGAAAAAAAAAGGTTTTGTCTACCATAAGTTGTCTGACTCAAACTGATTCTGAAAAAAATACAAATGTCAAACATATTTTCTTTCCCATTTTCCAGACGTGAACATTGGCAACAGTTTTCAACATACACTTGTTGGCAGAACCTTTTGGCAATCACAAAGAAACAAAGTCATGACCACGCGGTTCTCAGTGAGATCTGCAGTAACCAGATGGTGCAGAGATTGTCAGACATAATGGATAACTCACAAAGGATTGTCAAAAAGGTATGTTTTATAGGCCTTATTTTTTTCAAACAGTTGCCGGGAATGTTCCACCATTCTCATAAAAATTAACCTTTGTATCTGATTTTTCCATTAAGTCAGCAAAACTTTGCATAACAAATGAAATGAAAATAAGGCCTAGTTTTACCTAGTTTGATTTTGGAGCAAGAAAATGCATCATATCAATGTTCTTATTTTCCTGGAAATTCTCCCTCCAGCATTTTCCTGGAAATTCTCCCTCAAGCATTTTCCTGGAAATTCTCCCTCAAGCATTTTCCTGGAAATTCGCCCTTAAGCATTTTTCTGGAAATTCTCCCTCCAGTATTTTCCTGGAAATTCTCCCTCCAGCATTTTCCTGGAAGTTCTCCCTCCAGCATTTTCCTGGAAGTTCTCCCTCCAGCATTTTCCTGGAAGTTCTCCCTCAAGCATTTTCCTGGAAGTTCTCCCTCCAGCATTTTCCTGGAAGTTCTCCCTCAAGCATTTTCCTGGAAGTTCTCCCTCAAGCATTTTCCTCGAAATTCTCCCTCCAGCATGTTCCTGGAAATTCTCCCTCCAGCATTTTTCTGGAAATTTTTCCTCCAACATTTTCCTCCAACATTTTCCTCCAACATTTTCCTCCAACATTTTCCTCCAACATTTTCCTGGAAATTCTCCCTCCAACATTTTCGTGGAAATTCTCCCTCCAGCATTTTCGTGGAAATTCTCCCTCCAGCATTTTCCTGGACATTTTTCCTCCAGCATTTTTCTGGACATTTTTCCTCCAGCATTTTCCTGGACATTTTTCCTCCAGCATTTTCCTGGACATTTTTCCTCCAGCATTTTCCTGGACATTTTTCCTCCAGCATTTTCCTGGACATTTTTCCTCCAGCATTTTCCTGGACATTTTTCCTCCAGCATTTTCCTGGACATTTTTCCTCCAGCATTTTCCTGGACATTTTTCCTCCAGCATTTTCCTGGAAATTATTTGTCCAGCATTTTCTTAGAAATTTCTGGCATTTTCGGTCCAGCATTTTCATGGAAATTTCTGGCATTTTCCTGGAAATTTTCCGTCCAGCATTTTCATGGAAATATTTCCTCTAGCATTTTCCTGGAAATTTTTCCTCCAGCAGTTTCCTGGAAATTTTTCCTCCAGCAGTTTCCTGGAAATTTTTCCTCCAGCAGTTTCCTGGAAATTTTTCCTCCAGCAGTTTCCTGGAAATTTTTCCTCCAGCAGTTTCCTGGAAATTTTTCCTCCAGCAGTTTCCTGGAAATTTTTCCTCCAGCAGTTTCCTGGAAATTTTTCCTCCAGCAGTTTCCTGGAAATTTTTCCTCCAGCAGTTTCCTGGAAATTCTTCCTCCAGCAGTTTCCTGGAAATTCTTCCTCCAGCATACCCTATGTGGAATTGTAAGGTACATGTACCCGCCTACGGTTGAGGGCTTTATTATGGCAAAGAGCCCAGTTTGCTACCCCACTTAACCTGACAACACTGCTATATACACTAAAGCTCATGTCACAGGGAAAATCTTCTTGACTAAAATAACCATGGAGACTTGAGCGCGGCGTAAAACACCAAAACAATCAATCACCACATCTAATATAATACTAAAATTAATGTTATAGAAGATTATTGAATATTCTGCAGAATATTGAAAAGTAACAATATTGCAATCTCCTACATCAGCAAAATCTCATCAATACTATTAACATTATTCCTTTTGAAAAAAAAACAAAACAAAAAAAAAACCCAACCATTATTACACAGCCAAGCGTTTCAATATTGGAAAGAACCAGTATTGGTGAACGAATTACAGTGGAAATAAAGGTCACTGTGACATTGCAAGATGAGTGGGTGCCAGAGAACAATGGCCATAGTCTGGATTGTTCCAAAAGCCATTAACCGAGATTTGCGATTCTCACATGATTTATTGACCAATCAAAGCTGAAAGAATTCATCCTGTTTATATCGGTTACTGTCTCATTTAGGTGGGACATTCCACAGGCTTTTGTTTAACAGTTATAATGGGAATTGTCTCTTTGGGAATGACATCATAACGTACACTCTAGAGATCTTTCATGCTTTGGATGGAAGGGTTATTTTATTGCCAATATCTTTGTATTCCCTAAAGTGACATGATCTGCCGTAATAAGAATATTTTCATAAATTTTGAATGCCAGCACACGCAGGGTTTAAAGTCCATGGAAAAACTGCAGGATTCTCGTTGGAATCTTGGGCAAACTGACATAATATTTGAAAACTGAACAAAATTTAAAAGTGTATGGACGGATTTTAATTCATTTTAGTCCTCAGTTCTAAACACTACCCTGTTGTACATTCTCGAGACTGGTAACATTACAACATTTGTGATGTGGTTTTCCAATTTCTGTTGGATTTCTTGAGAAAAACAGCCGAAAATTTTAAACATTTTGTATAAATAAAATAAAGAGCTTGTTATTCATTATATAACTCTCGAGACCTCAGTAGGCAGTAAAAGTCTCTCACATTGACACTGTCTTTCCATCAATGAATCATCGGTTTGAATCCCATTCAGTCGAAAGAATAAAAAAATGTCTGAGTTGCGTTTTTTTTTTGATTGCCCTATGATGAAGGGTTGCCAGGTACTCCCAAACGTCAAGGGTTAGGTCTGGGGCATAAAACATCAACCAATCATTATGCAATTTGACAAGCACAATACGTTGAATCTAAACCTTGAAAATAAATTCACCTTCTCTATTTAAACTTGAACATGATTTTATCATACTTTGTAAACCATACATGTACCTTGAGGACAGTTGATCTGGGAACCTGGCTTTAAGTTGGAAATTACCATCATGTACAGATTCTAGTTTTCTACAACCATTTACATATAGAGGAGACCATGCAAGTTAAATAATTTGGAGTTACTGACCGCGAATACCAATCTATCAAATCCTTACATGTAGTATGACAAGGAAGTCCTAGTTGGTTTCAGCAACTCTATCCTGTCATTTCAACAAGGCTATACCTACTGTAGGTAGAAATCTTAGCTTTTAAAAGAAGGAAGGGAGAGGGGACAGGGGCTGTAAATTTATGATTATTCAAATTAGCTAAGATATTTGGTTTAAAAACACACTTATTTTGTTTACCAATGAAATATTCTTCAAAGATTAAAGGCCAAAAAAAAACTGTATGATAAACTTAAGCTTGGTTAGCAAAGCAGCTTACATAAGATTCATGTTTTTGTACTGCCTCAGAAGACAGCACCTAAAACTTCTTCCACAGTCCCCTTCTTTATTGATTTTTACTTTGTCGCCATAGCAACTAGAACCTGACCAATCAATTGGAGTCTAATTTAGGAGCTCCACTTGTGCTTGTTGTCTGCCATTGATACCATAAGAATTTCTTAACCACTGTCCAAGGTCTCACTGTGTACGGCCATTAGTCTACTTGGATTTCACTATTGATGGAATCGCTGAAACAATTCTCCTATTCTGAATATAACTAAATGTCTTGTTTTTTTTTCTCAAATTGAAATCTCTTGTTTGAACGTAAACATTTTCCCAGGATACAAAACAAACCATTTATACAGCTGTACTTAAGTGGGGTGTGAGTTGCCAAATATTGCGAACAGTTATTGAAACAGAATTAGTTAAGCGTTAATTATTTTATGAAGAAGTACAACATAAAAGCTTTCCGCTGATAGCAATCTTGGAGATGATCATTATTTAAGATAGTTTTTATAAACAACAATAATCGTCACTTTGGCCAACCTGCTCTGTTAGCGTAGTATTAACTATTATTATGATGTCTAAATTATGTTTGACGTGTTAAGAAAATAATTTAAACAAATAAATTATGTCGTTTTGTTGAAATATGTGGGATTACATGTAACTATGGTTGTCCAGTGACAGGGAACGATGGAAATTTCCTCTGAAAACATACCGAGGCATTGTGTACATATAGCTAGGGCAATCTTGGTTAGACTGTATGCAATTGGTCATTTACAAAGTAAAATTTGTCCAAATAAGACTACAATAGCCAGTCAAAGAATCTTTGATAGGTCAAACTGAAGAATTTCTTTGCCAAATAGGCCTGTTTTGGTAGTTATGATTTGATTCTCAGGTCAATAAAATATCTATATTATTATATATTATTTTTACAATTTTAGTGTCGAGAGGTAGGTGCAGAAAGCCACGATGACATCATGCAAGTTTTAACCAGTTTACAAAGTGTAAGTTTGATTCCTTATTTCTCTTAACTATTTTGTATAGTTTGATAATGTAGACTAAAGTCAAAACCAAAATGAAAGTCATTTGAGTTTAATCTGGTCGGAATTAACTTTGCTTCGTGACCGTCCAAACTTTGTAACCTCTATGTTAGATTACTCTCAGTCCAGGAGCCTGTTTCACAAAGCGGTGTAGCGTAAGTTTTTACGTAAATGCCTTAGCAACCCATACTGTAGAGATATGTTAGTATGAAAGGTTCACAAAAAATACATGTACACCGCTTTGTGAAACAGGCCCCAGGTATGCACATATAGTTTATAATTGGGAATTTATCTACTGCTTTTTTTTAATCCCTCTAACTAAATCCCTCACATGTATTTCTTAGAAAGTCATTAAAATAGGTTGAGCGCTTGTTAAGGCCTGTTCTCACTGCGCGATTTGTTGTACCAACTTGTAGGATGGGATTAAAATGGATGCATTTGATTGGTTGATAAATCATATTGACCAATTAAAAGCATCCATTTTAATCACATCCTACTAGTCAGTACGGCAAATCGCATTAAGAACGGACATTAAGACAACAAACGTGATTCAGATCATTCTAGGTACATGTGGAAATGCTGATCGTTTGTTGATGTTCAAAATCAACCTTAAAAAAAGAGAACGCAATAGAATGATGTCGACACTTTTGAAATTTGGCATAAATAAAATGTTTTTAATGACTGAAAAGGAAATATATATATAAAACAACAGTTGTTTTCTTAATGGAAACAGTTTTTTATTTTGCTGTATTTTTGCTTTTAAGTTTTTCATTAAACTTGTACCCAATTTAAATTTCTCCAGGCTATGAGGACTTATCATATATACCAGGGTGAAAGTAAACAGGCAGAATTAAAACTACAAAATGTGAAGGGCCAAAAAATGAAGATTGAACAACAGATGGCCGGTAAAGGGGGAACTATGAAGAAAATCAAAACATTGGAAAGACAAATTGAAAAGGTAAGAAAATAATCAACAAATGTCTAGAAATGTAGATTTTATATTAACGAGTGACATTGAAATGTTTACCTCTCAAATTATCTACAATATGCCTACATTTTAAAATGTTTAGAAATTTTGCAGCTATGTCTCTGAGAAACTACTCCCCTGTAAACTTGGCTAAAGAAGTGAAATAATCTTGAGTGTGACGAAAAAACATCAATTTAATCCCTCAACTGAGAAACTGTACGAGATTTGTTTTCCAACCATTCCAATTTTTGATCTAGAAATAATTACAATTTTCTGTTTGTGTTCTTATTCATCGATCTCATGTAAATGCATAATTCTTGTCCATGTACCAGGGAAAGGTTTCCCTGGGACACAGCCCTGGTTCCTCCCTCACTTATGGTGCCAAATAAATGAAATAATCTGGAGTGGGGTGTGAAACAAAACGCCAGTTATTCTTTTTTAGCGTGATGCCAAATTTTCAAGCCATCATGAACCGTAATTACTTGAATCACATTATTAATGTACTGACAAATGCTCCAATAAAGATGACCGTTCTGGAGCTTCTCATTTCTCAAATTATATCCGATCTACACACATATTGGAAAGCATTTTTGTTAAAACGACTTACAACTTGAATATTAAATTGAAGAATAAAATGTCGGATCTTATCATTTCAGAAACAAGCCAAATACAGTGAGAACAAATTGAAAGCTCTGAAGGCGAGGAATGATTACTTATTAAGTATAGAGGCGGCTAATGCAGCTATTAACAAATACTTCTCTGATGATCTCTCAGACCTTATGGATGTAAGTTTCATAACAGAATAACCCCAAAATTTAATGACTAGAAAAATTATTGGAGGTTTTGTAGAGACCGATTTGCAACAAGCCCTTTTATCAAGACATGCCTTTAATTTTCAGTACAGAAAGTTTTATGTCAACCATTTTTTAGTAAACATGAGTTCCATACTAATGAGAGGGGGCCTCAGTGGTTCAGTTGGTAGAGCGTTGGACGCTCAATCCGAACAGCCTTCCACCAATGGGTCGCGGGTTCGAATCCCACTCAGTCCAGAAATTGGAAAATTTTCTGACTGGGTTTTCATTAGAACGACCTATGTGTGATGGTTGCCAGTTACATTGTACTAGCGGAAGGCTGTGGTTTCCTTCGGGCATAGAGCCCGGTTTCCTCCCACAATAAAACTGGCAACGCCGTCATATAAGTGAAATAATCTTGAGTGCAGCGTAAAACACCAAACAATCAATCTAGGTTTATTGGGTCCCTCTGTTTAGCTCTGTTCATTTCCATGCATGAAATTTGATGTTCATTACCCAAAAAGTGGTAATAGACTCGGCACTAATGTTTGTAATAATTTTATTTTCAGTGTATGGATTTTGGCTATCACAATTCAGTTGGGAGAGCAATGTTGATGTATCTATCAGTACATGAAGAATTTAAAAACTCTCATCAAATGTCCATGGATTTGCTCAATAAATGTATTACAGACTTGGACTCGAGGGCGGATAAACAAAAATTCATGGAAATTAACAATGCTGTGTTTATGTTACCAAGAAAATTTGAATTCCAAGCTAGCAGAGGTGATGAGGTACGTTGAAGAAATGGGTTTCAAGTTCTGTTACTTTCTGTTAGATGCAATATAGGCAGAATCGATGGATGTCAAGAAAACGTTACTTTTCAAATATAAGAAGAGTTATAGCTCTAGAACGAACCTGAACATTGAGGCTTTCGTCCAGTTATTAGTCCAGTTGTTCTTTAGTATCCTTAGTTAAATGTGGAAGTTGTCGAGCCTGATGACGTCACATAGATTTAAGCAAAGCTTTCTGGGTAAAATGTACCTCAGTTCGCCATTTTGTTTATTGGTACTTAGCAAGATGTCACTTTTTTGGAAAACATTGTTGACATAACCTGTTTTTATCCACACATTTTTCAGGTAACTTTATGTGTTTTACGTCTTGTTCTCGATACAGTATTCTTTCCAGAGGAAACCCCTGACCTTTGCCAAATACCTGGCAACTCTTCCACATACATAGACCATTGAAAAATCCATTCATACATATATAAATTTTTATTTGGTCAAAATTGTGAGCGTGGCAGAAAGCGAATCAATCTATCCTTAGCTCATGCTATATTGTATTATATTATATCAATCAATAAGTTAGTGAATGTGTTAATTTCTCACGAGGAAACATTCTGTGAATAATATTTCTTTCTCGTGTCTCACAGATGAAACAGATATGTGCTCAGAAATCTGTACAAGACCAATTAATACAAGAATACAACTCTATTGGGGAGAGACAATTACAGCTCAAGTTGGAAAATGATGAGGTTGGTTTTCTTCCTAACATTAACTTATTTGTTAATAAAGGGCTGAGGGCAGTTTTACAGAGCCGTCACTGGGTGCAATCAATCACATACGTTATCACTATGGTATCCTTTAGCAATAGTACGCGACTGCTTTGTGAAACGCGTTTTACAAACCTGGATATCCCTTCCAAATGTCCTGCCAACTCACTTGTCCAAATGGATTTATTTTTAAATGTATCAGCATTTTCAACATTGGGGAGATAGGCTAATTTGGATATATACGGGCAACCGGACACCCTAAATGAAATTTCTGGCCACCCCTGTGTTGCCACTAACAGTGAGGACAGCCCACGGAGGTGTAGAAAACCCCAGGAATGGAGACAATCTAACTTGAACAATACCCTTTCAATGGCATTTAGAAGTTACAATAAGGTGAAGAATTACTTATGGACAACAACTTCTTGGTTTATTGGGTGCCGACGTTTTGATGTAGTTCTTACATCGTTTTGAAAGTCAAGTAATTCCATAAGTAATTTTTCACCTTATTGAACAATACCCACCAAGGTAACTCAGAATGACTGCATTTCACCCACAACCTGTATTTCAGTAAAATGATAATCATTTGTGCCCCCACAAACGTTTATCAATGTCGTCATGTGTCTGGCTTGTCTATTGCATCATACCAGAGCCTCTATTTTTAGAAAAAAGTTTATTTTTAGCAAAATGGGGAGGTATATTAACTCCATCATTTTTTCAGCCAAATGATTGGTTTACTAGATCACGCAGCTAATTGGCCTTACACTCCTACTTTACTAAAAAAATATCTTTTCTGGGTCGTTTGATATTGTATGATCAAGCCTTATTTCACAAGGGATCTTGTTTTATAAAAAGACACTTGTTTACCTGCAGTCTTTCATAATTTGTTTTCAAACGTCCAATAGATTTATATTTAGATATCTGTTTTTTTTCACCTGAATCAACCTCATAATACAGTACATGCATGTAATTTAATTTATCTGCTGCAATATCAGTGCTTACGTTAAATTAAAAAAAATATATATATTTGCATACATGTGCTTATCTCTGGTGTCCCCTGTTAACATACCTGTGTATATTTCATCTTTATTTACCTAAGATATGGAAGACGTTAGAGACAGCAGAAAAGACGTTAATGGATATGATAAATGTGCGAGACTATGAGGTGTCAAATTTCTTCCGGGAAGATAATATTCCCCCAAAATCTCCTCACGAAGCGGCCAAAAAGAGGTCGGACAAAATGGACACAGAATCTTTCTACTTATCAGTAAGTCATTTTGTAAACTTAAATATAACGGTATTATTTTTATAATTCAAATTTGACAAATATTTACTTGTATTCTGTTTTATAAATGAATAAATTATGATGAATCATGCGTCGATGAAATTCATGAGGTGGCAAAATTCACACTTTTCCATCATTTCTGATCGTCACCACAGTAAGAGGCTTTGAAGGCCATCGAAAAACCAAATGATTAGCGTTGGAATGAGGAAAATCCGTACAGTATGTGGCCTATACAAACCGGAATAGTGTTAGAAAAATAAACAAAGTATAAACAACCGTGACGACCATTCATTTATTCTAAGGCAAAGCTATTTCAAAACAATACTTTATCGTACATTCTCTACACTAAAAGCAATAAAAAGCTTCTGAATTATACGTCTTGAGAAAAATAACCGATAATTTCAACATTCTGTTTTAACATCAAAATAGCAACATTTTGGCAGCTCATATAAGGGTACATATTTTTATATTTCAAATTTGACAAATATTTGGTTGTATTCAGTTTTGTAAATGAATAAATTATGATGAATCATGCGTGGATGAAATTCATTATAGTTAAAGTCAATTTGAGCAGGGTAGAGATTATATTTTATACATGGTGTAGAATTTGTTACATTATTTTTTATTCAGACTCTTGAGATGTTGTCAAAAGATCAAATCGTAATAAAAGCAACTGACATATCAAATTAATAGTTCCTCCTTCTTTCCTGCAGAAATTCAGGGATTACACATTAAGTTGTAACCGGCTGGCAAGGTTACAGTCAAAATGCAGTGCAATAGCTAAGGCGTTGGGAGAGAGTAAAATCTCACCAACTGGGGCAAGGTAAGTAACGGTTTATTTTATATAAAGCTTCTCTTTTTGTTGGTTTTGGTCAAGTTCTCAACTCCAGACGGTTTCACTTTATTTTTGTGGCAGAGTGGTTGTCTCTCAGTCTAACACAGGCCTTTCATCGATGGGTTGAGGGTTTGAATAGAGTAGATTTTCATTTGGTTGCCCTATGGGAAAGAATTGCCAGGTACTAGTCAAAGGCCAGGGGTTTCCTTCCAGTTAAGAGCTCAGTTTCCTCCCTCAATAAACCTGGCAAAGTCACCAAATAAGTGAGCCTCCATATTTATTCTTACTAGTTTGGATGAATTTTAACCAGCCCCTGTTTTTTCTAAACTTAGATACTTTTGTTTTAATTTACTGTCTATTTTAAACTTAATAAAGCTTGAAGAAACATCTTAGAACCATTTAAAAAAATATTTTATATAAATATTTTATTAAACTCGCTAAAATTTTACGAGCCACAGGCCTCAGGGGAAACTCAAGCTATACGTTTTATGTTCACTCAGAGCTACCTTTCTTATTTTAGACCCCCATCATTGCCACCAAACAAACCAAAGAAACGGCGTATTGGGCGTGCTCCGCTGGTAGGACAGCCTAAACTGTTTGGTGGCAGTTTGGAAGAATATGTTGAGGTAGGTTTGTGTGTGTTTACATTTAGATAAATCTTTGTAAATCATTGTAATCAGTTTCACTCGGTCACCCTTTGTGGAAGGGTCATCATGTTCCTACCAAATGTCAAAAAAGTCGAGTTTGTTCCACCCATTAAACCTGGCAACGCTGTTAACATCTTATACAATTTTTGTGCCGTCGCCCACTTTTGTCATCTAAGACTTTTAAACAAATATTGTTTTGGTTACAGGCCACAGGACAGGAAATCCCCCTAATCATGAAGAGTTGTATTAGAATCATTAATCTCTATGGTAAGTCGATACTCACGGCATTTTGTATTTTTCAAAAATCTAATATGCATCTATATTCTTGTTTGGCCCTGCGTCCACACATTTAAACAAACAATTGTTTTCTTTTATAGTCAATTTTGTGAATTAATCTTGACTGTGATGAAAAAAAATTAATAAATATAAAAAACTTTCACAGTTATCACAGCTGGATATTTTTATTTACCCTATTCCTTATTGTTCTAAGCCATATTCAAAGGCTTTTTCTGTTGCTTTCATTGTTAACTTATGTTAAAATGATAACTACCGATATGCTGAATATTGTTAACATGATAATTTTTAGATCTTTTATATACAAATGATAAAACTTTTTATCACAGGTATGCATCATCAAGGAATATTCAGGGTATCCGGCGCACAGGTGGAAATCAACGATTTCAGAAATAACTTTGAAAAAGGTTTGTATGTTTAATAAGGATCAATATTTTATGAAAGCCATTAACTTATTTAAAATGGTTGGAGCTGTCATAATTTTCTTTTTACTTTTTTCCAAAATTGTGAAATTATCAGCTTTTCAGCGTCAAGAAGTAGAAATTATCAGCTTTATAGTGCAACTCTCCTCAATGTTGCATTTTTAGAATAGTCTTTTGAATTACCAGTTTTTATGTTAACAGAATCAGTTTAACTACTAAAACATGTAGAGTATTGCGGAAGAGTTGCCAGCTACTTACTGAAGGTTGGGGGTTTCCTCTGGCAATGAGCCCAGCCCCCACCCCCTCACTTAACCTGGCAATGCAGCCATATAATTGAAATAATCTTGCACGATGTAAAACAACAATCAATTAACCTTAGTACAAGTTACTTTCTCCATTAATTTTAAGAACTACTGGAAATTTTATCTTCACTCTTTCAATATATTCTCCTTTCTATCAGGAGATGATCCCTTACAAGAAATGGTGGACGCCAGTGATATCAACTCTGTAGCTGGGGTTCTCAAGTTGTATTTCAGGGAGCTCCGAGAGCCTCTCTTTCCACTCCACTTGTTTGATGAGTTGATATCATGTAGTAGTAAGTATTCATTCTCTGTTCAATGACTAATAGCTTCATTCTATCTCAACTAAGGAGCCCTACCCACTTACGGTCTGAGAGTTTCCTCCAGGTATAGAGCCCCAATAAACCTGGAAAAACTATCGTATAAGTGAAATTATTCTCAATGTGGCGTTAAAACCAATCAATCAATCAATCTGCTGTTTGTTCCCTTCACCCCATGACCTCACTAGACAATGGGTCTACTGGCTAAGATTAGTTTCAATTGATTATCAAAGCTTTTATTTTCTTCTCCAATTCTTGACTCCATTACTGCATTGCCACCGTTGTTGTTGTATCCTCAGAAATTGAAGATAACCAGGAGAGGCTGGAGAAACTAAAGGAATTAGTTAACACCTTACCAAGGCCTATAATTGTTGTTCTCAGATACCTGTTTGCCTTCCTTAACCAGTGAGTAAATCAAGGCTTTTCTACCAGAGAAACACTGGTGTATACCTGTCATAGGATTTTATTTAAAGTGGCATGAGCTGCTAATATTCTGATAATTTGTTTACAAAAGAAGCACAAGAATTTATCACCTTGTAATCTGGCATCAGTAGGGTATTCGTTTTCATTTTGTCGTAATCTTAATGTTTTACTTTTTTCCCCCTTGGTTGTAAACCTTCGCTGAGCTAAAATCCCTGCATAAACTGAGAACCAAATCATCAGTCAGGTTGAAGCTTTGACGGACCAATATTAGGGAAAATCTTTTTTTTTGTTGAGCCTGCAGTCATCAACCAAATCATCCCCTTGCCAGACAGCTCAATCCTCCCTTTCTAAATATTTTTGTAACCAAACTTCTACTTCATTGGGGCCCTCTGTGGCTCAATCGGTTAGAGGAGAAGGCCTGTGTGTCTCAATCCGACACAGGCCTTTCATCTATGAAGCGCTGGTTTGAATCCCGCTCAGACCAAATACAAATTGAAGAAGTTTGGATTGGATTTTTCACTCTATCGCCATATATGGAAGAGTTGCCAGGTACTTGTCGAAGGTCGGGGGTTTCCTACGGGCAAAGAGCCTGGCTTCCTCTCCCACAAAATCTGGCAACACCACCATATAGGGGAAATCAATCAACCACTCTACTTGAATGTATCCCAATAGCTACATGAGTAATCCCAGCCTAAGAGTTGCCTTATTTAGAAATGCCCTGACATTTCGTAATCACTGAATACAGGCTAATCCTAATACACAGCTTACTGTATCTGTCTTTATTTCCTCCCTCACAGTTTAACAGAGTACAGTGATGAGAACATGATGGATCCTTATAACCTGGCCATATGTTTTGGTCCAACACTATTGCCGATTCCACCCGACCGTGACCAGGTGACGTATCAGAACAGTGTGAATGAGGTCATCAAAACTATTATCAAACATCAGGACGAACTTTTCCCCCAAGATGGAGGCGAGACATACGAAAAGTTTATTTTAGAGACAAGGTTAGTTTGGAGCCTAGTTCGTCAAATATATTTTGAATTTTAAAATTGAATCTATCAAAATGCAAGTATATCTTTCTTTCAAAAAATAATTGTGTAATTTTGATTCATATTCACATATTCGACTAGGGTCATACATTTAAGCAACCATCCTGTTTTCCTGTGTTTTAACTCACAAGGTGAAAGAGTTGTTTATGAGTAGAAATTATACAAAGTAGAAATTATACTTGCACTTTGAAAAATGCTGTTATTTTATACATGTAAAATACATTTAGCGGGCATTTTTTTCTAGTGCTTACATACATTGAAACACCATTAGAGATTTCCATCTTGAAGTACATTGCTGCCCTTGCTAAATTGATACCTTCAACTATCTTCCCTTCCTCCTTTTCTTTTTCTTTAAAATCTGTAAATTGGCACTGATGTTTAATGAATAAATGCCATCTTTATAGATACTTAAGCCATAAATGCATTTCCCATGCAACCAGGGATGCTATAGCTCATCAGAAATCATACAACTTTTAAAAATATTCATGGAAAAGTGGGAAATTTCAGTTTTATCTTTGTTTTCTTGTTTTACCTTTGTTCATTATAAATTCATTTATGAACGCTTAAGGACACTTTGTTAATTATAAGTTGTCTCCCCTTTGTTTTAATTCTTTGTTTTTGATTTTCTTTGATGTATTACCTCCCTTAGTGAAGAGTTATTCCCCTTTTCTGTATTTTCAGGGAAGAGATAGATGAACATGATGAAGATAATAGTTCAATTCCTAGTGATGATGGTGAGTTGATAATTTTCTTCTCAATTTTCATTTCATTCTTTGGTTCAGATTGTTGCTTTGAAATAGGTGGCTGGTAGATTAATGATGTCCTATTTTGATTTTTTGTCTGGTTTGGGGACATTCTGCTTTTATTCATTAATTCAAAATTAACATTTCTTTAAAGGGAAATTTAATGGGTGTTGGGATATTTTCTTAAGTTTGGAGGCATTTCTTTACTTATTACAATGCAAACATTTTTAAAGAGTAAAATTATTGGGTGTTTGGTTATTTTATTTATGCTTATTATAAGGAGATTAATTCAAAGTTAAGACTTTTTAAGAAGAAAATTATCATGTTTTGGTTATGTTTACAAAGGGAGGGGGGGGGGGGGGGGGTGGAGTAATTTTTGTTACTAATTTAAAGCGAAGTAATTCAACATTAACATTTTTGTTATTATGTAACTTAATTCCATTCGTCTTTTATTTTGTGTCACGTATGAAATTGACCGCTTGGATAATTGAGCCACCAAACATCTACTGATTTTATCAGCCACCTATTATTTGTGAGGCTGTTTTTGTTCTCGTTACTTTTTATATGGAGTTTGCCTGCAGTGTTTTCTTGTTGAAAAAAAGCAGTAAAGCGATTGTTTGTTTTTCTTCTCTTTCCATTTCACTTTCCAAAAGCCTTGTTATCAAACAATAAGTTTAAACCTTAGCTCTAGATTTCAAGCCCATATTAATCATAGGAAATCTTTCTGAATTTCTGGGAACAGCCATGGCCTTCAACCAATCAGTTGTGGGTTTTAATCTCACTCATTCAATCATTCAGATTGGGTTTTACTAGATCGTCACGGTTACCATGCAGATATTTACTAAAGGTCAGGGACCGACCCTGGAGTTTGTCCAGGACAAACGGTCTGATTTCCTCTCTTACCATATAAGTCAACATAATGTTCAGTGTGGCAGCAATATATATATATATATACGGTAAGTATATCAAAACATTACGAAAAGCACTCTAAAATTTTAAGACTTTTCGTTGGGTGTCTTACCTCCTGCATGGAGCGACCAATAATCCTATCGAGCAATCGCTATTGTTGTTGTTTTAGACCAAACATAGCAGAAAGCAGTCTAATAATTTGTTATCTTCACATTGCTCGTCCTTGAATTAGCGGAATTCCTACTGTATATATTTGTGAACACTAAAACATACGAGCACAGGGAAAATGCCAGATCTCCTCTCCCATTAAAACTGGCAGGAAATAATCATAAGCATAAAACACCAATCAATCAATCTAAAATAGAATACAAAAGTGGAATAACCTTATGTGTTGTGAAAAGCTAAACAAAATGATCTTAGGAAGTCAACCAGAAAACTTTGTTTCTACACATCCAACTCTTCTTTTCATTTTGGTTACCTGACTTTGTTTTGATGTTGGAAGCATGGGCTCATGTTAATTTTGCATTTTAATGGTTTACGTTCTTGATGATTGACTGTTTTTCAGAATCAATGTTGGGTAAGTTTGTGATGAGTGATTAGTGACCCTTGATGGAGTTTTATGCAGCTTTTTAGCATGAACAATTTTGAGTTCCAATTTTTTGATTATGTTGCTGTTTTTCCCTTAATATTGGTTCTGTTTGATCAGTATTTGTAATTATGATATGTGATCGGATGTTATCTACTATTTTCAGTTATAGAAAATGAAATCGAAAAAAAAAAATGTTCTATAAATTCTGTACGATTTTTTAAACCAAACTGTTAATAGGTGTTTAGTAGAATTTAAAAAAAATATAGTTATAGAAAATAAAAGGCTCAAAGGGATTATTTGTGTAGAATTGTTTACATTTTACTGAAACTTCTGCTATATAGATAAATGAGATTTGATTGACTTTGGATGAAAGGCGATAGGATGATTTTCAATGAAAAATTTACAATTAACAAGCGATTAGTGCGAATTCTGTGGTACATTGCTTACTGTCTGACAGACGGTTTCGGCTTATTGTAAACATAGGTCCTATATGGGTGAACCCTATTGTAGTGAGTTGTAAAAGCTAATATTCATTTATCTGATAAACTGTAACGAACCGACATTCTTTAGTTTATTTCTACATTATGTAATCAGGACAAAAAAAAAGCGACTAAACAATCGATCAGGGGCTCGTTTCTCAAAGCAGTCGCAGCGCACATGATGCATAGTTGCCACTGGATACCATAGAGAAGAATTACGTCATGGCAACTGCGATTGATCGCACTTTGCAACGGCTTTGTGAAACGCCCCCTGGTTGTAAGCATGCAACAGTTCGCTCTCAAGCCTCTTTTAGAAACTCCAGCCTGGCTGAAACTAAAAGTAAACATATCAGCTGCAAACGAATTCAAAAATCATATTAAACTCTTCATTTAACTGTGATTATTCCAACACCTTCCCAGTATGTGTACGACAGTAAAATGTTGGAATGTTTTGGATCTTAAATTTGCCCCATAAATATGGTTCCCTTTTAACATCTTCTCTGTTTAAATTTTTTAATGTTAATTGAATTTAAAGATAATTCTTATATTGGTCAAAATATTATTAAAAGAAATTATAATTGTCAATTGAAACTTTTGACCCAACGTTAAGAAACACCTGATGTCCTGGTTGACCTTTCACCTTTGACCTCAAAGGTACAATGACATTAGATGACCTTGACCTTTCCCTCCTTAAAAATAGATGGAAAAAATGAATGACTCAAGATGCATGTATGGTAAACCGTCTTGATGGCACCCAGAGACATTTAAAGCTAACATTTAGATTTTATCAATGGAATTGGGTTATGATAAGATATTTTGGTCCATTAGTACCTTCTTTATTCCTCAACATTAGTTATTGAATGTGGCATAGAAGCCTGATGAAGCCAATCATATAATATTAAAGATTTGTACAGTAACATTTAAAACAGTTATATTCTCAATGCATTTATTAGTGAATTGTGAAACCAGATAAAATGTGCACTTTTCTAACAATGTAAAATAATGTCACGCGGATATTAAATCCAGACCACCATTTGCATCCAATTTTAGCCACCATTAATCTCCATGATTTTTTTTTTTGTAATGAAGTATTATTTATTTCACAAATGTTGCCTGTGCTATTTTTCATATTTTTTTTTTGTTACCCAGAATAACCTCCCTTTATTTTGTTATCGTAAGATTTGTCTCCCTTAGGTTATATTTCATCATAGATATCTTATATGAACTAAATTGGCTAAGTGCTATGCAATGGACAGTAGAAAACGTCACAAAAGTCTGCCATCCTGCTAGTTGACGGGCATCACATTAACACTACATTGCAGAATGTTAATCAAGACATTGGCTCTATTATATCAAATTTTAAACATTTGTCTTGATGGGCGAGGAAACTTTGTCTTGATGGGCAAAGGAAACTTGTACAGCACCAATCTCTGGACATTTATTCCATTCTCGAAAATATAGCAGAAAAGTTCACATTAGACTAGAAAAGAACTTGTTAACGAAAGTAAAAAATCAACTTTCAGGATGGGAGACTTAATTGCCAGAAGACACTTGTCACTAGATAATCTAGTTATAATATTATAAGATATCTATGTATTTCATCACCCATACCATATATATATATATATTTTCTGACTTGTGCTTTCTGTTTTAATATTTCAGCCCAGAAATCTGGCTTTATTTATTTTTGATTGTACATAGGCTACATTTAGATAGTCTTGAAATGTAGCATAAAACACCAATCAATGAAACAAACAAAACATATAATTGTAAAAAAAAAAAAAAAACAGCATTCAAAATATTATAAAGACTGCACTGTTAACTTACATGTGTACGACAGAGAGAAATTCTTTACTCTTTCTTTTTGTTGTGCCTTTCTTAAAAAAAAAATATTCTTCAAATGATGTTTCAAATTGATTCCATACAAGCTTGATATTTTAGCTAGTTATTATAATTATTATCAATCTAGATTTTCGTATCGACATTGTAAAACACTATGGAATAGGGAATATCTTCTTGGCCAAAATTGTATGTGGAAGACTTGCCACTCACCGAAGGTCCTGTTTTCCTCCGGGCAATGATCCCTGTCCCCCCCCCCCCCCCCCACTAAACCTAGCAACTCTATCATATAAGTGAAAAAATCTTGAGTGTGGGCGTAAAACATCAATCAATCAATCTTGGTCAAAATTCTTATTACCTGTCATACATGCATAGAGTATTGATTATACTTTGGTTATCAAATCTTTCTTGGATTCCTTCATCAAACTTTTGAACGAAAGAACTTATATATATTGTTTCTCCCTTTCAGAACCTGATATCATTGAGGCCACAGCTCTGTATGATTTTGAAGCTCGTACAGATAAAGAGTTGTCCTTCAAAAAGGGAGACGGTTTAATCATCTTTACCCAGATATCTAATGACTGGTGGGAAGGTTGTCACAATGGAAAAGAGGGCTATATTCCAGAAAAGTATTTCTCTTTTAAATCAAACAGGTACTCTTTGTTTAAAAATATTTTTCAGCCTTTAGTTTTATGATGTAAATATTTCACTTCAGCCAATGGATCCAGGTTTTATGCCTCCAGGTGACTGTTTCTCAACGTAACTTGGTTGTAACGGCAATGTTGAAGGTATATGTTGTCATAACAATCAAACCTTGCATTGGATTTACGTCGGGCATAAATGTATTGAGAAACAGCCCCCAGGTCAAATCTCAGTCCCTTGGACATACAATTGTTATCCAGTATCCCTCAATAAATACTGGGGCCCTTGGTGGCTCACTTGGTTGACTGATTGATTAATGTTTTACGCCTCACTCAAGATTATTATGTGGTACTGAGGGACGTACACTCCAACCCACTGGACCACCCAGCCACCCAAACGTTGACAAAGTACTGAGTGAATTTTCAATCAAACACCCCAACCCCCCACGTCTCTCTATTAATGAATTTCTTTCTCTCAATTAAAACAGGAATTTCAGACCATTAAACATGGCAATGGCCGTTCAGTATTCCTCAATTAGTTCTCATCCGTGCATCTATATCTCAGTTCATTATTGTTTTCTTCTGTTTCAGTAATGAGGATAAGCGTAGTCACAGTAGTGAGGAGGAAAAACACAGTTCAACCCATTCTCTTCCTCTTAAGGCATCGGTATCATCTTCGTCATCGGCGGAGGATTCCTCCATAGAAAAGGCTTTATCTCACCCTAACATCACCATCAAGGAGACAGACATCCTGGATTCTGATCTCTCCCCTCCCCCTTCTCCACAACTGCCCCCTCCCCCAGAGATCAGAAAACCAGAACCGGAACTGTTGGTGATTCAAGAGGAGAAGGTTCCAGAGCAGACATTGGTGGAAGAACCTCCACCAGATTCCACTCCCGATGATCTGGCATCTGATATAGACAGTGCGTTAGCTGAGGTTATGTCAGGGTTGAAATCCTTAGAGATCCAACAGAAAACGGACAAAAGAATGAGTTTGCCCGTAGTAAAGACAAAACAAACACCGAAACACACGCCGGATTTAGTGTTAGATTTACCAGAGGGTGGGTCCGACTCCCCGCCAGCTCAGGAGGGCAGTGGGCCAGATAGTCCCACAATGAGTGCTGCAGAGACTTTTGCTAAGTCTAATCAGTCTACGCTAAAGAAGGCTACATCCATGCCTAGAAGCATTGCTTCCACAGACTCTCCTACGATACAAGCTAGTATTATGAGTAAAAACCGTCTGAGTTTGTCTGAGGAGATTGATGATTCTCCTGCAGCTATTATTAAACGTAGCCAAAGTACAACAGCAAACATGCGTGCCAGAACTGCTCAAATTCTTGAACAAAAACTTGAGGCAGGACTCAAACAATCCCAGACTTCCTTACTTCAGCCTCAATCTCATCGGCCGCAGATGAGTTCTCCGCCCTCTGTTGAGAAGGCGAAGCCCCCTGTAAAGGCTAAACCGACTGTGATGAAGAAACCAGGTATACCAGTGATGGTTCCCCTACCTGGTAAATCACCAGAGCTACAGAAACGATTAGGGGCAAGCCCAGAGAGTAAGGTTGAATCCAGCCCTAAACACTGAGATCTGTATATGTTATATAAACTGACCATATTTACCAAGTCTCAACCCAAAGAAATCTCTGTAAATAGATAACATGTTTGAACAATATTCCATGGTAGTTTCTTATAAGACATCATGTGTATTCAGATTCTACCTTGGAGATTTTATTCGTGCTTGCTCATTTTTCTCTGCGACGCACCTTTCATGGTTTTAACATGAGTGGAAGATTACCTAGACAGCATATTGTGAAAATATAGAATTACGTCAAGCTTGTTTTACAATATTTACTTCTCTTAATAAGGAAGTTGTGATCTGTTTCAAAACTGATTATATAGCCTGTGTTTTGAATTTTTCTTTATAATTTGTATTTGACGATTATATGAGTGTGTGATGTGGAACAGCAGTATGTAATTCAGAATGAAGGATGTTAGGTGAAGTAGCAAAACATCCAACAACATTAACGTATCAAGATTGGGTATCAGCATTGTGTTGGTGGTGTCAAGGAAAGTGAATGGAAAACAAAATACCTGTATCAAGGTCAATTATTGTCAAAAATCATGGCAAGAATTCATCAACTTATCAGTATTGTGCCTTTTTATTTGAAAGACATGGACCAAAGATAGGAATGTTTATAAAATAGAGAATGTTTATCTGCCTTATTATCCTGGATCTTGTTTCAGATAATTCCAGTTCATGAGTTTTATTTTACTTTTATATGTAGCTGAAAATAGTAATTTGAATATCATTTAAGCAAGCTTACAAGTATTTTCCGATTATGCCCTTTTATTACCAATTCTTAGTTTTCTTTGAAAAAAAAATATGACTGGTCTTCAAATTTCCTCAGATGCTGGTAACATGTAATTGTACTTTAATATTAGATTTTTTGTCTTATCCTAGAACAGTTATATCATTCTATTTTCATCAGATTTTAATAGCCATAGTTAAACAATGCTATGTTAATTCTTTATAGAATTTTGTTCTTGAAAGCAGTTAAACTATGTTTTATTGATGTCCAATGTGTGGTGTATCTTCGGTTTTATCTAAATTTATTTTGTATTTTTATTGAACGATGTATTTGTGATCCATTATATTATCCAATACAAATACATACAGTGGTTTGCCTCTGACATATTCATTTCATTGGCACCTGAGACTGAGTGGGGTTTTCACTGGTTTGCTCCATGTACCAGACAGTGTGGGACAGTAGGCACCTACTGACTGAAGGGGTTCCCCATATACGTGAAATATCTTGAGTGTGGCGCAAAACAGTAATCAATCAATCCTTGGGCCGGTTTGCTATGTGTAGAAGTTTCACAATGATACATTTAAAGGCAAAACTATGGAGTGCCGTGTAATACTAAAAATTCTCATTGATTTCAAGTATGATTTGCTTTTCCAAATGTGACTGAGCGGAATCTATTGCCAATGTAATGGTTGCCAAAGCTGGTCGGCCATTCCCTGTGTGGTACTCTTATCACTGAAATGGTTGCCAAAGCTGGTCGGCCATTCCCTGTGTGGTACTCTTATCACTGAAATGGTTGCCAAAGCTGGTCGACCATTCCCTGTGTGGTACTCTTATCACTGAAATGGTTGCCAAAGCTGGTCGGCCATTCCCTGTGTGGTACTCTTATAACTGAAATGGTTGCCATAGCTGGTCGACCATTCCCTGTGTGGTACTCTTATCACTGAAATGGTTGCCAAAGCTGGTCGGCCATTCCCTGTGTGGTACTCTTATCACTGAAATGGTTGCCAAAGCTGGTCAGCCATTCCCTGTGTGGTACTCTTATCACTGAAATGGTTGCCAAAGCTGGTCGGCCATTCCCTGTGTGGTACTCTTATCACTGAAATGGTTGCCAAAGCTGGTCGGCCATTCCCTGTGTGGTACTCTTATCACTGAAATGGTTGCCAAAGCTGGTCGGCCATTCCCTGTGTGGTACTCTTATCACTGAAATGGTTGCCAAAGCTGGTCGGCCATCCCTGTGTGGTACTCTTATCACTGAAATGGTTGCCAAAGCTGGTCGGCCATTCCCTGTGTGGTACTCTTATCACTGAAATGGTTACCGAAGCTAGTCGACCATTCCCTGTGTGGTATTCTTATCACTGAAATGGTTGCCAAAGCTGGTCGACCATTCCCTGTGTGGTACTCTTATAACTGAAATGGTTGCCAAAGCTGGTCGACCATTCCCTGTGTGGTACTCTTATCACTGAAATGGTTGCCAAAGCTGGTCGACCATTCCCTGTGTGATACTCTTATAACTGAAATGGTTGCCAAAGCTGGTCGACCATTCCCTGTGTGGTACTCTTATAACTGAAATGGTTGCCATAGCTGGTCGACCATTCCCTGTGTGGTACTCTTATCACTGAAATGGTTGCCATAGCTGGTCGGCCATTCCCTGTGTGGTACTCTTATAACTGAAATGGTTGCCAAAGCTGGTCGACCGTTCCCTGTGTACTTTTCTTATCACTGAAATGGTTGCCAAAGAGATAGAAAAAATGGTGCCAGCAAAAGTCTGACGTTAAGTTTTTTAAATTCTACATTCTTGTAGTATGTCTGACATTTGTATTTCTATAATTCTTCCTGTAAAATGTTTTTAACTGAGACAGATTTTTTAAAATAATTACAAAGATTACTTCCCTACATCGTCTCCAGATCTGTTTTAACGTGAACAAAGTTATTGCTAGAAATCTGTTTGTTTCATTGTTTTATTTTGAAGAACAAAACTTTGTACTGTTGCACAATTTAACTTTTCTTTAATCATTTTAATGTATCTTGGTTATACTAGCTCCTCCGGTTTTTAACTGTTGTATTGTATTAGTTTGTGTGCTGTTAAGTGGATTCATAAAATGAGCTAATTATAACTGTAATAAATGTCTGATGTACATGGAGATTGAGATGTGTGTAGATTTGATCAAAGCCAGTAAAAATGATAATCGTCTATCTTATAGTTCATATTTTATTCTACTGTGGGGAAAGGAAGTGGAAGAAGCGTGCGGTACCGATGGAGAAGACCAGATTTTTTTATTTGAAACCTGAGAATCGGACTGCCAAGTGGTAAACTTATAGCAGAAGACATAACCAGTGTAATGCCAATGGCGAAAAATACCAAAAAAACATTTTCTCGCTGGAGAAAATGAGACGTTGGGTGTTCTTTTGGTCTATTTTACTAAAGGTCTGTTCTCACCGTGCGATTAGTTGTACCGACTTGTTGGACGCGATTAAAATCCTCAGACTTGCGACCATGCGAAGGTTCCTATAGCTTAAAATGGCAGGAGCTTTTTCATAAATGTTTGATTGTCATGACAATAAGAGGGGCCGGGTTTAAGGTCATGGAAAAAATGAATCATTGACGTCGTGAGGAAATTCCATGCAGCCTGTGCAAACGGGAATAGTGTCCCAAAAGTAAAAAAAACTAAATAATCTGGACAACCGTTCAATCATTCATTCTGGTACCAAGTTAGTTCAAAACACTAATTAAACGTACATTATCGAGACTTGCACCATTAAAAACCTCATAATTACAAACTAGCGTCTCTGTTGCCACATGTCAGTCGTTTAAAACAGGTTGGTTCTCTAGTTTTTGTGATACACTTTTTAATGATGGCATTGTAATTTTGTTTTATCTAAATCTTATTCCTTTTGTGGTTTGCTGGATTAAACTGTCTCATGGAATAGGATTGTATTATAGAACACATTTATGCTTATTAAAAAACCAGCCTTTCTTGCCTTTACTTCCGAACTGCTATCAAATCAATCCAATTAAATAGTAAATCGTTTTCAAAAGGAGTGTTTTCCCTAACTTATTTGTCGACGGATTCCAAGACCGATACATTCTAAGGGTCTGAAAGCATTCCATTGAGCCATTGGTTAAGTATGGACGCTTCATGTATACCTGAATTTACTCTCTCAATCAGATTTTATCTGTACAAATTTCCAAAGAACTATTTTGATAATCCAGTTCTAATTTGGATTCTGAAAAAATACTTATTGTGTTTAAATTATTCTGATTGGCGCTGAAATTTAGTTTATCTTCTCTTCTATTTGGATATTATTCAAAAGAGTCAAACTTCAAAGGATCTGATTGGCGGATTGATTAACCGGTTGTCCGTTCTGCATTCATATGTTTTTAAGCAGTTGATGTATTGCCAATGTGTAATGTACTGTTTGAGAGATACCTAAAAACACGTATATTGCTTTTTATATTATTAAAGCAAATTTCTGAAATTAAATGATACGTCTGTTTCATTCATTTTGCTTATTCTCGCCTGCAGAAATGTTCACGAAAAGGGTTTTAATTTTTCCTATTCAGCGGCACCAAACACATATTTTTACGATTTCTTACAACCCACAGTGCACTTTATAAAAGATTTCAACGAGAAAAACAAATTGTTTATCTTCAAAGCCTTCTGTTGAAGCCCAGGTAAATTTTGCGTACGCCAAAGGCCTTTCTCAGTCTTGTCTACACGCTTACCTCCCTTACATTGTGGCGATTGACTTCTATATTTCGATTGGACACCTCATTTTCCATGAGGAAAGACTAGAAAACACTTCGCTTCAGTGTTGGATGTCCAGTGCGTTTGAATGATCGTCCCTCAGTCCCACACAGACCTTCCATCAATTCTCGGTTTCGGACATCCGGGTACCTGACCAGCCGAGTAAATAAAACAGGAGTGCTTCTATGGTACTTAGGGTCACGTGGTCTTCCCTCAGCCAGTCAAAATGGAGTCGTCAGGGACTTGTTGTCACCTACGGAGCCTTGTTGCCGGGATCGTGACCTCATGCCGAAATCGAGAATGCGGCACTCGGACCAAATGAGTAAACTGATCTACAAATTACCACTCGGAATATACTTCGGCTATCTTCGCTCGCTACCGGTCGGAAGTTACGCTCTCTAGAAATACATCTTTGAAAAAGAATTGCATGCATACACATTTCCTGTGAGTCGTCAACCTAATGAAATATCAGCGGTTTAGTTTATTACAACAACTTATTGGGTCTAAATGATATACCCTTTTAAACACAATTAGAAACTTATCTCCATAGTTATTTTAGACAAGCAGATTTTCCCTGTAGTCGTGTGTTTGCGTGTTCATAAATACATACACACGAGAAGAAGAGAATGAGTTAGCGAGTTCGGATAAAGATGTACATATAGGGCACTACCAGCAGATCTTCTACATTTCATGTTTTTTTTTAAATTTGATATATATCCCCTGGACTTACATAAGTATAGGTTTGCCATTGGATTGTGACCTGAGCTTTTAGTCCAGGTAGTCTGACATCGTTCAATAACGTAACAATTTCTTCTCCCTATAGTAACAATAGGAATTCATCAGCTGCATTATCACTCCTTCCCAGACCTCGTTAACGGAGTGGACGGAAAGTGCATCATACGAAATAAATTTTACATTTGATATATTTAAGACACACAAGCACAGGGGAAATCTTCTTGTCTAAAAAAACCAAATTATGTTAAAAGTGGGTATAACTTTTAGACCTTTATACCCAATCATACGTTGTTGTATTAAACTGAAACCCTTTGGCTTTAGTTGACTTTGGTTGATCGAATTTACTGCAACACTTTGTAATGTTTTGAGAATGTTTACGCATCTTCAGGTATACAGCAAGAATATCGGTAAACTGATAATAAACCCAAAAGGATCATAGGAAAAGACCCCACCCTCAGAAATACCTCTGTTGAAGACAGGCAATGGAATTTAGCCCTGATATGATGGACTTACGTCAAAGAATAACCAAACCACCTTATCCATAATGTGTGTGTTATTAAATAAATGCAGTTCACTGTCTAACGACCATCGTCTTCATTTTTTCGATGTCGACGAGTTTAATTAAAGTATTTACGGTCCACAACGTCTTCTGATCAGCAGCTCAAGTCAATTAAGACGCGATTAGACCGATTGCTTAATGACGTCATTGGAGAGATAAAAATGGCGCATGGAAATTAATCTGCATAGAAAAGTATAGGTGTGCAATCATGTACGTATCGTTACAAATTGCTTGACAAAGCGATCATGCAAAATCCTTTCTCTCAATACCAGACTTTCTCATAGTAGATTCTCGCACTTTACGTAAGGCACGGAAGGAACGCGTTGTCACCTTAGCTCTTAAATCAGTGGCAAAGAGATTCTCTCGACCGCGATATTGGCAATATGACCTCTATTTTACAACGTGGAAATATATATTTGAGAAACGATCAAAGCTATAGAAAACTACAACTTTTAAAGGTGTTGCAATTGAAAAAAATATTGGATTTGACTGCATGGCATTCTATACAACACGGCGACTATTTAGATTTTTTTTTACTCTATTTCAAAATATAGGCTTCCTTTAATCATACCGCCAAATGTTATCAGCTGTAATCCCTGGTACCAGGTGAGTCTTTTACTGTACCATAACAATATTACCTGAAGGGATATCAAAACATTCAGCTGTAAATCCACACAATCCTTAGAATTTTGTTTTTCGTCATTGTCTGTAGTATACCGGAACAATCGAGTTGTACCGTAAAACGATCGACCAAAGTTCCTTCTCAATTTGAGCATATTTGCATTCAGTAGGAGTTAGGGCTCTGCTAGTATAAATATTGCTCTTAGACGTCACACTACATTGTGTGTAAAGATAGCTTAGTTCAAGGCATTGTCTTGATATATTGTTTTTATTGATGTAATAGCCCACAAACATCCGACAAACCTTCTATAAATTTTGACTAGAAATTCACACCACCAAGTATATGATGAATGTCAGCCACGTCAGCGTATGATGCTGCCGATCTACTTGACAGGTAAATGGAAGTTCATTCAGTTTAAGTTAAATTTGTCTTTATTCAGTTTTATATTTTTTTTTACACAGGAAGTCCGCCATATTGTTTATAAAACAAGCATTTGATGACCTTTGATCCTTTGTAACATATATATCCCCACATATTATTCTAAAACACAGTGTACAATACCAATATCGAAATGGTGAAAATCATGTTGCCTCTTATTCAAGCGAAAACGCGGAGACGAATTCTACTCATGTCTATGGCAAATACTGATTCCGAAGGATCTTGAACGGTGTCAAACAAACAACGCCGCTTATATCACTGAAAGTTTCCTTGATGTAGCGTTACGCATTGAACAGTCTATAAACCAATTCCTGATTCACAACTCTGACAAGCGGAAATTTATCCAGGAATAAGATAAGATCGATCAATCCCTTTGAATCTCAAAGTTTCATACTCGTTTGAATTCCAGTGGTTTTCTTGTTACAGTCAAGCGAAGCAGAAGATCGGGTTATCTTATCAAAATACTGACCGAAAAAAATCGTTGCAGATTCGAGTACAATGATGTAATGTGTTAGCCGGGCCCGTTCCTGTTTACTTTTAAACTATTAACCTCGGTTTCTAGTCCATACTAATGATCTTGTCGGTTGAATTAGAAATAGAAAGTTTTTGGACTTAATAGATTTAACACTTTACGATGTTACAAATTTTCATCTGTGAAACACAATTTAGAGGAGAAGACTCGTGGACTGTACGATATCAAATCCTAAACAAATTCTTTTAAGTGATTTGGATTTGGTTTTGCCCCATCTTTGGACAATATTTACCAGTGTGTAGAACCAACCTACAGTGTAAGAGGACACTTTTTAGCTTTAATTCATTGTGAACAATGTAAGTTATACTTTTCAACCTCTGACACCTTGTAAACCATAATGTAAGGGGTTATTGTATTCTTAGCTTTTACTAGCTTTGTAAATTGTTACATACCACCAATATGTTGCTTTGCTTATTTATTTGTGTAGTTGATTACTATTGCAATCAAGTAAGCAATCTCACTAGTCTGGATGTTCATTAAAACGAACATGATCATCAGTCCGATTGTCAACTAACAATATGGGTTTCGGGTTCCATTGAGATTGAAATTAAATAATAAGAATTATACTAAGATATTTCAACAAAATTACCTGTATAATATTTACCTGTACATGTGCAACTCTGTTTCGTTTTTAAATATAAATACAAATTTGTACATACAATTTGCTTGTCTTTTTGTTACTTCTCCATTTATTACTTTGTTTCGTAACATCTCCAAAAACTTGAATTGCTATTCAAACACAGTTGTGCAATATTCTATTTATTATCATGTTTTACACTCGAAATTGTTATGAAGTATAAACTTATTTACTTAAAAAAAAAAAAAAAAACGATATCCACAATCTTATGACAGTCCTTATCACCTGACTGTTAACTGTCTGATTTGAGAGCTTTTGAATAGTAATTTTCTGTGAATTTTTTCTAGTTTTTTTCTTACAAAAATAATTATAAAAAGTAATCGATCTCCATGGGTCCTTATGGATTTTGGGCCGTCCATATAGTTTGTGGTATGATAGATGCTGTTCTCAAAGTTCTCTCCTAAGTTTGCCCAGAATGGATTTACCTTTGTTGAGTATGTTTAACATGGTAATAATATTCTGTTGATAAAGTTTTCTTCGATAATACTCAATTTGACTATATGTGTATTGTTAGAGCTCGGTGTGCTTAAGAAACATAATATCGCCAACGCTTGAGCTGATCTTACGTTCTTACACGTTTGCCAGTCTATTGATTTTGTCTTTTAGACAGAGATAAACAGGGGCCTAATTCAAAAGGGAGTTTAGTAAGGTTGCTAATCTCAAAGGAGGTAGCTAAATCTCCTGTTAGTTGGCAAATGAGTTTTATGAAATACCTGCCAGGTCAAGGGGCCTCGGTTGTCCAGCGGATTAGAGTGATCATCCCTCAGTCCCAAACAGACCTTCCATTGATGCGACGAGGCTCGAATCACACTCAGACCAAATAAAAATTGAACAAGAAAACCTGAGTGAAATTTTCACTTGGTCGCCGTACGTCGAAGAGTTGTCAGGTACACGCCAAAGGTCGGGGGTTTCCTTCGGACAACGAGCCCGGTTTCCTCCCTCGCTAAGCATGATAACGCCGCCATATATGGAAAATAATCTTGAGCGCGGCGCACGACATCAGCCAGTTAATCAATCAAAACTTGCCAGGTCTAAAGTAGCGTCTAAAGAGATCATTGATGATTGCCTATGTCTTAGAACGTCATTGAAGAGTGTTTACGAAAGCTGGTATGGATAACCGTAAGGAAGAAAAGCAGAAAATCATAGATGTATACCTGTTCTTCATCGTATAACGATCTTGGTATATATAGCATCCAGTTTAAGGCCATCTTCTCTAGCCAAGTTAAAATCTTCATGTAAACCCATTCCGTGTTTTACCTTGGCGGACTACTCCACTCAAACACGTAAATCGAACAGCTCGTTTGGATTGGATGCGAGTAAAACTTGTCGCAGCTAATCAAATCCTCGGGTACTTACACTGAAAATAACGTAATGGCGGCCGTGTAGGCCTTGAACTTTTGTTTAACGAGTGCCGATTGGCTTAGACTCTGTAAGTCTAGGAAATACAGCTCTTACATTCCCACCAGGGGGCGCTGTTCGATTTACGGGTTGAAGTGGAGTCGTCCGCCAAGGTAAAACACGGAATGGGGACATGAAGATTTTAACTTGGCTTGCGAAGATGGTTTAAGGCACACTTGCCGCCGTAGCCTGTTTGACATTTGTTAAGAAAACCAATTTGCACGAGCTTACTACAGCTAAAACCACTAAAATAAACATAGCAAACATAAAGCATGTCCAATTAGGTTTAGAATGTATAAATGAGGGTGAAAAACAAACGAAGAATCGAAGCTTGATTACAACAACAGCACCGATCAGTGTTGGTTAACTTTAGTGTTGGATTACCCCCATTCAAGCGTTTTTGTCTGTGGTTTACACTCGGCAGGCTTTTATAGTCCCTTTTACTCGATCGTTAGTATGTATTTCTTAGATAAAGTTCGTAAAATTATACTGTGTCGTTAGATCGCCTACACGACTCAAACCATTACGGCACTTTTGCACACGCTCAGGTTCGAAGTTTGTTTACATTGCGGGTACCTGAAAAATCTGTTTTTCAATTTCAAATTCAAAATACTAAATGATGTCAAAACTTTCAATTTCTGGTAAAAATAGAAAGTTCCTAACTTTTTCTGTCTGGGAAAAATACAGAAAACCGTCCACTGTTTTTAATGTAAACAGTCTTCTGGATTTTCGCGGCAAGTGTGCCTTTAAATTGTTTTCTGTCGTTGGATTTTAGTGACAGGATGCAGCTTTGATTGGGTATAATTTAAAACACTCTCAGCAATTTAGGGATTTTTTTATATCTCCAAATGCTATATTTTATTGGTTGAAACATGTAACTTTCTCTTTCATTGAAATGTATCTTGCAATTCAATAGGTTATGTAAAAGCTTTTGGTAAGGTGAAACTTGGTTGGCGTTTGTTTCTCCATCCAATACGCCCAGCTTAAACACTGACGAGTCGTCGGATTATGGCTGTTCAGCTCACCCGGTATTTAAGCGCACATAATACTGATTGAGGTAGCGTTCCATTGTTTTTGTTTTGTTTTATGTAAATGTCTTTGACAGTTGTGTTGCAAAATGATACTGTTGCATGGAAGTCTTTTAGGACATGATACTTTAGCGTCTACGTCACCAAGTTTGATGTATGATTTCTTCCTTAATAAAATAATCATTGTTACTGGGGGGGGGGGGGGGAGGGGGGGGCAATGTGACAGTTGGGTCTCATTTGATTTTCGTTCAATTCTCTCTGTCAAAAACCAGAAGTTCAGAGGTATGTATAAGATGCAACATGGAATAAAGTGGAATAAATTTACCGTACTTCTGAGGACAATTTACCCCACACTCTTTTTAGTGTTATATATCACATCATGGGTATAAGCATAATCAGAACATAAATTTAGGAGAGTCTGCAGCGCTTTTGCAAAAGGCCCCTGTAATGTTGCAGCCAAGGCCAGCTGCGGTGGGGCTTCTGTCAAGGTCGTCAAAATACACAGCAAAAATAAAAGCAGACAAGACTCGCCGTTGTCTTACATCATTGTGGTTGTGAAGAAAATCGAATTAGAATAAAATTAAAAAGCAGCGATTTATTGTTTATGTTTTATAGATTTTGATAATATTTCTTTAAACATCACAAAATAAATATTGTTCCACAATGTTCTATCATTGTGCCTATTTTATTTTTCACCTATATTAATAACATAACTTTCAGTTCTTCACTTCTAAACGTTTCCATTCGCCAAGCGCCAACTACACTAATGTTCGCTACTCATCTCCGCAAATACAAAACACACTAGCTGTAATGAACCAAGATCTTAAAAAAAATACCGGGCTCATTGCCCCGAGGAAACCCTCAATAACTTTTCTCACAAGATCTGAGATCCAACATTACACAACTAGAACTATTGACTATAATGTATACATGCTTTTCTATAGAACATCTTTATCTTTCTCTACATTCAAAGGTTAATGCCCTCTAAAGTGGAATAATCTCCCATCGAATTTAAGAATCATTAAATCTACCTCGCACTTTAGATGTGTAATAGTTATAAATTTACAATGTGAAAGAAAGAACTTCAATACATTCGTTACCATTAGCTTGTTCTGAATTCGCTTGGGGCACCGGATTCAGACATCACGAATATAATTGGCTCCTTGGGCCATTTTTTTGTTCCAGAATCAAAATCGTCAACGATTTTTAATCTGACCAATCAGAATCGACCTGAGACAACATGGCAATCAACGCAGTGACCTACAGGGGTTGAAGACGAAACAATCGAACGATGGAAATAAATACATTTTCTCTTGATTTCTGAAGCATTTTGACAACTGAATCGTTTTTCCTAGAAAAATCAAGCAAAAGATTTTTTCTTCCAAATTGCTCTCAATTATAGATGAGGTATCGACCTGAGACAACATGGCAATCAACGCAGTGACCTACAGGGGTTGAAGACGAAACAATCGAACGATGGAAATAAATACATTTTCTCTTGATTTCTGAAGCATTTTGACAACTGAATCGTTTTTCCTAGAAAAATCAAGCAAAAGATTTTTTCTTCCAAATTGCTCTCAATTATAGATGAGGTATGTTGTTGTTTTACGATTACGAACTGACTTCATAGAATTAGCTCGTTGATACAAAAGACCGAAAACGCTGCCCTATCCAAATCCTCTGTAGAGTTGGTACTGACCTTAATCAGACTCTATCAAAACCATCACACCCCCACACTCCCCATTAAAGGATAAGGAAGGAAAGAAATAAGTAAAACCATCACACTCCCCATCAAAGGATAAGGAAGGAAAGAAATAAGTAAATACAATACCCGCGCGGTACAAAAAGATAGACCGGACCTATGTCATCATTTAAGACTAAAATATCCATCGTTTGACTCTTTTTGAACAAATGTAGAGCAATTCCATTTTTCTAGTGATAGACAATCTCCATTAGAATGGACAGCTAAGTATTTTAAGTAAGAGAACAATTGTTTAGGTTCCAAACTGATGTCCGAAATATTTAAACGTTGGTCTCCATCGCCATGAACAGACCGATATGAAAACCGTGACTGTGAAAAGATGAGGCAGTTAAAAGAAGAGAAGAGTAAAACATAGAATTTGGCTGGTAAAGCTTATTACAATAGAAGGGTTATGCTGGAAAGGAATGCTCTAATCAGACACAGCTCGTCGAATTATGGACTCATCTAGAAATATGAGGAGGACACAAATAGTTACAAATATACTTTGATTATCAGTCTTCGTTCTTCGAATTGAGGAATCCTTGGGTCTATTTTCTTTTGCAAAGGTATTTTGGAAGCCGACCAAATCAACTATCATAAAATAGCTTTACAAAACCTTTTGGTCTGCATGAATATTCTCGCATGCCGTTTGGATTGCCCAACGCCTGAACAATATTCCAGCGACTAATGTCAAATATTTTCATCGAGGGACTTCTCCGAGGATTGTTGTTCTATCCAGATGATAGTGTGTTTTGATCAGCTTGAAATTGTTCTAAATGAACATGTGTTCAGAACACAAAGAATCAATAATCTTTTTCATACAAATCAAAATGAATTCTTGTGAAACAGCCTTAAATTATTCTTGGATTTAAGCTATAGATAACGGCAATGTAGTTGTCACCTTTTTTAATCTAAGGCTTCAGGACATGCTCTTTAGACTGTAAACAGTTATGTTTGACTAATAAAATGACCCCTTACGACATAGTGCATGATTATCACCATCACTCAAAATCGACGCCACTTAAATTCTTTTGAGCTGGTCTAAAGCTTGCTGGAGACAGTTGAATCCGAGAAATTGTCTACAGTTAATTAAAACTTGCTTGCTTGAGTAGTCTAACCATATAAACACTGTTGTTAAAAAGACCAATACCAGAGTCCATCTTTTAGCTTGGGTAAGAATTTTTTTACCATGTTACCATTGCATAATAGTAAGGAACAATATTTTCCTTTTTTGAACTCTTCGAATTTAGTTTTGTTAGTAATTCTTGATTTATGTTTTCTTTACACGCCATGTATTAAATTTGCCCGTGAATACGTTACTCGTTTTTTTAAATATTAATCTGTAAATTAAATTTGTTGGTCGTTTGTTATTTTTTTCATGACTAAATCAAACTTGGTGTATGGAACAATCATCATGTGCAGACGTGCCTTTTGAGGTTTTCAACTTTTGAATTTTTTTTAAATTTTTAACCGTTTCCGAAGCTGAACTCGAAAACTATTCGAGATAACTCAATGAAACTTGGTGTATGGAACAATCATCATGTGCAGATGTGCCTTTTGAGGTTTTACCTGCTTGAAAATTTGTTATCCTTTCCATGAAAAACATAATTTTTATTTATTTTTTTTATTTTTAATCGTTTCCATTGAAACATAACTTAGAAATTTCTGCTGCAGAACTTGAAAACCATTAGACACAACTTAATGAACCTTGGTGTGTGGAACGATCATCATGTGTAGATGTGCCTTTTGAGGTTTTATTTTTAATCGTTTCCGAAGCAGAACTCGAAAACCATTAGACACAACTTAATGAACCTTGGTGTGTGGAACGATCATCATGTGTAGATGTGCCTTTTGAGGTTTTATTTTTAATCGTTTCCGAAGCAGAACTCGAAAACCATTAGACACAACTTAATGAACCTTGGTGTGTGGAACGATCATCATGTGTAGATGTGCCTTTTGAGGTTTTATTTTTAATCGTTTCCATTGAAACATAACTTAGAAATTTAGTTTCCGGAGAAGAGCTCGAAAACTATTGTGTATGTTCTCAAGTAAGAAACTCACCGTATTCAATCCTTTATGGTACTTGGGACGGGTGAAATGCTATAATCTGAAGGAGAATCAGATTACATGTATGTCCAATAAAAATTGCTAAAAGCTGGTTATCATAGTCACCGTTCTTCAAGTATTTTTCAATATTTTTTTCCTAAGGCTGGGGATATAGTCGACTGTGTCTGCTCGTATTAGTTGAAACGTGTAACTTAGTTGAACCAGTTAAACGACACCCATTTGGACTGGCGTTTCTAGCACACTGAAGATAAAGGAGGACAGGAATATATTTTTCTGCGAACCGACATGCTCATATGACAGGTTATGTATTTGTTATACCAAGAAAATAAAATCGAATCGATAATTTAGCACTATTCATAGATGATCTTTCCTTTAATTTACGCAAATGCCATATATGAAAACCTTTCTTGAATAACGGATATGCCGGTTTACAGAAAACCGATTTCTGGACCTTAATGAGATAGAGCGGTGCTTTTCTGGAATGATTAAGTCTTTAAAAAGCACATACACGCATCATCCCTCGGTTTCTTAATTATTCACGTGGTATAAGTATAATTTATCGGTTAGCTAATTATCCTTTTCTAATATAGAAAGATTACGAAGCTACATCGCTTTTAATTAAGAGTTTATTCGTCGTCACCAAAGTCTCATACTGACGACGCCATTATGACCTACTTTTCATCTACCACAAGTTGAATCTCTCGTCTAGAGTTCGTGTTGAATCAGGTTTCGCTACAGTCTATAAATAGCTCAGAGCCATAGCAACAGTGAATTAAGGTCTGCTTGACACAGAGCTGACCTCGTCTGTGCTATAAATCTGAGTAAACACTGAACAAAGCCTTTTCGATCCTGACAGAAACGATCGTTAGGTTTCTCACACAAGATGGATTCAAACGATCAGATCCTGTATGCGATCGTTAGGTTTAGGCTTTTGTCTGTGTGATATATCAATCGTGGTTTAGGTCAATCATCTATATAAGACTACATCCTGCTTCATAAATCCCACAAACAATCAGATCACGGAATGATTCACGCTATTAAACAACACCTTTTTGGAGGATTTGACATCCATTAAATTCCAACGATCCCCACGAGCATGGAGGATGTGCGAAGTAGATCACCGCTCAGTTATGACGAACCTATCCCTCTTGAATATAGGTTTTGCACATATTAGAGGGACATGAGCTTCCAATGTAGCACTTTTCTTGATAAAACCAAAAGGAAACATCATACACGAAGAGCTGTCAGCATGACGGATAACCCTGTTTACAGAAAAGCAATTTAAGTACCAAAATGCTATGTAGGGTAACTTTCCATAGAATTAAATGTAATAAGTTCTCGGTATTTTTGTGTTTTGTAAACAGTTGCAAATAAGGACCTTTCCTTTGTCTCTGGAATGCAAATAGTTTTAGGAGAAAAACAAATCCTTAAAACTGAAAAACCAACTCGGGGTTTGCGGGGAATACACCGTTTCAACTGATATTTTTGTCGTTTCTGTTTTTCAGCCAATGAGTTTATGTTGGCAAAATATGAATTCAGTGGGTTCCTCAACATTTTCACCACATTTTTTCTCTTAAAAGCAGGGGTTTTTTGGAGCTTTTGGCTATGTTTGATACAAGGTTTTGGATTTAAGATACTTGTTATTCTGTAATGACCCATGAATTCATATTTTTGAATACTACAACACACGGCACAGGGAAAATCTTCTTGTCTAAACCATGGAGATAAGTTTCTTATTGTGTTAAAAAGAGGTATACACATAATAGGAATATCACTGTTTTCTAAATCAAATCATCCTTTCAAGCACATTATAACTTAAAGGGGCATGAGCTGCCAAAATGTTGATATTTTGACAATGATACAGAATGTTTAAATTATCGGCTATTTTTCCTAAGACGTATAATTCAAAGACTTTTTAGTGCGCCTAGTCTCGGGAATGTACGATAAAGTATTGTTTTGAGCTAACTTTTGCTTAGAATGAATGAATGGTCGTCCCGGTTATTTAAATTTTGTTTACTTTTCGAACACGTTTTCGGTTCGTACAGGCCACATACTGTATGGATTTTCCTCATTCCAACGCCAATCATTGAGTTTTTCGATGGCATGTAAAGCCTCTTACTGTCGCGACGATCAGAAGTTATGAAAAAAGTGTGAATTTCGGCAGCTCATGCCCCTTTAAGGAAAGAAAAGTTTGACTGAACTCAACAATTTGAGACCCACACTTATCTTGTTATTTCACTCTATACCATGGTAAATTTCACGGAATGCGTTACTTCCGGTTATGGCTGTATGGCGTGAATGCCAATTGACTTTGCTTTGCAAATTTATAGGATAATGTTTCCGGTAACTGGTTCAGAAATGGCTTTTATCAAGAATATAGATAGAAAAACATAATATATCAAATATCTGCAACTAATAAGCATTCCGACTGATGTGCTATTTATCTTTCCAAGAGAAAGGGCCATAGAGAGAATCTCAACTCAAATATGCCAAATAAGTAAATAACCTTTACTGTTTCCCCAATCCAAACTGGATGCATAAACCTTTATTTATCTACTTCCTCTCCTGTCCGGGTCAGCTGCTAAATATGCTTTCCACAATATTTGTCCGACTATGCTTGTCTTTCTATTACATGCTATAGAAAGAACTTGTAGGCCTACTGTGTGTAGACAGTAGGCCTACTGTGTCTTGTCTTGTGTATGTGTGGCGGGGAGGTGGGGGTGGGGCAATAGGCCCTGGTATTTTCCTGAGAGTTTTTTGATGACGTTGTCAGTTTGATTGACGTTTGACGTTTTTTGTTCTGTTTTTATTCAGAACTGAGCGTCCCATTCGAACGATAAATGCTTCACACATGCGCATTGACAGCGCCGGTGACAAGAAATTTGTGAAATTCTCACAATACTCCCTATCATGTCTTCTATTCGTGATTTGAAAACCTATACTTTTAATCTTCAGTCTAAGGTCTATGTTTTTTAATTTCCCGAACGCCTCTCATTTAATTTAACAAAAACTGTGTAAGTCAGTCGACAGATTAAACATATTGGAACGATATGATTTACTTATGTAATTGATTTGCAAACGGGAAAGATTCCAATCTTGAGTCAACCAGGCACATGTTTTATTATTTTGTAATCCCACGATGTAATTAACCGATACTGTGAATTCCCATGCCGAATATACAGACAGAAATGCAATGTTCATTATCAGACCACATTATCGAGCAGTAGTCTGAACAAATCCCGTACATTTCGGTCGATGATAACAAGCAATGCGCATGCCATATTGATCGCCAGAGGACTGGTTGCTATGGGAATGCCAATCTTTATTCTTTTTCTGTGGTTAGCATCAACTTTCAAGCTTGGCGGATGTTCAACTGTGCTAGTTGCAATGTTCATGTACATCTTTTTAATCAAGTAGTCAAAAGGTAACTTCCCGGTATGAGTTATAAAAATATTTCGAACAACACTTCCTTTTTTAAGGTCTAAATATTGCAAACAGATTTTAAACAAATTTAATAAAAAAAAATACAATTTTGCTGACATCTGAAAGAATGAAAGATTCCGATATTGCTGAAGTGATCACTTCGTCAGGATATTTATTTAATGGACTGCAATCGATCAGCAGATTTTATTTACAAATTTTGATTTACATCATATCGTTATGTATTTACAAGGATATATTATGCATGTAGTTGAAAGAAAACATAAATCAAGAATTACTCACAAAGTTCTAAACTGAGCAGGCCAGTATAATCCACAGTTCCAGATTAGGAAACGCTGCAGTTTTAACTCACTCATTTTCTATATATTTAGAATTTCATTTCGATTTTACCAATCAGTGTAATATATTCATATTTATAATGGCGATACTCTTTGTGATAGTATTTCATTCAAACCTCTCCATGCTTTTTCATATTATGGTGTCTTTCATATTTGTGAAACTAAATTAACACAAATAAATTGAACATAAAGAAAGAAAGAAATAACACTTTTTATGTGACGAACTTCTCTGTGTATTAAATGGAACTTCTCGATCATTATCAATATAGACAATTAATTAAAGTTATCAATAACATGTGTTGCCTACGTTCTTTTTCATAATTCTGATTTGCAAGGGAAGATGAGAGTTTTCAGTACCTTGACAATCTAAAAGATGGACTGTCAAATAAAAAATATAATCACAGTTATACACTAACCCATACGAACTGAAGATGTGTGTGTGTCAATAACGGTCAACGGTTAAAAAAACCTATGAGTATATTGTTGAGGTTTTGTTGCTTATAAAACAATAAAACTGTGTGTATATTGGCTCTGTTCATTTTTTAGGTTTTATGTCTTGTTATCATCACGTTAAATAGTTTTTCGAGTCCTTCTTTTCTGATAGTTTGTGGTTTGATAAAACCATTGGATGTCAGACTATAAAGGAAAAGAGTTAAGAGATTGGATTTAGTTAAAATGATCTGCAAAATACGGCTTGACGTGTCCCAGATATATTGCCAATTGACTTAACAGATTGGCTGTGACCAGATATAACATCATCAAAAGTTGATTAACGACACATGTGTTGGCAACCCCTATTCTTAGCCGGTTTGTCGATATCTTACAGGGATTTATTTTACAGTGTGAACAATATTTGAACAGCCTTACATTCTTAAATAGTTAATTTGTGAAATCGATGTTTTCATTCTATTTGCTACCTATACCATTTTTAAGATTTCTGTTGAAAACAATCTAGATTGCACCTCCAAGTTATCCCTTGGGTCAAGGTCAACGCGATTCTTATGACTTGAACCTTAACATTTTGGAGTAAATTTTAGAACACTATATAGGGATGTATTTCATAAAAAATATCAAACCTCGTAAAAACGTCATAAAATACCAGTTTTGTAATTGAAAAAAAGTTATGAAAAACAGCAAGGTTGACTTCCTCTGGAGAATATGGCGCGCAAGTCTTACTTTTGTAGTTTTGTACTTAAGAATGTATTTTAGAATGGGCTTCAGGTCATTCATCAGCTATGACTGACATATGTCGATGGTAACAGATGTTTTCACGAGATATTGCTCCATGGAGAGTTGGCTGCCATGGATATCATGGATATTACATGATTCGGTAATTAGGTATGTGTAATTACGCAAGGTTTTATCCGTGAATTTACAAAAGCTCTCATGAAAGGCTGATATTCAACTATACCAGTTTAAATGTCCTCTAATCATATCACGCGCAATATACCTACTTCCTGTTATGGACTAAAAATAACATGGGTTATTTTAACAACATTTCCTCAAATTTGTTAATGATTTTTATATATAAATGTTGACGCTGGACTACAACCAACTGGAAACATTCTGGCACAAGAGCTTTTACAGCTTAGCATATTAAAAACTAATCTTCAGAAATATAAACAATTTCACAACAGTTTTAACGGATATCTTAATGACATCTTTCGGTATTTGGAAACAGTTGACGTGTTTCCGTTTTATTATTAATGTTTAATGGGATATATTTTTCAATATTCATAACCGTACACACTGTTTAAATCTTATTTAGATTGGCAAGGGCTGCAAAAATTCGCACTTTTTAAAAAATTCTAATTGTCAAGGCAATAAAAGGATTTTAAATTTATCAAAAAACAAAATGATTGGCGTTGGAATTAGGAAAATTTCACTTAAAGCGTTAAATCTCAAGAAAATTGATTTCAGCTTCTTGAAACATACATTGGAAGCTGTTAGGAAAATGAGGCTTTGTGATCTTGGTTGCCATATCGGCGAGTTAGGAAGGCTTTGAAGTGGATGACATTAACCTGGGAGACTTTAAAAGTTGACAAATTTGTTTTGCTTGTTGTGATCTTTAAATAATTTCACTTACTGTCGGTTGTAAAAAAGAATTGAAAAAAAAACAAATGTTTAGGACTGTTGGAAAGGGAACATGGCACGCTTCTTCTGGACTTAAAATTGTGTTTTCCTTTGTTTGCTTTCAGCTTCTAAATTGCACTCCAAGAAAAATAGCCGGACAAATAAAGAAAATATTTTGGTAGATTATGTCATTTTAATATATTATGTTCGGATAATTTCTTTTGAGAAGAATGGTTACTGCAAATCTCTTTATTTATTTCTTTTCATCGTCTGTTACGGTACAGTGTATTCACATGGTATCTTGATGGCGCAGTCCAATCGTTTCGCTTCATCGCCAGCCAAAAGCAGCATTGGAGAAAAAAAAATCAAGTATGTTTTTTACTCATTCATTCTATGAGCTCCGTTACCTTCCCCATCGTCGGAACCAACGATTAAAACCTACACTCCCTTTTATTAAGTCATTAAAACTTTTATCGTGTCTTCCGACGATGCTTTCTCCACTAAACTTGACAACGCTTGAGTATATGTAGCACATCTTGAGTTGCGTGTAAAGCTTCAATAATACAACCAATCTAGTAAACTTAACAGTGCTAGTGCTATATTCATATTCATCATGGTGATATTTTCTTGAGGCAAAATTTAAAACCAACCTCTTCGAATTCACAACTCTTTACTAAATAATCTTTGTTTTCGAGTACTATTAGACATATTTTTATTTTATAAACAGCACATTTGGCTTTGTGGCATACTTCGCATACTTGTTTACTTTAACAGCTAACCGCTGTCGTGGATTTAACCTGAATTAGAGCCTAATTTAAAGTTCGCGATCATCAGACCTATACTGCTATTCTTACCTGTGAACTTTGTGAGTTATCGGACTATAGTTTTCTCTATCGGAACTATAAGTACATATAGTTTGTAAAATAAGTCATTTTGGTATAGTTTTCTTTCCACTGTATAAAATTTACCTGTACATCTGTTTCTCCATTCTTGAAATAAAAAATACTATATGTACATAAAATCTTTTGTTTTTTTTGGTTACTTCTTGGTTTATTATTTTGCCTCTTAAAATAGCGTATACATTACCTATTCCGTTTATTTAATCAGTTTCACAGTTTGGAATTTGTGATAACAACATGTGTTGACGGATTGTAACTGTTGCGAAACCCATCCTGCGTAAACTGCAGTGTGACAAAACTTTGTATACACTGGTCTCGTGATAGTATGCCAAAATCTGTGTTTACGTAAACAACGAAGCGTGAACACACTGGTGTTGTCAACTAGTTGGCCGTTGTAGTTCAGTACAATCTGGTATACGTCATTAGTTTATTATAGACTGCGTAAGAAAAATCCGGTCTACTTTATTTGTAAGCTCAAAGTTTACCGTAGGCTCGTAATTTTAGATTTTACGACAGTTAGTTCATATCGATCCTTAAGATTTATACTTTATCGAAAGTTTAATTAAAATTGATAGCGTCACATACCTAGTCTATTATGCTTACAGGCAGAATCATGGCACCGAGTTTCCATAATGTAACCATATGGTAATAGTAGAGAGTTTAAAGCTATTTGTTTAGGAATAGTTTGCGAGGAAATCCGAAAATTGTTTCCATACAGGGTAAAAAAAATATTTGCGTGGTTTGTGTATACCGTTGTGATCAGTAAATATATTAATTAATATGTCTGTTTATGAACCATGCTAGACAAAATTAATCCAACTGCTGTCGAGCCAACAAATACGAAATAGATATATAAATTGAAAAATGAAAACAAGTGAAAAATCTAATACAAAATGGGTATTAATAGCCCGAACAATCAGAAATAAGAACAAATTTCTCGGTTAGAATTTTAACTGTTTGGGAGAAACTTCAACATTTGATCACATTGGATCATCGGACTAAGTCTAACTAACGTTTTTTTCACACTGAATCTGCTCAGCAATCAGAATGCTGGCAAAACAAGTTTCTTCAACTTGATACCATAGCATAAGTAAACCCTTCTCTACAGACAAATCAAACATGACTTTCACATAATATCTTTGTTGCTAATTTGAGTATTCATTGGATATACTTTAATAGGTCTTAGTTTGTGATAATACCTAACACGCAAGTCATTACGGTTTTCCCCACGGTTCTCGTTGCGCCAGACATTTTTTTCCCCATTTCAAACCTTCTTATCTTTCAATGGCATTTAGAAGTTGAAAGGTTACAATAAAGTAAAGAATTACTTATGAAAAACAACTAAATAAACCAATAAACCAAGAAGTTGTTATCCATATGTAATTCTTCACCTTATTCAACCCTACTTCTTTGAGTGGTATTGGTAGATATGGTCCTGGACTAGCGTTATACAAGAAGATTTTCGCTGTGTCTATTTGTGTTTTAGTCGTCATAAATATAATAATATATGGAAATTTCTGCCTGTGTTACAAAAGCCTATGTCTTACATTCTCTTAATCCAATACTCCTGATGTTTCACTTGTACCACAACCACAATCTGTCTTACATCCCACCAGAAGTCTATGATGGGGAAGTGTGAAACGTCCCATTACACCATATCCAGGGCTTTGACGCCTTTTGACCCAGAGGTCACCTTAAACAGCGTCCTCTCTCGGTTAGTCCGAAACCGTTGCTTTTCTTCTCTTCCTCGTATGAACTACTATGGGATGCATAAGAAAAAAACATGGTGAACGTTTTAGATATGGCAACAGTACTTGGTGGAGCAAAAGTTAAAGTTTCCGAAGAACTTAATATAGTTGAACATGAGACAAGAACTGGTTTGGAACGATTTGAGTCGGACTTTAGATATCGCAGTCGCGCGCTCGGTGAATCTTTTATAGGAACCAATGGATTTACCGAACTGCGCCTATTCGGATAGTCCATAGATATGATAGTCCAGTAAGTGGAGAATGAATTTATTTTCTGATTTGAAATTGCGCAACCGTTGACAATTTTATAATCTACCGCACACAAACGTCACATAATGTAGTATAAGCAGGCCGAAGGCGTCAGTGTCAGTGCGCTGAATATGGGGTAATGTGACGTTTCACACTTCCACATCCTTAGACGTCTGATACTACTTATTTTATGTCAGGTTCACATGAGAGTTTTTTTTCTCGGATACTTGCAGTAATGTCTTTAATAGGATTTGACCACTGATGAAGACTTTTTGTTTTAGCACTAAAATCAATTTTTTTTATTTACCCACTCTGCATCAGTTGGTTCGTCCTTTTCTGACAGGATACACCAAGTACTGATGTTATATAGTTTATATGTTACCCACCATTTGCTCAAAAGGTTTATAACATTACGCGAAACTTCAGACAACCCAAACACGTCCTTTCCCGCTTCCTAAAAAGATTTAGTCCCAAACAACCAATGTATTTTGTAGCATTGCAAGCATTACCATATACCGCAGGCGTAGAGCGACTTATATGGTATATATATATATGGTAATGCTTGCAGTGTTATGTATTTTGTAGGATGCTTTCTAAGTATTAAGATCTTGATAAGGAAAGTAAATATCTAGAACCTATATTGAAGTTTTCTTAAGACTTATGTTAATGAGGTTGTTAAGTTCACTTAATCTACCGAGATTTTCTCACTCCATGCATTAATCAACGCCCAAACGTACGATGTGAGAAAGTTGCTAACCGCCCGTCGTTCAAAGACCTATACAAACACCTGTGAACAAAATCACATTTTTTTTAGGGTTAATGGCTTGTTTTTATCTGGCTATATTTTGTCTGTGCAGGCTCTATGACCTTATTTTTTCCTCAAGTCCTTGCTTGGTCAGAAATGAGTCATGCGGTTCAGGTCTTACCAGCCGTTAAATCCTTAGTCGAGAAATCTGGCTCTGCCGATTTTTTTTTTATGTTTATAGATACTCAGCACCATATGGACCTATTTTTGAGCTATTAAGGCCACTAGGTTATATTTGTATACAAAGTTTCGGTTGATACGTATTTAGAATGAGACTTCACTGTCAAACCAACCAACTTCATTTAAACATCTTAAACCTTTCTGTTGGATACATACGGAGTGATAGTGCGTTTGTTTATCTGTGTATCTTAGAAAAGAATTGCCTTCTAAGCAATCATTGGGGACGGGTGTATATTGTGGATGCTTGCGTGCAGGATATATCACAGTAAATCTAAAATAAGGGCTATTTCCTGTTTAGAAAGATTTTTTCAGTCTCCCGTGCATTGTGGCCGCTGTGTCGTCTGACAAATGCTATCTGAAGGACTATATATCTATTTGTACTGGGATACCCGCTTGAGATTAAATTTAGATAACATACTTGTCACGAATTGATTTATACATGTAATGCACGATATGAATTGATGTTGACAAATGCAACGCGCAATCCGTGCGTATTGAATATACATAAAAACGTGATATTTCGAAAGCCCACTTCCAAAAAGTGCTTTTAGCGTGTCTAACATGTCTACAACATGGGAAGTTTACGAGCCCCATGCACGTTGTAGACGCTAAGAGTACTCCTGGTTAAGGTCGCTTTGTGCCAGTGGGCCGCGATCTTCATGGACACGAGAATGAGATAAATTATAAGTATTATAGTACATCTCAATTTGTCTTATACCATGCAGCATAGTTTATGATAGATAACAGGGTGTCCAATTTATCAGCCCAAGTTTTCGATCTCTCAGCAGAAAGCGAGTCCAAGTCTCCATAGAAACATTCTGCTTAGTAAATGGAATTAGCTAGTGTTATCGACGAGTCGGGTTTTATGCTGTAATTGAACCGCTGTCACTGGCTCTGATTTGAGGTGAAGAAATACATATGGACGACAACTTCTTGATTTATTCTGTGGCGACAAGGCTTCCCTCGACCTCTACTGATTCTGCATCTTATTTTACTCGTTCAATCTCTTAATGGCATTAAAAGACTTGATTCTAATTTTCCCGCACTACCTGACTCAATCTGACTAAAGTTCAACATCTCGACTTAAGTCAGATTGCACCTGACTATAGATAACGTACGTTGTCACATAAGTGTCAGGGTCTTGAATGCTAAATAAGTCTGATACATCCGTTCGTCGTTATAGAACAAGGGTGGGAGCGGATTAATTTCAAGAGCAAACTTTGATCAAGGTTCTCAATTCGGATTGGCTAATTAAGCATTGGAAAATAGGGTGCAAAACCATTTAAGCTGCTGTACATTAGCCGTAGGGCCTGTTGCTGGTCTCCGGCCCCTAATTCAGTCCGTAAATATGACGTAAGACTAAGTTCAACCGGAGTTTTCGGGGGTTTACTTCATACGTGATAACATTATAATCTAAACTGAGATCAGGTTGCTAAACGTGTCCTTTCTGCGGCTTGTACGACGAGCATTTGAAGATGACCTCACTCCGTAGCAATTAGGTCTTGACCATCCTCGGATACCCAGGGTTAAATTCTCAACAAGCTCACCTTTTACCCCTGGGACAACTGAGATTGAAAGCCTCGTTTTCTGGGAACGCCCATTTACTGTCGGACCAATCAAAAGTTCTCTTATAAACGTTGTAACTCTTCAGTTTGGAGACACGTTTGTCGAATTGAAGTGTAAACCGAAACGTCGTCCATCTTTGTTTTGAACACTGCATAGATGCTTACGTAACGCGGATTCTGATTGGTGAAATTTCCGCCACAGTTTTGTGGCGGAACCAATCAAAGTCAACATGCATATTAAATTAGAAACGACGAATCTGCTTCCACTTGTCCCACGGGTAAAGTGAGCGTGAGCGTAAGTTTTAATCGTGGGTTCCGACGATGGGTCTTGACACGCCTGGTCAGATACCGGTACTCCCCTCCACAGAAACTATAAATAAGATATACTAAATCAAGATAAAAGAGGTTAACGGAAAGTTTTGATCTCAGCACGATATACATGATTATTTGTTCAGACAAATGACCGTTTTCGAAGTTGCGAAAGTCTTGGATGGTTTTTCTGTTGTGTGAACGGAAGAGAGAATTCATAAGATATGTTTACTCATTTACTGAGACATTTGACTTTGGATGTCGATAGAAGCAGTTGGCAATAATTTCTCAAGATCTAAAGGTCAACAGAAAATCGCAACAAACTTAGATGGTGTGTCCTTTTAAAATACAAATATATAGTATACGCAGTCCGAGGGCGTCAGTGCCCTGGATATGGGGTAATGTGACGTTTCACACTTCCCCACTCATAGACTTACTTATTATATGACAGGTTCACATGGACCACCTAGAGGCTTTGAGTTTAGTTTTTGTCATTTTTTTAAAAACCGATTTAGGAGAAATTATACTTTCCCCTCATATTCCGATCTACATCTTCAGTTTGTTGATATAACTTATTATTGGAAAACCTCAATATTTCTGCATGATTACATTAAAAAAACCAAGCACTCCCTTGCATACGAATATGCCTATAAGTATATGATACAAGAACCCCCTTGTCTTTCTTCTACCTAGGAACCAAATTATAAACAAGAACTGTATGTATTAGAGAAAAGTAGTAGTACTCGAACATCCACCTCACATTCTATTGCATGACTGAAGGATATCAATTACGAATATCAGGACTTTTCTCGGTTAATATGATTGTATTTCGATCTTTTCTATAATATATTGTAAATGAATTAGATTAAAGTTATACCGGTACATATATTTCAGGGCCATATGGATGCTGAACCAATATAGCTTATAGCATTTGTTATCAGGCATTAAAAGCCAACTCGCCTGCCGTAGCCTTTCTAACATTTGTTAAGAAAGCTAATTTGCACGAGCTTCCTAGAAGTAAAACCACTAACATAAAACATAGCACACACTATGCATGCCCAGTTACGTTTAAAACGTCTAAGCCCTGTCGCAACAACAACGATTAGAAACCGGTTAGCTTCAGTGGTGGATTACCTGAATTTCAATAGTTTTTTGGCTGTGGTTTCCACTCTGACATTTATGAGCAGACCTTTAGAGTCTCCAGATCGTCCGTCTGTACTTTTCATATAAAGGTTGTGGGGCCTCGGTGGTTCATTGTCCCTCAGTCCGACCATTGACTTCCATAGACGCAGCGCGGATTTTTCACTCGATCGCCATATTTGCAACAGTTGTCAGATACTCGCCGATGATCAGGGTTTCTTCCAGGCCAAGAACCCAGTTTTCACCTCCCCACTAAACCTGGCAACGCCGGCATATGAAGTGAAATAATCTTGAGTGCGGCGTGAAACATCAATCAATCAAAGGTCATATAAATCTACTACACTGTTAGATCGCTCACACGCTTCAAATCGTGCCCAGGCAAACACAGTGAAAATCAGTACAAAGTATAGAAATTACCAGAAACATCTTTATTTACATAATAATCTAAGGCCTAATTCTGAGAATTCAGAATACACATCAGTTTAAACAGGATTAATAGTACGTTAATATTTCAAAGTTGAAACTGGACAATAATTTAATAATACAATTAAACTAACTAAAAGGCAAATTCATTAAAACATATGGTTCATTAAGTAGATAATGTTACATTCGGTATAAACAATATATTCCATATCAATGTTACACATATCAAGGAAAGACTTCATCCCACAAAGCAGTGATTTATTTCTTTAAGTTTGTCCAGCTGTGTTATTAGATCATAGATTATCCTTTTGTAAGTTTTCGCGTCATAACGGATAATTTATACTTTAACTGGCTTGCAAAATACTATGGATTTTACGATTTAATCAACATGAACAGTAGTATACGTGACTTGCGAACCTTTGATTATGTTCATGTTTCTGAAGTGAGATATTTATAAGAACATTAACCACAAGCTGTTTATCAACCTAGTTTGACCTAGTCATATAGTTTTAAGCTGAAAACTACATGTATTATCAGTATAGGTTCTCATTTAGCTTTGTACATTTATAGTCACTAAACCCACGGCACAGGAAAAATCTTCTTGAGTAAAAGTTTCTAGTTGTGTTAAAAGAGGGTATGTCATTTAAACCTGTATATCCAGCCACATGTTGTTGAAATAAACCAAAACCCATGATATTTCATTAGTTTAAAGACAGAAAGGAGTTTGGCTCTAGTCAGCAATGTTGTTTTGAAATACTTTGTTATACATTGATAAAATTGTACGGTTCTTCAGCTATGGCAAGAAGTCGGGTAAACTGAAATTGAGCCAAATATGAAAATGGGAAAAGAAAGGGAGTGAGCCATATGTAATTTGTTCCTAGGTAAAAGACTTCCATGGGAGTTTAGCGCTGAATAATAGATCTTTCAAACGCTTTTACTTTTTATAAGCAATGGCTGGCCAAAATATGAAGGCCTTCCAATGAATGCTGCCATATGATAAAAATGTCATCCAGATACCAAACGTAAATGAAAGGTTGTTTGTGACATTTGCGAATATATCACCCTCCCAGTAGGTCATACAAATGGTGGCAAACTTAAGATTATACCATTATATCAATTAGCTGTAATATTCTATAAATTTCACTACCACAAACCGAGATAATTGGATGCCCTGGGGGCATTGGGGGCCTGGATCATTTTTTAATCGGTTTGTGAACTTTCGGAAGAATAACAGGAATTTTTTAAAGGTAGGCCATGTGCACTAATCCATAACCTCTGAATACAAACCACTGAACAGTTTTAACAAGGAATATTGTGACATAGTTTTACAGAAAACAAAACAGTTTTCCCCTAAGAATTTTGCTAATTTCATGGCAGACTTACGCCATTAAAATAACAGCTTTAACCGGTACATGGTTAGATTTAAATTTCCCAATTTCGCTGAAAACATTACCTCTTTCAACAAATTGCAAAATATACCCGGACAAGCCCCCAATTCATTTAACTCAAATTGATGAAAATAAACAAACCAACGACGAGTGGATTTTAATGAAAACAATGACATACTGATAGACAAATATTTCGAGCAATCAAAAGAAAATATAGTTCATAATATATTTATCAATTAAGTAATTGCTTTAGTATAAATTGTTGAGAGAAGGTGATTGGTTACCACATGCATCTATTCAATACCATAACCTATAGAATATACACAATATCGGTGGGTAATAAATACAAGAGGGCATTATTCTTCTTTTGCCAGACAATTTGCCTCAAGCCAGACATAAAATTGAAGCCTTGGTCTGACTCAAGACAAGGATTACTTATGGATAAACAACTTCTTAATTTATTGGGTGACGACGTTTCGATGTAGTTCAATGACTTTGATAACGATGTAAGAACTACATCGAAACGTCGTCACCCAATAAATTAAGAAGTTGTTTATCCATAAGTAATCCTCGTCTTGATTTGTACTTCCAACTTCTAAATGCCACTAAAAGATTTAACTTGGTCTGACTGTTTGATTTCGGTAAACTAAACAAGGTGAAGAATTAAGTTGGAGCTTTAACAATAGCATCTGCTTTGGTGTTTCTTAAAGCTTCAGCAAGACGAGTGGTCATACATATAATGGTTAACAGATATTGATTACCGGATTTTGGTTTTCTAAAATACCAATACAATCACTCAAAATCCAACTAAATAACTCTTCACAAACAGGTATTGGTTTTAATGGTACTGAGGAATGGTTTGATTAGACCTACCAACAACTTAAAATGTATGTTACGAGACAAAACAATAAACGAAGAAGTAACAAAAGACCAGGAGATTTATGCAGGTACCTGAAAAATCTTGTTTTTCTATTTCAAATTAAAAATACTAAATGATGCCAAAACTTCCAATTTATGGTAAAAAAAGAAAGTTCCTAACTTCTTCTGTCTGGGAAAAATACAGAAAACCGTCCACTGTTTTTTTTATGTAAAAAGTATTCTGGATTTTCGCGGCAAGTGTGCCTTTAACAGCTGTGAACTGACTGACTATAATACAAAATATTTCGTCCTTTAAATGGATTCCCTGCGCCTTCCAGAACAATCTTATGCAATTAAAGGGAATCTTTTTAAAAAGAATTACCTAAATTTACATAATCATAAAAGTGGTCATATTTTGTCCATAACCCTGTCGGCGCAATGTCATAAATCTCCCTGGCTTAAATGTAGGTCGACACCAATAGATGAATTGCCATACGACGAAAACAACTGTGAGAACTATTAATAAGATTCTTGCATGAAACTAAGACCTGTGAAAACAACAAACAAAAAATAAGACTAGAGAGTTCATAAACTAGCACACTTTATATTAGTTATTATATTTCGTTCACATTAACCAATGTATTCATTTTCACAACTTGGACACGATCCTTTATAAACAACAGAGCTTTGGTATTCATTTGGGATGGGTACGGAGATGCAGGGTTTCTTCCGGGCAAACAGCCAGGTTTTCTCACCCCTACTAAACCTGACAACCGCTGTCATATAAGTGAAATAATCTTGAGTGCGGCGTAAAACATTAAAGAAAACAATAAAATATGAAATAAGTCAGACTTCATCTGTGGTACAGCGTTCCACAACAAGTTTTTTTATTAATTTTCTTTCTATATACTAAAAAGGTATGATTAAATACCTATTTAAGGGCGGTCTCATTTTATCAACCCAGGTTGGAAAGTATGTCATAGCCAATAATAAGCTTCTGGAAAGGTGCGTGTATGAAACACAGACCTGTGAAAACAACAAGTAAAAAATAGGACGATAATTCAGAAAACTCTATTAACTAGCACATGGCCATCTATAAGATCTATTTCATGTTAGTATATGAAACGTTTAGGCTCTACGTGTTAAAAGTTTCTTTCTTTAATATTACTGTTTATCATTCGCTTAAACTCGCCATCTGCATCCCATCCTCCTCCCATTATATACGTACACACATAATTCTCCTATAAAAGCTAGTGTAGTTTATAAGTGACATGGGGTTCCCATATTGATTTATAGTAAACATTAATCGTCAAAGCCCGTACAGTAAAACATAATTTCAATACCCAAAACTACTTTCAATACCCCAAACTTGTTTTGGTACTAAATGCATTTTACCTAGAGATTTCAGTTTAAAGGGAAAACTCCAGTCAAACGTGTAGAATCGCTAAACAGAGCACCGTTATTGATTTCGGTTGGACTATACATTTAATTCCAATGTTTTTGACAATTTATAGACCTGTAACCCCTCAGTCACAAGAAAAACGGGTCCAGCTCTCTTTTGCCAATGTTGAAGGCGTTTTCGGAATCGTGTTGACACGCAGATTGCAATTATTGTAAAATCATTAATTTATTCGAGTTTGTATTCAAGTTATATGGGAATATGTTCATAACTGTTCCGAAGTAGACCGTTCAACTTTTTGGAGAACGAAGAAAGACTTAAACTAAAAAAAGCGTCATACAATTTTTTAGTGTTCCTTTTTGTTTTTTTCCGGTAACATTAATTTGAATTTAACAAATGCGTTTAAAAGGTAATTATTTTTGTCTTTACTTAATTGCAAGTGATCAAATATACGTATCAAAAATTGTTGACGCTTTTGAGTTGGATACGTTTAGTTTACGCATTCGAAATTTCGTGTCTGTTCCGATCTTTGAGAAATAAACTGTTAAAGCGTAGAGATTTCAGTAAATGTTTCACGGAGAAAATGACCAAAACGTTTCAGTTTTTTATTCCCACAGCTTGACCGCTCAATCAGTACAAAACAACTCAGCGGGTTAAACAAACGCCAATTAGGCCTAGTGTTTGACAACAGCTCGCCGGCAATAAAAAAGTTACAGTTTTTTATTGCTATATCTAAAGTTCTACTTTGATAATCGACCTGAATACTTCATCACATGGCGTTTAGACCCTGAATTTTACCAATATGTAAAACAAAAAACTTCCATTTTGACTCTCCGAGGGGCTATAGAGTTAAAAGAGATTTTAAAATGTAGCATTTCGAGAACAAACGAGATGAAAGTAGATTATCCATGTTGATGTCGACAGGCCAAAGATGGCTGAGTAAGGCCATGAAAATGTCAGTCACATATCTCTTTCGTCCCATGCTGGCTTTGAATCCGCCACATGAGAGATCTGCACTGTTTTTTACTCACCATTTGAAGTGCGATAGCGCCAAATGCAAATTGGAGTTTTGGAAATTAGTTATACAATTCAGGACCCCTCTCACTTTATATTTATGATCTTTATATAGTATATGATAGAATCAATATATATGGCAACATCTCTCCACGATTTATCCATGATGCTTTCTTGTTCTCTAAATATCTACAAGTGTAGAAATGCCACTTTAATTGGTTTTAAGCTAAAGTGTTTCAAACTGGTTAAGTCTACTTTATGTCGATAAACTCTATCGTATCTGAACCCACAGAGCCTTGGTAGTTGATTACTGAACCATGGCCTTTGGTAAAATAGTTCCCCACATGCCTGTACACGTCTCTTTTACCTAGAGCATTAAATGTTTCTTTTCTTTCATGTGTAAAACTTTCTCCTCAAATACACCTCTCTATGTACGCGAAATAATCTTGATACAAACATAAGATATTCTTTAATTTTTGAATTCAAAACACAATTTGTGACTAAATATCTATGGAGACGAGTTCAGAAATATACACATACTTTACCAAATGTTTTTTCCGATTTCGCTGAGCCTTAATACACGCATGGAAAAAAAAAATCCCGGACAAGCCCCCAATTTAGTTAAGACGAAAAGATGATAAAAATAAAACATCGACGCGACGATTTTATTTGCATTAAATATTACTGGGAATAATAATACATTGACAGGCATTATACAAGCAATGAAAAGAAAAAGTAATTCATTAAATGATTTTCAATTAGGCAATTCCTTAAGTATAATCCAGGGGCCGGTTGTTCAAAAGAAAATTAGCTTAACGGCAGGTTAAATGACGTGACGTAACAAAGAAATTCCTTTGTGACGCGACGTCATCTAACCTGCCGTTAAGCTAACCGCGCTTTGAACAACCCACCCCAGAGGTCCAGTATAAACATGAAGTAATTCAAATCATGTAGGATAGAAAATGTTTACAATGGTCAACACCTGTTTTGGCACCAGATGGATTATGCCTAGAGATTTGAGTTCAAATAATCGGGTTACGCCTGTTTTTGTGGAGGCACTCTTCTTTCTGGATCGAAAGACCCTTGGCACTTGGTTAGTTAACCTCTGCTTTTGGTGACTTATTTCCATATAAGCCTCTACACGTCTCTTTTGGCTCAAACAGTATACATATTTTGTTTTACTCTAAGAATAATAATGCAATTAATGATAGTCGGAGAAAAAACATTCTGAGTGAGGTTTTCACTCAATCGCACAGTTTTTGGAGGTACTCAACGAAGGTAAAAGTTACGCACAAAGATCATTGTTTCATCCCCCAACTAAGCCTCGTCACACCATGTAAGTCAAAGGAATTTTGAGTGCTGAGAAAAACATGAATCATCAATCTATGGATATGCGAAACAATCTTGATAAAAAAGTATGGTATTAAGTAATATTGATAGACATTTGTCATGGTCTTTTAGTTATAAAAGCTGCCGGTTTGATCTATCAATTTAAGTGATGGACAGCCAGTGGCGGTTATAAATGTAATTGTTGGGAATAGCCAATTTAAACGTAACGGACTGAATCCTTACGAAAACCAACAATGCTAAAAACCCACAATAACCCGATCACCCAACATAGGAAAATTTTGTTGCAGAATAGCAGAGATCTTGTGGTACACAACAATCGTGCTGTACAAATCGATATTCCGAGAGAATCTATAAATTGCCTTAGAAGGGAAGATTGTCCGCACAGGCGGGATATAGCATATTCGTTTCCAAGGTTTGTGAGACCTCGAGTCACGCTATATAAAACCGATAAAATGCATAATCAAGTGTTCACCTATAAGGCGTGTGATAATAGAGTGCAAATGTTTAGATATATTCAAAATTAGATAGATTCAAAATGCCCTGGAGGAAAAATTATCAGTTTACTTTCAACAGATCGTCAACTGGGGATTGATTGATTTTTTGGTGTTTTACGCCGCGCTCAAGATAATATCACTTATATGGCGGCGTTGCCAGTTTTATTGTCGGAGGAAATCGGGCTCTTTGCTCGGAGGAAACCCACGACCTTCCGGTGGTAACTGGCAACCATCCCACGTAGGTCGTTCGAGTGAAAACCCAGTCAGAAAATTTTCCTATTTTTTTGGACTGAAAGGGATTCGAACCTGCGACCCATTGGTGGAAGGTCAACTGGGGAAGGCGATTTCCATGGCATAATTTTTGAATACGTACATGTGTGTTTATTATCCAAAATATTAAAATCTTTCGATGTAAAGATAATAGTTTCTTTACTTCAAATGACAAGTATCTAGCGAAACACTTATCGAAGCATACAGTAATTGGCTTAATGGTATTACTTATATTTATTCTTGAATTTTATATCAAACCATATAAGAATTCACGAGAAAAACAAATACATTTGGCTGTTTCAGTTTGTTTTGTTTTATAGAGAATCTCAAGTTGAACTATTATTGAGAAAGATAACATTCAAGTGAATTAGTCACGACCACTAGTATGTGTATTTATAGTGACACGAACTACCAAATATAGCAAAGATTCTGTGAAACGAAATCAGCTAACTGATAACAGTATAGGAAATGTATGTTTATTGTTTATGTAGTTTTGTAAGCAGTCAAAGCCCTCATAACATACTTTATGATCGCGGATATTTGGACTGTGCCCCTTATTAGGCAACGTTTGCGGTTTGCGTAAATTGTTGGCTTTACCCGCAGTTTTCTTGACAATCGAAATTCATGACTATAGTCCCAATTTTGTCAGCGCATGCTACTTTAAAGCTAGTAAATCGATTCGAGGGAACGAGCATATGAATAGGCTGAGCCTATACGATGAGATCGCAATATACAACAGACGTGAAACATGTTAATTTTAGCTGATATCATGCTGGTCATACCGAAATTAGACATGTCTTAATTACCACCGCCATGAGAGGTTTATACAGGTACGTGCACGTGTGAGTTGGAGCAAATTACTACACAATGTACTGAGTCACAAGTCGCACCACGTGATATCCATGAACATTGAGATATGTGATCACAAACATACATGTATCTATCTATAACATCTAGCGAAATACAGTTACACTTGGCTTTATAATTCGTAATAAGGACGAAATCAACGAATAACTAAGCCGTTGGCCCAACATTTAAATTCACGAACAGCAAAGTATACAGTTATTCCATTTATATTTATTCAAACTGCATTTATTTAAATTCCGACGTTTTTCATACATCCAAATTGTCTAGAGAAGTTGAGAGTTTGAGAACATTGACAAAATAAAAGATTGACCTTGAAATAAAAAAAATATCAGTAACCCGTGCAAACCGAAGAGGTGTGCTAATAACCGGCAAATTTCAAATTGCCAGGATGTATGAGTGCATTCTTCTTGCTTATAAATACTACCTTAACGCACATCCCCGATACAAATATCAAGGGAAGGATCTTATTTTGTACATCTTGGCGAAAAGAACAACAATTAACTGAATCGGTTTCGACAACAATATTTCGGTATTTTACAGCTCATGTCCCTTTAAAACTGTAATTTAAAATCAGGTCCAAAGAAACTCAATACCGTTCAAAAAACCTTCGTACAAAGCAGTGTTCCTCTATGAAATTCTCTATGAACTTGCACAGGGCAGGGTCTGTGTTTTCAAAACGAATAAGCCGTTGTTCTGGGGATTTAAATAAAATAGTACTTCCCTTAGAAGAATCAGAGCATTCAGTGTACAAGCATTACCAAAAACCATGGTTAAAGCACCACTTTAAAGTTGTGGAGATGCTTGCAATGCTGTAAGCTGCACTGTATGCATGTGCTATTCCAAAAAAATGCAACACACATCGAATAATATACTGATCAGTATCCAAAAAAATATCCTGCTGTTCTTGGCAGCTTGAAAGCAACAACCGTGGCATTTCGTTAACTAGTCCGTAAATACACGCTTTTCGTATTCAGACCTTTTTTCCAATGCAAAGTGAAGTTAAGGAAATTTATCTCATAAAATAAAATATGTACTCGGTCGTAGAAATCTATCTATAGGCATTGACGCATGAGCACCATTCTTATTCCTTATTATACGCTTCAGTGCATCCATTTTTATTTCCGTGTTTATCTACTCGTTGGTGGTTACAAAACAAGTGAGTCCGAATTGAGAGACAGCTTTGTAACATAGCAAAATAATATAATTCCTTCGTTTACCATATATAGCGTTAGAAGAGGAAATGTACCTGACCCAAGAGTTAACCTTGCTGCACTCCACGTATAAACAGAACACAAAAAAATAGGTATATGTTTCTAAAATACGTAGAAATGACTTGTTTCAAATGTCACATCTGATGGGATGTTGATTAATTCATTATTTTATTAGTGCTTTGTGACAAATCACCCAAAGATTGTTATTTCTGTTCTGAAGAAAAAAAGAAAGACGCTGGTACATCCTTAAAAAATCGAGAATGATCAGATTTGAATGGAATATCCAATATTGTTTTAAAGGATGGGAAATCTCTAGAAATGCTACAGAATAACTTCGATAACAGCCATCAAAGTACTTAAAACAGTTCACGTTAATTACCGCCAGTGACCCTCAAACTAATAAAGACAGACAAAAGTATATCCTTTCAGTAGCTTGTCTGTGTCGCCATTTTCCCGGCTTTATAAGATGACGTGATGTTGCGGCAGCTATTTTTAGATCAATAATGGCGTATGTTTATCGCTCTCTAGTGCAGGATTGTAGATATAGGTAAAAACATGGCGACAAACTTGAAGTGGGAAAATTGGTTCGGAATATGTAGGTCAATCCTGCAACCACATGTCATTTCGTAGCCAAGCTATTTGCTAAGTTGATTCCCATGACTACTCTATAACACACTTAAATTTTATTCACCAATGATTGGTAAAAACTAATGAAAAAATGGTGGCTACCTTGTGAATGGCCTGTGGAGTTTATTCTCTATTGTAACGACACATTCCAATTTCAATTATTCGCTTACAAGGGGATAAATCAAACGTTGGACAGTTGTTTTAGACTCAATGAACTCTACTCTTTCCATCTAAACTAGTCTAACGTTAAACTGTTCTATTCCTTTAAAGCATTATGGTTCCTGAAGTTATTGTCAATATTAATTAAGTCGAATCGTTTCCAAGGCTGATATTATATATTAGCTCTCTCTATTGGTTTGAAATATCGCCTTGAGATATCCGTATATTATATCATTAATACACTCTGATAAAGTATATAGCCTAACCTAGGTTATAACGGAACGAACTGGATATGGTTTGTAAGTTTCTTGGGGGGTTTCGCGATATCCGGTGACAGGCGACGTCCATGTAACACGACACGATAATGGATAACGAGATTTAACAAGAAACAGGAACAGCGACACTTGCGCTCACAATTGTTTTGGAAAATTGCTCGGCGTTTATTCTCAAGCTCTGTTCATTTTTGTTGATGAACTAAGGATGGGGCGGTAGTTAACAATTCGGGTGAGAGGGACAAAGTTCCCTTTAGCATAGCCTTTATTCAGTTGCATGTGGGTGCACGGGATCTTGCGAAGTTATCTTTCAATGGATGGACAAAAGAAATCTTGGCATAAGTTGAGCAAGGGATATCTGTTTTAGCCTACAAATGGATATATGATCTCAGTTTGGATCAACCAATCAGATGAAATCAAACAATGCGAAATCAGTGTTTGTTTGTAACCCAATTGGATTGATTGATTGTTTGGTGTTTTACGCCGCGCTCAAGATTATTTCACTTATATGGCGGCGTTGCCAGTTTTTTTTTGTGGGAGGAAACCGGGCTCTTTGTCCGGAGGAAACCCACGACCTTCCGCTGGTAACTGGCAACCATCCCACGTATCCCAATTGGAACATAAAACTGGAACATCCGACGCTCCGGTAATTGGATACCTGTACTATCAAATGCCGGGTTGCGGGAGGATACATGGGTTCATGTTGTCCCATTATGTTTGATATCACATTGTGCACAGATATGTCGTCATACTTTCCGATTACTCCGCCTCCAAGGAAAATATATACTGTCATTGGAATTTTTTCATTGTAAACCGGCAATACCCATAAGGCAGTTTCTCTTTGTTAAACCTAGAAAATTTATTGGAATCAGTATTTTAGTACATTTTCGCGATGGTTATTCTTCGTATAACACAAAAAAGAGGTGGCTTTACCGTGTGAGGGTATGCATAATTTCCAACAAGTTATCTATTATACTTACAAAAACTAATAAGACATGGCATAAAGATTATGCCATGATGTTGGGAAAAACACAACAAAGGGCTTTTTAATATTAAACACTATACTATCTTGTATCATGGTTGCGGCGTTTTTCTTTTGATGAGCAGTCTTCGACAAATCCGATACCCAGTGGACAGACAGTGGGCGGGGCTTAAGCGTTGAATAACTTCCCGATTTTGGAAGTTGTTGCATGGCTTTCTTGACTGGGTATCACAGAGTAAACACGTGCTAGTTGATTGACAACGTCAATCACTAATACCATGATACAAGCACGTTATTGAATGGCTCCCTCGAGTATGAAAGAAATTCTGAGAGGTGTAGCCTCGTGCGTTCGCACTCGGTCACACCTCTCAGAATATCTTCCATACCCTCGGGAAGCCATTCAATAACTCTAACATGGAAGAAAGATATAACATCTTTGTCATGTTACACGACGTCATTTAGGCCTCTACCTCAACACAGTTTTGAACATCTCAGCCAAGAACTCAACCGACATAAAACCATCACAGCAGTACTAGAGACACACGTGCCACTAGGATTATTGGAGTTTGGTAATAGCTATATATACAGCAGTAATAAATATAGGCATACTTTCCTTTTATTATCTATAAATTAAGACAAATAACCAAGGTGTTCTTTGATTGCAATTCTACAGAATATTTGGGTATAAAGAGTCTCATAATTAGTTTTTATTAATTTTATTAATTATTAATCCCACGGTGCGATTTGTTGTACCGAATTGTAGCATGCGATTAAAATGGATACATATTTGATTGGTTGACCAATCGTATCGATTTTAGATAGTGAGTAAAACAATATTCTCGTTATTTTTGGAGATTACACTTTCTTGAAAAAAATGACAGAAATTCTTCTACATGTACCGATTTTGGGTGAAACCCGAAACTGAAATCGATCCCGATTCCCAGAGGAGGTCGGTTGGCTGAATGGATAGTGCTATACTCTGGGACCCGGGATCGATTCCCGTTTCGGGTTTCACCCAAAATCGGTAGAAGAATTTCTGCCATAATCCCCCAAAATAACGAGAATACTTAATTCATTAGATTGTGTTAACCGGTAGAATGATACAATTTAGTTATATTACACTTCACTTTCCCTTTTTAAGCCTAAGATTTGCAAGTTGTATATTCATCAGCCTTCTGAATCAAAAGAAACGTCTGAATAAAAATGACGCAACCTCAAAACAGCGTAGACCTAGGCCACTTTGTTCTACTTAGAGAAGGGAGTTACAGGAAAGGCCGGACAAAAACCTGGTCAATCCAGCCTAAACTGGTTTATGTCGGTTTAACCGCCAACCCAGCGTCAAGGGATATGTCCTGGCGCAGACATATATAGATAAATATAGGTAGGCTATATGGTTGGCGTACGTCAACACAGGGCAACATTATTCAGACCGCACGTCTGCAACATATTGTATAGGCCTACATATGTGTAGCCTATGTACATGTTTATCACTGGCTGACCCCACAGGTGGAATAGACTTAAAGTGGCATGAGCTGCCAAAATGTTGATATTTTGACGTTAAAACAGAATACTGAAAATATTGGCTATTTTTCTCAAGACGTATAATTCAGAAGCTTTTTAGTGCTTCAAGTCTCGAAAATGTGCGATTAAGTATTGTTTGGAACTAGCATTGGCTTAGAATGAATGAATGATCGTCCCGGTTATTTAAATTTTGTTTACTTTTCGAACACATTTTCGGTTCGTACAGGTCACATACTGTATGAATTTTCCTCATTCCAACGCCGATCATTTGGGTTTTCTATGGCTTTCAAAGCCTCTTACTGTCGTGACGATCAGAAATCATGAAAAAGTGTGATTTTTGGCAGCTCATGCCCCTTTAATTAGCTGTTAAAATTGGTGGCATATGTGGTACATTAATACTTTCACAGCATTTAAAAGCAGGCCTAATTTGCTTGTTACAGCACCAGCCATGACCTACCTACATGTAGGAACTGGAACATGAATTTGGATAGCCTACCCGTCCGGGTAGTCCGGGTTTCTGACGCCAAAATGACTATTTTTTGGTAGTCCGGGTTTCTGACTCCAAAATTACTATTTTTTTTTATGCTGACTGTCGTATTTTGAAAATACGGCCGTCAGTATAAAAAAAATAGTAATTTTGGAGTCAGAAACCCGGACTAACCCGTATCCTGTAGATAGCCTACATCTTTTTTTACGCCTTTGTTCTCTGCTGAGAGAAATCTTGTATTGAGGGGGAATTGAGAGGTGGAGCAACCCAAAAAATAATAATTTTCTTTTCAATCCATTGAAAAAACATTTCTTTGTAATTGGACTCCCGCATGCAAATACAGGACCTTTATAATTGCTAAAGCATGTGCACAAAGGATGATGATAATTCTAATAATAATAAACCCAAGATAAATAAAAAAAGTTTAGGCCTAAATAGGGCCTAAGGCAAATGTACGAATAGTATTTTTTTTTTCTCCAAGTCAAGGTATATAGGGCCTAAATATAATTTTCAAATCATTCTATATTGACTTTGTGATATGCAGTCGATCAGTACGATTAATATTATTGTTATTTTAAACTCATTTTTATCCTGTTATCAAATAAAATTATGTCGATTTATAAGATATATACCAGGTCCACATGCTTCGTGTTGTTGATCTGATAAAATTAATTAATACTTCTTTTAAAATTTCACAAATCGCTATTTCCGGTTATACAGTCACCCTGTCGAAAGCGTGACTGAAGGATAGTACAGCCTTTGTATATGTCCTCATGCAACAAATATATGCCCAGTTGATAATTTTCGCTGTCGATTCGATTCGCTTGTTGCACTCCATCCAGTTCAACGTGACAGCGAGTGTGATAACCGCGGGAAAGGTCACGCTCGCCAATCCTTCTGTCTGAGCGGGACCCGGATGTCGATCTCACTAAGCATTTGAACAGAGAGAAAGTCCGCCATCTTTGTTCTCGAAGAGCAGTTTGTTGGAAGGCAATCGATGATAGTTTCACAGTTTTCTGGCGGTGCTATCGCTTTAGTACATTAACTACGATACCAGAAGGACAACAACACAACCGGAATGGTACGTATACTTACTTCATGGAAGTTTATTATTGATTTGAGATAGTTTTGACGATGTCGATGCTAAGTTCAACAAGAGCGAAAACGTCGTCGGAAAGTAGGTCAAGGCCGTCTGCCGTTGAGCACGATTAATTCTTGAAGAGATAGGTTTCCAGGGTTGTGGATTTGCAGACTGATTCTCTTAAAGACCTCCTTAATGAAATTCTTAAAGCAAAGATGCCAGTTTTGAAGATTATATTGACTCTGTCAACAAGGAAATGCTCACGTGTCCTGACGGCATTCTGTCACCTTGGCGAGTTGCTGACGTCACGATACACGCCGACGTCGACGTTTACAACACAATTATTCTGTCTAAAGGTTGATTTTCTCAATAATTCTTCATTTTTTAATGCGAGGTTTTGGCTTTTGATCTAACCAGACTGTTCATCAACTTTTTGATGTTAGGTTGACTTCTCAAGTTGAGTTCTCAAGCTTTACGCCTTAAGCCTTATGCCATGGGCATGCGATCAGTTATCGTACACTGTTGAAGGTTTTCGCCGCAAGAATTAACATCAGTAACGGTAAAGACCCTTTTGCGGAAGATTAAATAATACCAGGTGATCCCATGTGGCAAATTAACCGTTGGAAAGCAGGCCTTATTTTTTCACGCGAACCGTGGTTCAGGTTACGTGAAGGTTACGCAAAGTATAATTCACGCGAACCGTCACGGTTTGCGTAGGGCTAAAAGCAAAGGTTCTCGTGAAAAAAAAAGTCTGTTTTCTGACGTCCGACTTCGAGCTATTAGTGCCAAATGCCACTTCCTAAAAGTACAAAGTTTAACGGCGTATTCCGCTATCCGTTGACACTTTCGAGTCCTCCGGCCCCGTGTAGGTTCCCTCACTAGCGACTTGCGCATGTGGATTGGCGGGAGAACTCTTTACAAATCTTTCGAGTATTAGTTACAAAGTGTCTAAAAAGCTTGCTACGGTAAAGAAGTTGTGCGAATAAAGAGCTCGCCAACAAAAAAAAAAACTTTTCGGAAGAACGGTAGGGAGGTTTTTTTGACAAGTTTCACTGTATGATTATCGGTACCGGTTTTCCTCATTTTATCGTCTGTAATAAGTGACGTCTGACAGCCAGAGAGTGACACGGATGAGCCTACGAGTCAAAAGCCATGTAATTTTAAGTTTTTTACTTGGCTTTATCAGTATGGGCAAATGAGCTTAAGTTTCCGAAGTTCTGATGGACATAAGTTCAGAAACAGAGCAACTGACTCTAGTTCAGTCAACCTGTGAGCATTCATCTACTTACGAGAACCGTTGCGCGAACCGTGGGTTACGCAAACAGCTGTCCACGAGAACAAACCGTGGGTTACGTGACCCTAAAACAACCGTGGACGGTTCGTGACAAATTTTGAAAAAATAAGGCCTGGGAAAGCAACCGTGGGAAATTTTTTAATTGACTTGCATTCATTGGTTCTTGACTAAACGCTCTAATTACAGGGGCTTGGATGTTTTAAAAGTATATAAAAGTAGTAGGTTGGGACGTCTAGAACCGTCAACTGTTTCTTTCATCGTATCTTCTTGCTGTATACAACAGCGCCACCTAACTTCTTACGGTAGACAACTTTCTTCATTGCAACACACCTAAGTTATTAGAATCCTTTTTTTTTCTATTTACATCCGCACTCAAGGGGTCTCGAACCTTGTCAATCAGAAGTTGCACAGAACCACGTGCGCACTCATTAAGTAAAGAGAAGCAGATGATAGGTGCCCAGGACGTGCTCTGCGACGGGAATACTGATTCCAATTCCCGTAAATACTCCCGCAAAAAAATCTAAATTCCATATAAAAAATATGATTGAGTTCTTAGGATATAAAATTTGTACAGCTTAATCTTTGAACTTGAGGCGCCAGCCATTGACCCGCTCGACTGCCTGATGTTGCCAAGTAAAGAGAACCATCTATTGATATCCAACATTACAGTTATACCCAACATTACAGCTGTTATACCCAACATTACAGCTGTTGTTACATTTATTGTGTTTGAATATCTTCTAACATGGCCAGAGGCAGCTTTTTGGATACTACTTGAAGGTTGACAAAATTTTTGATTAACAGACTGGTTAGATCTAAAGCGAAATCTTCGGGTTTTAAAAGAAAGGCCCAAGGCTTTTCGACGAGAATCCTGGTTCCAATTCCTGTAAATGCTTACTCCTTCAAAAGAGAATCCGGTTTCTTGCTAAAATCTAGAATCTGAAAAAAAGATGATTGGCTTCTTGGAACATAAAAATTGTGCAGCTTTATCTTTGCAATTGCTGATCCATACATGTATGTTCTCTTATTTGACAAAACTAACAGTAATGGGTTTTTTTTAATAAGCAGATTCATGCGTAGAAAAATAGGCAATAGAAACAGATTCCCATGGATTTTGATTCCCGCGCAATTAGACGAAAATCAAGGTCTGAGCCCTGTTTAGGTATGGCTAAAATCGCGCAAGATGATACAAAAATGGACTTGAGGTATATCACTCACTGACAAGCTGTTTATTTAACATTGGCATTTATGGAGGATTTTTTGTGCAGGCATGGAAATTTCACGGAAACGATCGTTCTGTTTCCGCGTCGTTTCCCTCAAACCAATTTAACGGAACCGTACTATCGTTACCCATGCATCAAACTTAAAAAAATCACGAGCTTTCTCTGGAAAATGAGCCCCTAGTAGGACCTTGTCGCCACGCAAGGTATTCCATATTCCCAGCTGCTGACGTCATCGATTTAGGTGCAGGCTCTGCAATGCACTTCCAATGAAATCTTTCAGTGGCATTTAGAAGTTGGAAGTACAAATCAAGACAAGGATTCCTTATGGATAAACAATAAGTCACCCAATAAATTAAGAAGTTGTTTATCCATAAGTAATCCTCGTCTTAATTTGCACTTCCAATGAGTCTTTGAAAAAGTGAAAGCTTGAAACGGTGTCCCTAAAAACTTTCAAAAAACGCTCTAGCGCAGACCAGTTTATTCCCGAAACGGATGAGGAGGGAAACTTATTAAAACTGCGATGTGCTGTGTGTAGTAAGAACTCTGATGAAATTTGACACGCAGCGAAACGGCGTGGTATAAGTGGACCGCCTCTGGCATCAACCCGACGGCACTGTGTACAGGTATCAAAGAAGGGAATACAACTAACCGAATGAAAATAGTTTCCCATGTTTCAAAATTCTGGAACCGAAAAAGCGTTTCCCCAGCGTTTCCGATGGTTGAAATTCATGGAACCGAGAAAAGTTTTCCATTTTGAGTGAAATTTCCATGCCTGTGGTGGCTAACCTGTCATTTTGTCTTTGTTTCCCTTTTTCAGAACCGTTTGCTTTTTGTAAAACACCCAGACATATCGAAAATTATCACTTGCGATTTTGTCGGTTGACATTTAATAATAATATTTATATTACATAGCTACGCTTCGCTGTTGTGATAAGTATAACCAATGGGGACTTTGGCCAAACTTTGACATGTAATTGCCTTATTGAAAGCTGTCAGTTGGCTAACGAGGCCTGCGTGGCTCAGTAGGTAGAGAGTAAGATGCTCAATCCAAACAGATTCCACCAATGGGTCGCGGGTTCAAATCCCACCGAGTTAAAAAAAAATTTGAAAATTTTCTGACTGGGTTTTCACTTGAACGACCTATGTGGGATGGTGGTCAGTCACTATCGGAAGGCCACAAAAAAACTGGCAACCTCGCCATATAAGTGAAATAATCTTGAGCGTGACGTAAAACACCAATGAAGTTGGCTAACAAAAGGCTAGACATTGAGGCGATCAAGGTCATAACTGAGAATGTGACCCATGTCTCGTAAAGTTATATATGGAGAATCGCATTCTAGGAAGTTCCCTGATCATTTAATGCAAGTCTGACATACATCTTGAATTGATCGTCATGCTGACTAAAGACAAATGTCCAATTGAGATTTGTTTGATAGATGTATCTTAGCAGTTATTGAAAAAGATTATATCACTGCACCATGTTGTGTAGACCTTACAACTGTGCTGTACACGTGTCTTTTCTGGTCTATCTTTCATTGGGAAGATAAAGAAAGACCCATACCTTCTGTGGGTGGGTTGTGAGGTTACAATCCAACTCCCTCCCCACCCCCACTAGTCTTAAAAAGAATAATTTTATGCTGGGTTTTCACAGATGACCCTGTTGAATGGTTTAATTTGGGTCAAGCAGATGGCTGCTTTTCACCCCCACTAAACCTTGCAGTGTCCTTTGTTGCTCACCCTCTAGGCCTTATGTCGGGCATAATAAGCCCCTTTCGGGTTTGGCAGAAGTCCCACGAGATCAAGCGCCGAGACCCATGTTTAGGGGTATTACTTTCAACAATCGGCTGTCCGATTAACATTAGTGCTTATGGATATCGGCTGTAAACCTGTTGTTTTGTCTGTGATTTTTTTTACAAAAGTCTTTTTCTGTGACATATCAAGATATATACAAAGCCATTAATAGATACTTTTGTTGACCGACAAAAATACAATATTATTTCTTACACAAAAATAACATATTGTAGTTGGGGTTTTCAGCGTTGGTTTTTGACAAGTTCGAAGCGTATCCACGCGATATAAATATTTTTGTTGACTGTCAACTGACAAAAATGCAACTGATAGCTTCTGATGTGTTTCACAAAAAATTTGGATTAAAGAAATGATTTAGAAATAAAGAATCAAAGACAAAACGACACGATAACCGCCGATCACCATAAACGCTAATGTTAAATGAACGGCTGGTCAGTGAAAGTTATACCCCTAAACTCATTTCTCGCGTTTTTTTACAAAAGTCTTTTTCTGTGACATATCAAGATATATACAAAGCCATTAATAGATACTTTTGTTGACCGACAAAAATACAATATTATTTCTTACACAAAAATAACATATTGTAGTTGGGGTTTTCAGCGTTGGTTTTTGACAAGTTCGAAGCGTATCCACGCGATATAAATATTTTTGTTGACTGTCAACTGACAAAAATGCAACTGATAGCTTCTGATGTGTTTCACAAAAAATTTGGATTAAAGAAATGATTTAGAAATAAAGAATCAAAGACAAAACGACACGATAACCGCCGATCACCATAAACGCTAATGTTAAATGAACGGCTGGTCAGTGAAAGTTATACCCCTAAACTCATTTCTCGCATGATCTTACGCGGTTTTAGCCAAACTCAAAAGTGGCTTATACATTTCTTCGTAAAAATAAATTCGGTTCAATCACAGTAAAGCGTGAAATTGTGATGTGTCAGACTGTTTTGTACATGTATAGGTCAGAGGCCATTGGGGCCAGTTTTTAGAATGTCATTTCAGAGTTTTTCTTATGTCTGGCTTAAGAAGCCATCTATCAAATTTATCAATTCTAAAATTTTAGTTAGCTTAATTTTTTAGTGAGATGATGGATGCTGTGCTATGAACTATTTATGACCTTACATTCTAATATGGCAGCCATGTTGGATTATGTATTCTTATATTCTTCTTTTCCACTGTAACTTCTATTTAATTTAAGTTTTGATTTGATCTGGAAGAGTAGATATCGTCAAAAGCCAGTAGGGCCAACATTCTCCCTAAAAGTCAAAAGCCAGTAGGGCCAACATTCTCCCTAAACGCTCACTTTGATATTACACAGGTGAATCATTATGCTTGCAGGTCGATCAATAGGCATTGATCAAAGTTTGTCTTACTCAGTTTTATCTGGACGCAATACCTGCTACACTTATTTATGTGTATCCAGTTCAATCAACAGTTAAAGTACCTGTACATGTAGCTTTAATTTTTGATGGAACAACAAAAAGCATGCCCAAGAATTGAGAGGATGTTGAATTAGATGCATGAGGTTAACGTTACTTGCTTTAAGTTTTTATCCCCCCGGCATATAATGCGGGGGGATATAGCGATCAGCTTGTCTGTCTGTCTGTCCGTAATCATTTCTTGTCATTTGCATCTCATCCCACAGTTTTTATCAGATTTTTTTATACGCCCGGCTTGAAAAGCGGGCTGTATTATGGTATCATCTCCGTCCGTCCGGCAGTCCGGCTGTCCGGCAGTCCGGCTGTCCGGCGTCCGCTTTCCCTTCCGCTCCATAACTTTTAAAGTTTTGATTCCATCTGCACAATTTTTTCTGAGTATATACCTTATGGGTAGAAGGTGTGTCGCGAACTATTTTTAACATCACTGGTTACATAATATGGGAGTTATATTGGATTATGTAATATTCCCTTCCGCTCCATAATTTTCAAAGTTTTGATTCCATCTGGACAATTTTTTCTGAGGATATACCTAATGGGTAGAAGGTGTGTCGCAAACTATGTTTAACATCACTGGTTACATAATATGGGAGTTATATTGGATTATGTAATATTCCCTTCTGCTCCATAACTTCTAAAGTTTTGATTCCATCTGCACAATTTTTTCTGAGTATATACCTTATGGGTAGAAGGTGTGTCGCGAACTATTTTTAACATCACTGGTTACATAATATGGGAGTTATATTGGATTATGTAATATTCCCTTCCGCTCCATAACTTCTAAAGTTTTGATTCCATCTGCACAATTTTTTTCTGAGTATATACCTTATGGGTAGAAGGTGTGTCGCGAACTATATTTAACATCACTGGTTACATAATATGGGAGTTATATTGGATTCTGTAATATTCCCTTCTGCTCCATAACTTTCAAAGTTTTGATTCCATCTGGACAATTTTTTCTGAGGATATACCTTATGGATAGAAGGTGTGTCGCGAACTATTTTTAACATCACTGGTTACATAATATGGGAGTTATATTGGATTCTGTAATATTCCCTTCTGCTCCATAACTTTCAAAGTTTTGATTCCATCTGGACAATTTTTTCTGAGGATATAGCTTATGGGTAGAAGGTGTGTCCTTGGGTAATTTAGTGATAGCTACATGTATGGTGGCCAAAACCTAAAAAGTTTAGAATTATAATTATTTCTCTGCTTTAAAGGCTCTTCAATTCAGTTTTATTACCCATATGGTAAAGCAAATATAGCTGCTTTGACAATATTCATAAACCTGGTTGTAAGTGTAAACAGATAAGACTTGTATATTTACACACCATTGACCATCTCAGAGATTGGGCTCTGTTCAAATATACCTATATAAAATGTAGCAAACATCCTGACCAGTGATGTCTTGAGCAAGTGATTGAACCCACTGACCAGTCAGAATTAGCTGGACTCCAAGCTGAAGACCTGGACATTTAACACCAGATGAGATTTAATATTTGAAGGACCCGTTGCATATATTCAAAAATATATATAAGGGAAGGATTTGTTTTGGTATGGCTGCAGTGACTGTGCCTTTCCGGGCGTATTTTGGGTTTCCCGAAACTCTTGTTTCTTGTTAAAACTTGGTTGACATACTGGATATCATTCGAGGATGTGCACCTCCTATTTTGGTTCCGCTGGTTTCATTATTTTTAGAGTTACTGCCCTTTTCCGACAGTAAAAGACAACATATACAATTAGTGCTTGTCATCGCATCGCCTCCCACAGTTTTTATAATTTTTTTCCGAAACTTGGTGGACATGCTGAATATCATTTGAGGATGTGCACCTCCTTATTTTGGTTGCGCTGGTTTCATTATTTTTAGAGTTACTGCCCTTTTCCGATAGTATAGGATGACATAGACAATTAGTGCTTGTCATCGCATCTCCTCCCACGATTTTTATCCCATTTTTTCGAAACTTGATGGACTTGCTGGATATAATTGGAGTTTGTGCACCTTCTATTTTGGCTGCGCTGGTTTTATTATTTTTAGAGTTACTGCCCTTTTCCGACAGTATAAGACGACATAGACAATTAGTGGTTGTCATCGCATCTTCTCCCACAGTTTTTATAAAAAAATTTTTGAAACTTGTTGGTCATGCTCACTATCATTCGAGGATGTGCACCTCCTATTTTGGTTGCGCTGGTTTCATTATTTTTAGAGTTACTGCCCTTTTCCAACAGTATAACACGACCTAGACAATTAGTGCTTGTCATCTCATCTCCTCACGATTTTGATCACATTTTTTCGAAACTTGGTGGACTTGCTGGATATAATTCGAGGATGTGCACCATCTATTTTGGCTGCGCTGGTTTTATTATTTTCAGAGTGACTGCCCTTTTCCGACAGTATAGCATAGATATCTTATATAAACTTAAAATAAATAATAAATCTTATGCGGGCCGGGGGGATACGGCATCTTCTGATGACTCTTGTTCACATACGCCATGGTATTGGACTCGGAGAGACCTTAGTTAAATTTGACAGATAAATACAGAAGACCAAAAATCAAGTGTGCCTGTAGAACCTTGTTTGCGAAATGTTCAAACTGTAGATAAACTCCAAGATCAGAAACAACATGTGCAGTTGCACCAAGGCGAGTGACAAACTGTTCGGTTTGTATTAAACGATATTTAACGTTAGGAGTCAATAATTGATTGGATCAACATAAACCGACTACCCTTTTCAGTACTGATGTTGAAAGAAGTTATTATGTAGCAAAAACGTACATGATCATAGATATCTTATAATAACTAGATTGGCTAATGACAAGCGACTTCCAGCAACTAAGTCGCCATCTTGCTAGGTGATTTTTGACTTGCGTTACCAAGTTGTTTTCTAGTCTAATGTGAACTTTTCTGCCATTTTTTCGAGAATGGAATAAGTTTCAAGTGGTAGGTGCTGCATAAAATTCCTCGCCCATCATGACAAACGTGTAAAAGTGGCTTTAGTAGGGCCTATATCTTGACTATCGTGCAACGACAACGACAAGAAATGTTTTTCAAGCGTTAACCTCGTTCTGGATTGTAACGTTAACGTTCTAGTCCGCCATTTTGGTAGTCGGTAGGCTTAGCCATTGTAGTTATTATAAGATATCTATGCGTTTGATGAGAGCATAGCTATGTAGTGGTGGGTGGGGGGGGGGGAGTTATTAGTTCATGCAGAAGATTTCTAGTTTTACGGTTTTACCCGTTTCCACAAAAGTCTTTCGAGTACCGGACATACATGTGTAAGGTAGCCGCTGAAGGTCTGGGGTTTCTTCCTGGCCAAAAGCCAGTTTTAACCAAGCCATACATATAACCTATGCCTGTGTGTTTTATTGTTCATAAATAAACATATATTTATGGACACTAAAACACACGGGCACAGGGAAAATCTTCTTGTCTAAAATAACCACGGAGACAAGTTTCTAATTGTGTTAAAAAGAGGTATATCATTTAGACCTTTATACCCCATCATAAATTGTTGTAATAAAGTAAACCTATGATATTTCATTAGGTTGACGACTGACAGGAGCTTGGCCTTAGTCAGTAGAATTTTCTGGAACACTTTGTATTACATTGACAATGCTTACGCATCTTAAGCTATAGTAAGAATATCGTCAGACTATATAGTATGCCCCCCCCCCCCCCATACCCTTTCCCAGAAAACCTAGGTAGAAGGCAGACAGGGGAGTTTAGCCCTGACCAGTATGTCTTTCAAACTCTTGTTCTTTTTATAAGCAATGACTGGCCTTTGGGTCAGAGGTCGAGCAAGTTTACTTTGAAGTAGTTTGTATTCTTCTACTATAATCTTGGCCATAGCGATGCTAGCTTTGTTATACTGAAACACAAATGGTATTATAGTTTTTTCACGACATCTTCCGGGGTCCAAGTTCAAACCCAAAGGATAAATAGTTTGTAATGTTTGAATCCAAAAACTTTCCCTTTCCAAACGTTTGTGCTTCGTATCTGCAGCGGAAGTGAGAAATGGGATTTTCTCAATAGGCATGATTTCAAAATGGTCCTTGACCGAATGACCTTGAGTATTGAAATGTTGTGCCACGGGTACATCATGTTTAAGTCTTATGCTAGATAAATGGTTGGCTGCTCTTTGTCGTAGAGAATTCTGAGTTTCTCCGACGTACTGTTTGCGACATTTTTTGCACGTGATTACATACACGATATTAGAGGAGTCACAATTAAGATTCTCTGCCATTTGATATTTGTTGCGAGTTTGTTCTCCGAAAAAGGTTCCGCGATCGGGTACGTATATATCGAGTTTGCATCGCGTCTTAAGGCATTTCATTGATGTACCTGAGAGAAATGTTGGACGGTAGTGGTACACTCGTGAAGGGGAGGTAAGCGTATCTGGGGATGAAGGGGGAAACATGATTTGTCTTACTGTGTTAGATTTCATCCTTCGGAGTAATCTAATAGAATACTTCCTAGGGAGGAGAGCTTTAAAAAGAACAGAACAAGCCTGGTTAAAAAAATCTAAAGAACTACAGTTTCTATAGAATCTAAAAATCTGAGATTTAATGACCCCCTTGAAAGTGTGAGGAGGATGGTATGACCCAGCATGTAGTAGCTGATGCGTGTCAGTAGGTTTGAAGAATACTTTGTAATCTAAATACCCAGTAGTATGATATGTATGACCCTTGTAAATAGTTACATCCAAAAAATCCACAGAAGTGTGATCAATAGTAGGCTGTAATTTAATGCTTGAGTCGTGAGAATTAAGAGTATCGATGAAAATATGAAGGTCTTCCAACGTATGTTGCCAAATGATAAAAATGTCATCCAGATACCGAAGGTAAATAAAAGGTTGTAGGTGACATTTGTGAAGAATATCACTCTCCCACTCAGCCATAAAAATAGAGGCAAAGTTAGGACTAAAACGTTTCCCCATAGCACACCCTTTAATTTGCTGAAAGATCTCCCCATTGAATTCAAAATCGTTACCTTTTAAGCTAAGTTCCAGCAATTCTAAAATGTCTTTATCCGGACGACGGTGGTCAGGATATCTTTGGAATGCTGATTTTATGGATTTAAGACCCAAATCTATGTCAATGTTTGTATACATAGACTCCACATCCAGAGTAACCAAAATCACATCTTGTGGGATGGATTTCTCAGACAATTTAGCCAATAAATCATCCGT